>JAOANR010000002.1:40053214-40730490 GCA_030278955.1 Hygrophila difformis | reverse complement strand
CAAAGTTCGTGATGACAACGCGTGGAGCGAGGCTTGCGGATTTGACCAAGTATAGGTTCAAACCTTCGGCGTCGCAATGAAGCGTAGGTTTTTGAGAGAACAACGCGTTAAACATTTTTTCAAGGAACAAAGCGATAAGCTTTTTGTTTTAAGAGTGATTGGATTGTCAAAGCGTGAGCTTGAGTCCAAAACAACACAAGTGTAAATTCCCGACTTTGAGATGTCGATTCCCAACTTGATGTGCCAATTTCCAATGTGACCAATTCGTCTCAAGCATACAATTGCATATCAATTTTCAACAAGTGATACGTTATGAACTACTTTCAACAATAATCAAATCACTCAAAATATTGCAATTGAAATACAAGGAAATGACACGTAACATTTAGAGGTCAAACAACAAATTCGCACAAAAATTGACAAGATTGCATAATTTTCAAATCGACGATATCTCAAGCAATACGAATCCAAAACAGGTCATTCAAGTGCCTAAATTGAAGTTCACGAACTGAATTTGATGATAGGCACAAGAAACAACATATTTGAACAAGAAACGATGCGTAAACAAGCCAAAACAGTAGCAGAATTCAAGTAAAACGGAAATCACGAAATTATTAGGTATTTTTATGATATCCAAACGAAAATTAAACAGTTGATCAATCCATACCATGCTCTGATACCAAATTTAAAAACTAATGCCATGGATCCTTATGGATGATCACAAAAACAACAACAAAATCGAATCACGCAAAATCCTAAGCGGAGAAGAGATTGGAGAAGAAGAGTTGTGATCCGATGGATTAAACGAAAAACAATGCGGAATTGAAAAAGGATAATGGACTTAGTCTCAAGACAACGATCTCGATGGAAGCAACCAATGCGCCTTCTACGTGGCCTCATCCACTCCAAATCGAGCAATCGACCGAGGGAAACCCGAGGACGTCCATTCCTCGTCTCCACAAACAAAGCTACTTCAAGCTGCACCCAATTTCACGCCCTCACGTAGGCTAAACGTCTCTCATTTTCTCACCCTTCACAAGTGACGAAAATTGAAAGAAAGAAGAATGAAATCTTCATTCCAAGAGAGAAAACTCTCAAAGTTTACAAGTGTTCAAAAGATCAAAAGTTCAAAAGTTACAAATGACTTCAAGTCATCTCCTATTTATAGATGGAGGGAGGATTGGAGTGACCTATGATTACAAGTAAAGATGACCTCCTAAAGTGGTAAACAAGTCATCTTGGAAGTTAAGCTTATGCACTTAAAGGCTTAAAAGTCAACAAAAGAAGTTACATGTGACCTCTTCAAGAGGTAGCAAATTTCCCCTCCTTTAGTTGTGACCTTCTCAACAAGTTGCAAGTGAAGTAACTTCCACTCAAAACTTCCATCCCACCATGTACCGAACTTTGGCTCGCGATGCACCGACATTCTTCTTGCGCTATACCAACCTTCAGCTCGCGCTATACTGACCTTTGGCTCGCGATATACCGACCTTTGGCTTGCGCTGTACTCACTTTTGCTGAAATGATTTGTGAGCTTCGACAATGCTTTGTAGCCTCCTATCTCGCCCTATGCCTATAAAAAGTAGGAAAAATCATCAGAACAAAACACTTACAAAGGTATAGCATAGGCACAAAGCAAGGAAAAAGATATATCAAAAGACTAAGGCATGGAAGTGTTCTTCGGTTGTCCTTAACACCTTCAAAACAAGATTAGAAGTCATTAAGAGATATTTAGTACTTAATCAAGTTTATAATTATGATTATGAAAGTATGACTCATCATCCAAAACTAATTTAAGGTTGTTTAAACTTGACTAGGTTTGTTTAAGGAAGATGTAATAGAAATCATGGTTTCTTGTCTCCCTTTCATGACTCATCCTTTAGCATATGTTAAGGATTCGATTCCCGGAGTTTTAGAACTCCGATTGAGGCGATTCAAAAGCCCACGCGATCCTTAGAACGTCACCTTTCCAACCAATCTTCGAAATCACATTTTCGGGAATGTTGAAATACGACGACGTTGTCGAACATCCTGCTGCCACGTGTGCTTCCTCTTGTTCTTCCTCAGTTGAACTTCCTTACTCTATATAATTCTCCAGCATCAATGAAATTGTTGATTCTAGCTCTCGTTTTAGGTCCTTCACCGAAATGAGGAATTGCAACGTTGACCATTGCGTTGACCGTCGGGGCATCCATGTCACAACCAAAGAGTGGAAAATCATGGATCTTATCTGTACAATCATTTCTTCTGTAATTGTCCTGGAACAATGTCAAGATGCTACAAAACATTATTGAGAGAGAAAATAAAACCCTAGACAATTGAACTCAAAATCGAAACTCTACCAAAAGAGAAAGAAATCCATATTTCATAAGCAAATATGTCTGTAACACCCCCATTTTTTCAGGGTATTACAATATCGAAGCACAATTAAAAGAATCGATTCAGCTACTTAATAATTCAATACAGTTCCACAGTGTTGAATCAAACCAATGGGTACCACCCAAAACCTAGAACCAGACACAAAGGCATAGACGCAATGATGAATCGGACTAATCGGTGACCACACAAAACCTACAACCGACACAAGGCAATAGATACTGTAGTTTTTGTTGTTACTGGATAGCGGGGAAAAGTCCAGCCTAGTCTTGCTTATCAAAGTTCTCTCAAGGCACGTTTACGCGATGTTTCAAAGAAATCTTCCTTCTCTTTGCCCCACTATTATATAGGGAAGTCAGCGGTACATTCAATCCCATCACAATCACTCACTTAACTACCCACATTGAGTTAAAGAGTTTAGAGATACAATTTAGATTTTAGAGTTTGAGTTTAATTTTTCTAATATAAGTGTTTGGTATTGAATTTTAGAGTTTAGGGGTTGCAAAATAAAATAAACATAAATTGAATAATATGTTCAAAACCACACACAACAAATTCAAAAATTGAATTCACCAACACACACGAAGAATATATTAAAATATGACAATATGAAACTTCATATGCAATCAAGTTGCAAACTTGGGGTCACCCAATTCCACATGTCCGCCCAATTCCCGTCAAATTTCAATCACAAAAGACGGTTTGTCAACTCTACCACAAATGCTGTAGTCTGGGAAAACAAAATGGCATAACTGAATAAAAGCACTAGGAAAAGTGGCAATTCACATTGTTGAAAATCATCTAAAAAAATATATCTATTATACAAAAATGTATAAAAAGGTAATAATTATGCATTTAACAAACAACTAAACCAACCAACCTTGTGAGTGTTGAAAAGCACAGGTTACATCTAGAGTTGTCTTCTTTAGTGAAATGGTGCCCTGCCTCGCCCTCTTCCCCTTCCCCTTCCTCTTCCAGTAGTCTTACCAATCTCAGGAACATCATGAGATGCCCTGAAAGATTGTGATGGTTCTTTCCTACTCTTTCTTGTAGACTTTGAGCCAGAGTATTAAGTATCATCATTGTCTTCACTGAAGACAAAAGTCATTCCAACTCCTTTGGTATTTCTTTTCCTCGAATTCTAAATGAATACTATATTTTTTATGGATAATAAAACACGAGGATATAAAGCTAAATATAGAAATACATACATGTATCTATTGGTTTTAAGGCTCTCTCTTGAGTTGAGTATCTTTTGGTTTTGAGGCTCTCTCTTTGACACGTTCCTATAAATAATCAACAGAATTTTCATAACATATTTCTATAGTAATACAGTGCACCATGCTCACAGTGACACTTGAGACATTAGTTCCAAACAAATGCTTTACTGATGAAATGTGAGAAGAGTTATGAAGATTGATTTTCTTGACAAATAGGGAACAGCAAGAGAGCAGAGAGGAGTATGGAGAAACACATCTTCAACATAAGGGCATAAGTCTTCGGGTCTGTTTGGTAACAGCGTTATAGACCTTCAAACGCTCATTATCAGCGTCGCGTTCCCTCCACCGTTTATCATCCCGTTTGTTTTCCAAAATCTCACAAAACGCAACTGCTCCATACGCTAATCGCCAGAACGCTCAAGAATCGAGAATCGAGCGTTCACGTTCCGAGTTCAGCGTTGAATTGGTGAAATTCCAATCTAGTCCAAGTTTACCCCAAAAATAGAGGGAGGACGATTCGCGGGAGATCTCCAACTTACCATCTATCAAGCTTCGGTATAGTGAAATAAGAAGAATCTGCGAAGGAAAGGACCCCTAACTGTGAATTGGGATCTGCGAAGGAAAGAAGGAACCCTGCAATTTGGATTGGGGCATAGGAATAAGATAGAGATGGATGGATTTGCTTCACCACTCTCTGTAAGTAATTTTAGTTTTCCAATTGTAGTTTTAAGTGTTGTTTCGTGTTACAACCTAAAAGGATTAAACAATTATTGTTTTTTACTCTAAATTAAGCAATTTTTTTATATGAGCGCCACATGTTTGATGAAATTCCTGACTCAAATATGAAAAATGGGATAAACATATGAGACTATGATGGCTTTGGTTACAAGAAGAAATAGATACTAGTGAAGTAAAGTTGCTTTAATACTTACTGAAGCTAAATCTTGTACTATATGCTGTTTATTCCTTTTTGTTCTCTATGATGATTCTTCTTTTATTTACAATGGGATTCCCTTTGCTAGAGGTTGTTCACTTTACAGGGTTACTTTTAGGTGTGTAGGCAGTGCATTTCATATTAAAATACTAGTAGCAAACTAGCAATCAAGAATTGGCATTTATGTTCTTTTCCTTTTTCATGAATGCCATGCCTTATTCACACTCTATTCCCTGCACAAGACAGGAAGTCGTGTTTGACTAAAATTTGAAATTGGTCTGTATAAATATGGTTATTGGTACTAGCCATTGAAATGTGTGAATGGATATTACTGGTTTTTAGGTGCTGTATTTGTTTTCATCATAATTCTATTGAATTCATTAATCTAAATGTTGATAAGCCTTTTGATTTCTTGATATGATGAGTAGAAGAGACCTGTGTTCTGAGGTAATGAGATGACTAAGGTCGATTCAAGTTTAGAAATGTTGGGAACCAGTTTTGAGCAAATGTGTTCACAACCGATGTCTGAACTACTCTGTTGGACCAACTTCGTCAACAGCAGACAAACTAAGTAAAGGAAGAAGAGCTGGCGAATATACTCATGAAGATTCTCCAACGGCTAGCTGATCTTCTGCCCGGATCTTGCACACGAAGTATGGAAACTACAATCTCTTAATTCGGGCAACTCTATTCTAAGGATCCGCGCATTTATGGAAAGGAGATCTTCTACCTTAGAATAGAGACAAGGTGATTCTCTTCAAATAGGGCGGCCAAGGGATGCATCAACACGACGAATGAATTGACTTACACCCTTGGGCGATTGAAACCATTTGTAAAAAGAAAATGATATTCCTTCAGTGTTCGCGAGTTTATCATTTCGAAGGAAGAAATCTGATCAACACTTCCTCGGGTGAATTGATCGACAGTGTTACAGTGAGCTTGATTGAAATTGACGGATTCAATCAAGGCTTTCGAGGAGTCGTCAAACTCAAGAGCTTAATTGAAAGATTTAAGGAGGAGATTCGCCAACAGGTTTCGACCAAGGGCAAACTTGAAGGAGGAGCCTTCAAGGGATTGAAGCAAGGTCGGGGAGATCTTCACCAAGACAGGGGGAGTGTCTTGGTTTGACAATTCAGTCCGCTTGGTGATTGGAGTTGGGCGAAACAATTCACTATTGTTTAGATCGAGGATCAAACCATAACAATTAGTGAATCTCCTGGATTGGTATCCCCCAGATGTAGGCTTGTGCCGAACTGGGTCAACAAACCTTGAGTTCTTTATTTTTACAGTTTATTTACTTTCCGCTGCTTAATTTCTTAAACTGTTTAACGTGTCCACGAAAGGTGCTTGAACTAGTTTTCAGGACTACTTAATTGGTTATCCACGCAAACGGACCTAACAATTGGTATCAGAGCCACACGCTTTGGAAAGCGAGATCCAGACAAAGAAGCATGGAAAACCAAGGCGGATCTGTAACCAGACCACCATTGCTCGATGGATCAAACTATGCATACTGGAAAGATCAAATGGAGGCTTTCCTCATTGCTCTGGATGAAGGGGCTTGGGATGCAGTAGAAAACCAATACCATCCCCCAGTAAAAGAAGAAGAAGGTGTAAAAACCATCAAACCAAGGAGTGAATGGACTGCTGCCGAGAAGCTTGCCGCTTCAAAGAACTCCAAAGCCCTGAATGCAATTCACAATGCTCTCACTAAGGATCAATACAGACTCATCGCTAGATGTAAGGTCGCATACGATGTCTGGACTACTTTAGCCAATACCTACGAGGGTATGGCTCCGGTAAAGAAATCTAGAATCATTACTCTCGATGCACAATTTCATAAGATCTCTATGGATGATAATGAATCAGTCGGCCAATATATTGGTCGCATTCGTGATCTAACCAACCAAGCTCTTCAGCTTGGCAAAGTGTATTCTCAACAGGACATTGTAGGAAAAATCATTGGGACGCTTCCGGAAAGGTTCAATGCAAAGGTCGCCGCACTTGAACTATACAAAGACTTTGATAAATTGCAGGTTGATGAACTAATGGGAATCCTACAATCATGGGAAATGGATCACTGTCCCAGGACCAAAAGTAAACCAGTGGCATTCAAATCCGTGACCAAGGATCTGGATGACTCCTCCATGGAAGATCATGATGACTTTAGTGATGAAGAAGAATTGGCCATGTTGTCCAAAAGACTAAATCAGATCATCAAGAACCGAAGATCTAGATTCAACTCATCCATGAAGAAGGATGTCGGGACATCAAACTCAAAATCCACTCAGAAAGGCTCGAAGTCTCTCGACAAAAATAAACCAAAATCTTCAAAGATTGAGGATGACAAGGAGATCATCTGCTTTGAATGTGCGGGAAGAGGCCATATGAAAAAAGACTGTGCCAATCTCAGACCAAAGGAGTCCAGCAAATCTTATCAAGTAACATTCAGTGACTCTGAAGATGAGAAGGAGTCTAATGAACATGGTGTAAACTATGGAGTAGCCTTTGTCGGCACATGGGATTCTGATAGTGATGATGAACCCGAGACAGGTATGGGTACCAACTCAGTCAATATGGTTTCCTCTAACATGGTTCGCTCTTTTGCTAGGGATCAAGATGAAAGCATCAGTAAACTTAACGATCTTTATGAAGAAACTTTCGAGAAACTGGAAATATCCATTGCTGAATCAGTAGAATTACATGTTGAGAATGGAAGCCTAAAGGAACAACTCCAAAGTCTCACAAGCAGAAATCAGGAACTTGAAAAGGCGTTCACAGAGATGTCTGGACTGTTGAACGAACTACGTGAGCAAAATGCAGAGCTTCAGAAAGAAAACAAGGAACTGGAGGTTGAAAAAGTTGACTATAAACTATGGTACTATAGTATGCTTGGAAAGAAAGATGCTCTTCACACTGAGCTCACCGAAGTTCAAGACAAACTTGCCAAGGCAGAAAACACTCTGGCGGCACTAAACAAAGGAAAAGCCAAGTTAGATGATGTAATTGCTATGGGAAGGCCGAGCAACAACAAACAAGGCTTGGGATATCAAGCCTCAATTTCAAGAGGAGAAAAGAAAAGCAAGTTTGTGTCCGAGGGAATGCTGAGTGAACACCGAACTATCAAGAAATCATTCCATCCTGAGGGAAGGAACAAATGGACAAGAAGACCACCACCCCCAATTCCACTCAGATGCGATTATTGCAAGCTTGAAGGCCACAGAACCAAGAACTGTGGAATCTTGGTAAGAGACCTACAAACAGGAAAACCTATCACCTGGCCAAACGACAAAATCAAGATGAAGCTGATCTCCATCAAGTGCGAATGGGTTCCTAAAATTCAGAACAAATGTCAAGTTGCCTTTCTTTCACAAAAGAAGAATGTTGCGGACAAAGTATGGTACTTCGACAGTGGATGTTCCAAACACATGACAGGTGAAAGGAGTCTGCTCAAACACTACAAAGAGATTGATGGAGGATTCGTTGTTTTTGGAGATGGAAAAAGGGGTGCCCTAGTTGGACAAGGCACCATTGAGAACAATGGCTCGAAGGAACTGTCTCCTGTTTTCCTTGTCGATGGACTCCAAGCTAACTTGATTAGCATCAGTCAACTGTGTGATGAAGACCTCGTGGTGCAGTTCACCAAGAAAGACTGTCAAGTGCTCAACCAAGATCAAGAATGCATCATGAGAGGTTTGCGTTCTAAAAATAATTGCTATCATCTTGTTCAAACTTGCAATTTTGGTGCAGCCGCAGGTAAAGATCACATCACACTATGGCATGAAAAACTCGGACATCTCAACTTCAAGGATCTTATCAAACTCAGCAGAACCGGGGCAGTCAAAGGTCTTCCTCAGTTCAATAAATCAAATGCAGTTCTATGCAACGAATGTGCCAAAAACAAACAGCACAGGAGTTCACACAAACTGTCTGAACACCCTGGATCGACCAAGTGTCTTGACCTACTGCACATGGATCTTATAGGTCCAATGGAAGTTGAAAGTTTGGGAGGTAAAAAATATATATTTGTATGTATTGATGATTACTCCAGGTACACTTGGATAGATTTTCTCAGGGAAAAAGGCGACACATTCAAAGCTTTCGAGAAGCTGTGCAATCGACTCATGACCGAAAAGGACACCAAGGTGAAACGAATTCGAAGTGATCATGGACGAGAGTTCGAAAATCAATTCTTTGAGGAATACTGTACAACACATGGAATCAAGCATGAATATTCGGCACCAAAAACACCTCAACAAAACGGAGTAGTCGAAAGAAGAAATCGAACTCTGCAAGAAATGTCTAGGGTGATGCTCAATTCAAAGAAAGTGGCTGAATTCCTTTGGGCCGAAGCCGTTAACACAGCATGCTACACCATAAACCGAGTCTACTTGAGGCCCAACTCTCTTATGACTCCATATGAGATTTGGAACGGTAAAAAGACCTCAATTACTTATTTCCATATTTTTGGTAGCAAGTGTTTTGTTCTAAATGACAGGGAACATGTTGGGAAGTTTCAAGAAAAAAGCAATGAAGGAATATTTGTGGGATACTCTACCACAAGTCGTGCTTACAGAGTATATCTTCCTAAAACAAGGAAAGTACTGGAGTCCACAAATGTAACCATAGAAGATGTGACCAGCAAAGAGGATGTTCCACCTCATGATGATGAAACTCCCAGTGGTCAGGATGATCAAAATAGTGCAGCTCTACCCACGTCTGATGACCAGTCCACCAAACGAGTCCAAATGCCCACCATGGACACCTTGTCACGAGAAGCAGAACCTCAAAAGGATCTAACTAGACGCATTCACAAGCATCATGACCCTGAAGACATTATTGGAGATGTAAATGAAAGGAGAAAGACTCGAGGGAAAAAGATCGACTTTAAAGAGCTAGCCGGCTTGCACTGCTATACTTCAAAGATCGAACCCTCCAGAGTTGAAGAAGCTCTTCAAGATGAACACAGGATAAATGCCATGCAGGATGAACTACTCCAGTTTGAAAGAAATGAAGTCTGGACCCTGGTTGAAAGACCTCAAGACAAGAACATAATCGGAACCAAGTGGATCTTCCGCAACAAAAGTGATGAAAAAGGGAATATTACAAGGAACAAAGCTCGGTTAGTTGCTCAGGGTTACACCCAGGTCGAAGGTGTCGACTTCAGTGAAACATTTGCACCTATAGCAAGACTTGAAGCAGTCCGACTCCTACTGTCCATCGCATGCTCGCTAGGATTCAAGCTTTATCAAATGGATGTCAAAAGTGCCTTCCTAAATGGTTGGCCGAATGAGGAAGTGTACGTAGAACAGCCTAGAGGGTTTGAAGACCCCCATCATCCTCAACATGTCTACAAGCTCAACAGGGCACTCTATGGATTGAAACAAGCTCCTAGGGCTTGGTACGAAAGGCTTTCCAAGAACCTGCTTGAACATGGATTCGAAAGAGGAAGCTTGGACAAGACTCTCTTTATCAAAAGAGAAAACAAAGGAATTCTCATTGCTCAATACGTCGATGACATTGTCTTTGGATCAACACACCATGTGCTCAAAGACCAATTCATCGAAATAATGGGTAAGGAGTTCGAAATGAGCATGGTAGGGGAACTAACTTATTTCCTTGGCTTGCAGGTTGCTCAGAAGAAAGATGGAATATTTCTAAGCCAAACAAAGTATGCCCGAAACATTGTAAAGAAGTTTGGCATGGAGTCCAGCAAACCTGTCCGAACGCCTATAGGGACGAATGATAAATTGAGCAAAGATCCCAGTGGTCAAAGTGTTGATCAGAAACTCTATCGAAGCATCATTGGAAGCCTCCTATACCTAGCTGCAAGTCGACCTGACATAAGCTATGCAGTAGGAGTGTGTGCTCGCTACCAAGCCGATCCCAAGGAGTCACACCTAAAAGCCGCCAAACGAGTGATCAAATATGTTTCAGGGACGAGTGATTTTGGTATATGGTATTCTAAAGAATCTAATCTTTCACTACTTGGTTATAGTGATGCAGATTGGGCAGGTGATGCGGATGATCGAAAAAGCACAACCGGAGGATGCTTTTAGATTGGAACCAACCTAGTTAGTTGGTATAGCAAGAAACAAAGTTCCATCTCCCTATCAACTGCCGAAGCTGAATACATTGCAGCTGGAAGTTGCTGTGCACAATTGCTATGGATGAAGCAAATGATGCTCGACTATGGAATTGATCAAGAAGTCCTCACTATACTATGTGACAACATGAGCAATCAACATCTCAAAAAATCCAGTTCAACATGGGAGAACTAAGCACATTGACCTTAGACACCACTTCATAAGGGCTCTTGTTGAAGAAGGAATAGTGTCCATACACCATGTCGGAACTACTGAGCAACATGCGGATATTTTCACTAAGGCTCTTGATCGCGAGAGATTTGAAAAATTGAGAAGAGATCTTGGCCTATGCACAATCACCTAAAAATCCCGAAAATTGTGGAATAAGTTTTGATTTTTGCAATTTCCATATTTCGTGCAATTTTATATTTTATTACCTTAATTATGTTATTCTAACTATCTTGTTAAGTACAATTCGCATGATCTCTTTACTAAGGAAGTTATTCTTCAAAATTTCAAAATTCAAAATTGATGTGACAGCCCAAACTGTCAAGAGCTGAGGCGGGACGGTTATTTGCATATCCCCATTCAAAAACGTGATGATTGCGGTTATGGGAAGTTGTGATCTTCTTACCATATTTTAAATTAAGGGAAATTGTTTACTACCTCCACAAGATTTGATTGTGATCAGATTTCCTTTTGCATTCACCCTCTCTCGACCTCAAATACTCTCTAGTTTTCTCTCTAAAACACACATCCCTCTTCACTTGTTCTTGCCAAAAGCCTTTCTTTTTCAGAAACCATGGTGAAGACAAGAGGAAGCCAAGGCTCCAAATCACAAGACCCAACTCCTGCCTCAACTGCTGGAAGCAAAAAGGCGATCTCTCCTGAGGAATCCAGCGCCAAGGGGTGAGCCAAGGCGGTCCAGAAGGCGATCATGGAGCAAACCATCTCGGAAACTCCATTCTTGGTTGCTGTTCCATTCCCTTCTTCTTCTCCATCCACTGCCGGAGAAAAGGGAGCCACTGGTGTTGTTCAAGACCCGCTCGACATTCGAGCAGAAGTAGCCGGAGCCAAAGCGTTGAAACAAAAAGAAGCAGAGGTACAGAAAGCAAAAGGAAAAGCGGTTTCCACTTCAAAGACCCGTGAGAAGGCAGTTGCAAGGAAGAACGCCTCGATCAGTGAACGAGTTGAAGCTGACCTAGCCATGGCACTTGGACCCATTGATGCAATCTTAGCTGACCTTCCCAACTCGGGCGCTGACAATGCGACAGAGACAAGAGTGTCCATCAAATCCGCTGAACCTGCATCAAAAGATGCACCAAAGGTGTCCACTGAAAAGCCAAAGAAGAAAACTCCTGCAAAGAAGGTAGCAACTGTGCCAAGTGTTCAAATCAACCCAGCACCAGTCATCACTGTTGAAGCAACCCCTGAAGAACCCCTGCAGATCACTACCACAGTGACCCAAACAGGTCCACCAAAGGAGTCCGAACCTGTCAATGAACCACATGACGAGGAAGAACTGGACTCAGACTATATTCAAGAGGAGGCTGATGAAAGCTCTGGAGATGAATCAATGATTGACATCAGCGATGACGAAAGAGATGGTGCTATGAACGAAATCACCGAAGAAATTGCTTGGACTGCCAGTCAGAAACGAAAACATGCGCTGAGGAAGGAACCAGAACAAGTTGCAGTGATCAAAGAACCAGTTGTTCACACTGAAGTTGTTCACTTTGAGGATGAACAGGAGGAAGAAGAAGAAGATGAGAGCTCATCTGAAGACAACCAGAACAATGAGTCCGGAGGAGACTCTGTACACCCTCAAATCGATGCCCAGGAACCACTTGAGGGGGAGAATCCCAGTGACAACCAGTCCGAAGAGTTGGGATCTCAAGACACTCAAAGTGGAGAGGAAGAGTCCGATGAAGAGAGTTCTGAAGAAGAAGAAGAATATGAAGAAAGAGTCGAGGTTAATGTTGAACAAGTCACTGTGCACGAAGCAGTAACCCAGCCAGAAGCACGAGAGCCTACTTCACCAAGGAGTTCACCGCAGGAGTCTGAACCCAAAAAGCGGACTGGGTCTGAACCTGAAGAGTTTTCCAAGGCCACTGGATCCAAGAAGAGAAAAATTGTCTTGTCCTCGTCTGAAGAACATGAGCCAGAGATCATTGATGCCGGAAACGCCATATCCACGGCCTTCTACTATGTAGTGTCCGAACAATACTTCTCAAATGTTCTGGAAAGGATGAAGGTGCACCCTGAGATCAGATTTGCAGCTGTGCGGTATGAGGAAATGGGATGGCACAAATACCTGGAGGACAGATCTCTTCTATTCTGGGGAACGGAGATCAAGCAATATAAGGGACAGCTAGTTAGGCATTTCTATGCAAACCTGAGCTCTGAAGTCCTGAACTCCAAAAGCCCCTGGTTTGAACTCAGTTATGCACATGGCCAACTGTTTGAACTCAAAGCTAGAGCACTGAACCGTTTTCTCCAGGTACCCCGAACACATCTGAAATCTGTTTATTCTCGAAGTGCCAAGTTCCCTATGAATACTATTGCTGAAACTCTCACTGGAGTTGAAGGGAAAAAGTTTCAAGGAAAGGGGTTAAGTGCTGGTGTCCTAACCCAAAAATTTTCACTGCTTTACAAATTATGTGCACACAACATCATGCCCACTGCTAACCACTCTGTTGTGTCAAAAAGCATGTGTAAATTATTGTTTGCCATAGACCAGAAATACGAGATCAACTATGGAGCCCTCGTGCTCGAACAAATGCTGGCGTTCGCGGGCACAATCAAAAGGAAGTACAACACCACTCTTCCCTTCCCTGGCCTCATATCTGAGTACCTGAAGCATCTCCACATTCTTGGGAGCAAGCATGATCGCCCTGAGGACATTGCCGACTTCAAACTTTCCTCAAATCTCGCAAAGAAGAAGCCAGACTTGGCTGGACCAGGAGGGAGGATCCCTGCAAAAGATGCCTTCTCCATGCTCCGAGATGAACTCACAGACCACATCAACCAACTCAAAGTGCTGGAAGCTCAAGTTCACAGTCGTGTCCAAGCTGCTGAAAAGCTGTTCAGACAGCTTCCTGATGTTTGGTCTGATGATGAACAGGATTTGGATACCAATCCAGCAGAGGAGTCCAGTGACTTGGCTGAGGATTCCTCTGAGGAATCTGAGTGACATGCCCTTTTTGGGCAAAATGTGCGCCAGAGGGGGAGTTAAGTTGATGTAGCCGTTGATCGGTTCCTCTGGTATGCACTACAATCGACATGGGGCAGCCTGGTGGAAGAAAGTCTCTGCTGAAGAAGGGTAAACTTGTTTTTGTTTAAACTATTTTTGTGAACTACTGTTTTTGCTGGACAACTGCACAATGGCCTGTAATAATTGAATTGTGATCTTACATGCTTTATTTTATGATTATTGCCATGTGCTTACTTTTGATGTGAATGCTCCTAGAATATGTGATAGGCTATCTTGTACGGAGCATTAGTATAGTTTGTCTTGAATTGGGAACCATTGTAATTGGTGGTTGGGTTTCAATGGGAAGTATTTCAACATCATTGTTCTTGTGTCAATTGTTTAGACATCGGTTGAATCAACTCTTATACTGGCCCACATTCTGCCAAAAAGGGGGAGATTGTTGGGAACCAGTTTTGAGCAAATGTGTTCACAACCGATGTCTGAACTACTCTGTTGGACCAACTTCGTCAACAGCAGACAAACTAAGTAAAGGAAGAAGAGCTGGCGAATATACTCATGAAGATTCTCCAACGGCTAGCTGATCTTCTGCCCGGATCTTGCACACGAAGTATGGAAACTACAATCTCTTAATTCGGGCAACTCTATTCTAAGGATCCGCGCATTTATGGAAAGGAGATCTTCTACCTTAGAATAGAGACAAGGTGATTCTCTTCAAATAGGGCGGCCAAGGGATGCATCAACACGACGAATGAATTGACTTACACCCTTGGGCGATTGAAACCATTTGTAAAAAGAGAATCATATTCCTTCAGTGTTCGCGAGTTTATCATTTCGAAGGAAGAAATCCGATCAACACTTCCTCGGGTGAATTGATCGACAGTGTTACAGTGAGCTTGATTGAAGTCGACGGATTCAATCAAGGCTTTTGAGGAGTCGTCAAACTCAAGAGCTTAATTGAAAGATTTAAGGAGGAGATTCGCCAACAGGTTTCGACCAAGGGCAAACTTGAAGGAGGAGCCTTCAAGGGATTGAAGCAAGGTCGGGGAGATCTTCACCAAGACAGGGGGAGTGTCTTGGTTTGACAATTCAGTCCGCTTGGTGATTGGAGTTGGGCGAAACAATTCACTATTGTTTAGATCGAGGATCAAACCATAACAATTAGTGAATCTTCTGGATTGGTATCCCCCAAATGTAGGCTTGTGCCGAACTGGGTCAACAAACCTTGAGTTCTTTATTTTTACAGTTTATTTACTTTCCGCTGCTTAATTTCTTAAACTGTTTAACGTGTCCACGAAAGATGCTTGAACTAGTTTTCAGGACTACTTAATTGGTTATCCACGCAAACGGACCTAACAAGAAACACTCGGTCGAAATCTGTGAATGAGTGGTGAATTTATGGTAAGTTGAGATTGTTCATGGAGTATAGTTTTCTTTGAAGAGAATAATGTCCTATGCTGAAGTAGATAGGCATAAGGTTCCATAATATTCATTGGGAGTTTTGAATTTTTAGTTGTGCCATCAAATGTAGATATGGGTTATGTTTATGCTTTATGCTATTTTCCGGCCATCTTTGGAAATCCATTTCGGAGATCCATTTACTCTAAATTTCCCCTGTGTTCCTTGTGGATGGACCTAGTTCTGAGACTACAATGTATATACTATCCATATCATAGGACGTAGATATGCGACAATCTGTTGAAAGCAATAGTCT
This sequence comes from Hygrophila difformis, assembly GCA_030278955.1. Lineage (NCBI taxonomy): Eukaryota > Viridiplantae > Streptophyta > Magnoliopsida > Lamiales > Acanthaceae > Hygrophila > Hygrophila difformis. The sequence continues at coordinate 40,714,949 of JAOANR010000002.1, read as the reverse complement.
GCCAATTTCATTGCTCATTGATTGTGGAACTAACTAATAGAAATTACATATAAGTGTATGTGGTTGGTGAATTGTTTGACTGAATTTTGTGAACGTGTGTATACTGTACAAATTTCGCCTTCTACTATTCATTTAGATGCTGCAATTGATGCCTATAAATACAGGCTAGTTCATTTGCAAAAGAGCATCCCAACCCCAACAAAGCAGAAAGAGCAAAGCCAAGTGCAAATTACTCTTGTCTGCAAATCCCTTGAGAGAGTCTAGTTTTTTTTAGTCTTTTGTAAGTCTTCTTGTCAAGTGAGTTTTGTATGTCAGGAAATTATTTCCAAAACCCTTTTGTAATATTTCTCCCTCATAGTGAAATAATAATTCGGTGGGGCCCGGAGGACGTAGGCAAATTTGTGCCGAACCTCGTTAAATCTTTGTGTTCTCTTTATTGTTTAATTAATAGCTCTATTATTCGGGTACAATTTTGGTGGAAACTAACCCCATTTCCACAACAATTGGTATCAGAGCCTTGGTTGCATAGTATGCTCTGTGGTCGCAGCTAAGCTGATCTTCCACATTAGAAACGCATCTCAGTTGAGCTACCGTTTGTGAGCTATTAATTAAACTTTGAAGCAGAAATGGCGGATAGGTCCAGTGAAACGTCAACTTCAGATTCGAAGCCGTTGGTGACATCGTCATCACGAACGACGGTTTCAAATGCCAAATTTGACGTCGAAAAATTCGACGGTACCAATAATTTTGGCATGTGGCAGTGCGAGGTGTTGGACATCTTATACCAGCAGGAGTTGGATGGGGCACTTGAAGAAACCAAACCAGATGGTGTTGATGATAAAGACTGGACGAGGATCAACCGTCTTGCGTGTGGTACAATTCGACTATGTCTCTCAAAGGAGCAGAAGTATCCGCTTATGAGAGAGACGATGGCGCACAGACTGTGGAAAGAACTGGAGGATAAATTCATGAAAAAGAGCACGGAGAACAAGCTCTACATGAAGACGAAGCTGTATCGATTCCAGTATTTGTCTGGTACCACGATGAATGAACACATAACAAGATTTGATTCTTTGGTCACCAATTTGTTGAATCTCGACGAGAAGATAGATGACGTTGACAAGGCGTTGATACTGTTAGCTTCACTCCCCGATGAATACGAGCATATAATTATTAGTATGCTGACTGGAAAGGAAACAATTTCCTTTAAAGAAGTTACCACTGCCTTGTATTCAACGAGATCCGAAAGAAAGATAAGTTAGAACACAAGAGTTCAAACGGTGAAGCCCATATCATTTGGGGTCGTAGCCACAAGTACAAGCCGGACAGAAGAGGCAGATCCCAGTCAAGAGGCAGAGTGTCAAAAGACGAATGTATCTTTTGTCACGAGAAAGGACATTGGAAGAAATATTGTCCTAAGCTGCAAAAGAAAAAGGGGAAAGCGGTAGCAGAGGCTTGTGTGGCTGATAGTGATGAGACAGAGCATTCTTTAGCTTGTGTCTCATCGGTAACGTGCACTGACGACTGGTTGCTAGACTCAGGATGTTCATTCCACATGTGTTCCAGGAAGGAGTGGTTTGTCAACTTTAAAGTGTTGACGGTGGAGTTGTCTACCTAGCCAACAATGGATATTGCCAGATAGCTGGAGTTGGCTCAGTGTATCTGAAGAACCACGATGGAACAACCAAGGTGCTAACGAAAGTTCGGTACATACCGAAATTTGCTAAGAATCTCATATCTGTGGGAGTCTTGGAAGCTAAAGGCCACTCCATGAGCATTCAGAATGGGATTATGAAAGTGTTCTCGGGAGCACTTGTAGTCATGAAAGGTATAAGGAAAAATAACTTATACCACTTCCAGGGCAATACAGTGATTGGCATTGCAACAGCAGTATCAGAAGTAGACAAGGAAAAGGAGATGACCAAGCTATGGCATATGAGGCTTGGGCATGCTGGGGAAAAATCCTTGCAGACTCTGGCAAAGCAAGGATTATTAAAGGGTGCAAAGACTTGCAAACTTGAATTTTGCGAGCAATGTGTTCTGGGAAAGCAAACGCGGGTGAAGTTCAAAACAGCAATCCATAACACTAAAGGCATTATGGATTACATTCACTCAGATGTGTGGGGACCTACCAAGACGGCTTCTTTGGGAGGAAACCATTATTTTGTAACGTTTGTTGATGACTTTTCCCGGAGAGTATGGGTGTATCCCATGCGAACAAAACATGAAGCATTCGGGAAATTCCTCGCTTGGAAGAAAATGGTGGAGAACCAGACCGGGAGGAAGATTAAAGTGCTTCAATCTGATAACGGCACGGAATATCGAAATGACCATTTTTTCGATTTGTGCAAGAAGGAAGGTATTTCCCGACATTTCACTGTGCGGGACACACCACAACAGAATGGGGTGGCTGAACGGATGAACCGAACCTTGTTGGAGAAAGTTCGGTGTATGTTGTCCAATGCTAATTTGGGCAAGCAGTTCTGGGCTGAAGCGGTGACATATGCGAGCCATCTAATCAATCGACTACCATCAACTGCACTTCAAGACAAGACACCTTTGGGGGCATGGTTTGGCAAACCTGTAAATGATTATGTTTCTTTACGTGTGTTCGATTCTGCTGCCTATTACCACGTGAAAGAATCAAAGCTGGATCCGAGGGCGAGAAAAGTTGTGTTCGTAGGGATATTTTCTGGAGTAAAATGATATCGCCTATGGTGCCCGGAGATGAAAAAGGTGATCGTTAGCAGAGATGTTACCTTCAACGAATTGATAATGTTGAAGAAGGTAACCAAGCAGCAGACGGATAGTACTCCTCAGCAGGTGGAGCATTATCCTCAACAGGTGGAGTTTCAGACATCTACTACCAGAGAGGTAGATGGTCAACCAATAGAAGACGATGGTCCAAGTACCAAAGAAGAGCCTAGTGAAATTGAGGTTTTAACCCAAGAACCTCAGGAGCAACAAGATTTACCAATTGCAATTAGGAGGCCAAGAAGAGAAATTCGGAGACCTGCTCGATTCGAAAGTATGTTGGCCTATGCACTTCCTGTTATTGAAGAAGGTATACCACAAACTTTTCTTGATGCAAGAATTAGTCCGGAAAAAGAAAAGTAGAAGAAAGCCATAGACGAGGAAATGCATTCCCTTGAAGCAAATCACACGTGGAAGCTAGCTAAACTCCCAGAGGGAAGGAAGGCAATTGGTTGCAAGTGGGTCTATGCTCAGAAAGAGGGATTTGCATAAAAGAATGACGTTCGCTACAAGGCCAGATTGGTAGCTAAAGGTTATGCTCAAAAGGAGGGAATTGACTACAATGAGGTATTTTTCCTTGTTGTAAAACATTCATCCATTCGTATTTTGTTGGCCTTGGTAGCGTAGTTGGACTTGGAACTAGTTCAAATGGACATAAAGACGGCATTCTTACATGGTGATTTGGAGGACAAAATCTACATGACCCAGCCAGAAGGATATAAAGTTGCTGGAAAAGAAGATTGGGTTTGCAAGTTGAACAAATCACTTTATGGATTGAAACAATCACCAAGGCAATGGTATAAGCGATTTGATCAATTTATGATTGGCCAGAAGAACACCAGGAGCAGTTTTGATCATTGCGTATATTTTCGTAAGCTACATGATGGATCTTTCATTTATCTTCTTCTATATGTAGATGACATGTTAATTGCTTCGAAACATAGAGGAGAGATAAACAGGTTTAAGTCCCAACTCAGCAAGGAGTTTGAAATGAAAGATCTCGGTGAAGCAAAGAAAATTCTCGGTATGGAAATAACGAGAGACAGGAAGAGGGGCACTCTGAGTTTGACTCAGAAGCAATATCTGAAGAAAGTATTGCAGCGGTTTGGCATGACGAACAAAACCAAACCTGTAAGTACACCATTTGCTCCTCATTTCAAACTTAGTGCTTCACAATGCCCAAAGACGAAAGAGGAACGAGAATACATGTCAAAGGTTCCTTATTCAAATGTGGTGGGTAGCTTGATGTATGCAATGGTGTGTACAAGGCCTGACATTTCACATGCAGTTGGAGTAGTGAGCAGGTACATGCATGATCCCGGTAAAGATCATTGGCAAGATGTGAAATGGATTTAAGGTATATCTTGAAAACCTTAGATATTGGGTTGATATTTGAGAAGACTAATGTTACTGGTCAACATATAACTGGGTACTGTGATTCAGATTATGCAGGAGATCTGGATAAAAGTCGATCAACTAATGGATACGTATTTACTCTTGCAAACGCACCAGTTAGTTGAAAGTCCACCTTAGAGTCAACCGTTGCTTTGTCAACAACGGAGGCAGAATACATGACCATTACAGAAGCTGTTAAGGAAGCCATTTAGTTACAAGGATTGCTTGATGATTTGGGAGTTGGTCAGAAACATGTAACAGTGTTTTGTGACAGTCAAAGTGCCATTCATCTAGCAAAGAACCAGGTATATCATGCTAGAACCAAGCATATCGGCGTGCGGTACCATTTTGTGCGGGAAATAATTGAAGAAGGTGGAGTCAAGGTACAAAAGATCAAGACCACCGAGAATCCTGCAGACATGTTGACGAAGACTGTAACAGGTATCAAGTTCGAACATTGTTTGAGCTTGATAAGTGTCTCAAGAGTTTGAAGTTGGCGCTGAAGAGCGCATTTGGAGGTTCTATCGAATTTCGTGATGAGAGAACCTCGAAGGAGACACTATGATTGGAATTTGGGACGTACCAAGGTGGAGATTTGTACAGAGGTGGTCTGTCCCACCACATTAAATGTGGTAGGTGAATTGTTTGACTGAATTTTGTGAACGTGTGTATACTGTATAAATTTCGCCTTCTACTATTCATTTAGTTGCTGCAATTGATGCCTATAAATACAGGCTAGTTCATTTGCAAAAGAGCATCCCAACCCCCAACAAAGCAGAAAGAGCAAAGCCAAGTGCAAATTACTCTTGTCTGCAAATCCCTTGAGAGAGCCTAGTTTTTTTTAGACTTTTGTAAGTCTTCTTGTCGAGTGAGTTTTGTATGTCAGGAAATTATTTCCAAAACCCTTTTGTAATATTTCTCCCTCATAGTGAAATAATAATTCGGTGGGACCCGGAGGACGTAGGCAAATTTGTGCCGAACCTCGTTAAATCTTTGTGTTCTCTTTATTGTTTAATTAATAGCTCTATTATTCGGGTAAAATTTTGGTAGAAACTAACCCAATTTCCAAAACAATAAAAATGAAATCAGATGAGGCTGCAACGTGAGAACTACCAGAGAGGAAAGTTGATAACCAAGAATTGAATGAAATTGAAGTCGGAATGGAGAAACCAGTAGCAACGGCTTCAGATGCAGTAGAGAAATCAGAAGACCAACTGGCAGCAATTGGGATCACAAAGATTGAAACATATGCCAAACCTAGTATTGAATTTGGTTTCAATATTATTTATATTAGAAAATCACTATACAAATTTTTCATTTATTGATATAGGTAAATATTATCTTGTGGATGCGGCTTACCCTCAAATTCCAGGATATTTAAATTATGACAGACATTTTGATTATCATAGCTGCAATGACCCTGTACAACTATGTGAGAAGAAATTCAAATTATGACAGACATTTTGATGGTCATTCTAGCGATGATGAAGATACAGGCACCGATAACCGGGGGATGATGATGTTAATATTCAAGGTGAAGGAAGATGTGTTGATGAAGGTCATATGCCACAACTTAAAGAGGAAATAGCTCAAAGTTTAATAGGATCAAAAAATAATCGAAACAATAGAGGAAGATGATGACAATGCCTTTATAGATTCTAAAATTTATTGAAAAAATTTGATTGATCACACATTTCATTTATATATCCACATTTATATTTTTAAATTTGTTTTGCTTGTAATGTATTTACATATTTTCTAAGACTACATATAAATTTGCTAAAGGAATTTACATAACAAAAGATATTTCGAATAATGAATTATATTATTTTGCAAATGCCAACTCAAATATTTTAATAAAATGATATGCAACTCTTAATTTTTTAAATAATCGAGAATATAATTTTATTGGATTTAAAAAATTTAATACTCCTTTTGTCTCAGCTAAGATGTCCTGTTTGATTTTTGCATACAATCCAATGCACTTTTTTAATTGTTAATATCTCAAAATATATAAAAGTAAAAATTGTATAAAATATATATTCGAAAACTACACAATTAAAAAAATCTAATAAGATCAAACTCGAGTATTTTTCAATTATATACTTACAATAATATTGAGTCAAAATTGAATAATGAACAGTATCAAAAAATCAAACAGAACATCTAAGATGGGACGGAGGGAGTATTAATTTGTTGGTTCAAAAGGTGAAAATACAACTGCAAATTTATTAATGGCTAGTAAAGCCTATTTATGTAATTTTGCATTTTAAACTCTAAACTCTAAAAATGCTACCAAATACTCAGTTTACAGAACTAAAATTCAAACTATAATCTCTAATCTCTAAACTTTAAACTTCAGACTCTAATATCTAATCTCTAAACTTTAAACTCTATAGATTTACCAAACAGAGCCTTCAACCTAGTAGGTATTTAGACAACGGTGAAAAACAAAATCACTGTTGGGAAAACTATGCTGAGATCATGGGTTCTCGGTTGTTTAAATTATTCTGTTGTTTTTGTATACTCTGTTATCTTGTGATTATTAGTATTAAAATGACAATAGAGAAGGCATGAAAGAAAAAAAAAAAAAAACCGTAGGGAGACAAGTTGCCTCTAAGCACTCTCCAACTTTGAGAATAATCTCCTCCTCTTCAAACTTAAGAATATCACAGTAACACCCCGGTTTTTGGTCACCCAGGTCGGGATGTCACCGCCACACCTCCCTAGTAAGACACGGTTTCTCCAAGCTTACTAAAGAGATGCAAGGCTAGGTATTGCAGTATTTAAAATATTTAAAACCATTCAAAATGCACATTCAATATAAGTTCAAAATAAATATCATAATGCAGCGGAATAATAGTATCTAAGTATAAGTATTGTAGCGGAAAATGTAAATAGGGCCAACATGGCCAAAACACGGGTTAAACAGACCCGTTTATACTATAGTCTAATGCAAGAATTTAAAAGAGAAAGTTTCCCAAAATATTTCCCCCATGCATATACGTGCTCATGCTCATTCCACATACTCTGTAAAGAAAAAGGGAAATAAATGGTTTGGTCAGCACAACTTGCTGAGTAAGTTAATACATACATGATCGTGGGGTTTCAAAGCCATTCATTTACATTTAACAAAAGCATGATAATAGATCATAGATAATTCAATTTAATTGTCTAATCAAATTGGCATAATTAATTCATGGCACTGATCAATAATACATTTAGCATAATTTAAATAAAAGCCATAATTAATTTAAATAAAGCATTTATCAATTTAAATGGACAATAAATAAATATTTTAACTATCCCCATTACACCCAAGATTTAATATTTCAAGTATTTCACGATTGCATCGCAATCTCGTCAAGTCTAGCCGGTCGATCGGCGGCCGCAGCCGTATCTGCCATACCCAGTACCACTCCGAAGCCTCGGGAAACCCATATGGATATTCACGAGAGTGTAGGCCATATATCCCATGCCGTTTTGGCAACATATCTCAAAATTTCGCGCGGGTCACCATCGTCCATAAAGGCACGAAGTGAATCGTTAGGAGGGTACCCTGCAGAGCACTCACCCCCTAATTTTAAAGATCAAGTTTGTAAGGGAATTTCCTAAATTCAGATTTCACATTTTTATTTCAAAAGACTTTTCAACTCGTTTAAACCTTAAAGGCTAATTTCACCGTTTCAACAAGATTTTAAGATTTGACTTGGTCAACCACAGTTTACTTCAAAATTCATTAAAAATCAGGTTTAACTCTAAAAATTCTAAAATTTGACCGGTGACTCGAAAACACGGAGATGAACAAGTTTCATGTTTTAAGTTTTTCGACCCGAGATACAGAAATAAGTGAAAAACGTCAATTTTTAACAGGATGATAATCTGTTCGAAAATTTCAACACCAGTTTCAAGATTTCAAGATGTACCATAGCAAACTAGCTCCAAATTTGATGAAATTTTACAGAGAGATACCTAAGACATATATCTACAACTTTCATGTTCGACCAAAGTTCTGAATCGGTCTAGATCTATTGTCAAAAACGTCTACAAGTTCGGACCTAAGTTCTGTCAAGAGTTCAAGATCTAAATTCGAAACAGTTCGGTTTGGGGTCGATTTCAGATATCAAAACTTAACGAAAAATTATGAAATTTTTACAGTAGCTAGATCTACGTCTTAGAAATGTTTTTTGTGTTTTAAGTTTTCTCGTTTGAACAGGTTTAAGGGTTCGGAAAAATCATTCAAAAACGCTGCGCCGTTAAAGATTTCGTTTTGACAGATTTTACGTTCTTGGTGTAAATCTTTAGATCAAGTGTATTTTAAATCCTCCCAAAACCATAGTAAGATTAACTTATAGACCGTTGGGCATCCGGGTTTGTCGATTCGGAGGAGTGGCTTCCAGTCCACCGTTTATCTCCTCGGTTCGTCGGGTTCTTCGTTCTAGATCCGATTCGGGGTGTCGAAAGGAAAAAGATTAAGTTAGGATTCGTTTTCGAATCAAGATTGTAAAGAAACGAATGGATCGGAACTTACCACAACGTTAGAGGTCTTCCGATTTTCGTCCACGACAGCCTTCGCCTTGGTTTCGTGCCTCCGACGACTCCGGGATTGGGGTTTTCGAACGTATAGAGAGTATGAATGTTTTGAAAAGTGTTCGGGGCTACCTAGGGACATCCAAGGTTGGCCTTGGTGAGTCTTGAGCCGAAAGGAATACAACCGAAGTCGGAAAATCCGGATTCGGGCGAGTAAATCTCGCAACGGGCGAATCTGTCCGTAGGCGCGGACTTGGCGCGCCGTTTAGGCAAACACCGCGCGGCCCACGCCTGGACTTCGGTCCGGGCCGGTCGTGTGATCCGTCGGGCATTTCCTCCTCTCTTTCGGACTTCTATCCCTCTATGTTTTCAGATTCGGATTTCCGGGATATTTTCGAGCTCCTATTCCCTATCTAAATTCTTATTCGGGTCTAGATTTAATATTGGCCCGAATTCTCGAGTTCATTAGTGTCAGGTACACTTGTACAATCTATTTGATTAATTTATCTTTGGCTTTACGGGTATTGGAAATTAAACTCCATTTCCCATTTTCTTATCTATGTATTATGTTTATTCATTTATTTATTTTTTATTGTTTTGTTTATTGTTTATTTATTTATTCATTTATTTTATTTATTTATTTATTTATTTATTTTATGTTGCAAAATTCTCGGGTATTACAGTCTAGCCTCCTTAAGAATCAACTTCGTCCTCGAAGTTGTGTTTCGGCTTTTCTCGTATTAAGGATGAATCCTTTTTGTTTGTTTTATTATTTTGTGACTGAACTTAGAATTAAAACTTCTAAGCTGTCTACGTACCCTGTGAAGGGATCAAGCCATAACGTAGTTTAAAACAATTTGAATTTGTTTGGTTACAAAAATGTATGGAAAATGCACGATGTCACATCCTCTCCCCCTTAAGATCGCAGTTATGTCCCCATAACTGTGTCGGTGTCAGTTTGGAACAGTGCTGGATAGCGTTCCCTCATGTCCGATTCTAACTCCCATGTTGCTGTCTCGCTTTCATGGTTCGACCAAAGAACCTTGACCATCTTGACAGTTTTATTCCTCGTTACTCGCTCCTTTGCGTCTAGAATTCGTATTGGGACTTCTTCGTAAGTCAGATCCTCATCGAGTTCGATTACTTCCGGTTGAAGTACACGTGTCGGGTCTGGCACATATTTCTTGAGTTGTGAGACATGGAAGACATTATGAACTCGATCTAATTGTGGCGTTAAAGCCAGTCGGTAGGCCAAATTTCCGACTCGTTCTAGAATCTCGTAAGATCCTATGTATCGAGGACTCAACTTTCCTCATTTTCCAAAGTGCATCACCCCCTTCATGGGTGATATCTTTAGCATGACCCTATCTCCCACTTGAAATTCTAGGTCTCGTCGTCTCACGTCAGCATAACCCTTCTGACGGTCTTGAGCGGCTTTCATTTTCCCTTGAATCACATTTATATGTTGAGCCATTTCTTCGACAAGTTGTGGTCCCACTATCACAGACTTATCGCTTTCTTCCTAGCTCAACGGGCTTCGGCACTTTCGTCCATACAACGCCTCGAAAGGTGTCATGCCAATGCTAGCATGGTAGCTATTGTTATAGGAAAACTCAATTAAGGGTAAAAGAGTTTCCCAATTTCCCTTAAACTCCAACACACATGCTCTCAGCATGTCTTCTAGTGTTTGGATCGTCCTCTCGGTTTGTCCATCCGTCATTGGGTGGAATGCGGTGCTCATTTTGATTTGAGTACCAGGAGCTTTTTGTAGCTCCGTCCAAAAATGAGAGACAAATCTACTGTCTCTGTCAGAAATGATGTCATATGGTACTCCATGTCGTCGTACCGCATTATCAATGTAGGCTCGGGCCAGTTGGTCCATAGTCCACGTGTCCTTCATCGGGATAAATATGACCGTCTTTGTTAGCCTATCCACAATTACCCAAATCTTGTTCATGCCTTTAGGTGATCGGGGCAATCCCGAGACAAAGTCCATCGAGATGCTGTCCCACTTCCAACTTGGAATCTCTAGTGGTTGCATCAGTCCTAAGGGTTTATGTCTCACTGCCTTAACCCTTTGGCAGGTGAGGCATTTCGCCACGAAGTCTGCCACTTCCTTTTTCATTCCCGGCCACCAGTAGATCTTCTTCAGGTCCTTGTAAAGTTTGTCACCTCCGGGATGCACTGAATATGGTGTATTGTGACCTTCATTCATCAACCTTTGCTTCAACTCGACACACTTTTGAGGCACACACCATCTCCCTTTGAAGCGAATGCTTCCATCCTCATGGATAGCAAATCCTATTGCCTTACCCTCGGCAATATACTCCTTTATCCTCTCCAACTTCACGTCGCTCGGTTGAGCGAGCCTAATCTCGTCCAATATTGGAGTTTCTACGATCATGGCATTGATCGTGTCACTCACTGTGCCTGGATGCACAAGTTCCAAATTCAATCTTGCCAACTCCATGTACAATGCCGGCGGAATTACCAACGAGTTTGTCACGTGTTGGGTTTTCCGGCTTAGGGCATCGGCTACCACATTCGCCTTCCTCTCGTGGTAGGATATCTCCAAATCATAATCTTTAATAAGTTCTAACCACCTTCGCTGTCTCAAATTCAACTCCTTCTGAGTGAATATATATTTCAAGCTCTTGTGGTCGGTGAACATTCGACACTTTCGCCCTTAAAGATAATGTATCCATATCTTTAGAGCGAAAACGACCGCTGCCAACTCTAGGTCGTGTGTCGGATAATTTTCCTCGTAAGGTTTCAGTTGGCGGGATGCATATGCAACGATCCTCGAGTCTTGCATCAAGACACAACCTAAACCTTCATTCAAAGCATCGCTGTAAACTTCGAAGTCACCATTCTCTGATGGTAGCGTCAATACGGGTGTCGTTGTGAGTCATTTCTTTAGCTCTTGAAACGCGGTCTCACACGCTCTGTCCACACGTATTTTACTCCCTTCTTCAGTAGCTGGGTTAAAGGTCGTGCGATTTTCGAAAAATCCTTCACGAACCGTCTATAGTACCCGGCTAATCCAAGGAAACTCCTTATCTCAGTTGGGCTCTTTGGGGCTGCCCATTCTGTTACGGCAGAAACTTTTGCCGGATCCACTGAAACTCCATCAGCGGATACTATGTGTCCAAGAAATGCTACTTCCTTCAACCAAAAATCGCATTTGGACAACTTGCCGTATAATTGATTCTTTCGCAAGGTCCCTAACACTTGGTGCAAGTGCTGGGCATGCTTCTTCTTGCTTTGAATAAATCAAGATGTCATCAATGAACACCACTACACACTGATCTAACAGTTCTCGAAATACATTGTTCATGAGGTTCATGAACATTGCTGGAGCATTTGTTAACCCAAAGGATAACACTGTGAACTCGTAGTGGCCATATCGAGTTCGAAACGCCGTCTTCGGGATGTCTTTCTCGGCGATTCTTAACTGGTGATACCCAGATCGCAAGTCGATCTTCGAGAATACTGAAGCTCCCTTCAGTTGATCAAATAGATCCTCAATTCTCGGCAATGGGTACTTATTCTTGATGGTCACTTGGTTCAATCCCCGATAGTCTATGCAAAGACGTAATCCTCCGTCTTTCTTCTTAACAAATAAAACCGGTGCTCCCCATGGGGAAGTACTCGGTCTTATGTATCCTTTCTGCAGTAGCTCCTCGAGTTGTTCCTTTAACTCCTTCATTTCCAGTGGTGCCATCCGGTACGGAGCTTTTGAGACAGGCTCGGTTCCCGGAATGAGATCTATCGTGAATTCAAGATCTCGCTCAGGTGGCATGCCCGGAATGTCTTCAGGAAATACATCCGGGTATTCTCTTACCACTGGTATGTTGTCAACCTTGTTCTCTTCCGCCTCAAGGTTGTGCACGTAGCACGCATATAGCTCATACCCCTTGCGCATCAAGTTAGTTTGAGGGCACTAACGATTTTGTTGCTCCTCTTAGGGGGCTGAGAGTAAAAGATAACTCTCTTTCCCCTACTTTTCGACAGGGTGATCTTTTGTTTTTGGCATTCGATCACCGCTTTATACTAGGACAACCAGTCCATCTTCAGTATAATGTCAAAGTTCCCTAAGTTAAATTCTACCAAGTTTGCGAAGAATTCTACGTTCTTGATCACTATAGGAATTCCATATATCGTTTAGAGCAAGCTACTACTTCTCCTGAAGGCAATTGAATTCCTAAGCTAATTATCTCGCACTTAGGTGGATCTAACTCAGGCACTATTCTTGATGCTATGATTGAGCAACTAGCTCCAGAATCAAATAAGACTCTAAGGGGTGTATTCAAGACATGAAATGTACCTGCCATCACTTCTCCTTGTGCAGGCACGTCTGCTTGGTTAACCACGTTAAGTCTTCCCATAGGGCGTCCTTGATTGCCTTGCTGATTCGGATTCGGCTGCTGATCTTGCTGTTGATTTTGATTCTGGGGTGGTTGAGGACGTTGGTTCTGATTCTGATTCGGCTGCCTAAACTAATTTTGAGGGGGTCTATACCCCTGATTATTGTCGTTCCGGCCGTTTTGATTTTGAGGCTGTCCCTGCCCCGTGACCAAGTCTTCCCTTTTCATTATGTTTTTAAGCCTTGTTCGGCACTCCCGACGTATGTGGCCCATGCGACCACACCGAAAGCATGCCCCCTGTTGAGGACATCCCCTCGCCAGATGGGGTCGTCCACATCTCGGGCAAGGTGGCACCGGTTCTTCTTGGTTAAACCTCCTTCCATTATTGGTTTGCTGTGGCCTATTCGACCCTCTCCGCTGTTCGTTCCTTCCCGTATTGTTCTCGGCTCTTGCGTCCCGGTTCCTCTTATCTTAGGGACCCCGGTTGGACTCCCCACTCACTCTCCTTTTTAGTTGCTGTACTCGCGCCACTGCCACAGCGCGATCATACACTGCTTGCAGATCAGGGCAGTGCACCCCTGCGATCACCTCGTGTACTGCCAGGTTTAGTCCCATCTCGAACTTTTGAGCTTTCTCCGTGCGAACCTTACCAGCTCCTTGAACCGAGTATAGTACTCTTGTACGGTCTGACCTCCTTGCTTCAGCGATAGAAATTCCTCGTACATTGCTGCTTTAGTACTCAGGGGATAGAATCTATCCCTGAGTAACTCCATCATTTCCGCCCAAGAGTAGGGCTCGTCATCTTCAGTCAGTTTTGCTTGAGTCGCCTGCCACCAGTCGTCCGCTTCGCCTCCCAAATAGTACGAAGCGACGTGCACTCTCTCTCCTTCCGGACACTTGACCGCGCCCAGCTGCTTGTCAAAGGTCCGGATCCATTCTTCCAGTTTGGCAGGATCCTCCTCACCAGCATAGTGGGGTGGCTGGTAGGGATTCACCATTTCCAGGTAGGTGGGGCGAGCTTGGGGCGAAAGTACCGCCGCAGCTTGGCCCTGATTGACTTGCGCATTCCCCAGCACAATCAAGACCTCCTTTATCGTCCGAAGATGATCGCCCACATTGTTCGGTGCGGGGGCGTCCTGCGCACCTTGGGGTTGCTCTCCTACAGGTTGAGCAGGTTCGGTGTCATTTGGTGGCACTTCAGTAGTAGTTTGGGGAGCAGGTTGGGTTTATGCTCTACCTCGTGGTGCCATTCTGTTACAAACGGTGTAAATTAGAACATAATATATTGTCTAGGCAAGCTACTATGAATGTGCTTGTACGTAATGCTTGATTGGGCTTAAAAGCGACGCAAGGTTTTGTTTTATTTTGTTTAAATGTATAAATCTTGTATATTATTCCCTTAAAAGAAGCTTTTAATACAAGTAGGATGATGTACAAAAATAGCAATGTTTTCCTAGCAAAAATAGTATCTACTATATGTAGAACCCCTAGCGTCTCAAGACGTCCTCCGGTGGGGTAGCGGGATCCTCCTCCGGTCTTCCTCCTCCGAACTCGGCGGCAATAGGTCATAGAGAATGTGGTTCAAGTCCTGTCCATGAGCATCGACGTGTTCCTTCAGTATTAGGTTTTGCGTAGTGAGGGTTTGGACTTGGCGTTCGAGTTGGTTTATGCGGTGGTGATCCGCCTCTCTTAAGTTGCCCATGTGGTGCAGATTTGCCTCCAATTGAGCTATGCGATGTTTCATTTTTCTATGGTTTGTTGGGAGTCAAAGTGAGCGTTCATCATTTTGATCATCAAGTTCATCATATCTTGACTAGCCATCTAGCGCAGGCAAAAGGTCTAAGTTAGAATGTTGCACGCTTCTAGGTTCTCTAAGTTTAGGCAATGCAGTATGCACATACAGATGATGATTCCCCCCCAAAAATAATTCATGCACTATATATATATTTTTCTAATTTCCATGGGGTTTAAAATAAAAATTCATTTCCATGGAAATGATGCTTAAAAATTTAAAATGGTATTTAATATCCTTGGACTTCTATATTGGGTCAAAAATAATTATAATTTGGGTTCAAAAATAATTCTGGGCTAGGAAATTTTAAAGGAATAATAATTTGGGCTTCTATAATAATAATAATGTAAAACTGATCATGGTTTAAAAATAATAGTTTAAAAATAATACTAATTTAAAAGTAAACCGGGCTCTGATACCAACTTGTAACACCCCGGTTTTTTGTCACCCAGGTCGGGATATCACCGCCACACCTCCCTAGTAAGACACGGTTTCTCCGAGCTTACTAAAGAGATGCAAGGCTAGGTATTGCAGTATTTAAAATATTTAAAACCATTCAAAAAGCCCATTCAATATAAGTTCAAAATAAATATCATAATGCAGCGGAATAATAGTATCTATGTAACACCCCGGATTTGGTAACCCAGGCCGAGGTGTCACCGCCGCATCACCCTAGCAAGACACGGATTCCCGAGCTCGCTAAGGAGGTGCAAGGCTTATGTGTATGCAAAGTTTTAAAACATTCAACAATGAATCCGGAATCCAATAATACTTTAATCAAGTACGGTAGTAAAAATCATCATGCATGGAAAAGGTAAATGCAGCGGAAATGTAATCACGGCCAACACGGCCAAAACCTCGGGTTAAACAGACCCGGTAAACAGTAATACGATGCAGAAAGCGAAAATGTTCATAAACAATTCCCCCCAAGTGTATGCGTATGCGTCACTCGACATACTATGTAAAAGAAAAATGACAACGGTTGTCAGTATAAAAATATACTGAGTAAGTTAATCCCTAACTAACAAATAAAAGGGGTTACATGTGTTTAAACTAAAGATTTCGCTTACCACACGTAATGTTAAAATACATAGTTTATTTGCAGCGGAAAACATGATTAAAGGACTAAATTTTTAAAAGCGTAATTTAAGCATAATTTAAGAGGCATGAATTTTAAATACGTAATTAAAGACATGATAAATACGATTTAAGCATAAAGAAACACTCACACAAGTCTTTTACATTCATCCCGTAGACTAAGAAGAGGACACCATACCGGGAGATCACTAACGAGGCAATCTCAACATAGGACCACTAACGAGGCAGTCCAAACAATGGGAGACCACTAACGAGGCAGTCTCAAAAGATAGTAGGACCACTAACGAGGCGATCCAAAAAGATAATAGGACCACTAACGAGGCGATCCAAAAATACAGCGCGCGAGATCACTAACGAGGCAATCTCAGATAGTAAGGAGACCACTAACGAGGCAGTCTCAAAGATAATGATAGCATGACGATCGGCTCAGCCTAGTGAACGGGATTTTTCGAAAGTTCGTATTTCAAAGTTATCAAATGATCGATATCGCGTTTTCATAGTTCGAGTTTTCTCAAGTTCGAAAA
The DNA here is from genome assembly GCA_030278955.1 of Hygrophila difformis. Taxonomy (NCBI): domain Eukaryota; kingdom Viridiplantae; phylum Streptophyta; class Magnoliopsida; order Lamiales; family Acanthaceae; genus Hygrophila; species Hygrophila difformis. The sequence continues at coordinate 40,698,489 of JAOANR010000002.1, read as the reverse complement.
ATCCTATTCGAGGCAGTTTACGCCTTTCTTAATTAAAAATTCGTCTTTTCACTAAAAATTCTGAAATTTTTACAGTAATTCAAAAACACACACACGAACAACTTTCATGTTTTAAGTTTTTGGAAATAAGGTTCCGAAGTGAGTCGAAATTCGAGTTCATTGCAAGGAATAATTTCTGTCTTAAAAACTGTTTTCGTCACAGGTTCGTGCAACGCCGATTAAAAATTCATTTCAAAACCAATCGATGCGAAATTTTTACAGTAACTACAAAACACGTTAAGGAATAACTTTCATGTTTTAAGAATTTCGAAATAATGAATTCTTGGTACTCAAAAATCGACCACAACTCACTGCCTACTCGCGGGTTCCGAATAGGGTTTAAAACAGTTCTGAAAATTCGACCGATTGACATATCAAATGAACACCAAAATCCGTGAAATTTTATATGCATAATCTAGACACAATTATCTACAACTTTTGTTTAGGAATGCAAAGTTAAATCATTCGAAAAAGGGGTGAAAAACACGCATCAAGTTGAATATAGAAATCTGACACAGTTTTAAAACGTTCGGGTCGACACAGAAAGTTTACGGCGTGATTTGGGATAGCAAAACTTAATGTCAACGGCTGAAATTTGGACACAAGATAGATAAAGGTGTTAGGAACAACTTTTATGTTGAAAAGTTTTCGGTTTGAATTCCCGAAGGTCGAGTTTTAGGAGTGTCTTTGAAATTGGACGAAAATAGGGTTTTTGAAAACCGATTTTTGTTACAAGCCTATATCTCGAGATTTAAACAACAAACAACCACGAAAATTTGTGAGTAAGGTTTTAACTTACTTAGAATGAGGATATGGTCGCTGGATTGGGTTTCCGGGTGTCCTAGGGTCACGACGAACGGCAAACTTCTCCGATCGCTTTTTGTTCGTTTTCCGACGGGAAATCGTAGTAAGGAAAAAGGGTTAGAATATGAGTTTCTGAGATATATGGACGAATTAAAACTATGTACAATAACTTACCAAGAGTCTAGAGGGCAGGGCTTGGTTCCTTTTGCCTTGCCGTCGCCGGAATACTTGCCGGAAAGTGAGTTCGGAGAGGTTTCGACTTGGAGAGGAATATTGGAGGTGGCTAGGGTTTATTTGCTGGAAATTATGGGGGAGGGGCGGCCACACAGCCTCTATAACCTTCCCCCATTGCCTTGATCCGTTTCCCCTTGATAGGGGACGGATTTTTGGCAAGAAAATCACCATGGAAGGAATGTTTACACCTCCTGCACCTCTGGCGCGCTGGTGACGCGCACCTAGGCCTTTGTCCGCGCGGAGCACGCGTGGTCCGCCCTGGAGTCGCGACTCCTCTGTCCGCGCGGTGGCCGCGCGGCGGCGCGCGGAGAGCGCGCGCCGGCCGGACCGGCCGGTTCGGCGGTCCGCGTGTTCCGTCGGGTCTTTCCTTGCTTTCCCCTATCGGTTTTCTACGTGTTAGCTCGATTCCTTGGGTCGTCTCTGGTTCGGAATCTTTTCCTTAAACTTGTTACGAGTCCGGCTTATCGCTCGCATCATTTCCGTGTCCTAATTAGCATAGTCTAAATTGGTTCCAACTCCAACTATCGTCCTTGTGATCTATTTCGTGATTTATTTTGTGATTTATTTCGTGACTGAACTTAGAAATTAGTTCCAAGCTGCCTACGTACCCTGTGAAGGGATCAAGTCATGACGTAGTTCAAAACAATTTGAATTTGTTTTTCCTCGGGTGTTACAATCTAAGTATAAGTATTGCAGCGGAAAATGTAAATAGGGCCAACATGGCCAAAACACGGGTTAAACAGGCCCGTTTATACTATAGTCTAATGCAAGAATTTAAAAGAGAAAGTTTCCCAAAATATTCCCCCCATGCATATACGTGCTCATGCTCATTCCACATACTCTGTAAAGAAAAAGGGAAATAAATGGTTTGGTCAGCACAACTTGCTGAGTAAGTTAATACATACATGATCGTGGGGTTTCAAAGCCATTCATTTACATTTAACAAAAGCATGATAATAGATCATAGATAATTCAATTTAATTGTCTAATCAAATTGGCATAATTAATTCATGGCACTGATCAATAACATTTAGCATAATTTAAATAAAAGCCATAATTAATTTAAATAAAGCATTTAAAAATTTAAATGGACAATAAATCAATATTTTAACTATCCCCATTACACCCAAGATTTAGTATTTCAAGTATTTCACGATTGCATCACAATCTCATCAAGTCTAGCCAGTAGCCCGGCGGTCGCAGCCGTATCTGCCATACCCAGTACCACTCCGGAGCCTCGGGAAACCCATATGGATATTCACGAGAGTGTAGGCCATATATCTCATGCCGTTTTGGCAACATATCTCAAAATTTCGCGCGGGTCACCATCGTCCATAAAGGCACGAAGTGAATCGTTAAGAGGACACCCTGCAGAGCACTCACCCCCTAATTTTGAAGATCAAGTTTATAAGGGCATTTCCTAAATTCAGATTACACATTTTTATATCAAAAGAATTTTTTACTCGTTTAAACCTTAAAGGCTAATTTCACCGTTTTAACAAGATTTCAAGATTTGACTTGGTCAACCACAGTTTACTTCAAAATTCATTAAAAATCAGGTTTAACTACAAAAATTCTGAAATTTGACCAGTGACTTGATAACACGGATATGAACAAGTTTCATGTTTTAAGTTTTTCGATCTGAGATATGGAAATAAGTGAAAAATGTCAATTTTTAACAGGATGATAATCTGTTCGAAAATTTCAACACCAGTTTCAAGATTTCAAGATGTACCAAGCAAACTAGCTCCAAATTTGATGAAATTATACAGAGAGATACCTAAGACATATATCTACAACTTTCATGTTCGACCAAAGTTCTGAATCGGTCTAGATCTATTGTCAAAAATGTCTACAAGTTCGGACCTAAGTTCTGTCAAGATTTCAAGATCTAAATTCAAAATAGTTCGGTTTGGGGTCGATTTCAGATATCAAAACTTAACAAAAAATTATGAAATTTTTACAGTAGCTAGATCTATGTCTTAGGAACGTTTTTCATGTTTTAAGTTTTCTCGTTTGAACAGGTTTAAGGGTTTGGAAAAATCATTCAAAAATGCTGCGCCATTAAAGATTTCGTTTTGACAGATTTTACGTTCTTGGTGTAAATCTTTAGATCAAGTGTATTTTAAATCCTCTCAAAACCATAGTATAGATTAACTTACAGATCTTTGGGCGTCCGGGTTCGTCGATTCGGAGGGTGGCTTCCAGTCCATCGTTTATCTCCTCGGTTCGTCGGATTCTTCGTTCTAGATCTGATTCGGGGTGTCGAAAGGAAAAAGATTAAGTTAGGATTCGTTTTCGAAACAAGATTGTAAAGAAACGAATGGATCGGAACTTACCACAACGTTAGAGGTCTTCCGATTTTCGTCCACGACTGCCTTCGCCTTGGTTTCGTGCCTCCGATGACTCCGGACTTGGCGCACCGTTTAGGCAAACTGAAACTTTTGACAATTTCGTCACACGAGCATTTTCTAAAATATCCCAAGTTGAATTTATTAAAAGAAAAGAGTTATGATTCGTGGGAAAGGGGTTTAAGGATATAGTTCACTTTTTATTACTCATGAGGGAAAACTTTGAGTTCAAACGGCGTTATGGACCTCCCCGGCATGAAATCTTTGACAATTTCGTGCCTTGAAGATCCTTGCCATGAAACTTTTGACAAGTTCCCACTACATGAGTATTTTCTGAAAAATCATAATCCTGGTGTTCAATTTTATTTAATGAAACCAATTTATGAAGGCGGAGTTGGGATTAGGGTTATATTTATAGGTTGTCACGTTTTTATTACTCGTGTTAAGAAACTGTGGCCCGAAAGCGCACGGTGTCAAAAATTGCAGTAATTTATAGTAAGACCGGATCGTTCACTGGAGGATGTGCGATAGAAGCAGGGCCCACGTCGTTTTACTAGATTTTTCATTCGTATTGCTCCAATTGGTTTAAAAGGTGATTAATCATCTACTGACTGAATTTAAACTAACTTACAAAAGCGTTTAAATCTATTCTACAAAGCATATAAATTCTATTCTAGAAAACGGGTAAAGTTATTCTAAGAATGCGATAAATACTATCTGTAAAAGCAATGAAAATTTACACTATGCTAGCTATGAAGCTGATTCACAGTGTGGACAGAAGGGACAGGAAGAAAAAGAATAAAAATTGGACAAGATTTAGACAAGGCATAATTAAACTTCCAGTTTTATACACAGATCTTTGCTTGGAATAATCCTGTCAGATAGCTAATTCTCATGCTCTCAATACTGCATTCCCTTTAACAGACAGGTACTTACAGTATGAGTTTACATATTTTTAAGACCGCAAATTCTAAGATACCACCGATTTGTAACTGCCCTGGCCAGGGTATGTTATTTCATCTGTGGTGGATAAGCAACACCTGACAGATCATTAGTTGAAATGCCAAGTACCACTATCATTCTCCAATGTCACACCCAAAGATTCTAATCAAGCCTGAACTATCCCTTAACTATCAATCCTAGTAGCAGTTACGCAACTCTCAATACAACCGAGTGACCTCTAACGAAAGCATTTAAAAGAAAGCGATAAAGAAAGCATTTAAAATCCTATCACTCGGAGGTTTTGAAGGTCTGACCCTGGTAGTGAAAGACAGCCCCCAGTCAGAATGACCGGGTGTGGATCAAGAATTCCCGGCTCTTGGTGAACCACTCGTGTGTTCACTTCCTTCCAGGTGGTTATGAGATACAAACTAATGAAATGAACTAATAAATTAGTTCATTCCGGATGCACTCACTCAGGACTCAAAATAGGCTTTGGCAGAAGAGGATAGCAGTTGAAAGAGAACTCAACCCTATCTTAGAAAATAACCAAGGCCTGGGTGTTGTTCACTTAAGATTATTTACTACACTGTATTTGAGTCCAAGTGGACCCCATCTCGGTGTAATATTTAAATCTCAGATTCCCAACAAACAGTAATTTTGAAAAATAATGAATCTGAAAACCATTCCCTAAACAGGTACTAGACTCTCAATTAAAACACAGATCCTTTCAGTCTAGATGAGACCTAAGCGCTGATTCTGCTTCTAATTTCCCAAAATCAACCCTTGACAGAATTTGAACTAGTCATAACTGAAGAATTTATCCCTTACTTAGATCTGGATTTTATAAAGGAGTTTTTATCGGAAATTTAATATGCAATATCTGTTTAAAATCTAGACTTCTATTGTCCAAGGGAAGGATCCCAAAATATTATAGACCACATTAATTACATAATAGTAGCATGCATACGGATACAGTGAAGTGCAAAATGAATTGACCCAAAATATAATGGCGGGCCTAGACAGAAAGTGAAACACAAATATGAAGTGGTCAGAGGACCAAAGTGATGGCAGAATAATCGGGTGGACTGTAAACATCTACTGTCCAATTTCCCAATTACTCGGATGGAGCGAATTTAGACAGCTTAGACCCTATAATGGCAGTGTCAATGCCAGTTGGGCCTCCACTGTCTGTGAATTCAGATAAAAACCTACATGCTTCTTTTCTGTAATGATCATTAGTCAGCATTGACAGATGTTGACTGATTCACACTCCAGATTAGAATTTGGGTTTGGAAATTAAGATGAGGGAAATAAAACTGTATCTGGATAGGAGTCAGCTGAGCAGCTATTATAATCCCGGATGGACGAACCGCCAAGGCTTCCACTGACTGCCATCCAGACCATGCAAAATAACATTTAGTAACTAATACCCAGAATACGAGCTAGTTATCCATGAGGGAATACCCGCCAACATTAGTCTGTTGTATTCTTTACTAATTGTTACACACAATACACAAAAGACAAAATAAAATAAAATAAAATAAAGAGAAGAACTTGTATGAGAGACATTGGTTTCTCATGCAAGTTTATGGAATCAATCCATATTTGATGGCTTAAATAATCCCTCCTACCATAATTAATTACAGTCCGGATTCTCTGTTTAAGGCATCATGGTTTTGTTTATAGAAGAATGTTTTAATGACAATTAAACAAAGATCCTTTAATCATAACAATTAGTGATTTAACTATTGCTAATTACAATCATTAATCATTACTGACTAGAGGGTTCAATTAATTAAGTGATGTGAAATGGAGAATGAAAATTTTGGCAGCATAACGCCTTATATTGCAATTCTGGGATATTACATCTTAATCCGTGGGATTAAGATGTGAGTGTTTGCAGTATAATAGAGGTTGAGAAATCAGAATTTTTGAGACAAAATAGAAGAGAAGATTCTGGCTAAATACCATAAATTGTGTCATGAGCCTAGACCCGCGACATGGGTACCTCGACAGGTTTTCAGAAATTTGGGCAGAGTTTCACCTTGTGTCGCTAAGCAGGGGTTGTGTCGCGGACCGTAGGTCCACGACAGGAGTTTAGCGACACAAGATTTTCTGAAAATTTCAAAGTATTTGGCTCCCAGTCGCTAATCTGGAAATTGTGTCGCGAGGCGTGGCTCCACGACAGGATGTTTAGCGACTGGGTTTTCAAAATATTTACAAGGCATAATTTCCTGTCTTGGAATAGAGAGTGTGTCGCGGACCGTGGGTCCGCGACAGGAGCCATGCAGAGAAAAATAGCAAGAGTTTGGGTCCCTGGTCGCTAAGCAGGGTTTGTGTCGCAGACCGTGGGTCCGCGACAGGAGTGCCTCGCGACCGAGGATTTTCAAAATTTTAAGACGAGTGTCCCTAAACATCCATGTCGCGGAACAGCCTCCCTGTCGCTAGATGTGGTCTCGCGACAGGAGTCGATTAGCGACATGGATTATTCAGGACACAAGTCAGTAAAAGTAAAGTTGAACAGTGGCATGCAAACAGCATGATCTCACCCTATTTCAGATTAAAAAGCTATTCTGAGCTAAAAACAACCAAACAACAATGGAAATAATGCAAGAACATGCTAGAACAGAAATAAACTAAACTGGAGCAGTATTTAAAAATAAAGCATTATCCTAATCTAGGGTTTGACCACACACATACATAACATTATCCATCAAAATAATGACCATCAGCATAATAAAGGGAAATGGGGGTCAAATGACTTCAAAATGAAAATGAAAGCATTAAATCCATGGGGTGTGAGACCCATTTCATGATTTGGGACACATAATACGAATATTTTCCCATATTATTAAATGAGTTTGTTAATACCCATCATTTGGGTATTACAAAACCCTAAAAACAAAGTTTAGATGGAAAAACAAGGTGAAAACTGGCTACCTAACCACTGGAACAGTGGAAAACAGTAAACAAAACACTACACTAAACTAAACTATGGACATAATTAAATAATACAAAAAAATTAAAAACTAAGCTACACTACCTAAGAACTGGGCGCTGATCTTGCCTTCAAGAGGATGAACTCTAATTTTTCCAACCCTGAGCTCATGGGTGTCACCTCATATTTATAGAAGTGGAACCCTAGGCCCATGGGCTTGATCTGATGCCCACTGTGTCTCAAGACATCACACACATCACACTATGTCGCGGAACTGGAAGTCTGTCGCGGAACATCACTGCATGTGGTAAGGCTTCTTGACTGGGTCTTGGGTCTCTATTGGTGCGTCTGTGTCGCTAATCAGGCTTGTGTCGCTAAACCATGGTCCGCGACTCGGGCCTAGTGACACAGCCTATCTGGACTGGTCTCTTCTTCATGTTGCATGTTGTGTCGCTAAACCCTCCTGTGTCGCTAGGCCATGGACCGCGACATAGGAGCTTCCGCGACCGGGTATTCCAGGACTGGGCTGAATGGGCCAGATGGGCCGAAATTGTTCTTTTTGTGGGCTTTTTCTATCTTTTCCCATCTTTTGTATTCCTTTTTCTTTTCTTTTCATTTTCTTATGTTTTTGGATTTTTCTAACGTAAATGTGTAATAAAAATATGTTTACATATTTATGCATTTTTCACACCAGCTCAATATTTTTTACAATTATGCATAAATCAGTCCAATTCAACTGCTTTCTTATTTAATATAAGACCGGAATGCGATCAAATGCCCGTTTCAGACACGGAAATGGATTGAAAATAATGGTCATTTTTGGCCATTATCAACATCCTCACATTTAATACTGATCGTCCCCGAGCAGTCAGAGTCAATGTTCTAAAGAACACGGGCTCTGCATATTCAATTCATTTTCGTGGCTTCATAAATCTTATTCTTTTTGGATTGGGATAAGACAATAAAAAACTACAAGTGTTAAATCCCCTTGATTGCAGTGTTTAATGAAATGATACTTGCTCACTACATCGGGCCTACAAATCAAACATTATTATCGACCCTTCATGAATATCATGTTTGTAAGATGCAAAGATTAAGAATGAGAATTAAGGTACGACACGAACATAATTCCTAAAACAGAGCCTCGCATATAAGAGAATCGGAAAGTTCACTCACTCTCAATTGGGGTTTAATAATGAACGCTCAAAATCAGATTCGATTAAATTATCCCATAAGCTTGCAATCAGACCAACTCGCCACCGGCTCATTTCCTCAAATCGAGATCATGAGGTCTTATTCAAGGGTTATAACGGGGCATACGGTTGTAACATTCGGTAGGAAAGGGAAATTATTGGGCTAGGAAGTGGCAAGAATTAATTCTATCATAATATGGCATACTTTTAAAAATTTATGATCATCATCATTTCTTTCTTTCTTTTGCTTTTTTCTTTTATTGCATGACATTAGACTAAGTCTAATTTGCTTTGTCATTTGCAATTTATTTGTGTTGAATGGGACTTAACACATGATTTTTTTTTTGAATCGGCTTATAGCACACCGATTAATTATGAATTGATGATCACAAATTCAATGCCTTGATAAAATTTATCTTTGCACACTTGGGTTGAATATTTTGGTCTTTTTTGGAAGGCTTGGAATAATAAAGAGGGCTTCAAAGAAAAATTAGGCTTAAGGCTCAAAGTGGTTAATCCTAAAGGGAAAAATATTTTTGGGTTTGGATTTCAAAAGAAGGCCAAAATTTTGGTTTTGTAGGTGCCTCGATCATGTGCTCGATCTCGGGAATATGGCACGGTCTTGAATCGGTCCCAATTGCAAGTTCTAGTTTCCTTTAATCAAAATGATTCACACATCAAAGAAATTAAATGAGTAAAAGTGACTCATGGCTCAAATCTCACAAGGTTGGATTGATTCATGTCATACAGTATTCTCAAACTTAATCAAAGCTTAATCCCAACACTTTATTCAATCAAAATCTCTAACATGCAGATTTATTACCCAATAAGCTGATCGCATCATTAAATTTTTATAGCTCAAAACCTTAGGAATTCATTTCATGCATGTTTTCAATTATATTATCCCAATTTAGAAGTCTGAAGATTTAATCACAAGCCTAAATTCAACATGTGAATTTAGAGCGGGTTTATGCACATTTTACTGGTTATTTAATTTAAAGCAGTAAAGAGGCACTGCTGACATACGGAGCATGTCAACAGCATATTTTTGGCCTGACAGTCACTTATTCATCTCGGACTGTCAGACATCTTTTCAAGAAGAAAGTGAATAAAAATTGTTTGTGGATCTCGAAAGTTTGAGTTCCATTCGTGGAAAGCGATAAATTACATCATTTATAAGAGATTCTTATGCAGTTAATACAAACCTGCATACAAAAGAAGAAATCCCTTATATGATGCCTACACTAGAGCTTAAAAAGAAATAAAGCAACTAGGATTCATTCCTCTTTCACTCTTCCCTCTCTCAGAACATGTATCTGCTCCAATGGACGAAGCTGGTCAGATCACAGCGCAGACACCAGCCATTATGGTCTCTCAGGGGTTCATGCATCCTTGTGCAGTAGACCCGGGGTGGTTGGTCTGCAAATAGGTAGGGAGTGTCCGGATCGTCCGCCATCCATGAGAGAGTGTTGGTAGATGTGTAGTTCAGGACCGATCTATCGGTCACCATTCTCTCTATCATTGTGATCCCCTGATTGACATGGCCTTCATCTAACTTGCTCATAAGCATCAGTCCACGGGTGAAGATTGACGCTTTGTGATTGTCCTCGATGCCTGGCCGCAGTAGTTCACAGGCTTGTCCCTCATCCCCTTCTGCGAATTCTAGGAGTGCTGGGACGATTTGAAGATTGAAGTTTCCAGCCTCCATGCATGTGTGCAGAAATCTCTCCTTCTGCCACCGAATCCTCCCTTGCCACCGCCTCACTTTAGACGTATCCAACTCGCATCGTACACGATAGCGAGATTTCCTGCGTCCCTGAACTTTTTGCATGTCTCTTGTGCAGTGAATACTTCCCTGATTTCATCCTCTCCTATTCGGGAGAGGATTTCACCCAGGAGCTCTAGTGGCAAGTCCAGCAGCTGGGTTCCTCCGGGCACTGGGTCTGGAATAGGAAGGTTGTCCCTGAAAAGATAAGAAGTGATGGATCCAATTTTTATAATTTCCTCAGAAATTATTCAAGTTTAGAAACCAACATCCTCACATTTAGAGTTTTGCTCTAAATGTGATATTATTAAGTTTCTGACTTGAATTTAGTATAAAGCATAGGTAAATGAAGAGATAGGGGTCATTGGGCCCCTATATATTTTTAATGGGCCATTGGGCCCAAAAGTTTGATTTTTCAAAATTATTAAACAAGTTCGAGAAACTTGTTGAAAATGGGATGAGGTGGATGGAAGGGGTGAAATGCTCGAATCTTGGAGTGTGCAGTGGAGGCGTGGCGCAATGGATCTGCTATTTCTGGACTGCCTGGACTGTCTTGGACAGTTAAAGCATTCCCAAAAATTTGCAAACACTATTTTTAATTTTTAAAGGGTTGACTTGTTTTATTTAAAGAAAGTGGGATGTGAGTGGTCTCATTTTGGATTTTTGAAAGGGATAGCAGTTGGTGACAAAAATACTGCTATTTACTCACACTATAGTTCTATTGGGAACAAAAAGAACACAAGTCAATTTTTAAAGCTATCAACTATTTTTGTCTTTTTCCAAAAGGTCACTTTTATTAAAAAGTGGAAGCCTCCTATTGGGTGTTTGTACTATGTTTCCATAAACAAACAAACATTTATTCCCACAAGATTGTAACATGTGGAAACAAATATACCAAAAAGATCTTTCCACTTTAATGTTCCAAGATAACATTGCAGAAATATACATATCAAGATCAAAAACAAAGTTTGAACAAGAGCATCAAGCATTCAACCCTAAAAACTCAAGATAGAAAAACCAACAACATCATGGTGCCCAAAACAGCACCCCAACATTCATCAGTTTGTTCTTTCAAGTTTTAAACTTCAAACTTAAAACTTTAACCCTTAACAGTTTTTTTTTTTTTTTTAAAAAGATGAGTTCTTTACAGATTCCAAAAAGATCTCAAAACAATGCTCAAAACCGAGAGCACTCAGATCCTTAAGAACAGAAAAACACCAGTGCACACAAATCACATTATGTTCTTCACATATCAAAATAAAAACAAAGGACAAAGGAGAACTGAAAGAGCCATGAACAGGGGGAAAATGGGATTCTACCCTACCTTCATTGGTTCAGGTCGGGGTAAGGGTCCCAAGTTTGGAAGGATCCTATAAAATCTGTCCATAGTTTCCCCTTGAAAACGGATGGTTGAGTGCGAAGAACACGGTGGTGTTCGTTCGGGAGAGAGAAGAGGGAACAGGAGAAGTTGGAGAGATGAGTGAAAATGAGGAGAGTGCAGGGAAAGGAGGTGAGGAGGGGGGGCATAAATACTGAAAAAGCTGGTCGCGGAACCCCAGACCGTGTCGTGGAACAAGGTTCCTCGACCAGGGCCTAGCGACATTAGACATGTCGCGGAATTGGAGTCCGGTCGCGAGGCAGTGCCTCGCGACAGGGGTATCGCGACCGAGTTCTGTAAAGGAAAAAGTCAACGGGAAAAGGTGTCGCGGAATAGAAGGCCGGTCGCGAGGCCATGGCCCACGACAGGGTTCCCCGACAGCGTCAGAAGGAGTTAGAGATAAATGCGAGTGTGTCGCGGGACCAGGCCTGGTCGCGGAGCATTGCTTCGCGACACAAAATTTTGAATTTTATATTTCGTGGTCTGGGCCCGAGCATGGTATTGGGCCTGAATCCACTTTATTTGGACCTGAATAGATTCAGTCCAAATAAATTCAAAATATTGGGCTGAAATTAAAGAAGGATCCACTTGCACAAATTAGGTTGGGTTAATTCCATTTGTTTGGAAAAATTATTCCGGATTTAAATTGCTTCAAATTCCGGGAATATTTTCTTAAATTCATGGAATTAATCCAACCAAGAACCTGATTTTCCGCGTTACTTTTCTGCTCCTCTTTTTGATGGTTCCGAACTTTCTGCAAGACAGATAAATAAAACGCAGTAGATTTTCTCCAAATATCAACATCCTCACATTTAGAGTCTTAGTACTCTAAATGTTTAATTGATTTTTGGGTACTCTCCTGTTATGAAAATAATATACTGTAATAATATACTATATATATATAAACTGAAATTTTTGTGTTTTTAATGCTGTTTCTTATTAGGTGTAATCCGGGTCTGCCACTGCTTGGCTTTCTTTCTACGGATCGAACTGTCCGATGTACTCCTTCAATCGATGTCCATTCACCACTATGTTGCCCTTGTCAGTTCGGATTCTGACAGCTCCATTTTCAAACACTTCTAGCACTTCATGTGGTCCTTCCCATCTGGATTTAAGCTTTCCAGGGAACAGCTTCAACCTAGAATTGAACAATAATACATTTTGACCAACATAGAAATGTTTATGCTTAATCCGGCGATCGTGTAACTTCTGGGTCCGCTCCTTATATATTCGAGAGCTTTCATAAGCTAATGCTCGTATTTCCTCAATTTCATTGAGGTCCAACTTGCGTTTGCTCTGAGCAACTTTCGGATCGAAGTTGAGTGTTTTAACGGCCCAGTAAGCTTTATGCTCTAACTCTACGGGCAAATGACAGGCTTTTCCAAAGATAAGCCAATATGGAGACATCCCAATGGGAGTCTTATATGCTGTGCGGTATGCCCATAGAGCGTCATTGAGCTTACGTGCCCAATCCTTGCGGGTTATCCCGACAGTGGCTTCGAGTATGTGTTTGATTTCGCGGTTGGATACTTCGACTTGACCACTAGTCTGGGGATGATAAGGCGTGCCTATATTATGGAGGATCCCGTTTTTACTCATTAAAGTTTCGAAAGCTTTATTAATAAAGTGTGTTCCTCCATCAAATATCACCACCCTAGGTATGCCAAATCGACTGAAAATGTTGTTCTTGAGGAACTTGATCACTTGGCTACCATCATTGGTTGGTAATGCGACAGCCTCGACCCATTTGGACACATAATCGACAGCTACCAAGATGTAGTAGTTTCCACCAGATGGTGGGAACGGTCCCATGAAGTCAATGCCCCATACATCGAAAATCTCAAGCGGGAGAATTCCCTTTTGAGGCATCTCATCCCTCTTGGAGAGGTTTCCTAATCTTTGGCATTTGTCGCAACCTTTCACAAATGTCCTGCAATCCTCATAGATGTGAGGCCAATAAAATCCACATTCGAGGACCTTGTGGGCCGTTCGAGCGGGACCATGGTGACCTCCATATTCTGATTCATGGCATTTTTTGACAATTTGATAGGTTTCATGCTCGGTCACACATCGCCTGATTATTGAATCGGCGCAGTGTTTGAAGAGATAGGGCTCTTCCCAGAAGTAGTTTAATACATCTCGGTTGAACTTATTCTTCTGATGATAGTTCAAAAACTGTGGGGTTATTCCGCACGCCAAGAAGTTAGCGATGTCGGAAAACCATGGACAAGCTTGATTGTGCAGATGCAATGCGAACAACTGTTCGTCTGGGAACTCTTCATTGACGACTTTTTCCTTTTTATCATTATCTAATCGAGATAAGTGGTCAGCAGCACCATTATCTCGACCTCGCCTATCTTTTATTATGATGTCGAATTCTTGCAACAGAAGTACCCACCTGATTAATCGAGGTTTTGCATCTTGTTTGCTAAACAAGTATCTTAATGCAGAATGATCGGTGTATATGATAGTCTTCGTACCTATAAGGTACTGTCTGAATTTGTCAAACGCGAAGATTACAGCATACATCTCTTTCTCCGTTGTGGTGTAGTTGACTTGGGCCTCATTCAGGGCATGACTTGCGTAATGAATTACGCAGTGTCTCCGATCCTTATGTTGCCCGAGTACTGCACCTACGGCGAGATCACTAGCATCGCACATTACCTCGAAAGGTATTGACCAATCGGGTGGTTGCACTATCGGTGCAGAAACCAACATCTTCTTGAGCGTGTCAAATGCTTGGACACATGCTTCATTTATTAAGAAAGAATTTTCTTTACAAAGCAGATTAGTGAGCGGCTTGGCAATTTTAGAGAAATCCTTAATGAATCTCTGGTAAAAACCGGCATGCCCTAAGAAGCTCCTAACTGATTTGATCGAGTTAGGAAGAGGGAGATTGGAAATGATAGAAACTTTGGCTGGATCAACCTCGATGCCTGCACGAGAAATGCAATGACCTAACACTATGCCCTCAGTGACCATAAAATGGCACTTTTCCCAATTTAAAACCAGGTTAGTGTCCTCACATCTCTTTAAAATATTAGCAAGATTAGTCAAACATTCATCAAACGTATCTCCATACACAGAGAAGTCATCCATGAAGACCTCAATGCATTTTTCGATAAATTCAGAGAATATAGACATCATGCATCTTTGAAAAGTAGTTGGTGCATTGCATAATCCAAAAGGCATGCGCCTATAGGCAAAAGTGCCATAGGGGCATGTAAAGGTAGTTTTTTCGTGATCTTCACTGGCGATCACTATTTGATTGTATCCTGAATAACCATCTAAAAAACAATAAAATGCTCTTCCCGCTAACCGTTCCAACATTTGATCGATAAAAGGTAAAGGGAAATGGTCCTTGCGAGTTGCCTCGTTCAACTTCCGGTAGTCTATGCAGACTTTCCATCCGGTGACTGGGCGCGTGGCAATTTCCTCCCCTTGTTCATTCTTCGTGATGCACATCCCACCCCGCTTCGGAACAACCTGCAAAGGACTGACCCATTTGCTATCAGAAATCGGGTATATAATACCGGCGTCTAACAGCTTGATCACTTCCTTTCTTACCACTTCTTGCATGGGTGGGTTCAATCTTCGTTGGGGCTGGCGTGAAGGCTTGAAATTCTCCTCCATTAAAATCATGTGCATACAAACAGAAGGGCTTATTCCTTTGATATCAGAAATAGTCCAACCGATTGCACGCACATAATTTTTAAGCACTCCCACCAAAGCGTTTTCTTGAGCTTGTGTCTACTTGGCTGACACAATTACCGGTAATTTTTTATGTTCAGCGAGAAACGCATACTTAAGATGTTCCGGTAAGATTTTTAATTCAAGCTCTGGTGGGCATTCCACTGAAGGGAGTAATTTGCGAGAATTAGATGGGGGAAAATCAGTTTTACCTTTCGTATCCTGCATCAGTACAGGATCTGCCTCCTCTTGGTCGGCGTCGTCATGGAAGTCGGTGCCGTCAAACTCCTCCAAATCCCCTGTTTCGGGATCGGCAAAGTGAACGGCTTTGCATCCTTTGTGCTCCACGCCAGCAGGTCTCAGTACCTGCTTTGATAGTTCATTCAGCATCATTTCATGATCAAATCCAGAGTCAAGCTCTCTCTCCTCACTCCTAACTATTATAGATTTTGATGAACAGAACCCGTCATCTGGGTATTTCTGTAATTGTGCCATGTCAAATGTAACTTCTTCCTCATCGACTCGCAGTGTTACTCGTCCAGCTTTTGCATCTATCAGTGCTCCGCCTGTTGCAAGGAATGGTCTCCCTAAGATCAATGGCATGTCCAGATCCTCCTCTATGTCTAGAATCACAAAATCAACTGGGAATAAGATATTCCCAGTCTTCACTTTGATGTCTTTGAGGATGCCGACAGGCTTCGCGATGGATCTGTCTGCTAATTGGAGTCTCATCTTGACTGGCTCGATATGTCCCAGCTTGAGGCGTTGCACCATTGCCAAAGGCATAACATTGATGCTAGAACCAAGATCACAAAGGCCTTTTCTTGCTTTGATTTTCCCGATTTGAATCGGCAGCGTGCAACAGCCTGGATCTTCTTGCTTCTCAGGAAGCTTGCGCTGGATGATAGCACTGCATGTATTGTTAAGAACTACCAGTTCTTCCTGCTCAATTCTCCTTTTTCCTGAAACTAATTCTTTCAAAAATTTAGCGTATGCTGGCATTTCAGCTATCATTTCGATGAGAGGAATAGTTATTTCTACTTTTTGCAGCCTTTTCAGAAATTTTTCAAATTTAAGGTCCTGTTCTTGATTTTTAAGTCGGGCCGGGTATGGCACCCTTGGCATGAACTTTTTATTATCAAATTGTTTTTGTGGTAAAGGGAAGGAAGTTGTACCTCCACCTGTACCCTTATCTGTTTCAGCCGTTTCAGGTGCAGCGTCAGTCTGCAGATCGGCTGTCTTTTTTTCAGCTTCCTTTTCGTTCTCCTCAATGTCACTTTCCAGTTCTTTTTCTTGTACCAGTTTCTCTTTGCCCTTGGGTCCCTCCAAAACTTTACCGGACTTCAGTGTGATGGCCTTACACTAAGGGTTCTTCTCAGCAGTGCTGGGTAGAGTTCCTTGGTCTCTTTTTTGCATTTCCTTAGCCATTTGTGTAACCTGCGTCTCCACATTCCGGATAGAAGACTGCAACTGAGTGTTGATCTCCTTTTGGCTGGTGATGAAGTCAGTCATGAGGGTCTCTAATCTGGAAGGAGGTTTCTGCTGGTTTTGGTTCCAATTCTGGTTCTGACCTTGGTTTTGAACAAACTGATTCTGATTCTGCGGCTGATTCTGATTTGGGACAAATTGATTCTGTGGCTGCTGAAAGTTTTGGAAATTTTGGTTTTGAGATGGCCTAGCTAGAATCTGAGGCTGAAAACCCGGGTTAAAATGCTGGGGCCTTGGTTGGTTGAACTGTTGGGGCTGGGTCAACAGGTAGGAATTCAAAGCGTTGTTGTTGGAATATGAAAGGTTCGGGTGCCGGTTTTGGAATCCACCTGCATAGTTACAGCTTTCATTCGCCACTTGCTGACAGGACTCAGTGGAATGCGGGCCTTGGCAAGTCCCGCAAACAGCCTCAGCATTTTGAGTCTGTGTAGAGCTCCCAGCTTCTTGATTCAAGGCCAAGACGGCCACTTGGTTTTTCAGTTTGTCTAGTTCAGATTTCCCTACTGTACCTACAGCACATAAACCACGACGGGGAGGGGAATCAACATCATCAGTTAGAACAGATCTATTTACACTCATTGCTTCAATCTTGCCCCAGGCCTGATCCATTGGTATGTAGAGCAAATGTTGACCACCAGCAGCATCAAGCATGTATTTCCAGGTGGGGGTCAAACCGCTGTAAAACTTCCTTAATTGCTCCCACTCATGGAAGCCATGTTGGGGGCAGTTTCTGAGCAGGTTGAATAATCGTTCCTTTGCGTCATACAGGGACTCATCTGGCTTCATCTTGAATTCCGCGATTTTGGAACGGCATTCATCCACCTTGGATTCCGGAAAGTATTTCGCCAGGAAGTTTCGGATCACTTCCTCCCAGGTGGACTTCTGATTAATTGGCAGCGATTTGTACCATGTTCGCGCTCCACTAGTCAAAGAGAAGGGAAATAATCTCAATCGAATAGTGTTAGCAGATACATTTTGATTCTTAATGGTGTCACATAGCTCCAAGAAAGTTTGTAAATGATCATGTGGGTCTTCATGACTTGCCCCAGCAAACTGATTGCTCTGAACAAGATTGATGAGTGCCGGTTTCAATTCGAAATTCCTGGCCAAAAATGGAGCTTGTCCAGGAATGTTCAAATACGGCTCCAGAATGGGCTATATATAGTCAGCTGCGGCTGCCTGTTGATTGTTCCCTGGCCCTCCTTGGTATTGTTGTGGGTAAAAGTTCTGATTCGGATAGTAATTTCTGCGATCATTGAAGTCGTTAGGGTTAGGATGATTCTGGTTTTGATTAACTGGGGGTTTGGAAATTGAGGATTCTGAAAATTTTGGTTATTTGGTGGGTTTTGAGGGTTTGGATTGGGAGGAGGTGCCTCGAAGTGTTGCTGTTCAATGTTTGGTGGGTTCCCGCCTCCTTGTATGATCTGAGGAGGGGGATCATCCAAATCATTGTTATCAGCATCTTCGGGGTCTTCCTCAATGTTGTGGAGTGGTGGGTTGGGTGGAATGATCGGAGGAATGTCAGGGTTGGCCATATCGGATATGTCGCTACTGGTGCTTGGTGAAAGTAGTGCCTGTCTTTCCCGTTCCCGTCTTCGTTTAGTCTCCGCCCTAAGACGTCGAGCTGTCTTTTCTATCTCTGCGTTGTACGGGATTTCGGCTGGTGTCTGCTTTCTCCTTTGCATAGAACAACGGCTTCAATACTGACGGTACCTGTACAATCCCCAGGTTAGAATTGGTTTTGAAGGCAAATGTTTATATTTATATGTATGAGCTAACTAAGAGCAATGAGGAATGTAATTCTCTAATAAAACGGCGTTGCATCCTCCCCGGCAACGGCGCCATGAAACTTTTGACAATTTCGTCACACGAGCATTTTCTAAAATATCCCAAGTTGAATTTATTAAAAGAAAAGAGTTATGATTCGTGGGAAAGGGGTTTAAGGATATAGTTCACTTTTTATTACTCATGAGGGAAAACTTTGAGTTCAAACGGCGTTATGGACCTCCCCGGCATGAAATCTTTGACAATTCCGTGCCTTGAAGATCCTTGCCATGAAACTTTTGACAAGTTCCCACTACATGAGTATTTTCTGAAAAATCATAATACTGGTGTTCAATTTTATTTAATGAAACCAATTTATGAAGGCGGAGTTGGGATTAGGGTTATATTTATAGGTTGTCACGTTTTTGTTACTCGTGTTAAGAAACTATGGCCCGAAAGCGCACGGTGTCAAAAATTGCAGTAATTTATAGTAAGACCGGATCGTTCACTGGAGGATGTGCGATAGAAGCAGGGCCCACGTCGTTTTACTAGATTTTCCATTCGTATTGCTCCAATTGGTTTAAAAGGTGATTAATCATCTACTGACTGAATTTAAACTAACTTACAAAAGCGTTTAAATCTATTCTACAAAGCATATAAATTCTATTCTAGAAAACGGGTAAAGTTATTCTAAGAATGCGATAAATACTATTTGTAAAAGCAATGAAAATTTACACTATGCTAGCTATGAAGCTGATTCACAGTGTGGACAGAAGGGACAGGAATAAAAGAATAAAAATTGGACAAGATTTAGACAAGGCATAATTAAACTTCCAGTTTTATACACAGATCTTTGCTTGGAATAATCCTGTCAGATAGCTAATTCTCATGCTCTCAATACTGCGTTCCCTTTAACAGACAGGTACTTACAGTATGAGTTTACATGTTCTTAAGACCGCAAATTCTAAGATACCACCGATTTGTATGCCCTGGCCAGGGTATGTTATTTCATCTGTGGTGGATAAGCAACACCTGACAGATCATTAGTTGAAATGCCAAGTACCACTATCATTCTCCCATGTCACACCCAAAGATTCTAATCAAGCCTGAACTATCCCTTAACTATCAATCCTAGTAGCAGTTACGCAACTCTCAATACAACCGAGTGACCTCTAATGAAAGCATTTAAAAGAAAGCGATAAAGAAAGCATTTAAAATTCTATCACTCGGAGGTTTTGAAGGTCTGACCCTGGTAGTGAAAGACAGTCCCCAGTCAGAATGACCGGGTGTGGATCAAGAATTCCCGACTCTTGGTGAACTACTCGTGTGTTCACTTCCTTCCAGGTGGTTATGAGATACAAACTAATGAAATATACTAATAAATTAGTTCATTCCGAATGCACTCACTCAGGACTCAAAATAGGCTTTGGCAGAAGAGGATAGCAGTTGAAAGAGAACTCAACCCTATCTTAGAAAATAACCAAGGCCTGGGTGTTGTTCACTTAAGATTATTTACTACACTGTATTTGAGTCCAAGTGGACCCCATCTCGGTGTAATATTTAAATCTCATATTCCCAACAAACAGCAATTTTGGAAAATAATGAATCTGAAAACCATTCCCTAAACAGGTACTAGACTCTCAATTAAAACACAGATCCTTTCAGTCTAGATGAGACCAAATCGCTGATTCTGCTTCTAATTTCCCAAAATCAACCCTTGACAGAATTTGAACTAGTCATAACTGAAGAATTTATCCATTACTTAGATCTGGATTTTATAAAGGAGTTTTTATCGGAAATTTAATATGCAATATCTGTTTAAAATCTAGACTTCTATTGTCCAAGGGAAGGATCCCAAAATATTATAGACCACATTAATTACATAATAGTAGCATGCATACGGATATAGTGAAGTGCAAAATGAATTGACCCAAAATATAATGGCGGGCCTAGACGGAAAGTGAAACACAAATATGAAGTGGTCAGAGGACCAAAGTGATGGCAGAATAATCGGGTGGACTGTAAACATCTACTGTCCAATTTCCCAATTACTCGGATGGAGCGAATTTAGACAGCTTAGAACCTATAATGGCAGTGTCAATGCCAGTTGGGCCTCCACTGTCTGTGAATTCAGATAAAAACCTACATGCTTCTTTTCGGTAATGATCATTAGTCAGCATTGACAGATGTTGACTGATTCACACTCCAAATTAGAATTTGGGTTTGGAAATTAAGATGAGGGAAATAAAACTATATCTGGATAGGAGTCAGCTGAGCAGCTATTATAATGCCGGATGGACGAACCGCCAAGGCTTCCACTGACTGCCATCCAGACCATGCAAAATAACATTTAGTAACTAATACCCAGAATACGAGCTAGTTATCCATGAGGGAATACCCGCCAACATTAGTCTGTTGTATTCTTTACTAATTGTTACACACAATACGCAAAAGACAAAATAAAATAAAATAAAATATAGAGAAGAACTTGTATGAGAGACATTGGTTTCTCATGCAAGTTTATGGAATCAATCCATATTTGATGGCTTAAATAATCCCTCCTACCATAATTAATTACAGTCCGGATTCTCTGTTTAAGGCATCATGGTTTTGTTTATAGAAGAATGTTTTAATGACAATTGAACAAAGATCCTTTAATCATAACAATTAGTGATTTAACCATTGCTAATTACAATCATTAATTATTACTGACTAGAGGGTTCAATTAATTAAGTGATGAGAAATGGAGAATCAAAATTTTGGCAGCATAACGCCTTATATTGCAATTCTGGGATATTACATCTTAATCCGTGGGATTAAGATGTGAGTGTTTGAAGTATAATAGAGGTTGAGAAATCAGAATTTTTGAGACAAAATAGAAGAGAAGATTCTGTCTAAATGCCATAAATTGTGTCATGAGCCTAGACCCGCGACATGGGTACCTCGACAGGTTTTCAGAAATTTGGGCAGAGTTTCACCTTGTGTCGCTAAGCAGGGGTTGTGTCGCGGACCGTGGGTCCGCGACAGGAGTTTAGCGACACAAGATTTTCTGAAAATTTCAAAGTATTTGGCTCCCAATCGCTAATCTGGAAATTGTGTCGCGAGGCGTGGCTCCGCGACAGGATGTTTAGCGACTGGGTTTTCAAAATATTTACAAGGCATAATTTCCTGTCTTGGAATAGAGAGTGTGTCGCGGACCGTGGGTCCGCGACAGGGGTGTTCCGCGACAGGAGCCATGCAGAGAAAAATAGCAAGACTTTGGGTCCCTGGTCGCTAAGCAGGGTTTGTGTCGCGGACCGTGGGTCCGCGACAGGAGTGCCTCGCGACCGAGGGTTTTCAAAATTTTAAGACGAGTGTCCCTAAACATCCATGTCGCGGAACAGCCTCCCTGTCGCTAGACGTGGTCTCGCGACAGGAGTCGGTTAGTGACATGGATGGTTCAGGACACAAGTCAGTAAAAGTAAAGTTGAACAGTGGCATGCAAACAGCGTGATCTCACCCTATTTCAGATTAAAAAGCTATTCTGAGCTAAAAACAACCAAACAACAATGGAAATAATGCAAGAACATGCTAGAACAGAAATAAACTAAAGTGGAGCAGTATTTAAAAATAAAGCATTATCCTAATCTAGGGTTTGACCACACACATACATAACATTATCCATCAAAATAATGACCATCAGCATAATAAAGGGAAATGGGGGTCAAATGACTCCAAAATGAAAATGAAAGCATTAAATCCATGGGGTGTGAGACCCATTTCATGATTTGGGACACATAATACGAATATTTTCTCATATTATTAAATGGGTTTGTTAATACCCATCATTTGGGTATTACAAAACCCTAAAAACAAAGTTTAGATGGAAAAACAAGGTGAAAACTGGCTACCTAACCACTGGAACAGTGGAAAACAGTAAACAAAACACTACACTAAACTAAACTATGGACATAATTAAATAACACAAAAAAATTAAAAACTAAGCTACACTACCTAAGAACTGGGCGCTGATCTTGCCTTCAAGAGGATGAACTCTAATTTTTCCAAGCCTGAGCTCATGGGTGTCACCTCATATTTATAGAAGTGGAACCCTAGGCCCATGGGCTTGATCTGAGGCCCACTGTGTCTCAAGACATCCCACACATCACACTGTGTCGCGGAACTGGAAGTCTGTCGCGGAACATCACTGCATGTGGTAAGGCTTCTTGACTGGGTTTTGGGTCTCTATTGGTGCGTCTGTGTCGCTAATCAGGCCTGTGTCGCTAAACCATGGTCCGCGACTCGGGCCTAGTGACACAACCTATCTGGACTGGTCTCTTCTTCATGTTGCATGTTGTGTCGCTAAACCCTCCTGTGTCGCTAGGCCATGGACCGCGACATAGGAGCTTCCGCGACCGGGTATTCCAGGACTGGGCTGAATGGGCCAGATGGGCCGAAATTGTTCTTTTTGTGGGTTTTTCTATCTTTTCCCATCTTTTGTATTCCTTTTTCTTTTCTTTTCTTTTTCTCATGTTTTTGGATTTTTCTAACGTAAATGTGTAATAAAATTACATATTTATGCATTTTTCACACCAACTCAATATTTTTACAATTATGCATAAATCAGTCCAATTCAACTGCTTTCTTATTTAATATAAGACCGGAATGCGATCAAATGCCCGTTTCAGACACGGAAATGGATTGAAAATAATGGTCATTTCTGGCCATTATCACAAACACCGCGCAGCCACCGCGCGGCCCACGCCTGGACTTCGGTCCGAGCGGGTCGTGCGATCCGTCGGGCATTTTCTCATCTCTTTCGGACTTCTATCCCTCTATGTTCTCGGATTCGGATTTCCGTGATATTTTCGGCTCCTATTCCCTATCTAAATTCTTATTCGGGTCTAGATTTAATATTGGCCCCGAATTCTCGAGTCCATCAGTGTCGGGTACACTTGTACAATCTATTTGATTAATTTATCTTTGGCTTTACGGGTATTGGAAATTAAACTCCATTTCCCATTTCCTTATCTTTGTATTATGTTTATTCATTTATTTATTTTTTATTGTTTTGTTTATTGTTTATTTATTTATTCATTTATTTTATTTATTTATTTATTATTTATTTATTTATTTTATGTTGCAAAATTCTCGGGTATTACAATCACTATCACAGTATCCTAAGCAATTTTATTCTTGTTAACACCTAAAAAGATATTTAAGCCCATACATTTGGCCCAGTGCGTATCGACTCAACATACTACCTACGTACCAGCCCAATCCACATTGGTGCCTAGGAATTATCAAGCGGAAGAATAAAGCAGATCATGAGTGGCGGTTCTTTGGAGTAGTAAACGGCGCTTATTGGGGCATGAGGAGTTATGACATGGTGGGAGGTTACTTGGAGTAGTAAACAGCGGTTTTTGAGGCATGAGGAGTTATGACATTGGAAGGTTACAAAGCATGGCATGAGAGACCGGCTTATAAATATTGGGGATGGTCTTCAACAGGGACACCTTCAACACTTCAACAGAAACCGTATTTTATTTTTCTTTAGTTTCTTGCAGTTTAATTTTTGTTCTTCCTTTCTGCAATTTCATTCCTTTACAGCTTTCTTTAAATTCTGTAATTCGTTTCAGTACTTTCTTGTAATCCTCTTGATATTTATCAATCAAAATAGAGGTTTATTCCTCCAAAATTTCTCGGTTAACAAATTGGCATGCCCAGTGGGACTCGAGATTGAAACCATATCCGCTTAGGAGTGTATGCTACTTAGATCTGGACGAGTAGTAAGGGACTTAACACAAAAATTTGAAGAGATGTCGCTGCATGATGAAACTCCAATAAGAACACCATCTGAGAACGCCGATAATGCGGCGACTACCTCTCAACCACCGCAAGGGATAATGCAAGTCCCAACCCTTTCGGAACAGATGCGGCTATCGATGACTGAATCGATGGCCGAATTCATGCCTTTACTTACAAGGCACCTTATGGACGTGTTGCGGCCTGCTATGGCCGATCAGACTGACAAGATCTGTGGATCCCTGCGTACTTCGCAAGAAGGCTCCACTTCAGCAAATGGCATGAATGTGCCACCAAGCATCCCAGGGCCGTATGGCGGCCTACAGAGGACTTGGGGGACAACATCTGGTCAGCCGCCACTTCCCGAGTTTGGAGGACTAGCGAGTTTGCCCTCATTCCCGTCTACTCTTGCTTTCACTCATGCGGCACCTAACGTGCCGAATTTTTGTTATGCGGCGCCTCCCATGCCGATGTATACTTCATCCGGATACTTGGTGTCTAGCACTGTACCATGCTGTACCGCAATTCCCGGTGCATTTACCATGGCATCACGTCAGACAACAACACAACCATATGGAGTGGCGGCTCCCATGCCATCAGCCGCCATCCCTACTGCTATGGGAGGACACATGTCTCAAGTGGCTACAGCACCACCAGCCGCCATGCACCATCATCAAGCCGCCAACAACCTACCGGCCGTCAACCCTCTTCCGGCCGCCAACCCTGTCCCGGCCGCCATGGCTCATCAGGCCGCCAACCCGCATCCGGCCGCCATGGCTCAAACCGCCAACCCGCATCCGGTCGCGATGGCTCAAGCCACCAACCTACACCCGGCCGCCATGGCTGCTCAGGCCGCCAACCCTCTCCTGGCTGCCATGTATCCTCAAGCCGCCATGCCTCCTACACAGGCACCCGCGGTGTCACCCGAATTGTTGGCAGATATGATGCAAGAACACTTCGGGATTCAATTAAGGCCGATGGAACGGTCCACGTACAGGAAACCATACCCGGATTGGGTAGACACTATGCAGCCTTACCCCAGAGACTTCAAAATGCCCGAGTTCACCACGTTCTCAGGAGACGACGGAAAATCAACAGTAGAACACGTGGGCAGGTTTACTGCTCAATGTGGCGAAGCAGCGGCCAATGATTGGCTGAAGCTTATGTTGTTCAGCTCATCTTTGACTGGACCTGCATTTGCCTGGTTTGCATCTTTGCGGCCTAATTCAATTCAGAGTTGGGCTGATTTGGAGAGAGCCTTCCACGACAGGTTCTACACTCCTTTGACACGTGTCAGTTTAGTAGAGTTAACTAATGCTAAACAGTTCCCCGATGAAGCGGCGAGCACATTTATCAATAGATTACAGCGGCTTAAGGGCCGATGCGCAATTGCGGTCCCTGATAGGGAGATCGGCAATATTGCAGTAGCGAATATGTTGCCAAAATTGAAAGAGCATTTAATTGTGCAGGATTGCACTGATCTTGCCCAGTTGGCCAAGAGAGCGGCCCGCTTGGAAAAGTTCCTTGAGGAACAAGATGAGAAGCGTTGACCTACATACGGGTCTACTTTCAATGAATTAAAACCCAGTAAAAAGGAAGACGTGATGGCCAACGCAGTAACCCTGTGTGGAAACAACCCTGGATAGTTGCCCTAACACGCTGTCAACACCGGCCTTGGAGGCTGAGTAGTTCGTGGCTGAGGCGTCATGAAGATGGCGGCCGAGGCAGGGCACGGATGACTGAGGGTGAACGGCGGCTGCTCCGGGTTGGCGGCTGAGAGACTAGCGGCGACAGCCCGAAGTGAAGGTTATTGGCGGCTGAGGACTCGAAGCTCGGAGCGACGCGGATGGCGGCCCGGAACAAGTCAGATGGCGGCGCTGATTAGATGATGGCTGGCGGCGCTCAGGAGGGGCTGGCGGCTGGCAAGGTTGGCGGCCCGTGGAGAGCTGGCGGCGAGCTGACTGGTGGCGGACGAAGACGATGGCGGCGCGATTGAAGGCTGGCGGCGGTGTTCAAGGCTGGTGGCTTATGAAGCGTGGAAGTCCGAGACTGGCGTTGGCGGCGGAGAGCTGCTGGCGGCGATCCGGGACGATGGCGGCTCTCGCAATCAAGGGTGGCTGGCGGCGCTCGCAGTCAGTGTTGGCGGCTCTTCAGGCGTTTAAGGTGGCGGTGTCCCCGGGCTGGCGTCTCACTGGTGTTGGCGGCGCTCAACAGTACCGTGGCGGCCTAGAAGCTGGATGGCGGCGTGCCACAGAGGCTGCTGGCGGCGTGCCACGAAGGGTGCTGGCGGCGCTCCTCTTCAATGGCGGCGTCCGGCTGCTGGCGGCTCAGGAGCTTGCTGGCGGCGATTGGGACAAGGACGATGGCCGCTGCTTGGAGCGAGTCTAATGGCGGCCCGTACAGATGATGGTTGCGGCGCTGGAAACTCGATGGCGGCTGGGAAGGCCCACCGCGGCCTGAACTCAAGATCAGCGATGGCGGCCTGAGACGAGGGTGACGATGGCGGCCCGAGGCACGAATGAGCTCCGATGCCGGAGGGACGACGGATGAGCCCCGAGGCACAACGGCGAAGCTCTGAGGCCCGACGGATGAGCTCCGAGGCACAGCGTTCTGAGCAGCGAGGCACGGCAGCTGCCAAGGCTTGGCGGCATGTCATGAATATTGACATCAAGTTTAAAGTGGCGGCAAGCCAAAAAATAAAAAGAAAAATAAAAAAAATTGGCGGAGCACATTAACAAAAAGTGTTGTTAACATATACTACAAGTGGCGGCCAAAGTTTTGTTTATAAACAAGTGGCGGAGCATAATTTTTAAAACAAATTGGCGGCCAAAGTTATAAAAAAAAAAAAAAAAGTACAAGTGGCGGATCACAAGCCCACAAGCCGTCAAAGTGAAAAAAAAGAGAGAAAAAAAAATACAAGTGGCGGAGCATGCACAAGCCACCATTGCAATTGCAAATTGGCAAGCACAAGCTGCCATAGTTCTAAAAACTAAAATAAATATTACAGAAAAATAAAATCAGGAGTGATGTGCACAGTTTCTTAATTTCAAATGCCGACGGCGGCATTAACAAAATATATGCGCAATTTCAGTCTCAGTTCCATCGACTGAAAGCGCAAGGGGGGCATCTGTTAACACCTAAAAAGATATTTGAGCCCATACATTTGGCCCAGTGCGTATCGACTCAACATGCTACATACGTACCAGCCCAATCCACATTGGTGCCTAGGAATTATCAAGCGGAAGAATAAAACAGATCATGAGTGGCGGTTCTTTGGAGTAGTAAACGGCGCTTATTGGGGCATGAGGAGTTATGACATGGTGGGAGGTTACTTGGAGTAGTAAACGGCGGTTTTTGAGACATGAGGAGTTATGACATTGGAAGGTTACACAGCATGGCATGAGAGACCGGCTTATAAATATTGGGGATGATGGTCTTCAACAGGGACACCTTCAACACTTCAACATAAGCCGTATTTTATAAGCCGTATTTTATTTTTCTTTAGTTTCTTGCAGTTTAATTTTTGTTCTTCCTTTCTGCAATTTCATTCCTTTACAGCTTTCTTTAAATTTTGTAATTCGTTTCAGTACCTTCTTGTAATCCTCTTGATATTTATCAATCAAAATAGAGGTAATTCCTCCAAAATTTCTCGGTTAACAATTCTGTTGCATAGAATTTCAAATTATTAGAGATGCAATACATAATTACGCAAAATAGTAGCAAAAATAAAAGGCTGACCAACAGAAACAACATAATAAAGGGTTCAACCTTCAGAGAATTACACCAAAAATCCCTTACTAGGGTTTCTTCAAGGTTGTATTGCAGACAAGAGTAGAAGGCTAGTTTGTCATCCTTATTAACAAACCATGCAACATCCAAATCATTGACTGGGAGAACTTCCATTTTATGAAAAAAAAAATTAAGAAATAAAAGAGATCACCAAAATAGTGTAATGTACATAACACTTAGACCACTTAGACAAGGTTGTTAAGATCGGGTTCCTATACAGATCTTACTAATTTTAAGATCCCACAAGAATCAGGATCGTTTTTTTAGAGATGTGATCGTAAAATTGTAAGATTCTAATATCAGGATCGGGATCTTAATAACTATGCACTTAGATATTCTTTAATCCATTATTGTGATTTCATTAGTGAATTTCATGAAGAACCTTATCAATTTACAGCCGTAAGAGCAACTATCTAATCTCAAACATGCAGACTTGCATGGGTCAAGGAGCTCAACCACACACTTGTTTTTACAAATTGGAAGATAGTTTATAAAAATTTTGAAAATGATATACTGAAATTGTTGCACTCTCATAGAACCCTTGATCCATGTTGGAAATTCTGGCCACTTTTTAATTATTTTAGGAGGTGAAAGCAGGTGGTGTTCAGTGCCCACAGACGATGGAAAGATAGGATTCACTGGTGAAAACATAAAATAAAAATAAATAAATTACTAAAACATTGTTTAACCAAAATATTCCTGAAAGAAATAGAGGTGAATTATACCATATTACTTTCAGCAACTAAAGCTTCAATGTTTTGCTGATTTAGTTCCTCTGGCCAGAGCCTCTCAGAATAAGCTATTTTACCTCCAGAAAAGATATAGTTTTTTTTTTTTTTTTTTCGGTAAACAGTGACACTCATGTGTCGGCAAAGGTGTGTGGGACTCAAACCACACGGAAAACATATAGTTTTACATTGTAATTACAACATATAATTATCACAAAATAAATTTTAAAATAGCATATAGTAGAAATTAATGGATATGCACCACCTTTATTCGAACTAAGGCCTGAGGGAAGCCTAAGCCTAAGCTCCTGAAGAGGGAATGCTAAGTGGTGCCATTTGTAGTAAAACACCACTTGTAGTGGCATGACAAGCATAAAAATTACAACAGAAACTAGACTCAATCATAAGAGGTGTTTGGATAAACGGTAAGAAAAGTGATTATTTGATTATTACGTTTTTAAAACGCAAATAATCAGTTTAACCGCTAAAAAATGGTGTTGCAAACCTGATTATTTGCGTTTTGAAAACGCAATAATCAGATAATATATTTCATATCGCTCATCCAAACACCCACTTAGACTTCAGCATTGTTTATTCTACAATAACATAACATAAAAACTAAATCAATATGCCGTATAGCAGTGATTGAGGTAAGAGAAACGCCTTATTCAAACCATTTCTTCGATAGATAATCAATATACCCGAGGCTAAGCAACCAGGATGCTAGAGTTAACCCTGAGAAGCAATGGATGAAATCAGGCTTAAAAATCCAGTAACAGATGAACAATCGAGGGCTATAAATAAATAAAAGCTCGGGAGTCTGGAGTGTTTTTCATATCTAATGACCAAAATTAACCATTATTTTCAATCTATTTCCGTATCTAAACATGGATATTTGATCGGATTCTGGTCTTATCTATCTATATAATAAATTCTGAATACTTTTTGGCATGTTCTATTGCCCTTAGTAATATACTTCATCATTTTTTAATTTTAAGGGTTAAACAGTAATTATGCCCTAGGTTTCCACGTAGGCGCTGATTAATCATCTAGAAAAGTACAGTCAATTGCACGTCACCGCTGAATCATCATCCTTGCCACATCATCAACCTTTTATATCTTTTATTTAGATAATAAATCTATTTATTAGTATATGAAAATCTTGAGAAATCTTTTCATATATTTAAAAAGATATATATTGGAAACAAATTATAATATATTTGATGTTTATGACAAATTTAGTAAAACCAATATATTATAAATCATTTAATTGAATATTTATATTTTCAAATATTTACATTGATTATATGTAAATATGAGCCTAAAATATTATCCTCAATCAATAGAATAAATAAAAAATTTAATCAATATAATAAATTCTGAAAACTTTTTGGCATATGCAGACTGTATTGTCCCTTTAAAAAAAAAACTCAATCTTTTTAAGGGTTGATTAAGAGCACCGAGATACCAACACATCCCTCTTCAAACATAACAGATCTTTCAGGATGTAATGGGACTTCTTGAAAAGAATTTATAGGCACAAAATATCTCTAACTACTACCAATCAAATTCAAGACCATAAAATGGTCAAGTTTTCCATAAAACAATCAAATTCAAAACTTCATTTCTAATTTAGTTTTTTAGGAAATATTATTTTCATCCTACTATTTGTATAACCCATTAAATTCCACCATGGCTACTGATTTACCGAACTAACATATTACTATAATTGTTAGTAATAATCAATAAAATGATTTTTCATTTTTCCCCGGCCTTGCTGGCTATGTAGCCGAGAAACAGAATGATTCTTCACTAATCTTATATTCAATTATTAACAACATAATTCTAACTTGCATAAATATTTCGAGAAATGACAAATTATTTGGAGTATGATACTTTTGAAATCACTCAATAACAAGTATTCCCTAGGGTTGAGGACTTACCCTAGCGGTCAAGTCCCCCTTCTCCCAACCATAGGTTATGGTTGGGAGTTCGATCCCCACCCAGCCCCTATCCCTCCCCCCCCCCCCTCCATCTCCCTTTGTAATTTGTGTGGTTTGGTCCCCCACACACCTTTGACGACACATGAGTGTCACTGTTTATCAAAAAAATAAAAAGTACTCCCTATGTCCCATTTGAAATGTTCGAAAAAATTCAGGAAACACAGTCCAATGCATTAATCTAATAATTAATATCTTAAAATGTAGAAAAATAAAAATTATAAAAAAAATAAATATTCTAAAACTATGTTAAATGTCAAATCCAACAAGATCTTAATTGATTACATTCTCCAATATAACTGCAATAAAAATTTAGGCTAAACATATATAATAAACAATGTAAAAAGTCCAAATGAGACATCTGAAATGGGACAGATGGAGTATAATTTAAGAATCACCGTGAGTTATTCGTATATGAGATAATTACATCATGTTAAGAAATAAATAATTCAAATGCAGTAACATGTTATTACTGGATGACAAGGTGATTGTATATGCCTTTACATGATGACTTTATATGTATGTATTTGAGAACTCTTTTAAATAATGACAAATGTACGTAATTAGAAATTTTTCCACAAACCTTACGTCGAGGAAGTAATGAGATACACAAAATGTAACAACCAAATATTGTTAAAAAATTATACAAAAGATGTGCCAATTGAAGATATAGTAAACTATGGTAAAGATAATGCGCAAGATAAGGATATTGATAGTACAATTACTGTCATTGTATCCCGTTGCAGACCTACTTAGTATAAATGTACCAATATTTGTAGAAAATAATTCATATGAATCATGATATAATAATATATAGCTCTTGAACTCATATTGTCACAAAAAATTGTTCTCGATTGTTTATTTGATGCTTTGTATTCTTTTTCAAAAAATTTAATAGCAGTCACGTGTTTAAAATGACGGAGTGATCTGTTTCTACATAAATTACGATAACTATAGTATGGATGAAATGAGACGGAGATATTGACTTTCTTTATATTTATATATACAATATGAATTATGAAAATTTTTACTATAGCAACTGGTTAGTCAATACCTATTTGTTTTGTTAACTAAATTAATAAATTGTTGATTATATATATATTTTATAAATGAAAAAAAATCGCCCGCGCGCATCAGGCGGGTAAAAAATCTAGTTTAAATAAAAAGCAGTTGAATTTGGAAGAAATATACAAGTTTGTAAAAATAATAAGTTAGTATTGAAAAGCACAAAAATATGGCTATTTTATTAAATTTGTGTAAAGAAATCCCAAAAACAAAAGAAAATTCAAGTATATTACTCCCTCCGTCCCACTTAACTTGTCTTGTTTCACTTTTGCACACAATCCAATGCACTTTTTCAACCGCTAATATCTCAAAATGTGTACAACAAAAAATTATGTAAAATATATATTCTAAAACTACATGATTATACGATTCTAACAAGACCCAACTCGACTATTTTTTTCTAAATATATATATGCAATAAAATCGAGTCAAAGTAGAAAAATGAACAGGGTCAAAAAGTCAAACAAGACACGTTAGCTGGGACGGAGGGAGTATATGTGTAATTTTTTTATTTAATTTATATATAATATATTTATATGTTTTTTTAAAAAGCAAGTAATCAAAATTAGAAATTAGGTGCAGATGGGACCCACATGTGTCTTCTTCCCCAATTTCTCAATTGGAAATTGCAACAGCATCGCCATTCCCGTCCAACTCCTTCCGGCATCCCCGTCTTCTCCGGCAGCTCGTGGATCTCCGTCCGCAGCCGCTGCTTCATCGCCGGCATCCATCTCCTTCTCTAAATCGGGCAACACGGCAGCCCCGCCACTGTCACTTCCGGCCACCAAAACCCCAAATTATCTCGCTCCTCCGGTGAGCTCATCCATTTGCTCCGACGAAGCCGCCTGCCTTCGCCCTCAATTCCAATCAACAGCCGGCCATCTCCTCTTCATCTCCGCCCCCGACCACCGCTGCAACACCTTCTCACAACTCCGGCCGCGTCTCAGCTATTCCAGTCTCCACCAGACCCGCCAACCTCCACCCCGTCCATCTCCGACGCCGAACCCGAACACCCACCGCTGTCCCCAACAGCTCCTGCGCCACCGGATCCTCTCCTCATCTCCAGATCCGCCCTCCAAGCCTCCATCTCCGGCAGCCTCAACATCGAAAACCCCCAAACTTTCCCCGGCGAACCCCGCCACCGTTTCAGTCACCATCTCCCGTCGACAGCAAGCTCCGGCCTTCCTCCCTCTCCGGTCATCTCTTCCAACAACCGCCGGCGATTTTCTCCAGACCCGCGGCCATCGTCATCTCCTCCGACGAGCTCTCCAATCACAGCCCCACGAAAAGCGGCAACAGAAGCTCCTCGTCAACCATTTGTCTTCCTCCCCAGCGCCGGCGAGATCTCCAATCGACTGCCATCCATTCCAGAAAACCCTCCCGAAGCTACATCGAAATGGCGTCGCAACAGGGAAGAACAAGAGCTACGTCGCTAACCCTTACGATGTAAGAGAGGAGCTGGGGCTGAGATACGTCGCAAAAGAAAGAATAGAGGTTACGTCGTGAAGCTTTGTCTCGTGATGTGAGAGAAGAAGAGGGCTGCGATGCTAGGCGAGAAGAAGGATTGCAACGTCGGGAAGCAGTGTCACGACGTGAAGAAGCAAGCGTAGTATTACGACGTAGGGAAGAAGAAAGGAAAGGGAGCTCTTGGGCGTGAAGAAAAGAAAAATTGGTCTCACGCGTGCATTTCCAACTCCAATTTGAATTTTCATGGTCCCGGTTATATACACAAGTTTTCCAAAAAACATAAAGAAAATTAGGGGCACTTGATATGTTTTTACCCATTCTATCCTTTTAAGTAAAGGCACCCAAAATAAAAGATCACTTTCATCCAAAATCAAACACATAGCACCAGAGGCGGACCCAGAAAATTTTTGATGGGGTCCTAGTCTCGATTAATAGCTTGTGTAATACATATTCTTCCACGACGAAAAGTTCAATTTTTAGGGCCTCA
The DNA here is from genome assembly GCA_030278955.1 of Hygrophila difformis. NCBI lineage: Eukaryota > Viridiplantae > Streptophyta > Magnoliopsida > Lamiales > Acanthaceae > Hygrophila > Hygrophila difformis. The sequence goes on along the minus strand of JAOANR010000002.1, from coordinate 40,664,583 downwards.
TTTTTTAAAATAATTATGATTATTTTTTCAGCATCTTTCCATATTCTTTAGTTTTACTTTTGATATTTCGTATACATAGTATCGTGTGCAAATTGGCTCTTATCTGTAAAAGGTTTCAATTGTAATTTTTTGTTTTAAAGTTTATACACATTTGTAAAAAACTATGTATGTGTTAATTCCTTGTCATATAGACAACATTTTGGGTACACAACTTAATTAAAAATAAATATATAGAAATTATTTTTTCTATTATAGTTAGTACGAAGTATATTTTATAGAAAAATTGAAGTTTTCTAATTATATTTTAAGATGTTATAAGGACCATATTCTTATAATATCATTTTGATAATATAATATAGTTATTGAAAATAATTAAACAAATGACTACTCGATAATATTTACAATTGGGCAAATTGAATTATATAATCAAATTTGGAGCATATTAAAGCAAATATAAAAATAATTTATGAATTTTTATTTAAATGGGAGAAGAAAAAAATAAATATGAAATAATTAAACATATATATTAAGTATATTATAAAATAAAATAGGTATATATAATATATTAAAAAAAAAAGAAAATAATGGTGGGGCCTGGGCACCCCCAGGCCCCTATACAGGTCCGCCCCTGCATAGCACTACCACATACCAAAAAAAGAAGAAGAAAGAAAAAAGAGAGAGACCAACTAATGGCCATGGATGGCATTATTGCTTGGCAATGACAATTTCAATACTAATATTATAAACAATAATAAAATATGTATAGAGAGGGGAATGAGACAGAAATACAATACTATTATTATAGTAAAATTTCAATACAATTTCAAGAAAAAGATTCGTAGAGAAACGGCCATGCTTGGCCATTTAAGTATTTGCACAAACGGCCACCACCGACCAAAACCATTCATACACAAACGGTCATCATTGGCCGAACTCCTTCATATACAAACAACCATCGGGGTTCCCTATTTTTACACCTTCAACGCCCGTTGATGGCCGATTTCGCTTGTATATATCGGCCAAATGGCCAGTTTCACACGACCAAAAACGTCCGACTCTGCAACTTTAAAAATATAATAGCGAGCAAAATGATAACAGGCATGGAACGCAATAAAAGCTTCAAAACTTCAACATTTTTCACTATTGGGAATCATCTTTTTCCATGTTTTATTCTATCTATTGTTGATGATTTTAGTGTCATCATGTATTTTGGTGTAATTGGATTTACTAAAGTTTGGCTTATGTTGTAGTCGAGCTATAATGTGGGTTAGGAGGTGCAGAGTGCACACTCACATAAGCCACTATGACAAAGGATGACTTAGCGAGAGGTCAAGAGGAATGAATTAGGTGGTATATGAAAAGATGTGGAAGGAAAAGAAAGACAGCAAGCAGCCTATGGGTTAGTCATGACCATGACTAAATTGTAGATGCGTTGCTGGAATTTCATTCTATTTTGTCTTTCAATACAACAAACGAGAATATGCTTACTCATGGTCATGAATAAGACCAGTGTAGTTTGCTGGAACTTGTTTTGTCTTTTTCCTTGTGCAATTATGTGGGGGGTATTTAGTCATGGTCATGACTAATTTAAGTTCGTATTGCTGGATAAATTAAACTATCAGCAATTGGATTTGAAATTTGAATTCAAATCTAATTTGAATTTAGATTTGAACTTAAAATTCAAATTTGAATCTCAACTATTGCACCCTTTCATAATTGGTTGTATCTTTTCATATCTACTGCATTATTCATCTACAAATATGAATTCCTGCAGAATTCATAGAAAACACAAGAAAACATACGAGAAACACAAAAACACTACAGACATAATAATTATGCAATCCTCCAAGCCAATTCTCTTATTTCTTTCGAAATTCGAGTGCATCTTTTGGATTATCCCAAAGTTGATTTGCAGTGGCAAAATACAACTTTAGGAAAGTGTTCTACACACGATCCAATTGATTATCCAAGTTCTTCCTATTTTGATTCTCATATCCACATACTGCGAAAATCCCCCAACAATCTAAAGTTGTAATTTCGTGAGAATCATGGCGGAATCAATGAAGAACCTGACTTCAAAATTCGAGAAATTGGACAAATTTGAAGGCAACGATTTTCGAAGGTGGCAAAAGAAGATGCATTTTTTGCTGACAACTCTCAAAGTCGTCTATGTTCTTAGCACACCATGCCCGGAGGCTAGTGAGGATGAAACTTTGGAGAATGCTAGACGCAGAAGCAAATGGGAGAATGATGATTATATTTGTCGAGGCCACATCTTGAACGGTATGTCTGATGCACTTTTCGATGTTTATCAAAATGTTGAATCAGCAAAAGAACTGTGGGACTTTCTTGAATCGAAGTATTTAACTGAAGATGCTTCGAGTAAGAAATTCCTGGTTAGTAATTTCAATAATTACAAGATGGTTGATTCTCGACCGGTTATGGAGCAATTCCATGAAATCCTACGAACCCTGGGACAATTCAAACAACACGGCTTGATGATGGATGATGCTATTGCTGTTTCAAGCATCATTGACAAACTTCCACCATCCTAGAAGGATTTCAAACATATGTTGAAACACAACAAAGAAGAGTTGTCATTGGAACAACTTGGTGGTCATTTGCGCATTGAGGAATCATTCCGAATGCAGGAGAATGACAAGAAAAAGGAAAAAGATATTGCTGGACCATCCTCGGTGAACATGATCGTGGAAGGTAAAAACACAAAAGATGACAAGAAAAATCAGGGAAAGAAACGACCCTTTAATAACTCCAACAAGAAATCCAACAAAAAGCCTAAAATGGCTTGTTGGAATTGTGGTAAACCTGGACATCTCAAAAGAGATTGTCGTGTTGGGAAAAAGAATAATGGAGCAAGCACGATTGGTTTAGGAAATGGGTCTAAAGACCAACCTCCAAACCAAGGTGAGAATTTAATTCATAATTTGAATTTGTTTGAAAATTATGTGTCATTAAATTCTGAAGCATATTATGTGCAGGATGACAACATTGCTTGGTGGGTGGACTCGGGTGCCACTACACATGCTTGCAAGGATCGTTGTTGGTTTAAAAACTTTGAATCAATTGATGATGGATCCGTATTATATATGGGCAACGAGTCATCTGCTCCAATTCTTGGTCGTGGAAGTGTAGTATTGGAATTTAGTTCCGGAAAATCTTTAGCCTTGTTTAATGTGTTGTATGTACCTAAATTGCGTAAAAATTTAGTGTCAAGTCCTGTACTTAATAAGTGTGGTTATAAAAAAGTCTTTGAGTCGGATAGATATATACTATCCAAGTGTGGGGTCTTCATTGGATTTGGTTACTATTGTAATGGAATGTTTATGTTGAATTTGAATAAAACTCCATGTACAGTTGATTCTGTGTTTATGATTGATTCTAAGTTAATTAATTCATCTATTTGGCATGCTCGTTTGGGTCATGTTCATTATAAAAGGATGCGTGACATCTCTAAGGAAGGATTGATCCCTGCATTTGATTTTAACATGGACAAGTGTTCAACATGCATGCTAAATAAGATCACTAGACAACCTTTCCAAAACGTTAGAAACCCTGTTTTGTTAGAATTAATACATAGTGATCTTTTTGATTTTCATTCATCTCCATCATTAGGCAATAAGAAGTATGTGGTTACTTTTATTGATGATGCATCCAGATTTTGCTATATTTTCTTATTGCATGCAAAAGATGAGGCTTTGGATAAATTCAAAGTGTACAAGACTGAAGTGGAATTGCAACTAAATAGTGCAATTAAAGTCTTGCGTACGGATAGGGGAGGTGAATACTTTGATCCTATTTACTTCCAATCCGTAGGAATTATCGATGAAACCACGGCCCCTTATACACCACAACAAAATGGTGTAGCTGAAAGGAAAAATCGAATCCTTAAAGAAATGGTTAATTCCATGTTGTCCTATTCGGGTTTGAATGAAGGTTTTTGGGGTGAAGCCATGCTAACGGCTTGCTATGTATCGAATAGGGTTACTAGTAAAAGGAACAAGAAAACACCATATGAGCTTTGGTATAAAAAGAAACCAAATTTAAACTATCTTCGAATTTGGGGTTGTAGAGCTATTGTTAGACTTCCCGACCCCAAAAGGAAGAGTTTGGGTGAAAAAGGCATTGATTGTATTTTTATTGGATATGCAGAGCATTCCAAGGCCTATAGGTTCTATGTAATAGAACCAAATGATTATGTCTCGATCCATACAATTATGGAATCGAGAGATGCAATTTTTGATGAGAATAGATTCTCATCTCTACCTAGACCTAAATACATAATTCCTAACTCTATTGGAGTTCAAAAGGAAGTTGGTCTAGGTGATACTCCTAATGAGAGCTTCGAACCTCGTAGGAGTAAACGAGTTAGGAAACCAAAATCATTTGGTTCCGACTTTCAACTATACTTAGTTGAAGGATCAAGAGAAGAGATTGCTTCCCAGAACTTTTATTGCTTTGATGTTGAAGAGGATCCTAGAACCTTTGAAGAAGCAATGAAATCAAGAGATGTTGCATTCTGGAAAGAAGCAATAAATGATGAAATTGATTCTATCATGCAAAACAACAATTGGATCATAACTGATCTTCCGCCGGGTTGCAAACCACTTGGTTGTAAATGGATCTTCAAGAGGAAGATGAAGGTTGATGGAACAATTGATAAGTTTAAAGCAAGATTAGTTATTCAAGGCTTTAGACAAAAAGAAGGCATTGACTTCTTTGATACTTATGCACCAGTTGCTCGAATCTCGACAATTAGATTGTTGATAGCTCTAGCAGCTATTCACGATCTTGTGATACACCAAATGGATGTTAAAACGGCATTTTTGAATGGGGATTTAGAAGAAGAGGTGTATATGAAGCAACCAGAAGGATTTGTTATGCTCGGAAATGAGCATAAAGTATGTAAACTGATCAAATCCTTGTATGGGCTGAAACAAGCTCCAAAACAATGGCATCAAAAGTTTGATGATGTTATCTTGTCAAGTGGATTTAGTTTAAATCAAACTGACAAGTGTGTTTATAGCAAATTTGATGAAAATGGTAAAGGAGTCATCATTTGCTTGTATGTCGATGACATGTTGATCTTTGGCACAGACCAAAGACAAGTTGATATGACAAAAGAACTTTTGTCATCTAAATTCTCTATGAAGGATATGGGGGAGGCGGAAGTGATTCTTGGAATAAGAATCAAACGGGAGAACAAAGGAATTTCAATCACACAATCTCATTATATTGAGAAAGTGCTTAAGAAATTCAATTTTTATGATTGTTCTCCTATTAGCACTCCATTTGACCCAAGCATGAAACTTATGCCAAATAATGGAGAAGTCGTATCTCAACTCGAATACTCAAAGTTGATAGGTTGCTTGATGTATGCAATGACAAGCACAAGGCCGGATATTGCATTTGCTTAGGCAAGTTGAGTAGGTTTACAAGTAATCCTAGTACTCACCATTGGCAAGCTCTAAGGCGAGTGCTTAAATACTTGAAGAAAACTATGGATTATAGTTTGACATATATTGGATTCCCTTCGGTCATAGAAGGTTATTCGGATGCAAGTTGGATCACTAATATGGAAGATCATTCTTCCACTAGTGGTTGGGTATTCCTACTGGGGGAGGTGCCATTTCGTGGGCTTCCAAAAAGCAAACTTGCATCACAAACTCTACAATGGAATCTGAATTTGTTGCTTTAGCTTCTGCCGGCAAGGAAGCTGAATGGTTAAGAAATTTAATTTATGAAATTCCATTATGGCCTAAACCTATACTACCCATTGCTATACATTGTGACAGTGCAGCCACATTGGCTAAAGCTTATAGTCAAATGTATAATGGGAAGTCTAGGCATTTAGGCATCCGACATAGCATGGTTCGTGCGCTCATCATGCATGGGATAATTTCAGTTGATTTTGTGAGATCTCAATGTAATCTAGCTGATCATTTGACAAAGGGATTAGCTAGGGACTTGGTTCACAAGTCGGCCATAGGGATGGGTTTGAAGTCCAATTAAAAATTTCTATTGGTAAGATACCAAATTCCCTTCCAATACAACGTTGGAAGCTGAATTCAATGTGGAAAGCTTACCCAGAGAAATTGGAACACATAAATAGTACATCCCAAGGTATGTGTTCGGACCTGCAAGTAGGTAGGATGAAATTTATTTCTTAATAGCTCTTTTGAAAAAGTGCATATGCAGGTGCACGAGTTAAAAGAGCTACCTATATGAGCATGGAGTGTGGCCGCTTCAAAAAGCTTGGACTATGCTTTGTATATGCTTATGAATGGATAGGGACGCATGGCCGTAGATAGCGTCAAGTGAAGACTTAGAGTGTTGTAATTAACTTGTGTGTACGTTATCTTCATGTATTCAAATGAGTTGAAAGGTTCAATCCTAAGGACACCTTGATTCTCGAATGCTTGGAATGTGTATCGTACTAAGATGGAAATTCAATCGTCACGATATTTTCATTTATGCATGAGTTTGGTTTTATTGTGTGGATTTAGAAATCATGGATTACACTAAAATGGGGGAGGATTGTTGATGATTTTAGTGTCATCATGTATTTTGGTGTAATTGGATTTATTAAAGTTTGGCTAATGTTGTAGTCGAGCTATAATGTGGGTTAGGAGGTGCGGAGTGCACACTCACATAAGCCACTACGACAAAGGATGACCTAGCGAGAGGAATGAATTAGGAGGTATATGAAAAGATGTGGAAGGAAAAGAAAGACATCAAGCAGCCTATGGGTTAGTCATGACCATGACTAAATTGTAGATGGGTTGCTGCAATTTCATTCTCTTTTGTCTTTCAATACAGCAAACGAGAATATGCTTACTCATGGTCATGAATAAGACCAGTGTAGTTTGCTGGAACTTGTTTTGTCTTTTTCCTTGTGCAATTATGTGGGGGGTATTTAGTCATGGTCATGACTAATTTAAATTCGTATTGCTGGATAAATTAAACTATCAGCAATTGGATTTGAAATTTGAATTCAAATCTGATTTGAATTTAGATTTGAACTTAAAATTCAAATTTGAATCTCAACTATTGCACCCTTTCATAATTAGTTGTATCTTTTCATATCTACTGCATTATTCATCTACAAATATGAATTCCTGCAGAATTCATAGAAAACACAAGAAAACATACGAGAAACACAAAAACACTACAGACACAATAATTCTGCAATCCTCCAAGCCAATTCTCTTATTTCTTTCGAAATTTGAGTGCATCTTTTGGATTATCCCAAAGTTGATTTGCAGTGGCAAAATACAACTTTAGGAAAGTGTTCTACACACGATCCAATTGATTATCCAAGTTCTTCCTATGTTGATTCTCATATCCACATACTGCGAAAATCCCCCAACATCTATCGATCTCGGTGTGTCTTTTGATTGCAGTGGAGTTATGGAGTTAGGGTTTCGAAGAAGAGAGACGAAGAAGAAGAAGATGGTGGGTGTCTACATTTTAAGGTCATATTTGGTATTTGATTGGTGAATTAGGTGCCCGTAACATTTGTTCTGTGCATATAACCACGGCCAATTTTCACATGTGCCAAAAATATAATGTAACACCCCCATTTTCACGCACAGCTTTGCAGTGGAAGTTACCAACGGGAACCCGGGGTTGTTACCGCCACGCCTCCCGATTAAGCTCGCATTTGCCTTGCATTTGCTAACTTAATCGAAAAGCGCTAAGGCTATTTTTAAATTTAATTCTAACCATACTTTAAACAGACATTATTTATAAAAATATATCTTTGGAATAATATAATACAATTTGTAAAATATAACAATTATAATTTACCGCTGCGAAAATAATTTTTCATATTAACTAAAGTTTAAAAAAATAAGACTTTACTAACTAATTTGCGAAAGTACGGTTAAATAAATTTAAAGGAATATATTTCATTCGGGTCAAATATCAGAGTTTACAAAATATGATAACTATGATTTTCTATTCAAAAGGCAATCTTATGGCTAATAAAAATAATTTAAAATAACCAGTGTAAAAGTGATACTGACACCCATGCCCGTGCCCATGGCTCTTAGTGGGGTCCACATATATCAAACCCTGTAAAAAGGAGTAAGAAAAGTTTATCAGCCCACTGGCTGAGCCAGTAAATTATTGTCCCTTGGACAAAAACAATTAATTATTACTCAACAGTAAATGGCATGTCAAACCAGTTGCAATAATTCAATCCACATGTAGCTGGACTATGATGCCTACACCCGGGGTATCTCATAGGACCTAGTATGCCCTCATAATGACCGAAGTCAAAATATGAGTACACAAGGATGGCCCTACCTTGCGATCTAGAAAATGACTGTGATACCCTTGGTCAAACACAATCCTATTCATGGGAATCCCTTCGATAACCCAGGAAATATCTCACGAAGATATCCACCTCTGGGGAATATCTCGCATAATAATAATTTAATAATTCACATGCCATACACTGAAATTTAATTTTCACATGCATAGCCTAGCCCAAAATATTTAAACACATAATGGGACATAACCTATACATAAATCACTTGCATGAATAAACCCTAGAATTATTAAAACACAAAGGAATTTAAACATGCAAAAATACTCTTTGGGCAAAGCCCGCAGAACAAAAATTTACTTACAGTTTCTTCTGACGATACCTTACTAAACTTTTTAGAACTAGAATGCCCACCACGTCCCGCTCTCTACACTCTCACTTTGCTCTTGGGGGTAAATATTTTCTGTTGGCAGCCCGAGTGCCCATATATATAGTTGAAATGGACGGTGGTTCATGTATTTTTTAATCTAGTAGCATTGATGACTTTCCTTGTCTATGCATAATAGCTTTGAAACTTGTCCCCAGAATTGATAATACACGTATAGTGCATGTATTACCATGCAATTTGATCTGCTTGTCTTACGCCATGTGCATTTCTTTTATTATCATCTTGTTTATATATTTTCTTCTTTCATGCATGGACTAACGGATATATACATATTTGTCCACGTAGCTTATTTATTCCTGTAGTTGTATTAGTATTAAAATATTTTATAACCAATAGGATTGAAACTTATGACCTATAAGTCAGATTACTACCACTACGTTCACTAAAAGAAATTCACGGGAAGGCAACGAATTTTGTGAGGAAATTTTATTGAAGTCGTCGCCAAAAACTTCGTCGCTTGACGGATTTTGTCACGTCCCTGCGAATTTTTGTAATAGTTATGATAACTTAGTTTCAAATAATAAAATTAATTATATAAACGTTGTTATAAAAAAATACCTAATTAATATTATTATCAAATATTCATCTTTATTTTGATAAAATAAGGGAAAATATATTTTTGAGATAACTAAATTATTTTCCCTTGGAAAATATATTTCTCACCCAAATTATTTTCCATTGGAAAAGCATTATCCATCATTCAATAGTTTCCCTTGGAAAATATCTTTATCAAATTAACTAAATTACTTTCCCTTAGAAAATAATTCATTTTCCTTCAAATGATCTCTATCTCGGAAAATATTAATTTATTTCTAAACTAAATTTAATTTCTTAAGAAATAATATCACATTATTTCTTTAGAAAAATATTATCAACATAGATAACTTTCAGGGTATTACATATAACCAGTAGCAGCTTCACACTTAGAAATATTTTGCTGTTCCTCGGGGCATCAGTGTGCTCCCAAGTCAGTTTTTAGTGTAGATAGTTTATATTCTTTTTGCAAATTTAGACTGTTTTAGTATAGATTTTGTTTCTAGCTTGTTTATGTTTTTGAATAAATTAGTGTAGCTAGCATTTTATTTTATTTACAGTTTTCATTTTGTATTTTGGGTTTAAAACACTCAAGTAATGGGTATGTTTGAACTATGATTTGGTTTTGTTGTTATATGAGAAAATGTTCCACAAAAATATATTATGGATCACTTCTATAATAATATTAATTGCTCTATTTTTGTATTTTGGTCACTTGACCATATTTTTATATATTAGTTAGATTTATTTGCTTTGTTTAGATTTAATAAATGCTTAAATATTGAATGCTCATCCTTTTATAGATTTATTAGAATAGATTTAGTTTATAATCTAGTTTCTTAGTGTAGTTTTAATTTTTATTTTTTTTTGCTTAGTAGATGTTTTTATTGCATTTTAATTGTTTTCATTTTATTTTTTTATTTTATTTTTATTTTTTTACTTTTAGTGCAATAGATCTAAAAAGTGGATGGCATTTAAATGTTTATGAATACTTAAAATTTTGAGGTACTTGGAAAATTTTTAGCATATCACCACGTCGGGGCACGCATGGTGTCACGACGCAATTGGTTAACACCAAACAATGAATCTTGAACCTCATCAAAAACCGTGCTCATGTGGTGAAACTCAGGTCGTGATCCCACGGATCATGATGTAATTTTTCTCTCTCTCTCACGACGGGAGTATGCCAAAATTACTTCAATTTTTTACAAAAACCACTTATGTCGCAAGATTCACGTCGTGATCCCATGGATTGGGATCACGATGCAATTTATAGCCTTACGACATAAGACCAAATACTTGTTAAATTTCAAAAAAAATTCACGTCGGAAGACTCACGTCGTGATCCCAAGGATCACGGCTTAATTTATAGTCTAGTGACGTGAGACCAAATGCCTTTGCAAGTTCTTACAAACTTTCCCGTCGCAAGACTAACGTCGTGAACCTAGGTTCACGACGTAATCTTAGTCTTGCGACGTGAAACACCCCTTTTATTTCCGAAATTCCAAAAATTATCTCTTACCGACCCATGCGTCGCAATCCTCACGTCGGGATCATGACGTAATATCTGTATTGCGACGTAAAAATGCATTTCTAATGCCAAATTTTATTCTCTATCTCATCTTGTTAATTAATTGAACCTTTATATTAATATTTTGAGGTTGAAATCCAATGATCTCAACCAAGGATTAATTTAGTATATGGAATTTTGTTCAATTCTACATTAAAAGATTTTTCTATAAAAATTAAACTCTTATGCTTTAAGTATACATTTTAAACTGTAATTAATTATGGGGTGAAAGATTGTTTAGAGCACAAAGAGTAATTATGGAACAAATTCCATAACCTTGCATGAGAAACCAATGTCTCTCATACAAGGCAATTTCATTTTTTTGTTTTTAAAACCAAGAACATTTTCCTTAAAATTCATTTTGGTCTTTACCCGTGATGTTTGAAGCAGATATTAAGAGGTACCACAAATTAGTGCTTCGGCGAGGGCTCCCTTAATGGGGATGCTATTAGTCCATAATTTGTGTGCTAATTTTTATCATCTATTTTTGCATGGTTCAAACAACAGTGTTTGGTCTGCAGTCTATGGCAAAAGTTTCCTTCACATGAAATAATTAGCCCTCAGCCAATTGTTGTTTGGATACAGTTTTATTCTCTTTATCTTAATTTCAAACTCAAATCTTGAACTGTACCAACACTAGATGATATCGGTCAATATTGTCTGGTAATTAATACAGTAAAAGAGTACGTAGGTTTTTCCCCAATTCACAGATAGTAAGAATCTGAGTGACAACGACCACTGTCATTTAAGATATTTTGTTGTCTAAAAATCATCCCACTCAAATGAGAAGGAAATTGGACAGCAGATGTTTGTAGTCCACCTAATCATTTTGCAATCTTTTTAGCCAAGAATAAAATGTTCTTTTGAACTCGTCTCATCTCAAGGCTATTTCATATTTGTGTAACAAATTCTGTCTAACCCCACCATATATTTTAGGGTAATTTATTTTATCTTTTTAGATTAAATTATGCATGATATTATTATGTATATATTGTGGTTAAATTATTTTGGGATCCTTCCCTTGAACATAGAAGTCTTGATTTAAATCAGATGTCTCATAATAAGTTTCCAACAAAAATTCTTTTATAAAATCCGGATCCGAGTAAGGAATAAATTCCACAGTTATGACTAATTCATATCCGACTAGGGGTTGATTTTCGAAACTTAGAAGCAGAGTCAGCGATAGGTCTCACCTAGACTGAAAGGATCTGTGTTTTAATTGAGAGTTTAGTACCTGTCATAGGGAATGATTTTCAAATATCCGATTTTCAAAATTGCTATGTGTTAGAAATCTCATATTAAATATGACATTAACTCAGAGTCCACTTGGATTCAGAGAAGATGAGATAGATAATACTAGAGGAACAACATATGGGCCTTGGTAATTTCTAAGATAGGGTTGCGTATTCTTTCAACTACTATCCCCTTTCGCCAAAGCCTAAATTAGAGTTCAGAGTGAGTACATCCGAAACAAACTAATTTATTAGTCTGTTTCATTTAGTTTGTATCTCATAACTACCCGGATGTCCGTAAGCACTGCGAGAGGCTTGCGGGTGTTCGGGAATTCAGGATTTGCATCCGGTCACTAAGACTAGGGGCTCTTTTATACTGTCGGAATGACAATCTTTTAAAACTTCCGAGTGATAGAATTTTAAATGCTTTCTTTACTGCTCTCTTTTAAATGATTTTATAGAGGTCACTCGGATATGATAATTGTTTTGCGTTGCGCATAATGTTTAAGAGTTATGGAAAGGTTCGAGGCTTTAGTTAAATCTTTGGGTGTGACTGGGGAATGATAGGAGTACTTGGCATTTCAGTCAATGATTTGTCAGGTGTTGCTTGTCCACTACAGATAAATAACATACCTCGGCTGGGGCAGTTATGCATTTGTGGTATCTTAGAATTTGTATTTTTAAGAGCATGTATATTCTGAATGTAAGTACCTGTCTTAAAGGGAACATAGTACAAAAAACATGAGAGTTAGCTAACGGATTGGATTATCCCAAACAAAGATTTACGTAACAAAACGGAAGTTTTATTGTGTTTCATCTGAATCTTGTCAAATCTTTATTCTTCTCTTCCTCTTCCTCTGTCACATTTTAAATCTGCTTTCTAGACTAATGAAGTGTATTGTAATTTTACTGCTTTCTTAGAATAATTTTAATTGCTTTCTTAGATTAAATTTGATTGTTTTTTAGAATAAATTTATCTGCTTGCTGGAATAGCTTTAATCTGCTTTGTAAGATAATTTTATTTGCTTTATTAGTGTAGTTTAAATTGTAATACCCACGAATTTAGTCATGTTTAAAAAAAAACAAGAAAACAAAAAATTGGAATTTAATTCAAAGATCAAAAAGAATTTAATTTCCAGGAGCCCGTGAAGTCGAAAATAATTTAATTAAATAAATTATTGCATGGGAAGCCGATAGTCGACGAATTCAAGATTTCGAATACGAAATTAATTCGAGTTCGAAATGAATTTAAAATAGAGTTCAAGGTCCAAGAATAACCCGAATATTTAAGCCCAAGAACGTAAAAGGATAGAAGCCCAAAAAAGATGAGAAAATGCTCAACGGTATAGCCCGGCCCGGCCCAAGCTAAGCCCAGGCCGAGCCAAAGGGGTCGCCATATCAGGCTGCTGCGCCAAATAGGGAATCGGCCAAACCGACTCCGGATTTTTTGAGATTTCCTCCACTTCTTGTGCCTCAAGTCTTGCCTAACTAACTCCTCAATATGTGGGGGTTGTTGGAGGCAAAAAATATTTTGTGCCCCAAGTCTTGCCTAACTAACTCCTCGATATATGGGGGTTGTTGAAGGCTATAAATACCCCATATCTAGCTCTTAGATATCCTTTAACCACCCCACATCTTCACCTTCGAAATTCAAAGAAAACCCTAGTTCGTAAGCCTTGAGAATGTTTCCGATCGAGAAGAAGGCATCTTGGGCGGATTTTGACACACCACAATCGTAGGTCGTTGGTAAAGAATAAATTTTGAACCTTCTTTCATGACTTTTGGTCGAGATTTGAATTTAACATGTAGTTTCTTACCTTGTGACCACGAATCGGACCCGAAGAAGAGAAGTAGCAGCGAATCGGACTTGCTCGTTGATCTCGGAGGCCAACCCGATGACATCAAAAGCCCTAGAACAAAGCCACAGTAAGTTAGCTTCCTTCTATATCAATTTTGGTACCCCTAGATCGAGTATATTGTAGGAATTAATGAATGAATGTAAATCTGTCCCTTGAAAACTCACTATGCGCAGTTTTTGTAATCAGTTTATTAGAGCCTTTTAGAGTGTTCAAAATGAAAAAGTCAAAATTACAAATTTTTTCCTGAGATACTAAAATATTCTGTGTTAAAATTTCATGAATTTTCATCGATTTTTGTTCCCTCAAATTCTATCTGGTTGCTTCTGTGTTTTCTGTGAAATCGAAAAACCTGACAGTTTTGAGTTCCGAATTAGATCTGTGTTTTTCTAAGTAATCTGATGAAAACTAAACTTCATAATGTAAATAAAAACTGTAGATAATCATATCTAGTATGTGTCGGTAAATTTTCAGAATTTTTGAAGGTCGTTTGACGTGTCAAACATCCGTTTTAAAACTGTTTGCCAAATATGAATCCTGACAGCATGCATTTTCTACAAAGATCTCGACTTTTGACTTGTCTCTTCACCTTATTTTGAAAAACTTGAAACATGAAAGTTGTTTGTTAGGATGTTATTAATTTACTGTATAAATTTCATAACATTCGCCAAAGAAACGGATTTTTAAAGTAAAAAAGCGTGAACTGTGACGTGAATACTTGATATATACATTGAGATGAAATTTTCTAGACTTATGGATTGAAATACTTGTTAAACTAAAAAACGATTTCAAAAACCCGTTACACTAGGTAGAGGCTAGATCTCCACTTGCGATGTAGGGAGTGAGTGCTCTGCAAAGTGCCCCTCTAGCTTTTCACTTTGTGCCTAGACGGACGAGAGTGATCTTTTATGATGTTGAGCCAAAACGGCTGTTGAAATATGAGTCTACACTCTCAGGTGTATCTGTATGGGTTACCCGAGGCTCCGGAGTGGTACTGTGTATGGCGTGATAAGCGGATTGCTTCGGCAATTCTGAAACTTGATACCTGAGAAACTTGATACTTGAGAAACTTGGATGTGGCGTCCTCCTCTTAGTTAACGGGAATTAAAAGACTTTATGATGCATTTATTTATTTAAATTATTCACATGTTTTTGAATTCTTGCCTACGTTTTTATTTTAATTTTTATAATTTATGCATTCCGTTTCTCGCCACCTTTTAAATTAAATACATTCTTAAGCTATGCAAATTAAATTCCTATAAATTATTGAGACAAATCCTATTTCTATGTTATGTTAAAAATGAGCATGACTTAAAAGGGTAAACTTTTTTTAATTAAATTTTAAAACCCATTATTGTTATTTTAGGAGTTAGCTTACTCAGTAGTTTATATACTGATAAAAACGTTGCTATTTTCTTTTTCAGAGTATGGCGAAGATGCATGAACATGTGCATGCATCGAGCTCGAGGAAATAAACCATTATCATTTTTGTTACATTATTTCAGACTTGTTTTATCCGACACGTTTTGGCCATGTTGGCCCAATTTCATTTTCGCTGCTATTTAGTTTAAATATTGCATGAGATAGCCATTTTGGCCATGTTTTATTATGTTATGTTGGGCTTGTTTTTAAATCATTTTCTAAAATACATTAGCCTTGCATCTCTTAAGTGAGCTCGAACGAGTCGTGTCTTGCTTAGGAGGTGTGGCAGTGGCATCCCGGCCTAGGTTACCAAAACCGGGGTGTTACAAATTGGTATTAGAGCCCGTAATATTTTTAAAATTATTATTTTAAAACTATGAATATCTTAAAGCTATTATTTCTAAAGACTAAATTTTCAAAAACCCAATTCTTGAAAGCCCAGCATTTTTAGCCCAATACTTATATTTTAATTAAAACCCAAAAATTTAATATTTTTGGCCCAATATAGAAGCCCAATAATTCTAGCTATTATTTTTAGATTTTAAAGTACTATTCCATGGAAAGAATTTCTAAAACCCATGGAAAATAAAAATAAAAATATATAAATACATTGGATGAAATATTTTTCGGGGATGCATTTGCATACATTCATTATTTAGAATGTTCCAAAGTATTTATGTAACCTCTCTGTGTTGGATGGCATTCTTATCTTAGATTTCGGCTTGACATTGACTTAGAAACGCTAACTTGAGACTAATTTTTCCTTAGTTTTAGATCTTTATCACCTACACTTAGCGTGCCCATATCAATTCTTTGCCTTTATCATTCCCATCACGTAGATCTTTACCAGTGCGCTATATATTGACTTATCAATGAACCTAGTATTAAAAAAATGAGGGTTGAGTACCCATTTGGAAGTAAGATGGATTAGGCTAAGAATTTGGATCGAGAGAAATATTCCTTGAGAATTTTGGACATTAAGGGGTGAGTAACGGACTTAGTGGGTGAACATGGCGAGGGTACCATGTTGAACCAAATCGTGAAGAGGTTAACAATGACACTCCTTCGAATGTAGAGAACCTAGAAGTATTAACTTGGGAATTCAATTGCTATAGGGGAAAATAGTATTGTGTCCTGATAGTAATCAAGAATTTAGAATTCTTTACGAACCTTGTGAATTCTGACCTTAGAAACTCTGATTTGAAACCGATATTGGGCAATGATACCCGAACCTTTTTAAGATCGATTCATAGGAGTTATGGGGACATAACTGAAACCCTAACCGGGAGAGGATGTGATACCCCGTAAGAAGTCGTAACGCATGAGGTAAAAATTTAATTTGGGCAATGAGAATAATTTTATTCTTGGCGGTACCATTTCGAGTATGACGCAACTTTGAGGACGAAGTTGAGTTCTAAGGAGGGTAGACTGTAATACCCACGAATTTCGTCACGTTTAAAAAAAAAACAAAAAAAATTGGAATTTAATTCAAATATCAAAAAGAATTTAATTTCCAAGAGCCCGTGAAGTCGAAAAATATTTAATTAAATAAATTATTGCACGGGAAGCCGAAAGTCGACGAATTCAAGATTTCGAATACGAAATTAATTCGAGTTCGAAATGAATTTAAAATAGGAGTTTAAAGTCCAAGAATAACCCGAATATTTAAGCCCAGGAACGTAAAAGGATAGAAGCTCAAAAGAGAGGAGAAAAGGGCCAACGGGATAGCCCAGGCCGAGCTCAAGGGGGCGCCAAATCAGGCTGCTGCGCCAAATAGGGATTCGGCCAAACCGACTCCAGATTTTTCGAGATTTTCTCCACTTCTTATGCCCCAAGTCTTGCCTAACTAACTACTCGATATGTGGGGGTTGTTGGAGGCTATAAATATCTTGTGCCCCAAGTCTTGCCTAACTAACTCCTCGATATGTGGGGGTCGTTGGAGGCTATAAATACCCCATATCTAGCTCCTAGATATCCTTTAACCACCCCATATCTTCACCTTTGAAATTCAAAGAAAACCCCAGTTCGTATGCTTTGAGAACGTTTCCGATCAAGAAGAAGGCATCTTGGGCGGATTTTGACACACCACAATCGTAGGTCATTGGTAAGGAATAAATTTTGAACCTTCTTTCATGACTTTTGGTCGAGATTTTGAATTTAACATGTAGTTTCTTACCTTGTGACCACGAATCGGACCCGAAGAAGAGAAGGAGTAGCGAATCGGACTTGCTCGTTGATCCCGGAGGCCAACCCGACGAAGTCAAAAGCCCTAGAACAAATCCACAGTAAGTTATCTTCCTTCTATATCAGTTTTGGCACCCCTAGGTCGAGTAGATTGTAGGAATTAATGAATGAACGTAAATCTGTCCCAAGAAAGCTCACTATGCGCAGTTTTTGTAATCAGTTTATTAGAGCTTTTAGAATGTTCAAAACAAAATGTCAAAATTAAAAATTTGTTCATAAGAAATTAAAATATTTTGTAGTAAAATTTCATAAATTTTCATCGACGTTTGGTCCCTCAAATTCTATCTGGTTGCTGCTGCGTTTTATGAGAAATCGAAAAACCTGACAGTTTTGAGTTCCGAACTAGATCTGTGTTTTTCTAAGTAATCCAATGAAAACTAAATTTGTAATGTAAATAAAAGTTATAAATAATCATGTCTAGTATGTGTCTGTAAATTTTCAGAATTTCTGAAGCTCGTTTGACGTGTCAAAAATCCGTTTTAAAACTGTTTTCCAAATATGAATCCTGACAGCATGCATTTTCTACAAAGATCTTGACTTTTGACTTGTCTCCTCACCTTATTTCGAAAAACTTGAAACATGAAAGTTGTTTGTTAGGATATTATTGATTTACTGTATAAATTTCATAACATTCGCCAAAGAAACGGATTTTTTTAAAGTAAAATGGTGTGAACTGTGACGTGAATACTTGATATACACATTGAGATGAAATTTTCTAGACTTATGGATTGAAATACTTGTTAAACTAATAAAAATGATTTCAAAAACCCGTTACTCTAGATTGAGCTAGATCTCCACTTGCGATGTAGGGGTGAGTGCTCTGCAGGGTGCCCCTCTAACTTTTCACTTCGTGCCTAGACGGACGAGAGTGATCTTTTATGATATTGTGTCAAAATGGCAGTTGAAATATGAGTCTACACTCTCAGTATCCGTATGAATTACCCGAGGCTCCGGAGTGGTACTGTGTATGGCGTGGTAAGTGGATTGCTTCGGCAATTCTGAAACTTGATACCTGAGAAACTTAATACTTGAGAAACTTGTATGTGGCGTCCTCCTCTTAGTTAATGGGAACTAAAAGACTTTATGATGCATTTATTTATTTAAATTATTCGCATGTTTTTAAATTCTTGCCTAGGCTTTTATTTTAATTTTTATAATTTATGCATTCCGTTTCTCGCCACCTTTTAAATTAAATACATTCTTAAGATATGCAAGTTAAATTCCTATGAATTATTGAGACAAATCCTATTTTTATATTATGTTAAAAATGACCATGACTTAAAAGGGTAAATTTGTATTAATTAAATTTTAAAACCCATTATTGTTATGTTAGGAGTTAGCTTACTCAGTATTTTATATACTGATTAATAACATTGCTATTTTCTTTTTCAGAGTATGGCGAAGATGCATGAACATGTGCATGCATCGGGCTCGGGGAAATAAACCACTATCATTTTTGTTGCATTATTTCGGACTTGTTTTATCCGACACATTTTGGCCATGTCGGCCCAATTTCATATCCGATGCTATTTACTTTAAATATTGCATGAGATAGACTATATTGTTTTATTATGTTATGTTGGGCTTGTTTTTAAATCATTTTCTAAAATACCTTAGCCTTGGATCTCTCAAGTGGGCTCGAACGAGTCGTGTCTTGCTTGGAAGGTGTGACGGTGGCATCCCGACCTGGGTTACCAAAATCGCGGTGTTATATAAATTATGTCAAGTAGATGATAATTTTCAAACACAAATATGAATCTAGTAACCGAGTGGAAAATCTTATAAAACAACGTGGGCCCTGCTTCTATCGCACATCCTTCAGTCAACGATCCGGTACTTACTATAAATTACTACAATTTTTGTCACCGTGCGCTTTCGGGCCATAGTTTCTTAACACAAGTAAATAAAAATGTGACAACCTATAAATATATCCTAATCTCAACTCCATTATCATAAATTGGTTTCACTAAATAAAATTAAACCGGGATTATTCTATTTTCTTAAAAATACTCGTATATGAAATTGTCAAAAGTTTCACCTACGAATGGAATCAGCCAGAACACATAAGCATACAAAATGATAGTTACTGCAAGGGAAAAATACGCAAAATAAGACGGAGAATCAGAGATTCTTAAGTATCAGGACAAAATAATCAGAGGTAGGAGACTATTAGCACATTTATATGGTTTGAGCCTGTTCTGCGAAATATATTTTTGCCCTTGAAAAACAATAACAAGCAACCACCAACAAGGATGTAACTCGGAGACAAGATCAACTGTAAACTTGGACTGAGTGACCTCAAAAACTACAGAAGTACTTTTACTTTCCAAGCCAAATGAGTACACGACATAAATGGCACTGTGAGATTTATGAGATCGATTTTTCATTGTCGACGGATGACTACCGACTTAGGAATATGTGGAAAGGCTGTGGATGCTTTGATTTGGAAGTTGGAAAGGAACTGTTTGCTTTGGAAGTTGGAGAGGAACAGTTTCCCTCCAATTAATGAGTACACGTCTGAGATTTTTTTTTTTTGCGGATCAGCCTATACAGGCTAGAGAAGTGGTGGGGCCCGTGCCACACAATTACAAAGGGAGTACACGTCTGAGATTTGAATAGAAATGTGAATTAACATATTGTGGGTGCCACAACGTGTAATTTAATTCAGTCAAAACTTAAAGTTTCGATGTGAAATGTGAAAGTGGACAAATTCTTTCCTATCTAAATTCAATTTGAAATTGATTTGATTGATTTTAATTCCTAATATAATAAGGGCATCTCCAACCCACACCTCTATTTTACAGTTGCACTATCTCTATTTTACAGTTAGATTTACAGTTTTCCACTATCCCTCTCCAACCCACAACTCTAAATTTCCCTCTACAATAGAATATTCCATTTTGATTCCCTTTACTATTCATATAATATTACATTTATCAATTATATTAATACATATTTTAAATATATATAACATATTTAATTTTTATATTTAAATTATTTAATTAAAAATAATAATTACTTTGTATTTATATTTATGTACATTAATATTTATCATATTAAAATTATTTTCTTAATATTTAATTTAATTTTTTAATAATGAATAAAATTTAAAATTATATTACAAAAAAACAATTTTAAAAACAAACAATTTATTAAACACATTTCATAACTCATAATACATTAAACATCATAACTCATGCGTTCTTCCCAGAAATGTTCAATCAAAGCATTACGGAGTGATATATGTGCATCTTTGTCCTTAATTTTCTTAAATCGGGCAAGAAATGTCTGGAATTGATCGAGTCCTTCATTCACAATTTCAACGTCTGGGATAGAAACTTTACTTGCTTTATCGATGTGTATATTAAGATCCCGCTCATCCTCAATTATCATATTGTGCATGATAATACACGCAGACATTATATTATGCAAATCATCATTGCTCCAATATCGGGAAGGATTTGCAAAAATTGCAAAGCGGCTTTGAAGAACTCCAAACGTCCGCTCGACATCCTTCCTACACGACTCTTGTTTTATTGCAAAATACCTCTTTTTTCTGTGCGAGGATCGTGAATAGTTTGAATAAGTGTTGCCCACTTTGGATATATTCCATCCGCGAGGTAATAACCCATATCGTACACTTTTCATTGGATGACATAATGTGCTGGTGGAGCGATGTCTCTAGCCAGATCTGCAAAAAGATGAGATCTTTCCAAAACATTTATATCATTATTGGACCCTGGCATACCAAAGTACGCATGCCATATCCAAAGATCTTAATAAGCAATAAAGTACGCATGCCATATCCAAAGATCTTAATAAGCAATAATTTCAAGGATTATTGTCGGTTTTCCACTACGTCCCGCATATTGCCCTGCCCAAGCAGTTGGACAATTTTTCCACCTCCAATGCATGCAATCTAGAGAGCCTAACATCCCCGGAAATCCACGTTGTTTATCAATATACAGTAGTCTAGCAACATCATTCGGATTAGGAGATCTCATATATTGGTTGGAAAATATTTCAACGATTGCACGAGAAAACCTTTTCACACATTCAATTGTAGTTGATTCACCAATATTTATGTATTCATCGACTGCATCCGCCGGCATTCCGTATGCCAACACCCGAAAGGCAGCTGTAACCTTTTGTAGAGTGGACAAACCCGGTCTCCCAAGTGCATCTATACGTTGAACGAAGTACTCGTCGTGGCTTCTTAAAACTTCAACAATACGAAGAAATAAATTTCGAGACATCCAAAAACGTCTGCGAAACATCTCTTCATTGAAGGTTGGAGTTTCAGAAAAGTAGTCATTGAAAAGTCGTTCGGCAGCTCCTTCTCGATCGCGATGGATTACTCTACGCCCACGAACTGAACCACCAAGAACATTTGTTGAATTTTGGGATACTAGTAATGCCCCTATTGCAAGATTGTTGTTCTGCATCTGTTGAAGTAATCTTTGTTGGAGCTCTTCAAGGTCGTCATCGTCGTCGAAGATGTGATTCATTATCCTAAGATTTTTTTTTTATCAGAATACAATGAAAATTGTGGTGTGTAATTCTAAACAAGATGTCTACCTTAAATAGAGAAATTGAATATTTTCTAGAAAGAATACGAGCCATTGGATTTATGCTTTCAATCTGAACCATTAAATGTGTCGGTATGATATTGACCGTTAATGTGGAATATTATTTAAAAAGACATAATCTGAACCATTAGATTTGTCGGTAGGATCTTGACCGTTGATGTGGAATCAAATTCAAACGACTTAATCGGAACCATTGGATTAATTCTTTAAAACTGAACCATTAGATTTGTCGGTAGGATCTTGACCGTTGATGTGGAATCAAATTCAAACGACTCGATCTGAACCATTGGATTCATTCTTTAAATCCGAACCATTAGATTTGTTGGTAGGATCTTGACCGTTGATGTAGAATCAAATTCAAACGACTCGATCTGAACCATTGGATTCATTCTTTAAATCCGAACCATTAGATTTGTCGGTAGGATCTTGACCGTTGATGTGGAATCAAATTCAAACGACTCGATCTGAACCATTGGATTCATTCTTTAAATCCGAACCATTAGATTTGTCGGTAGGATCTTGACCGTTGATGTGGAATCAAATTCAAACGACTCGATTTGAGCCATTGGATTCATGCTTTCAATCTGAACCATTAGATTTGTCGGTAGGATCTTGACCGTTTGATTTGTGAGAACTTTACTTATAAATAAGTTCTAATGGAATAGACTCTACACCTCCCACATTTCATTTACAACATATCTTTCAACCGTATACTCTCCCTTCTTTCATTTATTCTCTATGGCAAGCTCAAGAAATGCCAATTACAGCATTGATGAAGATAAAGAACTTTGTCATGCATACATCGAAATTTCCCAAGATCCTGAAATTGGCATATCCCAAAAAAAGGAAATGTTCTGGCAACGTGTTACTGATACATTGAACCTACAAAAACCCAATGAATCTGTTCCGGATAGAAGCTGGCGTTCCGTTGAGAGCCGAATGCAGACCATCTTGGCGGCCACGACGAAGCTTAAATCTTGCATCCAACAAGTCGAGTATATGAAACCAAGTGGTATCTCCACAAATAATTTGGTAAGTTTAGATATGCATTTGACAATCTGTTTCATGTATGTCAATAGATATTCTAAAACTTTAGTAAATATGCAGATGAAACGAGCGAAGGAGCTGATGATGATGGAAAAGAAGTATGCCAAAGGATTCAAATTTGAGCATGTGTGGGATATTATGAAGGATTTCGAAAAGTTCTCTTGCAAGGCCCAAAAATCACGATGTGAAGATTTTTTAACTCAATCACTCAGTTCAAATACCCCAATGCCCGAATCTCCTATGTCACCTCCCTCAATTCCTTTTTCTGTCAATTTAAGTGATGGTAGCGACAGTGGATCTGGATTTGGATCTCAACACCCTTTGGGTGTTAAAAAAATCTAAACTGAAAAAGAAGAGAGGTGAAGATATTTCTGTTTTTGTTAATTCATTGTTGGAAAGTAATAAACAAATGCATGCATATTATGAGGAGACAAAAAATCCTGTAACACCCCGGTTTTTGGTCACCCAGGTCGGGATGTCACCGCCACACCTCCCTAGCAAGACACGGTTTCTCCGAGCTTGCTAAAGAGATGCAAGGCTATGGTTTTTCAGAATTTAAAACATTCAAACAGCCCATTTATATATAATTTAAAAATAATACATCAAAGTTGCAGCGGAAAATAATATTTACATATATGACTCGCAGCGGAATTTAAATATAGGGCCAACATGGCCTAATCACGGGTTAAACAGACCCGTTCATACAATTTCTAGTCTAACGTAACATTTAAAAATAAATTGTTTCCCCAAACTTCCCATGAATGCATATGATGGTGCATATTCTTCGGCTCTGAAATAAACAGGGAAATAAAAAATGGTTTGGTCAGCACTACGTGCTGAGTAAGTTACCACAAACATGATTGTGAGGTTTCAAAGCCTTTAATTAAATTTAAAAACATGTGCATAATATCCATGATTTAATTTATCCAACTAATAATAATTTAATTGCGTATTTTAAAAGACAAGGGTTTCCATAAGATCATAATTCAACAACATGATAAAATAATCGCAAGACATAATTTAAAGGCATAATTTAAATAAGGAAACTATTTAAGTATTTCAGGATTTCACTATCCCTCTTTTATTCGATATAATCTAGTATAATTTATTCTTGGGGAATCGAACCCGCAAGAAAACAAACAATCGCCCTTGGGGAATCGAACCCGCAAGAACTCACATACATCCTAGGGAATCGAACCCGTAGGAATCAACACATATCTGGGGAATCGAACCCGCAGAAAGACACACCCTGGGGAATCGAACCCGCAAGGTTTGACACGGACATCCTGGGGAATCGAACCCGCAGGAGAACATACAATCGCCCTTGGGGAATCGAACCCGCAAGAACTCAAACACACCCTGGGGAATCGAACCCGCAAGGCTTGACACAGACATCCTGGGGAATCGAACCCGCAGGTCAAACAAGTTTCGCAAATTTCACAAGTTTCATCAAGAGTTCAAGATTTGACTCGGTCAACCACAGTTTAATCTAAAATGCGTCTAAAATCAGATTTAATTTCAAAAATTCCAAAATTTCGCGTCTGACTCCAAAACGTCAAGATCTACAACTTTCGTGTTTTAACTTTTTCAATCCGAGATACCTAAATAGGTCAAAACACTAATTTTTCACAGAAGTATAAATCTGTCCGAATTTCCTAGGTCACAGTTTAGAGATTTCGAATTCTACCATAGCAAATCAACTCCAAAATTAACGAAATTTGACAGAGATCGTCTTAAAACATATATCTACAAGTTTCATGTTCAGCAAAAGATCTAATTCATCCTATTTCTATTGTCAACAACGCCAACAAGTTCGGGCCAAGAATCTGTCAAGATTCCAAGATCCACATCCTCGCAGTTCGGTTTCGGGTGGATTTCATATATCAAATCATCACGAAAAATTCTGAAAATTTACGGCGGTGTTCTTAACGCATAGATCTACAACTCTTATGTTCAACGCTAAGCCTAAATCGGTCTAGATCCAGGGTAGAAATCACCAACAAGTTCGAACTAAAGTTCTGTCACCGTTTCAAGATCTAAACTCAAGGCAGGTCTGTTTGTGGTCGTTTTTGGATATCAAAACACGATGAAAAATTATGAAAATTTTACAGTACATAGATCTATGTCTTAGGAACGTTTTTCGTGTTTTAAGTTTTTCCGTTTGAAGTCGTTTTAAGCTTCGGAAAAATTAGACAAAACTGTTGCGCCGTTAAAAATCACATTTGGACAGATTTACGAAAGATTTGTTCAAGTTTCTAGATTTGAATATTTTTACTACTCCCAAAACCATGTAAGCGTTAACTTACTGATTTACGGATGTCTCGGCTCGATGATTCGGAGGCGTGGCTTCCACGTTCTTCGTTCTCCCTCCGAGATCCTTCGTTTTTCCTCAACGCGTCCGGATCGGGGTTTAGAATAGGAAAGAGATTTAATTAGGATTCGTTTTCGAATCTTGAATAGAAAAGAATGGACAAGAATGGTTCGAACCTTACCCCGATGATCGAAGACTCCTAATTTTCGTCCAAGTCAGTCCCTTGATTCGGTTTGTGCCTCCGACGACTCCGGAATTAGGGTTTTGTGTGTAGAGAAATTTCGTAGGGTTTTGTAAAGATGTTCGGGGCTCTCAAGAGGGTTTATTTATAGATATTTAAGACCTAGGGCGTCCAAGATCTGGCCCCAAGCGTCTTGAGTCGAGATATGTTCAACCGAAAGTCGAAAAATCCGCGTTCGGGCGAGAAAATCGCGGAACGGCCGCAACTGCCAAGTGGCGCGCTCTTGGCGCGGTGAATCCCTAAAGACCGCGCGGCGACCGCGCCGTCCTGGCCTGGACTTCGGTCTGAGCCGGGTCGTGCGATCTGTCGGGCGTTTCCTCCTCTCTTTCGGACTTCTATCCCTCTATGTTCCCGGATTCGGATTTCCGGGGTATCTTCGGGCTCCGATTTCCTATCTTAATTTTATTCGGACCTAAATTTATGTTTGGACTCGAGTTATTGAGTCCATCGATGTCGGGTCCCCGTATAACCGTTTATTCAATTAAATTGTCTCCGGCTTCCCGGGTTCTTGGAATTTTGATTCCTTTTTAATTTAAATTTCATTTCTCATCTTTTATGATTCTTTATCCCTTTATCATGTTTATTATATTTATTTATTTATTTATTTTATTTATTGCATTTATTTTATGTTGGAAAATTCTCGGGTATTACAGTCTACCCTCCTTAAGAATCAACTTCGTCCTCGAAGTTGTGTTTCGGCTTTTCTCGTGCTAAAGTCTTTTGTTTGTTTTATTATTTTGTGACTGAACTTAGAATTAAAACTTCTAAGCTGCCTACGTACCCGGTGAAGGGATCAAGCCATAACGTAGTTCAAAACAATTTGAATATGTTTATTTATTCATTCGGAATACATATCGTCAAAAATAAATGTCTATTTTACGGAGTATTACATCCTCTCCCCCTTAGGACTTCAGTTATGTCCCCATAACTGCCTACTTATTATTCTCTTCCTTGATCTCCTTGTTGAGGGTTTACCAATTCTATCCTCTTCTCAATCATCTCCTCACGAACATTACATTCTCTAATCATGTGGTCTTCCCCACCACATCTATAACAAGTCCCACGCCTTGGGCACTCGCGCACCAGATGGGCTTGATGGCATTGTGGGCAACGGGGTACGACTGTACGACGTATGCCATTTCTCCCATTATAGAAATCCTTATTCTCGTTCCTATCTTGTCCACCGTTATTGCTCCGATTCTTCTTCTCAAATCCTTGCGAGTCCTTGCTCGTCTCCCCATTTTCCTTACGCTTCAGTTGCTGGACTCGATCAATTGCTACAGCTCGATCATAAACCGTCTGCAGGTTCGTGAATTGTCCTACTGCAAGTATCTCCCGGATACTAAGGTTCAGGCCCATCTCGAATTTCTGAGCCTTGTCAGAGTCGGTTGGTACTATCCTCGTAGCAAATCGTACTAACTCCTTAAACCGGGTGTAATACTCCTGCACCGTCCGTCCCTCTTGCTTCAGTGATAAAAACTCTTCGTACATTGCCGCCTTGGTGCTCATGGGGTAGAATCGGTCCCTTAAATCCTCCTTAAGTTTAGTCCACGAATAAACTTCTTCAGCTTCCTCTAAATTCCTCTGGAGGTCTTGCCACCACTCATCGGCTTCGCCTCCTAAGTAGTAGGTTGCTACTCGTGTCTTTGCCTCATCAGGACATTTGATAGCATCCAAGAGCTTATCAAATGTACGGATCCACCCCTCTAGTTTGGCGGGATCCTCCTGCCCATCATAACGTGGTGGTTGATAGGGATTCACCAACGCTAGATAATTGGTTTGAGCTACGGGCGGAGTTACTGCTGCAGGTGTCCTATGCACCTCCGCATTTCCTAATGCTACTAGGAATCCCTCTATCGTTTTTAAACGTGCTTCCATATTATTGGGCGCTTGAGGCACTTGCTCTCCTAGGTTCTGAGGACTTTCACTGTTGTTGGGCGTGTTGGAAAGGTTAGCGTCAGTGCCGTTTGGACTCACCTTCCTTGGTTTCCTCCTAGGCGCCATTTTCTGTTATAACGTGTAGAGTTTAGATAGATCGCTCGAACAAGACGTTTCGTAAATTTCTAATTTCAAATTTTCGGATTTGTTGTTTGGAAATCCAAACAAGATTTTTGGAATAAAGAGTGTTTTAATAAAACTTGATCTTTATTGTTCCACATGAAGGAGTTCTCGAATGTGTACAAGGGTAGGAATGGCTAAGGTCGAGGATTGTTATGTTTAGGCGTGCGCTTAGATGAACGCGATCTAAAACTAAGGCAGGATCAGTATCTAGTTATTGTTTCTAATTCGATGTCATGCCTCAAGATTATATTGGTGTAACAAGAGATCTAGGTTAAACTTCGCCAACATTCTAAGTTCAAGTTTACCAAGATTCTAAGTTCAAATTCGCAAAGATTCTAAGTTAAAATTCGCAAAGATTCTAAGTTCATAGGAGAGATGCAATATGCAAATGCAAATGATATTTTCCCCCAATAATAATTTAATGCACCACATATATATATATTTTTCCCATGGGTTTTAAAATAAAAATTTCTCCAGGGAAATAATACTTTAAAATTTAAAATAATAGTCAAAATATTAATAATAGTTTAAAAATAATAATGGTTTAAAAATAATAGTTTAAAAATAAGAACAATAGTTTAAAAATATTCCGGGCTCTGATACCACCTTGTAACACCCCGGTTTTTGGTCACCCAGGTCGGGATGTCACCGCCACACCTCCCTAGCAAGACACGGTTTCTCCGAGCTTGCTAAAGAGATGCAAGGCTATGGTTTTTCAGAATTTAAAACATTCAAACAGCCCATTTATATATAATTTAAAAATAATACATCAAAGTTGCAGCGGAAAATAATATTTACATATATGACTCGCAGTGGAATTTAAATATAGGGCCAACATGGCCTAATCACGGGTTAAACAGGCCCGTTCATGCAATTTCTAGTCTAACTTAACATTTAAAAATAAATTGTTTCCCCAAACTTCCCATGAATGCATATGATGATGCATATTCTTCAGCTCTGAAATAAACAGGGAAATAAAAAATGGTTTGGTCAGCACTACGTGCTGAGTAAGTTACCACAAACATGATTGTGAGGTTTCAAAGCCTTTAATTAAATTTAAAAACATGTGCATAATATCCATGATTTAATTTATCCAACTAATAATAATTTAATTGCGTATTTTAAAAGACAAGGGTTTCCATAAGATCATAATTCAACAACATGATAAAATAATCGCAAGACATAATTTAAAGGCATAATTTAAATAAGGAAACTATTTAAGTATTTCAGGATTTCACTATCCCTCTTTTATTCGATATAATCTAGTATAATTTATTCTTGGGGAATCGAACCCGCAAGAAAACAAACAATCGCCCTTGGGGAATCGAACCCGCAAGAACTCACATACATCCTAGGGAATCGAACCCGTAGGAATCAACACATATCTGGGGAATCGAACCCGCAGAAAGACACACCCTGGGGAATCGAACCCGCAAGGTTTGACACGGACATCCTGGGGAATCGAACCCGCAGGAGAACATACAATCGCCCTTGGGGAATCGAACCCGCAAGAACTCAAACACACCCTGGGGAATCGAACCCGCAAGGCTTGACACAGACATCCTGGGGAATCGAACCCGCAGGTCAAACAAGTTTCGCAAATTTCACAAGTTTCATCAAGAGTTCAAGATTTGACTCGGTCAACCACAGTTTAATCTAAAATGCGTCTAAAATCAGATTTAATTTCAAAAATTCCAAAATTTCGCGTCTGACTCCAAAACGTCAAGATCTACAACTTTCGTGTTTTAACTTTTTCAATCCGAGATACCTAAATAGGTCAAAACACTAATTTTTCACAGAAGTATAAATCTGTCCGAATTTCCTAGGTCACAGTTTAGAGATTTCGAATTCTACCATAGCAAATCAACTCCAAAATTAACAAAATTTGACAGAGATCGTCTTAAGACATATATCTACAAGTTTCATGTTCAGCAAAAGATCTAATTCATCCTATTTCTATTGTCAACAACGCCAACAAGTTCGGGCCAAGAATCTGTCAAGATTCCAAGATCCACATCCTCGCAGTTCGGTTTCGGGTGGATTTCATATATCAAATCATCACGAAAAATTCTGAAAATTTACGGCGGTGTTCTTAACGCATAGATCTACAACTCTTATGTTCAACGCTAAGCCTAGATCGGTCTAGATCCAGGGTAGAAATCACCAACAAGTTCGAACTAAAGTTCTGTCACCGTTTCAAGATCTAAACTCAAGGCAGGTCTGTTTGTGGTCGTTTTTGGATATCAAAACACGATGAAAAATTATGAAAATTTTACAGTACATAGATCTATGTCTTAGAAACGTTTTTCGTGTTTTAAGTTTTTCCGTTTGAAGTGGTTTTAAGGTTCGGAAAAATTAGACAAAACTGTTGCGCCGTTAAAAATCACATTTGGACAGATTTACGAAAGATTTGCTCAAGTTTCTAGATTTGAATATTTTTACTACTCCCAAAACCATGTAAGCGTTAACTTACGGATTTACGGATGTCTCGGCTCGATGATTCGGAGGCGTGGCTTCCACGTTCTTCGTTCTCCCTCCGAGATCCTTCGTTTTTCCTCAACGCGTCCGGATCGGGGTTTAGAATAGGAAAGAGATTTAATTAGGATTCGTTTTTGAATCTTGAATGGAAAAGAATGGACAAGAATGGTTCGAACCTTACCCCGATGATCGAAGACTCCTAATTTTCGTCCAAGTCAGTCCCTTGATTCGGTTTGTGCCTCCGACGACTCCGGAATTAGGGTTTTATGTGTAGAGAAATTTCGTAGGGTTTTGTAAAGATGTTCGGGGCTCTCAAGAGGGTTTATTTATAGATATTTAAGACCTAGGGCGTCCAAGATCTGGCCCCAAGCGTCTTGAGTCGAGATATGTTCAACCGAAAGTCGAAAAATCCGCGTTCGGGCGAGAAAATCGCGGAACGGCCGCAACTGCCAAGTGGCGCGCTCTTGGCGCGGTGAATCCCTAAAGACCGCGCGGCGACCGCGCCATCCTGGCCTGGACTTCGGTCTGGGCCGGGTCGTGCGATCCGTCGGGCATTTCCTCCTCTCTTTCGGACTTCTATCCCTCTATGTTCCCGGATTCGGATTTCCGGGGTATCTTCGGGCTCCGATTTCCTATCTTAATTTTATTCGGACCTAAATTTATGTTTGGACTCGAGTTATTGAGTCCATCGATGTCGGGTCCCCGTATAACCGTTTATTCAATTAAATTGTCTCCGGCTTCCCGGGTTCTTGGAATTTTGATTCCTTTTTAATTTAAATTTCATTTCTCATCTTTTATGATTCTTTATCCCTTTATCATGTTTATTATATTTATTTATTTATTTATTTTATTTATTGCATTTATTTTATGTTGGAAAATTCTCGGGTATTACAGTCTACCCTCCTTAAGAATCAACTTCGTCCTCGAAGTTGTGTTTCGGCTTTTCTCGTGCTAAAGTCTTTTGTTTGTTTTATTATTTTGTGACTGAACTTAGAATTAAAACTTCTAAGCTGCCTACGTACCCGGTGAAGGGATCAAGCCATAACGTAGTTCAAAACAATTTGAATATGTTTATTTATTCATTCGGAATACATATCGTCAAAAATAAATGTCTATTTTACGGAGTATTACATCCTCTCCCCCTTAGGACTTCAGTTATGTCCCCATAACTGCCTACTTATTATTCTCTTCCTTGATCTCCTTGTTGAGGGTTTACCAATTCTATCCTCTTCTCAATCATCTCCTCACGAACATTACATTCTCTAATCATGTGGTCTTCCCCACCACATCTATAACAAGTCCCACGCCTTGGGCACTCGCGCACTAGATGGGCTTGATGGCATTGTGGGCAACGGGGTACGACTGTACGACGTATGTTATTTCTCCCATTATAGAAATCCTTATTCTCGTTCCTATCTTGTCCACCGTTATTGCTACGATTCTTCTTCTCAAATCCTTGCGAGTCCTTGCTCGTCTCCCCATTTTCCTTACGCTTCAGTTGCTGGGCTCGATCAATTGCTACAGCTCGATCATAAACCGTCTGCAGGTTCGTGAATTGTCCTACTGCAAGTATCTCCCGGATACTAAGGTTCAGGCCCATCTCGAATTTCTGAGCCTTGTCAGAGTCGGTTGGTACTATCCTCGTAGCAAATCGTACTAACTCCTTAAACCGGGTGTAATACTCCTGCACCGTCCGTCCCTCTTGCTTCAGTGATAAAAACTCTTCGTACATTGCCGCCTTGGTGCTCATGGGGTAGAATCGGTCCCTTAAATCCTCCTTAAGTTTAGTCCACGAATAAACTTCTTCAGCTTCCTCTAAATTCCTCTGGAGGTCTTGCCACCACTCATCGGCTTCGCCTCCTAAGTAGTAGGTTGCTACTCGTGTCTTTGCCTCATCAGGACATTTGATAGCATCCAAGAGCTTATCAAATGTACGGATCCACCCCTCTAGTTTGGCGGGATCCTCCTGCCCATCATAACGTGGTGGTTGATAGGGATTCACCAACGCTAGATAATTGGTTTGAGCTACGGGCGGAGTTACTACTGCAGGTGTCCTATGCACCTCCGCATTTCCTAATGCTACTAGGAATCCCTCTATCGTTTTTAAACGTGCTTCCATATTATTGGGCGCTTGAGGCACTTGCTCTCCTAGGTTCTGAGGACTTTCACTGTTGTTGGGCGTGTTGGAAAGGTCAGCGTCAGTGCCGTTTGGACTCACCTTCCTTGGTTTCCTCCTAGGCGCCATTTTCTGTTATAACGTGTAGAGTTTAGATAGATCACTCGAACAAGACGTTTCGTAAATTTCTAATTTCAAATTTTCGGATTTGTTGTTTGGAAATCCAAACAAGATTTTTGGAATAAAGAGTGTTTTAATAAAACTTGATCTTTATTGTTCCACATGAAGGAGTTCTCGAATGTGTACAAGGGTAGGAATGGCTAAGGTCGAGGATTGTTATGTTTAGGCGTGCGCTTAGATGAACGCGATCTAAAACTAAGGCAGGATCAGTATCTAGTTATTGTTTCTAATTCGATGTCATGCCTCAAGATTATATTGGTGTAACAAGAGATCTAGGTTAAACTTCGCCAATATTCTAAGTTCAAGTTTACCAAGATTCTAAGTTCAAATTCGCAAAGATTCTAAGTTAAAATTCGCAAAGATTCTAAGTTCATAGGAGAGATGCAATATGCAAATGCAAATGATATTTTCCCCCAATAATAATTTAATGCACCACATATATATATATTTTTCCCATGGGTTTTAAAATAAAAATTTCTCCAGGGAAATAATACTTTAAAATTTAAAATAATAGTCAAAATATTAATAATAGTTTAAAAATAATAATGGTTTAAAAATAATAGTTTAAAAATAAGAACAATAGTTTAAAAATATTCCGGGCTCTGATACCACCTTGTAACACCTCGGTTTTTGGTCACCCAGGTCGGGATGTCACCGCCACACCTCCCTAGCAAGACACGGTTTCTCCGAGCTTGCTAAAGAGATGCAAGGCTATGGTTTTTCAGAATTTAAAACATTCAAACAGCCCATTTATATATAATTTAAAAATAATACATCAAAGTTGCAGCGGAAAATAATATTTACATATATGACTCGCAGCGAAATTTAAATATAGGGCCAACATGGCCTAATCACGGGTTAAACAGGCCCGTTCATGCAATTTCTAGTCTAACGTAACATTTAAAAATAAATTGTTTCCCCAAACTTCCCATGAATGCATATGATGATGCATATTCTTCAGCTCTGAAATAAACAGGGAAATAAAAAATGGTTTGGTCAGCACTACGTGCTGAGTAAGTTACCACAAACATGATTGTGAGGTTTCAAAGCCTTTAATTAAATTTAAAAACATGTGCATAATATCCATGATTTAATTTATCCAACTAATAATAATTTAATTGCGTATTTTAAAAGACAGGGGTTTCCATAAGATCATAATTCAACAACATGATAAAATAATCGCAAGACATAATTTAAAGGCATAATTTAAATAAGGAAACTATTTAAGTATTTCAGGATTTCACTATCCCTCTTTTATTCGATATAATCTAGTATAATTTATTCTTGGGGAATCGAACCCGCAAGAAAACAAACAATCGCCCTTGGGGAATCGAACCCGCAAGAACTCACATACATCCTAGGGAATCGAACCCGTAGGAATCAACACATATCTGGGGAATCGAACCCGCAGAAAGACACACCCTGGGGAATCGAACCCGCAAGGTTTGACACGGACATCCTGGGGAATCGAACCCGCAGGAGAACATACAATCGCCCTTGGGGAATCGAACCCGCAAGAACTCAAACACACCCTGGGGAATCGAACCCGCAAGGCTTGACACAGACATCCTGGGGAATCGAACCCGCAGGTCAAACAAGTTTCGCAAATTTCACAAGTTTCATCAAGAGTTCAAGATTTGACTCGGTCAACCACAGTTTAATCTAAAATGCGTCTAAAATCAGATTTAATTTCAAAAATTCCAAAATTTCGCGTCTGACTCCAAAACGTCAAGATCTACAACTTTCGTGTTTTAACTTTTTCAATCCGAGATACCTAAATAGGTCAAAACACTAATTTTTCACAGAAGTATAAATCTGTCCGAATTTCCTAGGTCACAGTTTAGAGATTTCGAATTCTACCATAGCAAATCAACTCCAAAATTAACGAAATTTGACAGAGATCGTCTTAAGACATATATCTACAAGTTTCATGTTCAGCAAAAGATCTAATTCATCCTATTTCTATTGTCAACAACGCCAACAAGTTCGGGCCAAGAATCTGTCAAGATTCCAAGATCCACATCCTCGTAGTTCGGTTTCGGGTGGATTTCATATATCAAATCATCACGAAAAATTCTGAACATTTACGGCGGTGTTCTTAACGCATAGATCTACAACTCTTATGTTCAACGCTAAGCCTAGATCGGTCTAGATCCAGGGTAGAAATCACCAACAAGTTCGAACTAAAGTTCTGTCACCGTTTCAAGATCTAAACTCAAGGCAGGTCTGTTTGTGGTCGTTTTTGGATATCAAAACACGATGAAAAATTATGAAAATTTTACAGTACATAGATCTATGTCTTAAGAACGTTTTTTGTGTTTTAATTTTTTCCGTTTGAGGTCGTTTTAAGGTTCGGAAAAATTAGACAAAACTGTTGCGCCGTTAAAAATCACATTTGGACAGATTTACGAAAGATTTGCTCAAGTTTCTAGATTTGAATATTTTTACTACTCCCAAAACCATGTAAGCGTTAACTTACTGATTTACGGATGTCTCGGCTCGATGATTCGGAGGCGTGGCTTCCACGTTCTTCGTTCTCCCTCCGAGATCCTTCGTTTTTCCTCAACGCGTCCGGATCGGGGTTTAGAATAGGAAAGCGATTAAATTAGGATTCGTTTTCGAATCTTGAATGGAAAAGAATGGACAAGAATGGTTCGAACCTTACCCCGATGATCGAAGACTCCTAATTTTCGTCCAAGTCAGTCCCTTGATTCGGTTTGTGCCTCCGACGACTCCGGAATTAGGGTTTTGTGTGTAGAGAAATTTCGTAGGGTTTTGTAAAGATGTTCGGGGCTCTCAAGAGGGTTTATTTATAGATATTTATGACCTAGGGCGTCCAAGATCTGGCCCCAAGCGTCTTGAGTCGAGATATGTTCAACCGAAAGTCGAAAAATCCGCGTTCGGGCGAGAAAATCGCGGAACGGCCGCAACTGCCAAGTGGCGCGCTCTTGGCGCGGTGAATCCCTAAAGACCGCGCGGCGACCGCGCCGTCCTGCCCTGGACTTCGGTCTGGGCCGGGTCGTGCGATCCGTCGGGCGTTTCCTCCTCTCTTTCGGACTTCTATCCCTCTATGTTCCCGGATTCGGATTTCCGGGGTATCTTCGGGCTCCGATTTCCTATCTTAATTTTATTCGGACCTAAATTTATGTTTGGACTCGAGTTATTGAGTCCATCGATGTCGGGTCCCCGTATAACCGTTTATTCAATTAAATTGTCTCCGGCTTCCCGGGTTCTTGGAATTTTGATTCCTTTTTAATTTAAATTTCATTTCTCATCTTTTATGATTCTTTATCCCTTTATCATGTTTATTATATTTATTTATTTATTTATTTTATTTATTGCATTTATTTTATGTTGGAAAATTCTCGGGTATTACAAATCCCAAGATCGGAAGATTGCTGCTATTGAACAGGCGAATGAGTTGGCCAGGAAGAAGCAAGATCAAGAAACCATGTTGATTGATCCAATGACAATTTCCGATCCCATCCGACGTATATTCATCCAACAATCACAAGCCGAAATAATGGAGAGAATGCGTGAGCAGTCTTCATCCACTCCCAACAATAATTTTGGTTTTCAAAATTATTTTGGAGACATCGGGGGTTCCAGATCTGGCCATAATTTGGGAGATTATTAATTTAGTTTATTGTATTATGTTTTAATTAATTTATCACTACATTTGTATCTCATTTCAATTTAAATTTAATGTTATGGTCTTTTAATCTAATGATTTTTATTTTATTATGTTTATATTAAATTTAATATATTAAAATAAAAAATATGAACTTAAATTTTTAAAAAATAGAGAAGAAAGAAAATAATTCAAATAAAAGAAAAATAAAGAATATTTATAAAAAAAATAAAACAAAATGAAAAAAAAAAGATCAAATAATAAAGTAAATAAAAAAAAGGAAAAAAAATAAAAATAAAATGGATAGCGGTGGTGAACAGTGCACCGCAAAAAATTGCGGTGCACTGTAGGGAATCGCCAAAATTGGCGATTCCGGCCACCACTTTTGCGGGCGCGTTGGAGCGCCCGCCATCTGCATTTTCCCCTCCAACGCCAAAATGGCGTGTGCGTTGGAGGTGGTCTAAGTTTGTAAAGAAATCCGAATGAGCGTCCTAAAGTCCTAATCTATATACCACAGGGGAAAATTCACTTTTGGTCACATATGATTTTCTCTCAACCCACTTTTGGTCCCAAGTTTATGAAATTTCCACTTTTGGTCCCATTGGATAATTATTTTTTCCAGTTTTGGTCTATCGGTATATTTATTCAGATATTCTTCATGGGGTCAGTGTACAATTTTTAAAAATTTATCTATTTGCAAAATGCCACAATCCAACTAAAATTCCATATCTCATTTATCTAAATCCAAATTTAACATTTGTACCAAAAAAATTATTTATAAATGTATTAGCAGATAATATTTATTAAATAAAAATATTTAATCTTTTTTTATCTCTCTTAGACCGTCCCAACGGATCTGTCCATTACAGAGGTCGTGGGACGGTCCTGGGGCCACTGGGACGGTTGTCCCTTGACCGTTCAAGGTGTTCTATTCTGTAGATTAAAGTGTTCATGCAAAATCCGTGATGTAGATACCACAATCACGTCTAATATGTAAAAAATGTTATAGAAATAACTATATTTATTTATGTATGTGTATAATAAAATGGTATATGGCTTATTAGCTTGTGTTTATAGTGGAAGTATTGTAATGGAAATTGGGATTAAATGGTGAAAGAAATGAAGTTTAAAGGTGGGATAATAAAATGGATAAAGTGTAACAATTATGGCATGAGATGAAACAAGTATTAAGCTTGCATAAAATTTTTTCTCTCTTTTCTCAATACATTACATAGGCTATTTATAAACTTTTTTATCCTCTCACTATTTACTAACCTCATAATCAAGGCATATGCATTTCAAGACTTTCACATGTCTAACCTTATGATCAAGGCATGAACATGGATATTCACATGTTGAACACTAGACATTCACAATCAATATTACATGCATAACACTCCCCCTTGAATGTCGTCAATACGAAGAATATGCCTCGTTAAAACCTTACTTGGAAAAAACCCTATGGGAAAAAAATCCAAGTTAGGAAAAAGAGTACATGATTCTTGTATTTTTACTTCTCCCCCTGATCAAAGCATCAGTTGAGGTTCTTTAGTTGGCGCATCCCGATACTTTTCACCAACTTTTCGAATGTTGCTGTTGGTAGTGCCTTGGTAAATAAATCCGCAAGATTATCAGCTGAACGGATTTGCTGCACATCTATTTCACCATTTTTCTGTAAATCATGAGTGAAGAAAAATTTTGGTGAAATGTGTTTCGTTCTATCTCCTTTAATATACCCTCCCTTCAATTGTGCTATACAAGCTGCATTATCTTCATATAAAATTGTTGGGGGTATCTTTTCTTCAGTAGCTATGCCACAATTTTTCAATATATGGTGCATCAAAGATCGCAACCATACACACTCTCGACTGGCTTCATGAATTGCTAAAATTTCAGCATGATTTGAGGATGTAATGTATTGAGAAAAGAGAGAAAAATGTTATGCAAGCTTAATACTTGTTTCATCTCATAGTCATAATTATTACACTTTATCCATTTTATTATCCCACCTTTAAACTTCTTTTCTTTCACCATTTAATCCCAATTTCCATTACAATACTTCCACTATAAACACAAGCTAACAAGCCATATACCATTTTATTATACACATACATAAATAAAGATAGTTATTTCTATAACACGTGCTTTTTTGCGGTGCACTGTAGGGAATCGCCAAAATTGGCGATTCCGGCCACCACTTTTGCGGGCGCGTTGGAGCGCCCGCCATCTGCATTTTCCCCTCCAACGCCAAAATGGCGTGTGCGTTGGAGGTGGTCTAAGTTTGTAAAGAAATCCGAATGAGCGTCCTAAAGTCCTAATCTATATACCACAGGGGAAAATTCACTTTTGGTCACATATGATTTTCTCTCAACCCACTTTTGGTCCCAAGTTTATGAAATTTCCACTTTTGGTCCCATTGGATAATTATTTTTTCCAGTTTTGGTCTATCGGTATATTTATTCAGATATTCTTCATGGGGTCAGTGTACAATTTTTAAAAATTTATCTATTTGCAAAATGCCACAATCCAACTAAAATTCCATATCTCATTTATCTAAATCCAAATTTAACATTTGTACCAAAAAAATTATTTATAAATGTATTAGCAGATAATATTTATTAAATAAAAATATTTAATCTTTTTTTATCTCTCTTAGACCGTCCCAACGGATCTGTCCATTACAGAGGTCGTGGGACGGTCCTGGGGCCACTGGGACGGTTGTCCCTTGACCGTTCAAGGTGTTCTATTCTGTAGATTAAAGTGTTCATGCAAAATCCGTGATGTAGATACCACAATCACG
The DNA here is from genome assembly GCA_030278955.1 of Hygrophila difformis. Classification (NCBI taxonomy): domain Eukaryota; kingdom Viridiplantae; phylum Streptophyta; class Magnoliopsida; order Lamiales; family Acanthaceae; genus Hygrophila; species Hygrophila difformis. The sequence continues at coordinate 40,625,533 of JAOANR010000002.1, read as the reverse complement.
TCTAATATGTAAAAAATGTTATAGAAATAACTATATTTATTTATGTATGTGTATAATAAAATGGTATATGGCTTATTAGCTTGTGTTTATAGTGGAAGTATTGTAATGGAAATTGGGATTAAATGGTGAAAGAAATGAAGTTTAAAGGTGGGATAATAAAATGGATAAAGTGTAACAATTATGGCATGAGATGAAACAAGTATTAAGCTTGCATAAAATTTTTTCTCTCTTTTCTCAATACATTACATAGGCTATTTATAAACTTTTTTATCCTCTCACTATTTACTAACCTCATAATCAAGGCATATGCATTTCAAGACTTTCACATGTCTAACCTTATGATCAAGGCATGAACATGGATATTCACATGTTGAACACTAGACATTCACAATCAATATTACATGCATAACACTCCCCCTTGAATGTCGTCAATACGAAGAATATGCCTCGTTAAAACCTTACTTGGAAAAAACCCTATGGGAAAAAAATCCAAGTTAGGAAAAAGAGTACATGATTCTTGTATTTTTACTTCTCCCCCTGATCAAAGCATCAGTTGAGGTTCTTTAGTTGGCGCATCCCGATACTTTTCACCAACTTTTCGAATGTTGCTGTTGGTAGTGCCTTGGTAAATAAATCCGCAAGATTATCAGCTGAACGGATTTGCTGCACATCTATTTCACCATTTTTCTGTAAATCATGAGTGAAGAAAAATTTTGGTGAAATGTGTTTCGTTCTATCTCCTTTAATATACCCTCCCTTCAATTGTGCTATACAAGCTGCATTATCTTCATATAAAATTGTTGGGGGTATCTTTTCTTCAGTAGCTATGCCACAATTTTTCAATATATGGTGCATCAAAGATCGCAACCATACACACTCTCGACTGGCTTCATGAATTGCTAAAATTTCAGCATGATTTGAGGAAGTAGCAGTCAAAGTCTGCTTCATTGATCTCCATGAAATTGCAGTACCACCACATGTAAAAACATAGCCAGTTTGAGATTTGGCTTTATGTGGATCTGATAAATATCCGGCATCAGCAAAGCCGATTATTTCATGTCGAGAGTCATTTGGGTAAAATAACCCAAGATCAATAGTTCCTTGGAGATAGCGAAATATGTGTTTAATTCCATTCCAATGTCGTCTAGTAGGAGATGAACTGAATCTCGCTAATAAATTTACTGCAAATGATATATCTGGTCTAGTGCAGTTTGCAAGATACATTAAAGCACCTATGGCACTTAAATATGGGACCTCTGGTCCAAGAATTTGTTCACCTTCCTCTTGTGGTCTAAACGGATCCTTTTTTATATCAAGTGACCTTACGACCATTGGAGTACTCAATGGATGTGCTTTATCCATATAAAATCGCTTTAATACTCTCTGAGTATAAGCTGTTTGATGGACAAATGTTCCATTATTTAAATATTCAATTTGCAAACCAAGGCATGATTTGGTTTTACCAAAATCTTTGATTTCAAACTCCTTTTTTAGGTATTCAACAGCCTTTTGGAGCTCCTCTGGAGTTCCAATCAAGTTGAGATCATCAACATAAACTGCAATGATTACAAACCCTTGTCCATTTTTCTTAATGAAAATACATGGACAAATTGGGTCATTTGTATAACCCTCTTGTATCAATGACTCACTGAGTCGGTTATACCACATTCGCCCGGACTGTTTCAGTCCATATAGGGATTTTTGTAATTTGATGGAATACATATGTCTAGGATTTGATTCATATGTCTCTGACATTTTTAATCCCTCTGGGACCTTCATATAGATATCTGTATCTAAATTTCCATATAGATACGCAGTAATAACATCCATCAATCTCATTTCAAGATTTTGATGGACTGCTAAACTGATAAGATATCTAAATGTTATTCCATCCATTACGGGGGAATATGTTTCATCATAATCAAATCCGGGTCTCTGTGAAAACCCTTGGGCGACTAATCTCGCTTTGTATCTGACAATTTCATTTTTGTCATTTCTTTTTCTTACAAAAACCCATCTGTATCCAACTGGCTTTATATTTTCTGGTGTTTTGATAATCGGTCCAAACACATTTCGTCTAGCCAGGGAATCCAATTCAGATTGGATTGCATCTTTCCATTTTGGCCAATCTTTTCTTTTCCGACATTCATCAACCGAATTTGGTTCATGATCCTCGTCATCATTTATGATGTCAAGTGCTATGTGGTACGAGAATACATTATCTATGATAATTGCATCTCGATTCCAAACATTTCTGCTTGTGACAAAATTGATTGATATTTCATTATTTTCAAGTTCATTCTCCTCTGGAGCTGCAAGTTCCTGCTCCTCTGGAGCTACTTGCTCTTCAAGAGCTTCTTTTTCCTCTGGAATATTTTCTGTAATTTTGTCACTTTCAATTATTTGTGATCCTCTTTTCTTTCGAGGATTTTTATCTTTTGAACCTGGTGGTCTACCACGCTTCAAGCGTGCAGTAGATTCATCTTTGGCACTTGTAATTGGTCCCTCTGGGACATTAATTTTGATAGGAACATTTGCTGCCGGTATAAGAGATTTTGTTACTCTTTTAGAGTCGCATAATGCGTCCGGCAATTGATTTGCAATACTCTGCAAATGTACAATTCTTTGTACTTCTAGTTCACAATCATTTGTACGAGGATCGAAGAAATCTAACGGTGTTTTCCAGTTGATTTCTTTTTCTTTCTTTGGTTGATTTCTGTCTCCCCCTAATGTCGGGAAATGAGATTCGTCAAAATGACAATCTTTGAATTTCGCAGTAAATAAATCACCAGTTAATGGTTCGAGATATCGAATAATCGATGGTGATTCATACCCGACATATATTCCCAATCTACGTTGGGGACCCATCTTTGTGCGCTGAGGTGGTGCAATCGGGACATACACAGCACAACCAAATATTCTGAGATGGGATATATTGGGTTCATGCCCAAATGTTAATTGTATAGGGGAGTATTCATGATAATGTGTCGGCCTTAACCGCACCAATTTTGCTGCATGTAATATTGCATGCCCCCAAGCTGTCAATGGCAATCCAGATCTCATTAATAATGGTCTGGCAATTAATTGTAAACGCTTTATAAGCGATTCAGCAAGTCCATTCTGTGTATGGACATGAGCAACAGGATGCTCAACTGTTATGCCAATTGACACGCAGTATTCATCAAACCTCTGGGATGAATATTCACCAGCATTATCCAACCGGATATTTTTTATTGTATAATCAGGGAACTGTGCTCGTAATTTAATAATTTGAGCAAGTAATTTTGCAAACGCATGGTTGCGAGATGATAATAATGATACATTGGACCATCGTGTTGATGCATCAATTAGCACCATAAAATATTTAAATGGTCCACATGGTGGATCTATAGGTCCACATATATCACCCTGAATTCTTTCAAGAAAACTGGGGCTTTCAGTTCCCACTTTTGTTGGTGAATGTTTGGAAATTAATTTTCCTTGGGAGCAAGCAACACATATATAATCATTATGTTGCAGCAATTTTTGTCCCTTTAATGAATGGCCATGACTATTTGTAATAATTCGCCTCATCATTGTAGAGCCGGGATGGCCTAGGCGATCATGCCATATCATATATTCATCAGTAAACATATGGCTTCCAATAGACCTCTGGCCTATTTTGGGATGATATATATTAGTGGGCCTCTGGCCATTAATAAACCTCTGGTTTATTTGGGGAATATTAGACCTGTGGTCTAAGTGATAATTTTCAATTGTATTTATCTTTGAAAAATACAATCCAGAAGACAGAGCTGGTAATTTTTCCAATATATATTTCTTACCATGTGTGGTATTTGTAATTAATAAATATTCGACATTCTCTGAAGTCGATGTCTCGAGATGATACCCATTTTCTCGGATATCTTTAAAACTTAATAAATTTCTTCGAGACTTGGGAGATAGGAGTGCATTTTTCACAATTAATTTTGTTCCCTCTGGGAAAATAAGGTTGGCTGTGCCAATTCCTTGTATAATATTTGCACTACCACATATTGTGTTTATGCTTGTATCTCCCATTTTTAAATTGGAAAAATACCTTATGTCTTTTAGTATCGTGTGCGTTGAAGCACTATCAATAAGACATATATTATCACTTTTATAATTCCCCATTTTGCTGTAATTAAAACAAGATATAATTAATATTAAAACAAGATTAAATATAAGTGAAACAACACAATGCATAATAATATAGCAGAAATTAAAAAAAAATTCAAAGCGTAATAAAAACAATATAATAATATTGTATCATTGAAGAAATTTGTATATCTTTCGATGATATTTTTAGCATATCAATAATGGCCTTTTGTAATATTTATATTGTCGTACTTTAGCAAGGTTTATTTCAACCTTTATTTGCTTTATTTAACAATAATTCTCGGTAACTAGTACCAATTCATTAGTCGTACGACAAATTATGGGACTATGTCCTCCTGCCATATTGATAGCGTTTTTCTTCAATTGCTTCGCCTTTTAGAGGCATAATTTCTGGCAATTATTTTGCCATTTAAGAATCTGACTCTGTCAGTACACACCAAACTAAAGACCCACGAAATCTGTTGGTATAACCGAACTAAGATTTATGGACTCTGTTGGTATTAATGTCATTTTTATTAATATATTGTCACATATCTCAATCGTGACATTATTCTGAACATGACTGATTTATATCATTTACAGACTTATAGTCTTGCAGTCATTATGATGCCCCGCATTTGGGATTTCAGCCAAAAATCTTTATTTTATCAAAGAGCTGCCATTTGCCCCCACATTAAGGGAACTGTCACTATCTCTTATCAAAAATAAGAATTGGCAAAATGCTTATTTCCCATATATAGACCAATATGATCTTTTGACCGTTTTGTTTTTCTAGGTCTTGGCCTGTGGCCGTATTTTTTTTTCTGCGGTCTAGGCCTGTGGCCGTATATTTTTTTTTTTATATAATGGTCTTTTCTAGACCCATTGTTTCCAAATAAATCTTAATATCCATATTTCAAGATAAATAATTAATCCCCGGATCTTTCCAACGGCATAGATTCCTGTTTTGAAAAATTAGTCATAACTGATATTGAAAATAGTTGTAATATATTACCTCAAGTGATTTTCTTCTGGATTTGAAAAATTTTGGCAGAACCCCGGTATGAATCAAATTTACAACAGAACTCCAACAAAACCTTGGTAGAATTGGCAAACTCTAATAGAGCTCGTGCTGATAACGTGTTATAGAAATAACTATATTTATTTATGTATGTGTATAATAAAATGGTATATGGCTTATTAGCTTGTGTTTATAGTGGAAGTATTGTAATGGAAATTGGGATTAAATGGTGAAAGAAATGAAGTTTAAAGGTGGGATAATAAAATGGATAAAGTGTAACAATTATGGCATGAGATGAAACAAGTATTAAGCTTGCATAAAATTTTTTCTCTCTTTTCTCAATACATTACATAGGCTATTTATAAACTTTTTTATCCTCTCACTATTTACTAACCTCATAATCAAGGCATATGCATTTCAAGACTTTCACATGTCTAACCTTATGATCAAGGCATGAACATGGATATTCACATGTTGAACACTAGACATTCACAATCAATATTACATGCATAACAAAAAATTATTACTCCTATTATATAAGATACCAATATATCCAATATCTAATTTCCTACATGACGTATATCCAAACAAGCCACATATTACTCCAACTTTCAACATAGTGAATATAATAATCCTCCAACATTCAACATAACAAAAATTGTCTAACATGAAAAAACTAATATCCAAAATAACGAACTAAGTGAAATAAACCATACTATTTCATGCAACAACTAATTGAAATCGTCCAAAATACACGAAACCACATGAAAACCTACAGAAACACACCCAAGTTCAAACTCAAACAAATATTTTTCAAAACTACACATACTAGGCAACAGTCATAAATAAACACATCCACGACAATGTCGGATCATAATCGCACGGACATCTCCGTGTACCTGATCAACACGGTCATCCATATGGACATGCATCCCTTGTATCAATCTTATGAGTTCTCCATAATCCATACCCACCATGTTGGGAACTCGGCATCGGTGGAGGTAACAAGGTTGGTAAATCAGTACCACCGGCATCGGTGTCCATTGCTTGGTCGTGCGCCTGTTCTGTCCCACAATGAACCGGTGTTGGGGCATGTACACGGGGAATCGCAAGGATCAATCCCAAGTTATCATCACTGAAGTCAATGTACGCACGGTTAGCTCGCCCATAATATATCAGAGTACGTCGCTCCGTGTAATATTTAATTTTAAATGCTCCCAACAGTTTCTTCCTAGGCTCATCCTTCGATATCTTTACCCCGGCTGTCCAACACATGCTCTCAATCAAGTACACGTGTGTGATGGCGAGCGATCCATCAGTGGCAACCTCTTTCATTTGCCTCTTGATGAATGACCCCACGTTCATCATGCCACCATGTGCCATTAAATATATGCAATCAAATCCATCACCGACGAGAAAATGCTCACGGGTTGTAGGTCTTATCCGTCCATTCCACACTTGTGCAGCGAATTTCCATGGCACATCTAGGTGTTTCATACGAACCTTATTGTTGTTTTTAGGATTCAGTGATACCCCTTCTTCGATACATATAGCTGCCCAATACAGAATTTTCGGCTTATCATCATCCTGAACCCGGATATGTCCTTCATTTGGTATGTCTAGGTTTTTGTTAATGGCCTCCGAGTGAAATCAACGGTCTTCTCGCGCGGATATAGACCCTAGAAATGTCATCCGATTCTACAATGTTGGCATATACTTCCAAAGCTAGCAATATTGGGGCTTGACCCTCCGGCTGAGTTGCAAGTGATTCCCAACTCCATTGCTCCAATAGTGGCTTCACCCTATCATCATCTAATTGTTCTTTTTTGAAGGCACGTTTGGGCACATATTTTCTCTGTCTCCAAAATATGAAGTACCTTTCTTATGCAGATTCAGACACGAACACCTTCTTGTCTAACTTCCTAGGCTCCTTTTTCTGGTGGAAGATGCAAATGCTCGGTATCGGAGCTCGATACATCGTCCCCTCTATTGCATTTCGGGGCCATTAACCATGCAAGAGATATGAAAATTTGTAGGAGTCCCATATTCAATGCAAAAGCAAAAATATTCAATATTGTGCATATGGTACTTAAGCAAAATTCATATAAACAGAAACATAAATTGATTCATAGAGACCTTTATTCGAACACCTTGTGTACATAATTCCATACCAAGGTAGATACTAACTATGGCAAGGATTTAATGGCACAATAACTCAGCTACTAGCTTTTACCTTACATATTCATCAAACTCATAAGCATATTACGGATCTAAACAACTAAAATCAACAAGCACAATGTTTATAATCCACAAAGCACTTTATTAGAAATTAGATGAAACAAACATACGCACAATGTAATTTATACAAATTTGAATTAAACATTATTTCCACCAAAAAGAGATAAGCTTTCCTATACATGTCAGAAGTCTAATACGGGTCGACGTAATTTTATGCACTAAAATGCATGCTTTCAATGCACACCAACGCATGCGCATATAAAATGCCAATTAATTGTCATTCCCTACATGAACATGTCTTTCTGTTCAAGTCCACCACGACTTTATCATGACCCTTGGTCACTTCGTAGACATCGGGCATCGATCTAGCCAAAGATAACATGCCTGCCTTTGTGTAATTGGACCGAATGATTGCTTCTTGGTGCGGGCACAGGTCGGTCCTCATGGCAATTGAATCATCCCTTCTACTGTCCATCATATGCATTATTTTCATCCTAAGTTTATCAGCCATTACAAAGGGCGGCATCCCTCTTGCTTCTCTAGCCCATGAATTCCAACTCTCTGCAATGTTATTGTTCAATACGCCCCATCTCATCCGACAAAAAATGAATTGGCCCATAGTTCGGGGTGCGAATGTGCTATGAACTCCCTAGCATGGTTAGGCATTGAGTCCAATATTTGCTTCATATATTTCTCACTCGGTGCAACTAAGAGCTTTTGCAGCGCAATTCAAAATATTACACCAGTTTTTCTTGTTATACGTAGGGTAGTGCGTCAACACCTGTGACATTAAAGCATAAATTACACATGTAATAGGAAAATAACACCCGAATATAGTACTAATACTTTTTATATTCACATATTCCATAAAGCATCAATATATTACACATAGTGTACCTTAGTTTTGAAATTATTCACCAAATGACGTAGATATATCGCATGGCGACTTCGTGGAAATATCTCACTTATACATTTCATAAGCCCCGAGTGTCTATCAGTGAACAATACAAGCTTATGCCAATCCATCTCGTCGCTTTCCAATACAATTGCACCATGCATCTTATGGCAGAACCACTCCCATTTGTCGTCCGTCTCGCCATCAACAACTACCACACAAAACAAATCAAATAGCAACAACACGTAATGCACGATCACAACTATAGCCTACAAAATAATAAAAAACTATGAAAAAGACATACGAACAACTGCTACGGTCAATATGCCATTATTCCCATCCATTGCCACAGTTGTAAGAAGAGATCATTTCCATTTGTTATTTACATGTGTTCCATCAAGAAATAACATTGGCCGACATCCACATAAAAACCCTCTCATGCAAGGACTCAAGCAAATGAACGCCCGGTTGAACTTCAATGTATCCAGGAACACCTCAAAATCGGCAATACTCCCGGGGTTTGAGGTCTTCAACTTATCACAAATCCACCTCAAATTCTTGAATGACTTTTCACCCTCTTTGTGTATTTCTCTGAATTCTATTTCTTTTCCTAACCAAGCTTTATGATAGGGTATTTCCAACGCGAAGTTAAGCTTTAGATCGTCTATAGCTTCGCGTGGCTTATAGCCCGCATGTAACACCCCGGTTTTTGGTCACCCAGGTCGGGATGTCACCGCCACACCTCCCTACCAAGACACGGTTTCTCCGAGCTCACTAAAGAGATGCAAGGCTAGGTATTGCAGTATTTAAAATATTTAAAACAACTAAAACCAGACCATACAATATAAATTCAAAAATAATATTATAATGCAGTGGAAAAATAATATCTAAGTATAAGTATTGCAGCGGAAAATGTAAATAGGGCCAACATGGCCAAAACACGGGTTAAACAGGCCCGTTCAGACTATAGTCTAATGTAAAATTTAAAGATAAAGTGTTCCCAAAAATCCCATGCATGTACGTGCTCAAGTATAATCCACATGCTCTGTAGGAAAAAGAAAGAAATGGTTTTGAGTCAGCACAATTTGCTGAGTAAGTTAACACATACATGATCGTGGGGTTTCAAAGCCATTAATTAATATTTTAAGAAAACATGTGCGTACAAGACATGATTTAATGTATTCATCTAATAACAATTTAACCGCATAATTTAAAAGATAGGGATTTCATAAGATCATAAATATAGCTTACAAAGTAATATAATTGTAGGACATAATTTTAAAGCATAATCTAAAAGGAACAATTTTTCGAGTCTTCTAGTTTCATGTCTCATGTTTATATCTCAATTGCCATTCGGAAATCTTTATTTATCAATTGCCTTTCGGCAAGCTTTATATATCTATTGCCTTTCGGCAAACATTATATCTCAATTGCCTTTCGGCAAGCATTATATCTCAATTGCCTTTCGGGCAAGCATTATATCTCAATTGCCTTTCGGGCAAGCATTATATTTCACGTGTATTTTATTTCAAAGGAATTCCCAATCGTTTAAACCTTAAAGGCTGATTTCACCGTTCAACAAGATTTTCAAGATTTGACTTTGTCAAAACCACTGTTTACTCCAAAATTAACTAAAAATCCGTTTTATGTCCGAAAATTCTGAAATTTGACCAGTGACTCGAAAACACAGAGACAAACAAGTTTTGTGTTTTAAGTTTTTCGATCCGAGTTACGGAAATAGGTCAAAACGTAGATTTCCATCAGGTTATTAAACTGTCCGAATCTTTATGACAGCAGTTTCAAACTTTCGAGATCTACCATAGAAAACTAACTCCAAATTTGATAAAATTTTACAGGGAGATGCTTAAGACAATTATCTACAAGTTTCATATTCGACTAAAGTTCTGAATCGGTCTAGATCTATTGTCAAAAACGTCTACAAGTTCGGACTAAAGTTCTGTCAAGATTTCAAGATCTAAATTTAGAACAGTTCGGTTTGACGTCGATTTCAGATATCAAAACTTAATGACAAATTATGAAATTTTTACAGGAGATATATCTCTGTCTTAGGAACGTTTTTCGTGTTTTACATTTCCTCGTTTTAATAGATTTAAGGGTTCGGAAAAATCGTGCAAAAATGCTGCGCCGTAGAGATCTTTGTTGTGACAGATTTTTAAGTTCTTGATTAAATCTTTAGATTAGGTGCATTTTAAATTCTCCCAAAACCACGTAAGCATTAACTTACAGATTACGAATGTTCCGGCTCGTCGATTCGAAGGCGTGGCTTCCAGTCCACCGTTATCTTCTTGATTCGTCGAGTTCTTCGCTCTCGATCCGGATCGGGGTTTAGAATAGAAAAAAGGGTTGAGTTAGGATTCGTTTTTGAGTCAAGAATGGTAAAGAAGGGATCAGATCTTACCACAATGATAGAAGCCTTCCGATTTTCGTCCAAGGCAGTCCCTTCTCTTGGTTTCGTGCCTCCGACGACTCCGGAATTAGGGTTTGATGTGTAGAGATTTTTCGTGGGGTTTGAAAAGTGTTCGGGATCGATTAGGATGGTTATTTATAGATGTACAAGACCTAGGGGACGTCCAAGGTTGGCCCTAGGGTGTCTTGAGCCGCAAGGTGAGCAACCGAAGTCGAAAAATCCGGATTCGGGCGAGTGAATCGCGGAACGTCGCAACTGCCGCAATTGGCACAGGGTTGGCGCGGTCTCTCCCCTTGGGGGCGCGCGGGGACCGTGTGGCCTTGGTCCAGGCTGCGGTCTGGGCCGGGTCGTGCGCTCCGTCGGGCCTTTTCTCCTCTCTTTCGGACTTCTATCCCTCTATGTTCTCGGGCTCCCATTTCCGGGTCAGTTTTGGGTTCCAATTCCCTATCTAAATCTTACTCGGATCTGAGCTTACATTTGGACTTGAATTATCGAGTCCGTTAGTATCGGGTTCCCGTGTAACAATTTATTCGATTAAATTGTCTTCGGCTTCCCAGGTTCTCGGAACTTTGATTCCTTTTTAATTTAAATTCCATTTCTCGTCTCTTACGATTCTTTATCTATTTATCATGTTTATTTATTTATTTATTTTATGTTGCAAAATTCCCGGGTACTACAGTCTACCCTCCTTAAGAATCAACTTCGTCCCCGAAGTTGTGTTTCGGCTTTTTCTCGTGCTAAGGACTTTTTGTTTGTTTTATTATATTGTGACTGAACTTAGAAATAAAATTTCTAAGCTGCCTACGTACCCTGTGAAGGGATCAAGCCATAACGTAGTTTAAAACAATTTGAATTTGTTTATTTATGATTTAGGGTACATCTTATCGAGTCGAACTCCAAAGAGAAATTATTATGGAGTATCACATCCTCTCCCCCTTAGGACTTCAGTTATGTCCCCATAACTGCCTATTCAGTATTCTCAAGAGGTTTCGGGTTTTGGTCTTTATTCTGAGGGTATCCGTGCCCTTGGTTGTTGCCATTTTGACCGTCTGGGTTTCGTGGTTGCTTAGGTCGAGTAATCACATCCTCTCTCTTGTCGATTTTCTCTTTCCGTGTCCGGCAATTACGCAGCCGATGACCATGTCGACCACATCGAAGGCATGCTCCAGGCTGAGGGCATCCTCTCGCATAATGCGGGTTACCACACTTTGGACATGGTGGCGCATAGTCACCATGGTTGAAGACTATCCCCTTTTTCTCCCCATTGTCATTTTGATGTTGTCCGTTCGGGTTTCCATATAAATGGTCCTTATCCACCTTGTATTCTCCTTGTGGTCTTTGATTAGCCTCATCTACCGGTTTTCGTTTCAGTCCTTGAACTCGTGCAACTGCTACCGCACGATCATAAACTGTATGCAGGTTCGTGAATTGTCCTATCGCAAGTATCTCCCGGATACTAAGGTTCAGACCCATCTCGAATTTCTGAGCCTTGTCAAAGTCGGTTGGCACTAGCCTCGTAGCAAATCGTACTAGCTCCTTGAATTTGGTGTAGTATTCTTGCACCGTTTCCGCACCTTGTCTGAGGTTGATGAACTCCTCGTATTTCACAGTCTTGGTGCTCTGTGGATAGAATATTTCCCGTAAGGATTCCTTAAGTTCCTCCCAGGTGTAGGCTTCTTCGTCTTCCTCTGAATTCGTCTGAAGGTTTTGCCACCACTCATCGGCTTCGTCTCTTAAGTAGTAGGTCGCTACATGTATCTTCTCCTCATTAGGGCATTTGATAGCATTCAAGAGCTTATCAAAGGTAAGGATCCAACATTTCAACTTGGCCGGATCCTCTTGGCCATCATAGTGGGGTGGGTTGTAGGGGTTTACTAACGCCAAGTAGTTGACTCGGGCTACTGGCGGAGTGTAACACCCCGGTTTTTGATCACCCAGGTCGGGATGTCACCGCCACACCTCCCTAGCAAGACACAGTTTCTCCGAGCTCACTAAAGAGATGCAAGGCTATGGTTTTTCAGAATTTAAAACATTCACACAGCCCATTTATATATAATTTAAAAATAATATACCAAAGTTGCAGCGGAAAGTATTAATTACATATGTATAATGCAGCGGAATTTAAAATTGGGCCAACACGACCAAAATACGGGTTATACAGGCCCGTTCATGCTATTCATTACTAAGAATAGAATCATAAAAGAAAATAATGTTTTCCCAAATATCTCATGCATGCATATGATGATGCATATTCTTCATACTCTGTAGAAAAAGGGAAAATGTGGTTTGGTCAGCAAAAACTTGCTGAGTAAACACATACATGATTATGGGATTTCAAAGCCATTAATTAGATTTAAAGAAAACATGTGCAAAACACCCCATAATTTAATTCATTTATCTAATAATAATTTAATTGCGTAACTTGAAAGACAGGGATACTATAAAATCACAGTATAGCTTGCCAGGTAAATAATTGCATAACATAATTTTAAAGCATAATTTAAACAAGCGAAGGAAAGTATTTAAGTCTTTTAATTTTCCCATTAATCCATAGTCGAGTATCAAGATTTCGTTGGTATTTCAAGTTCAGCCTCGATTGCTTCGCAATCCCTACAGAGTATCTCAAGTTCAGCCTCGATTGCAGTGCAATCCCTACATAGTATTTCAGGTTAAGCCTCGACTTCAGTGCAACCCCTACATAATATTTCAAGTTAAGCCTCGGTTGCATTGCAACCCCTACATAGTATTTCAAGTTAAGCCTCGGTTGCATCGCAACCCCTACATAGTATTTCAAGTTAAGCCCCGGTTGCATTGCAACCCCTACATAGTTTACTCTCATCCGTTTAGGCACGAAGCAAAAAGCTAGAGGGGCACCCGATGGGACACTCACCCTCTACGTAGAAAGCTCAAACTAGTCATAACGGGATTTCGAAAACGTTTGTTTATGTATTTTATTTCAAAGGAGTTTCCATTCATTTAAACCTTAAATGTCAATTTCCCAAATTTAGTAAGTTTCTCAAAATATACTATTTCAGTACGCTATTCGCTCCGGTATCATTTAAAATCCTTTTCAACAAGATTTTCAAGATTTGACTTCCATAAACCACAGTTTACTCCAAAATTAATTAAAAATAAGTTTTAATTCGGAACATTCTGAAATTTTACCAGTGACTCAAAAACACAGAGACGAACAAGTTTTGTGTTTTAACTTTTTCGATCCGGATTAAGGAAATAAGTCAAAAATGTAGATTTCTTTCAGGTTACAAATCTGTCCGAAATTTCCAACAGCAGTTTCAAGATTACACAATCTACCATAGCAAACCAACTCCAAACTTGATGAAATTTTACAGGGAGATGCTTAAGATATATATCTACAGGTTTCATGTTCAACAAAAGATCTAATTCATCCTATATCTATTGTCAAAAACGCCTACAAGTTCGGACCAAGAATCTGTTAAGATTTCAAGATCTAAATTTAGAACAGTTCGGTTTGGAGTCGATTTCCGATATCAAACCTCAACGAAAATTTTCAAAAATTTATGGAGGTGTTCTGAACATTATAGATCTACAATTCTTATGTTTAACACCAATCCTAAATCGGTCTAGATCTAAGGTAAAAATCAACCTCAAGTTCGGACTAAGAATCTATCACCGTTTCAAGATCTAAGTCAAAGGCATGTTTGTTTGCGGTCATTTTCGGAATCAAAACACGTTGAAAAATTATGAAATTTTTGAAGAAGATAGATCTATGTCTTAGGAACGTTTTTCGTGTTTTAAGTTTTCTCGTTTGAACAGATTTAGGGGTTCAGAAAAATCATGCAAAAACGCTGCGCCGTAAGGATTTTAGTTGTGACAGATTTTACGTTCTTGATTTAAATCTTTAGATCAAGTGAATTTTAATTCTCCCAAACCATGTAAGTATTAACCTACAGATTCACGGTTGTCCCGGCTCGTCGATTCGGAGGCGTGGCTTCCAGTCCACTGTTTATCTCCTTGATTCCGTCGGGTTCTTCGCTCTCGATCAGGATCGGGATGTAGAATGGAAAAAGGATGAGGTTAGGATTCGTTTTCAAATCGAGAATGGAAAAAGGAATAGATCGGATCTTACCACGATGATAGAGGACCCCAAATTTTGTCCAAGACAGTCTCCTCTCTTGCCTTCGTACCTCCGACGACTCCGGAATTAGGGTTTGATGTGTAGAGAGATTTCGTAGGGTTTTAAAAATGTTCGGGATTGATTAAGAGGGTTATTTATAGATGTGCAAGACTTAGGGGACGTCCAAAGGATGCCCCTAAGTGTCTTGAGCCGAAAGGAAAGCCACCGAAGTCGGAAAATCCGGATTCGGGCGAGTGAATCGCGGAAACGCCGTGACTGCGCTAACGGCGCGGGGTTGGCGTGCCCTATGAGCAACCACCGCGCGGACACCGCGCCATCCTGGCCTGGACTTCGGTCTGGGCAGGGTCGTGCGATCCGTCAGGTCTTTTCTCCTCTCTTTCGGACTTCTATCCCTCTATGTTCCCGGGCTCCGATTTCCGGGCTATCTTCGGGCTCCGATTTCCTATCTTATTTTATTCGGATCTAAATTTACATTCGGACTCGAGTTATTGAGTCCATCGGTGTTGGGTTCTCGTGTAACCATTTATTTGATTAAATTGTCTTCGGCTTCCCGGGTTCTCGGAATTTTGATTACTTTTTAATTTAAATTCCATTTCTCATCTCTTATGATTCTTTATCTATTTATCATGTTTATTTATTTATTTATCTTATTTATTTATTTTATGTTGCAAAATTCTCGGGTATTACAGTCTACCCTCCTTAAGAATCAACTTCGTCCTCGAAGTTGTGTTTCGGCTTTTCTCGTATTAGGAACTAATCCTTTTGTTTATTTTATTATTTTGTGACTGAACTGAGAATTAAAACTTCTAAGCTGCCTACGTACCCTGTGAAGGGATCAAGCCATAACGTAGTTCAAAACAATTTGAATTTGTTTATTTATGATTTAGGATACATCTTATCGAGTCGAACTCCAAAGAGAAATTATTCTGGGGTATCACATCCTCTCCCCCTAAGGACTTCAGTTATGTCCCCATAACTGCCTATACGTTATTCTCAAGAGGGTTCGGGTTTTGGTCTTGTTCCTCGCCCCTCTCTCCTTGCTGACGGTTCACCAAATCTATCCTCTTTTCGATTGCCTCCTCTAGCGTTCAACATCCCCTAGCTTTGTGACCAAGCTTGCCGCACCTATTGCAGGTTCCAGGCTTCCGGCATTGGCGCACCAGATGTGTATGGTTGCATCGTGGGCAGCGTGGTATAAACGCACCACGGTTGTCATCTCCTCCATTGTTGAGACCTTTATTTTCTCTCCTTCGAGATCCATTGTCTTTTCTAGAGTTGTTGTTGTCTTTCCGATCCTTCTTCTCAAGTCCTTGCGAGTCCTTGCTCGATTCATCAAGTTCCTTACGCTTCAATTGCTGGATTCGAGCAATTGCTACAGCACGGTCATATATCATCTGCAGGTTCGTGAATTGTCCTACTGCAAGTATCTCCCGGGTACTAAGGTTCAGACCCATCTCGAATTTCCGAGCCTTGTCAGAGTCGGTTGGTACTAGCCTCGTAGCAAATCGTACTAGCTCCTTGAATTTGTCGTAGTATTCTTGCACCGTTTGTGCCCCTTGTTTTAAGTTGATGAATTCCTCGTACTTCGCAGTCTTGGTGCTCAGTGGGTAGAATCTTTCCCTCAAAGCTTCCTTAAGTTCTTCCCAGGTGTAGGCTTCTTCGTCTTCCTCTGAATTCCTCTGGAGGTTTTGCCACCATTCATCGGCTTCGCCTCCTAAGTAGTAGGTCGCTACGTGTATCTTCTCCTCATCAGGGCATTTGATAGCGTTCAAGAGCTTGTCAAAGGTACGGATCCAACCTTCCAACTTCGCCGGATCCTCTTGGCCGTCATAATGGGGTGGGTTGTAGGGGTTCACTAAAGCCAAGTAGTTGACTCGGGCTACTGGCGGAGGTACTGTTTGTGCCCTATGCACCTCGGCATTTCCTAATGCTACAAGGACTTCCTCCACAGTCCTTAAACGATCTTCCATGTTGTTGGGTGCAGGAGGTGCTCGTTCTCCTAGGTTTTGAGGGGTCTCATTGTTATTGGCTACGTTGGGGAGGTTAGCGTCGGTGCCATTTGGACTTACCTTCCTTGGGTTTCTCCTAGGTGCCATTTTCTGTTATAACGTATATATATTAGTTTATCAGAGTTTAGATAGATTGCTTGAACAAGAAATTTGCTAAATCGTATATGAGATCAAGTGTTAGACGCGCGCCCATAAGGCCACCTTTTAGAGCATCGTGAGTTTCAAATTTCGAATTTCGAATTTTCGAATTTGTTGTTTGGAAATCCAAACAAGATTTTTGGAATAAAGAGTGTTTTAATAAAGTCTTGATTTTTTTATTGTTCCACATAAGGAAATTTTCTAATTCGTATAAGGGTAGGAATGGCTAAGGCCGAGGATTGTGATGCTTAGGCGAGCGCTTAGATGAACGCGATCTAGAACTAAGGCAAGATCAGTCTCTAGTTAGCGTTCCTAATTTGATGTTAAGCGTTTAAGTCATCTAGTGCAAGCAAAAGGTCTAAGTTAGAACATATCGCTTCTAGGTTCTCTAAGGTATAGAAAAAAATGTGGTATGCACATGCAGATGATGATTCCCCCCCAAAATAATTCATGCACTATATATATATTTTTCTAATTTCCATGGGGTATAAAATAAAAACTTATTACATGGAACTAATGCTTTAAAAATTTAAAATAATAGTAGTTAAAATTCTCGGACCTCTATATTGGGTCAAAAATTATCATTTGGGCTCAAAAAAATAATTTGGGCTAGGAAACTTTAATAATAATTTGGGCTTCTATAATGATGACAATAATAATTTAAAAATAATCATGATTTTAAAAATAATAGTTTAAAAATAATAATCTAATAGTTTAAAAATAATTTGGGCTCTGATACCACTTTGTAACACCCCGGTTTTTGGTCACCCAGGTCGGGATGTCACCGCCACACCTCCTTAGCAAGACACGGTTTCTCCGAGCTCGCTAAAGAGATGCAAGGCTATGGTTTTTCAGAATTTAAAATATTCACACAGCCACTTTATATATAATTTAAAAATAATGTACCAAAGTTGCAGCGGAAAGTATTAATTACATATGTATAATGCAGCGGAATTTAAAATTGGGCCAACACGGCCAAAATACGGGTTATACAGGCCCGTTCATGCTATTCATAACTAAGAATAGAATCATAAAAGAAAATAATGTTTTCCCAAATATCCCATGCATGCATATGATGATGCATATTTTTCATACTCTGTAGAAAAAGGGAAAACGTGGTTTGGTCAGCAAAAACTTGCTGAGTAAGTTAACACATACATGATTATGGGGTTTCAAAGCCATTAATTAGATTTAAAGAAAACATGTGCATAACACCACATAATTTAATTCATTTATCTAATAATAATTTAATTGCGTAACTTGAAAGACAGAGATATTATAAAATCAAAGTATAGCTTGCAAGTAAATAATTGCATAACATAATTTTAAAGCATAATTTAAACAAGCGAAGGAAAGTATTCAAGTCTTTTAATTTTTCCGTTCTTCCATAGTTGAGTATCAAGATTTCGTTGGTATTTCAAGTTCAGCCTCGATTGCTTCGCAATCCCTACACAGTATTTCAAGTTCAGCCTCGATTGCAGTGCAATCCCTACATAGTATTTCAGGTTAAGCCTCGACTGCATTGCAACCTCTACATAATATTTCAAGTTAAGCCTCAGTTGCATTGCAACCCCTACATAGTATTTCAAGTTAAGCCTCGGTTGCATCGCAACCCCTACATAGTATTTCAAGTTAAGCCCCGGTTGCATTGGAACCCCTACATAGTTTACTCTCGTCCGTTTAGGCACGAAGCAAAAAGCTAGAGGGGCACTCGATGGGACACTCATCCTCTACGTAGAAAGCTCAAACTAGTCATAACGGGATTTCGAAAACGTTTGTTTATGTATTTTATTTCAAAGGAGTTTCCATTCATTTAAACCTTAAAGGCCAATTTCCCAAATGTCGTAAGTTTCTCAAAATATACTATTTCAGTACGCCATTCGCTCCGGTATTATTTAAAATCCTTTTCAACAAGATTTTCAAGATTTAACTTCCATAAACCACTGTTTACTCCAAAATTAATTAAAAATCCGTTTTAAGTCAGAACATTCTGAAATTTTAACAGTGACTCAAAAACACAGAGACGAACAAGTTTTGTGTTTTAACTTTTTCTATCCGGGTTAAGGAAATAAGTCAAAAATGTAGATTTCTATCAGGTTACAAATCTGTCCGAAATTTCCAACAGCAGTTTCAAGATTACACGATCTACCATAGCAAACCAACTTCAAACTTGATGAAATTTTACAGGGAGATGCTTAAGACATATATCTACAGGTTTTATGTTTCAACAAAAGATCTAATTCATCTTATATCTATTGTCAAAAACGCCTACAAGTTCGGACCAAGAATCTGTCAAGATTTCAAGATCTAAATTTAGTACAGTTCGGTTTGGAGTCGATTTCCGATATCAAACCTCAACGAAAATTTTCAAAAATTTACGGAGGTGTTCTAAACGTATAGATCTACAATTCTTATGTTTAACATCAATCGTAAATCGGTCTAGATCTAAGGTAAAAATCAACCTTAAGTTCGGACTAAGAATCTATCACCATTTCAAGATCTAAATCAAAGGCAGGTTCGTTTGCGGTCATTTTTGGATATCAAAACACGTTGAAAAATTATGAAATTTTTACAGAAGATCGATCTATGTCTTAGCAACGTTTTTCGTGTTTTAGGTTTTCTCGTTTGAACAGATTTAGGGATTCGGAAAAATCATGCAAAAACGCTGCGCCGTAAGGATTTTAGTTGTGATAGATTTTACGTTCTTGATTTAAATATTTAGATCAAGTGAATTTTAATTCTCACAAACCATGTAAGTATTAACCTACAGATTACGGTTGTCCCGGCTCGTCGATTCGGAGGCGTGGCTTCCAGTTCACCGTTTATCTCATTGATTCCGTCGGGTTCTTCGCTCTCGATCCGGATCGGGATGTAGAATGGAAAAAGGATTAAGTTAGGATTCGTTTTCGAATCGAGAATGGAAAAAGGAATAGATCGGATCTTACCACGACGATAGAAGATCCCAAATTTCGTCCAAGATAGTCTCCTCTCTTGCCTTCGTACCTCCGACGACTCCGGAATTAGGGTTTGATGTGTAGAGAGATTTCGTAGGGTTTTAAAAATGTTTGGGATTGATTAAGAGGATTATTTATAGATGTGCAGCCCCTAAGTGTCTTGAGCCGAAAGGAAAGCAACCGATGTCGGAAAATCCGGATTCGGGCGAGTGAATCGCGGAAACGCCGTGACTGCGCTAACGGCGCGGGGTTGGCGCGCCCTATGAGCAACCACCGCGCGGACACCGCGCCATCCTGGCCTGGACTTCGGTCTGGGCCGGGTCGTGCGATCTGTCGGGTCTTTTCTCCTCTCTTTCAGACTTCTATCCCTCTATGTTCTCGGGCTCCGATTTCCGGGCTATCTTCGGGCTCCGATTTCCTATCTTAATTTTATTCGGATCTAAATTTACATTTGGACTCGAGTTATTGAGTCCATCGGTGTTGGGTTCTCGTGTAACCATTTATTTGATTAAATTGTCTTCGGCTTCCAGGGTTCTCGGAATTTTGATTCCTTTTTAATTTAAATTCCATTTCTCATCTCTTATGATTCTTCATCTATATATCATGTTTATTTATTTATTTATTTATCTTATTTATTTATTTTATTTATTTATTTATTTTATGTTGCAAAATTCTCGGGTATTACACGGAGGTACTGTTGTTTGTGCCCTATGCACCTCTGCATTTCCTAATGCTACAAGGACTTCCTCCGCAGTCCTTAGACGTTCTTCCATATTGTTGGGTGCAGGAGATACTCGTTCTCCTAGGTTTTGAGGGGTCCCATTGGTATTGGCCACGTTGGGGAGGTTAGCGTCAGTGCCGTTTGGACTTACCTTCCTTGGGTTTCTCCTAGGTGCCATTTTCTGTTATAACGTGTATAGATTAGTTTATCAGAGTTTAGATAGATCGCTTGAACAAGAAATTTGCTAAATCATATATAAGATCAAGTGTCAAGCGCGCGCCCATAAGGCCACGTGAGTTTCTAATTTCGAATTTTGAATTTTCGGATTTGTTGTTTGGGAAACCAAACAAGATTCTTGGAATAAAGAGTGTTTTAATAAAAACTTGGTTTTTATTGTTCCACATAAGGATATTTTCTAATTCGTACAAGGATAGGAATGGCTAAGGCCGAGATTTGTTGTGCTTAGGCGTGCGCTTAGATGAACGCAATCTAGAACTAAGGCAAGATCAGTCTCTAGTTAGCGTTTGTAATTTGATGTCAAGCGTCTAAGTCATCTAGTGCAAGCAAAAGGTCTAAGTTAGAACATATCGCTTCTAGGTTCTCTAAGGTATAGAAAAAAAATGTGGTATGCACATGCAGATGATGGTTCCCCCCCCCCCCCAAAAAAAAAAATAATTCATGCACTTTATATATATATATTTATATATTTCTAATTTCCATGGGTTTTAAAAAAAATTAAAAAAATTATTCCATGGAACTAATGCTTTAAAAATTTAAAATAACAGTTAAAATCATTGAACCTCTATATTGGGTCAAAAATAATTATCATTTGGGCTAAAAAATAATTTGGGCTAGGGGATTTTAAAACAATAATTTAAAAATAATCATAGTCTAAAAATAATAGTTTAAAAATAATAATAGTTTAAAAATAACAGTTTAAAAATATCCGGGCTCTGATACCACTTTGTAACACCCCGGTTTTTTGTCACCCAGATCGGGATGTCACCGCCACACCTCCCTAGCAAGACACGGTTTCTCCGAGCTCACTAAAGAGATACAAGGCTAGGTATTGCAGTATTTAAAATATTTAAAACAACTAAAACCAGCCCATACAATATAAATTCAAAAATAATATTATAATGCAGCGGAAAAATAATATCTAAGTATAAGTATTGAAGCGGAAAATGTAAATAGGGCCAACATGGCCAAAACACGGGTTAAACAAGCCCGTTCATACTATAGTCTAATGTAAAATTTAAAGATAAAGTGTTCCCAAAAATCCCATGCATGTACGTGCTCAAGTATAATCCACATGCTCTATAGGAAAAAGAAAGAAATGGTTTTGGGTCAGCACAACTTGCTGAGTAAGTTAACACATACATGATCGTAGGGTTTCAAAGCCATTAATTAATATTTAAAGAAACCATGTGCGTACAAGACATGATTTAATGTATTCATCTGATAACAATTTAACCGCATAATTTAAAAGACAGGGATTTCATAAGATCATAAATATAGCTTGCAAAGTAATATAATTGTAGGACATAATTTAAAAGCATAATCTAAAATGAACAATTTTTCGAGTCTTCTAGTTTCATGTCTCATGTTTATATCTCAATTGCCATTCGGAAAGCTTTATTTATCAATTGCCTTTCGGCAAGCTTTATATATCTATTGCCTTTCGGCAAGCATTATATCTCAATTGCCTTTCGGCAAGCATTATATCTCAATTGCCTTTCAGCAAGCATTATATCTCAATTGCCTTTCGGGCAAGCATTATATCTCAATTGCCTTTCGAGCAAGCATTATATTTCATGTGTATTTTATTTCAAAGGAATTCCCAATCGTTTAAACCTTAAAGGCTGATTTCACCGTTCAACAAGATTTTCAAGATTTGACTTTGTCAAAACCACTGTTTACTCCAAAATTAACTAAAAATCAGTTTTAAGTCTGAAAATTCTGAAATTTGACCAGTAACTCGAAAACACAGAGGCGAATAAGTTTCGTGTTTTAAGTTTTTCGATCCGAGTTACGGAAATAGGTCAAAAACGTAGATTTCCACCAGGTTATTAAACTGTCCGAATCTTTACGACAGCAGTTTCAAACTTTCGAGATCTACCATAGCAAACTAACTCCAAATTTGATAATGTTTTACAGGGAGATGCTTAAGACAATTATCTACAAGTTTCATGTTCAATTAAAGTTTTTAATCGGTCTAGATCTATTGTCAAAAACGTCTACAAGTTCGGACTAAAGTTCTGTCAAGATTTCAAGATCTAAATTTGGAACAGTTCGGTTTGAGGTCGATTTCAGATATCAAAACTTAATGAAAAATTATGAAATTTTTAAGACAATTTGGAACGTTTTTTGTGTTTTAAGTTTCCTCGTTTGAATAGATTTAAGGGTTCGGAAAAATCGTGCAAAAATATTGCGTCGTAGAGATCTTCGTTGTGACAGATTTTTAAGTTCTTGATTAAATCTTTAGATTAGGTGTATTTTAAATTCTCCCAAAACGACGTAAGCGTTAACTCACAGATTACGGATGTTCCGGCTCGTCGATTCGAAGGCGTGGCTTCCAGTCCACCGTTTATCTTCTTGATTCGTCGAGTTCTTCGCTCTCGATCTGGATCGGGGTTTAGAATAGAAAAAGGGTTGAGTTAGGATTCGTTTTCGAATCAAGAATGGTAAAGAAGGGATAAGATCTTACCACGATGATAGAAGCCTTCCGATTTTCGTCCAAGGCTTCTCTTGGTTTCGTGCCTCCGACGACTCCGGAATTAGGGTTTAATGTGTAGAGATTTTTTGTGGGGTTTGAAAAGTGTTCGGGATCGATTAGGATGGTTTTTATAGATGTACAAGACCTAGGGGACGTCCAAGGTCGGCCCTAGGGTGTCTTGAGCCGCAAGGTGAGCAACCGAAGTCAAAAAATTCGGATTCGGGCGAGTGAATCGCGGAACGTTGCAATTGCCGCAATTGGCGCGGGGTGGGCGCGGTCTCTCCCCTTGGGAGCACGCACGGACCGCGCGGCCTTGGTCCAGGCTGCGGTCTGGGCCGGGTCGTGCGATCCGTCGGGCCTTTTCTCATCTCTTTCGAACTTCTATCCCTCTATGTTCTCGGGCTCCCATTTCCGGGTCAGTTTTGGGTTCCAATTCCCTAATCTAAATCTTACTCGGATCTGAATTTACATTTGGACTCGAATTATCGAGTCCGTTAGTATCGGGTTCCCGTGTAACAATTTATTCGATTATATTGTCTTCGGCTTCCAGGGTTCTCAGAACTTTGATTCCTTTTTACTTTAAATTCCATTTCTCGTCTCTTACGATTCTTTATCTATTTATCATGTTTATTTATTTATTTATTTTATGTTGCAAAATTCTCGGGTATTACACCACACTTTTCTAACTTTTTCTCGGATCATGCTAGCAACCCTACTTGAAGTGGGCTTTGGATGATTCTATCCATTAGATTATCGAATCCAAAGGTATGTTGCAAGTTGTAGGTCCGAATACCGAAGGATTTATCCGAACTATGGAATGATGCATAGATTCTTTATTCGTATCCTTCGTTAGAACACTTCTCGATCACCTTCCCCTTCGCATTTTTAGCGTATTTGAATCCCTTTCGCGTAGCAATGTAATACGTTCTCAATACGCAAAGATAAAGATCAACATTCTCAAAAGTTTGGCCCACTCCCTCAATGCGCTCAATGCCTCCGGCGCGTCCACTCAAAAACCACGGGCTCGGTCGGTACCAATGCCAATGGATTGTCACTTTCGAACTCCCAGACGTCTTCTACTCTACATTATTTACAAAGTACTCCCATTCATTATTCTTGCTTACATAAATATGGTTAGATACAATAAACAAATAACAATTCATACATTCTCCTCTTCTCCGGGCTTGAATTCAGTCTGGCAATCACATTGCACAAATCTACTTTGGTTGTCGTATAAAGCCTAATCATCAACTTAATATCTTTATCGGTTTTTATTCGTACCAACATCTTGTGACGTGGACGTCGAAACCTGACTACTAAATCATGAGGATTACGTCGAACTGAATGGAGTACATTGATTTAGTAACCGATTTAAGACGTCTATGGAAATGGAACGGTCAACTGGAGCTGATTCAAATATCCCATATCCGATCCGAAGCAACTTTGCTCATACAGCTCGAGCAAGCAGATGTCCGGGAGCCGGATCCGTAAACCCGGAAGAGTGATCGGAAGGAGAATACACTATTTTGTTATTTTTATAACAGTATATTATTAATATGCATTAATTTGTCTAAGGCATAAAAACAATAGAAAACCCTAGTTTTGTAAAGTTGGTACGTACGGACATGTAAGTGGGTACATCCGAAGCCAGAAGATTGTACTCCCAAAGTCTGAAGATGGTACTTCCAAGGCCTGAAAATGGTACATCCGCGCCATGCATGCATGCACGTCCAAGACTTCAATTTTGGAGAAGGCCATGTCCGGAAGCCTATGTCGCTAGCCTCCATGTCGCTAGACCAGCCTAGCGATATGACCCATGTCGTGAGACCCTCTCACGACATGACTGTTCCGAACGAGTCAGGACGAGTTTCCGAGCCATGTCGTGATCCTCCATGTCGCTAGACCAGCTTAGTGACATGGCCCATGTCGTGAGACCCTCTCACGACATGACCTCTCCAGACGAGCCAGGTCGAGTTTCCAAGCCATGTCGTGATCCTCCATGTCGCTAGACCAGTTTAGCGACATGGCCCATGTCGTGAGACCCTCTCACGACATGACCTCTCCGGATGAGCCAGGTCGCAAAATGGGAGCCGCGTCGTGAACCACCACGCCATGTCGCTAGACCAGCTTAGCGACATGGCCTTGAGCCTAGCGACACCAACCCTCAAATTTTATCTTCTTTTCATTTCTTTCACTTGTAATGTGTACGTAGGGGCTTTGGCAATATATATATGCCTCCCCCTTCACTTGTAAGACTTATCTTTTGTTTGAATGAGTAAGACTTAGCATTTTTGCAAGCACTTCCAAAAGATCATCTCCCTAAATTAACATTTCATTCGGGGCACTTCAAACACATAGAGATGAAGAACTCTATGCTTTCCACTAATCAATAATTGTAACATTGAAAATGGAGAGTGTGACATATGAGTGATGCACCCTGTGAAACCACACTTATAAAAGCATGAATTGTACCAAAATATGTCCAAAATGAGTGCATTTTACCTTAATTCATTGCACTTTTAGGTGTATTTCATGTGTTTTTACTTTTCAAGTGGTCATGGTTAGATTTGGCTTATTTAGGTTAAGTTTTCCATGATTTTATGTGTTTTTAATAAGACTTTGGCAAACCTAATGCACTGCAATGTTGTTTCAGGCATTTAAATGATGGAAAAGTGATGTTCGGAGGCGGTGTGTTGGAAAATCCGGAATATTTGATGCTGAAATCTGCCCAGGAGGCGCCGGATCAACATAGCGGCGCCCAAACAAGCTTCGGAGCACCAATGCACGCGCCAAGATCAGACTTAGAAAAAATCGAAGTTGAAATCTTCTCAGGAGGCGCCACACGTGCTTTGCGGCGCCCAAAATCCCTTCTGAGCGCCGCATCAGGCACCGTTTCAACACTTAGAAAAATTTCAGAGGTGAAAAAGGCCCAGGATGCGCCGCATAGGCATGGCGGCGCCGGAAATTACCTCGGAGGGCCACATCAAGCGCCGCATCAACACTTAGGAAAATTTCGGATGAAAAAGCTTCAGGATGCGACGCACGTGCTTGGCGGCGCCAAAATCACCCTCCAGGCGCCACTTTAGGCACCGCAATCAGAAAATTGGGAAATTGTCAGGATGCGCCGCAACTTCTTAGTGGTGCCTGAAATCCCTTCCGAGCGCCGTTTTGGGCGCCACAGTCACGGTTTGGAGGTTTTCTAACCTCCCGAACACGGTTTTAAAGCCCATTTTTCATCATTCTCTTCATCCAGACTCAAGGCAGACTCATTCCAGACTCATATTTTCGATAGAAAAGCTCTGCAACTTTGGAGAAGAAGGCCGATTATAACACCCCATAAAATTATTAAGTAGAAATTTAAATTTTTAATAAATAGATATTTAAAAGTTTCTCATAATCTAGGCCCTTCAGATTTCAGTCGATGTGGCTCTCTGACACCAGCTTTTTTGTTATGGCGGAAACTTCATGGCATTCTCCTGTCTCAGGTACTAATCCTATTGTCCTTTTTGCGGCTAAGCTTAAACGCCTCAAGCTCCACATCAAAGCTTGGAACTCAACATTCTTTGGTAATATTTTTGAGGAGGCGGATGCGGCTTTTTCCCAGCTTCAGGAAATTCAAGAAACTCTGGACCGGGAGGGTGACGGCGCGATTCTCTTTTGTGAGGAGGTGGATGCACATATTCATCTCAATAATAAATTGCGGGCGAAATATGATTTCTTATCTCAAAAGAATATGGCGTCTTGGTTGAAAGATGGAGACCGTAATACAGCTTTCTTTCATAAATATCAACGGCTGAAACGCTCCAAATTTATGATCTCTTCGATGGCTATTGGTGAGACTGTATCTGAGAATGAGGAGGACATTGCGCAGCATATTATTGATTATTACAAGTCCTTGTTCCATTCGCCAGCGGACATGCCTGACTTCTCCGTCCTTGATTTCCTTGAACCTGTGATCATGGAAGAGGAAAACACGCAGCTTACCTATATACCTGGTGTGGAGGAAGTTCACAAGGCGGTAATGGACCTATCGGCGGACAGCTCTCCAGGGCCGGACGGTTTTAGAGGTATTTTTTATCACAAGTGTTGGTCATTTATTCACCAAGACCTCTGTAAGGCAGTCCAGTATTTTTTCACTCAAGAGCACATGCCCATGGGCATCAACAACAACTTCATTGTTCTCATCCCCAAAAAAGATGGTGCAGTCAGGATCGAAGACTACAGGCCGATTAATCTTTGCAACTTCCTGTTCAAGATCATCACTCGCATACTCTCTGCCCGGTTCGGCCCCCTCCTTGGGAAGCACCTCAGCCCGCTTCAATTTGGCTTTATCCCGGGTCGTAATATTCACCACTGCATTGCACTAGCGTCGGAATGTTTCAACAGTCTGAGCAGATCTAAAAAGGGCGGCATCGCCCTCAAAATTGACATTACTAAAGCATTCGACACGGTTCGTTGGGACTTTCTTTTATATGTTGCATATCGGTTGGGCTTCAGTCGTAAATTCTGCTCTCTTGTTCGTTCCATCCTCACATCGGCCAAAGTTTCCGTGCTAATTAATGGAGTGCCCAGGGGCTTTTTCTCTTGTGGCCGAGGTGTTCGCCAAGGGGATCCCTTATCACCACTTCTTTTTTGCATGGCCGAGGAGGTTCTTGGTCTATGGATTAATAGTCGGATTCGCGGTGGGGAAATCCAGCTTGCACGCGCTAGTCGCTCCTGCAGACTTCCCCCCTTCCTCTTTTACGCGGACGACATTGTGTTCTTTTGCCAAGGTGATGACCGGTCTATTCATAATATTCATGCTATCCTCACCACATATGCGGCGGTCTCAGGTCAGGCGCACAATCCGGCCAAGTCTAGAATTTATTTTGGCAAATTTGTTAATAGCAATCTCGAGCGACGTGTGCTTGTGGATTATCGTATTCCGGCAGGTCGGGTTCCCTTCAAATATCTTGGCTGTCCGATGTTCATTGGCTCGCCTAAAAATCAGTTTTTTAGGGAGTTTACAGATTTGATCCTCCAGAAATTTGGTAGATGGAAGGGCGCTTCTCTTTCCATGGCGGGTAGGATTTGCCTGGTCAACCATGTGATCATCGCTTCTACGGTGCATTCTATGATGATTTATCGCTGGCCGCGTCTGCAGGTCAAGCGTATAGAAGCTGCTTGCCGTAATTTTATTTGGACTGGGGATATTAATAAGGTTCATAATTTCACTGTCGGTTGGAAAAGGGTTTGCAACCCTATAGAGGAAGGGGGGCTTGGCATTCGCTCCATCCGAGCTGCGAATGAAGCCTACATTATGAAACTCGCTTGGGACATCCTCCAGGGCCATCCTTCTCTCGGGTTTCTTAAAGAAATATGGTTCATCCAGGGAGCTCCTCGTCCCCACTATCTCTTGTCGTCTATCCGCTCCCCGTGCTTGAGTCATGCAAGGAAGCTTATTGAGGAGGAAGCCTGGATTGTGGGCGCCAACTCCAGTGTTCGATTCTGGCTAGACAATTGGGTCGGTTGTGTTATTGCAGATGTCCTGGACATTCCCATGGACCTCAGGGAATTTTTTCATCAAACCATTGCTGATTATTTTATTGAGGGTGCTTGGCATTTTACATCCAATTTTGTTGCTAATTATCCGGACCTCATCCGAGCTATCCTGGATGTCCGAATTTCTACCAACTCGAGTGACCTTCGTGTTTGGACTAAAACGGCTCATGGCAAAATCACATCCAAGGTGGCTTACAGCCACTTGCGGCCCTCATTCCAGGCGACTTCTTGGGGAGCGTGGATCTGGGCTAATTTTATTCCACGACGTCGATCAATTGTGGTTTGGAAAGCTATCAGGGGTGTATTGCTTTCCTGGGAGGTCCTTCAGTCCAAAGGGATCAATGGCCCGTCCATATGTTACTTGTGCCGTTCTGCTGAAGAGACTCTAGACCGTTTGTTTCTTAAGTGTGGGGTTTCTTCACAAGTCCTGATGTTCTTTGTTCAGGCATTCGGTTATCAAAATAGGATACATGTTGATTCTAGCTTCATGGAAGTCATCCTACAAAGCATTTCTGTAAAGGCTAGCAAACAAATCAACTCTCTTCGGCGGCTATTCTTTGTCACCTATGTCTGGCTAATATGGACTACTCGAAATGATATTATGTATGGCGATAGCGCAGCTACAGCTTGCCCTGGCTCCATTCGGACGTCTCGGCTCACGGCCACCCTCATGGCGTTGATGAAAGAAGCGAATTTCCTTGACTTAGGCAGCATGAATAATTCCTTGGACGATCTCCGAGTGGTAAAGTTTTTTGGTCTCCAAGTTGCGATGAGGAAATCGCCTAAAATCACTAGTGTTCGATGGCACCCCCCTCTCCCTGGCTGGATGAAATGTAATGTGGATGGTCACGCCTCCGGATCCCCTGGTGTTATCTCCGGTGGAGGCATATTTTGCAACTCCAGAGGATTCGTCACAGGATGCTTCTCGAGTGGATATGGTTCTGGTTTCGCCTATAAAGCCGAATTTGTCACTGCTTGTTTAGGAATTGATTTTGCCCATGAGAAAGGCTGGACCAATTTTTGGTTGGAGACGGACTCTACTTACGTTGTGAATGCTTTTACCAGCTCCAATCCGGACATTCCATGGCGTTTTTATGGCCGATGGAAGGCTGCTAAAGACTACTTGGAGCAGATTAATTTTCGCATTTCTCATATTTATCGGGAAGGCAACGCTGCAGCGGACGCACTCTCTTCTATTGGCGGTGATCTCATATGGTACTCGACTCCGCCATAATTCTTGTACAAGCACATTTTTCAGGATATGTATTCAGAATACTATAGATTTCACTAGATTCTTCTATATGTGACCGTGTACGATAGTTTTTATCTCATTTTCTGCTTGGTACTCTTTTTCCCTCTCATGGGTTTTTCCCACTGGGTTTTACCATGAAAGGGTTTTAATGAGGCTGGCGGGGAGATTTATGGGCTATTGCCCGACTATCTTTTCGGCCTTGGTCACTGGCCTATTTTTTTTTGCTTTTTGATGGTTTGCCGCTGGTGGCTCCTTTTATTCTTCTGTCTCTTTTTTTCTTTTGTTCAATAAAATTTTCGCTTATTGGTTAAATTTTTGGAAGACAAAAAGAAAAGATATATTTGAAATATGAATTTATCCTAGTTGTGAACTATTTAAGAAATTGGAACTTTTAAGTGCAACAATATTTAATTAACTTATAAGTATTAAGTTATACATTATAAAAAATTATTTAAATCCATGAGTACGACTATTTACTCAAAATTGAATTAGTCAATTTTAAACATAAATTCTCAATAGCAAATTCATGAATGTGATTTAACTACGAGTGAGACTTGAATTAAACGAATATAAATAGTGAGCTAATTATTTATTAAAAATATAGGACCTTATAATTAAAATGTAACTTATTAAATTTACGAACTACTATCTTGAATTAATTTAGCCAAGAGCACAATAAATATTCTTCTGCAAATCATTGACCCTTAATCACTAATCGATTATATTTAATTTCGAGATATGGAATGAAGCCCGAAAGGAGGTATAGCCTCAAACAAGATTTAATTATTAAAGCCCTAATAAGTTTATAAGCTATTTGATTTTTAATAAAAGATCCATAATAAGCTTTTAAATAAAAAGAATTGAGCATGAGCTAAGTTGTAGAATTAGTCACTAGAATGCGATTTAAAATACTTAGCGGTTTAATTACGGAGTTAACGAGCGGCCAAGTTCTTAAGAAACAAATTGCCCAATTATGAAAACCAAAGACTTGGATTATTTAGTAAAGAGCTTAATTAAAACCTGCAAGTCGATTGGTATGTTTAAAGATGTTAGATTAAATATTAGAAAGATTTAATTGAAATTCTTAAAATTAAAATATTAACCCACTTAATTATCCAAAATTGTCCGACTTTTAATTAATGGTGGTTTCAAATAGGGGGAAGTGGAGTCTTGAATTAATCGCCCAACAGTATCGGATTATCGAATAAATTAAGTCCATAATCTAAATTAACTAGTTGCTATAAATTTGGTTGGAACGCTTAATCAACAAAATTATAAAACACCCAAATCTTTAACTAGCATTTTGTCCCAAATGAGAAGATTTGAACTGTTAGGTTCAACTACTAATAAAATCGACTATTAAATTGTTGGAGTTCATTAAATCCATTGGATGAGATTATATGGCTATTTGAGCTTATTTTAGCCATTGTCCCTACTTGGAAAATTGGGTAAATTGGACTAATTAGCTAATGGTGCCGATTGATAATTCGATTGATAGTTTATTTAACCACAAAATTCATTAAGTTAATAAGTAAGTATTAGGTCATGGGATTTTATTAAGTCCATAATCCGAGTGATTAAGTTAATTAAGTCCATGGTTAGGAAATTCTATTGGGCCATTCTATAAGGTGATCAACAACAAAGAAAAAGAATTAAAACTAATTAAGCCCAAAAACAAATCAAGGACTAAGCCCAACAAAACCCTAGCCCAGGCCCAACACCCAAAACCAGACCCTAACCCTAGGCAGCTGCCACCGCCGCCTTTCCGGCGCCGCCACCGTCGGCGGCGAGTCGCCGGCCACCACTAAAATTCCTCCCCGTTCCATTTTCGCCACCGGACCACCCTCCGCCGGCTGCCACCACCTCCCTCGGCGCCACCACCGCGAGCCGTCGCCATCCATTCCCCTTTCCTCACCCGCCAACAGCAACCACCACCACCGGAGCCCTCTTCTCCTTCCCATTACCACCGTGCGGCGCCCTCCGTTCGCCGTCCCGTCTTTTTCCGAAATCCCCTCACCACCGTGCCGCCGCCCCTACATCCCCAAAACCCCCACTGCCTCCACCACCATCTCGCTTCGCCACCACCGAGCCACCACCGAGCCACCACTGTCCTCCTCCATTCCGCCACCACCGCGGCCACAGCCGCCGGCCACTGTCACCACCACCATTTTTCAAATCCCGCGGCCTCCGCCTCGCCCCCACCACTGTCCTCTATCCTCTTCCTCAACTATCAAGATCCGAACCACAAAACCACCACCACCACCACCATTCTCTTCTTCCCAAAAACAACAAAAACCAGAAACTAAACCCAATGATTCAAACAAAAAGGACAGGAAATAGAGGGGCAGGGACAATTCGAGACAGAGAGAGACCGAGACAGAAAGAGAGAGAGACCGGACCACCCTCCGCCGGCTGCCACCACCTCCCTCGGCGCCACCACCGCGAGCCGCCGCCATCCATTCCCTTTTCCTCACCCGCCAATGTAACACCCCCATTTTCCCTAAGGATGCAGCGGAAGAAAAGAGCAGGAACAATGGGTGGGGTGCTACCGCCACGTATTCCGGATTGTCCAAAATACGCTAAGGCTAACATAACCAATTGCAGAAAACTCAATATTGAATGTATATGCTAACCACGTTCCGGACAAGCTAGCATATAATTCGTAAAGAAGCTTATATACTGTGAAAAGTATAAAATAAGCTTAATAAAAAAAAAGGTTTGGTGGAGCGTAACCAAACGGAGGACTGCGTTCCTCGGAGCGCACAACAATGATTATGGAATAAATCCATGGAAGTTTTTATCTTAAAAGAGGTTGTGCCTCGCATTTGAAAAATATTATAGAAAGGGGTTGTCTAACTCGCATTTCAAAATAACACTGCTAAACGCAGGATACACTGTTTAAATAGTAGGGCACAAGGTTTGCACAAACGGGATAAAACCCAAATATTTGTTTATGCTTGATAATTAATTTCCAATACTTCATAAAAATTATTTTGCCTCATAAGATTTTTATCTATGCCAAATAGTATCATTTCATCCCAAAGAGGACTTAAAAATACATGTTCTTATAATACCCCATACCGTGCCCGTGCAAAATATGCCCTATCGAACCTTGCAGATCTGAAACCTGAAAGGAAATGGTGACAAGTGTAGAGTCAGCGAAAACAATCGCTGAGTAAGTAGACATTTACTCCCGGAGGAGGTTGGGTTGCAGAAATAATTTAAAATGACAGTTATGGAATAAGGCATGCTTAAACGAGAATAATTTATGCATAAAGTCAATATTAATCTATATCCCGGGAAAAGATAATAAAGCAATATGCGTTACTGAAATTTAAGTATTTCAGCCACCGTGTGTGGGGTTCCGCTCTAAGGCTCTAGTCCCACTCGAAGGTACGGTCCCTGTTTTGTCGGACTCTAGTCCCACATGCACTCAAGGGTGTGGGGGACGTAAGAAATTTCCTCAAGCCCACTATGAGAAAAGACCGATGATGCCGAGCTGTGAGTCCCAATAGTCCCCGTGTGGCTATTAAGTGCACAACGACGTGGGAGTTGGGCAGCTGCGACCCATGGCACCTCGCTCATCCCCGTAACAATGGGCGCTCAAATATCCGTAGGATTTTGAGAATAGTTACAAAGATTGTTAAGCGCAGTAAATCCAGCATACCAAAATATCCAAAAGCAGTAGGGAGCTATAAGCATAAATTTAAAAAGTAATAAAAATGGTTTTCTCGAAATTTATGCTTAAGCTAAATAATTTTGGGCTTATTCCAAAGAGTAAAAATCTACTTACCGTCACCGTAGACGGAGTGGACACGTCACACGCATAGGCTACGAGCAGATAATCATTTTCAGCTATTTGACTAAGAAAAATACTCTAATATCAATTTATATGCTATAATGGTTCTCTTACTAAAATAATATTTAAAATAATAACTAAAATTCTTAACTTAAACAAATCTTACCGGGACACTTCACTGATTCTACGGACTAACTATAATAATTCCGACCGAGCTCCAAAATTTCTGTAAGCAACACAGCCACTAGATCAATATTCCAACAGCATCCTTGATCTGGTTAGTTACTACACGAACACTAGTACAGCTGGACTAACTATAATAATTCCGACCGAGCTCCAAAATTTCTGTAAGCAACACAGCCACTAGATCAATATTCCAACAGCATCCTCGATCTGGTTAGTTACTACACGAACACTAGTACAGCTGAAATAAATTCTTTTCTCTATCGTGCTGCTTTAGAAACTAAGAACTTGAAATGAACAGAAAGTGTGAGACGGGGACGTGTGTTTGGAGTGGCCAAGGAGGGGGTTTTAAACGCAGAATTACAACATCTATTGGACTGGTCAAAACCTTAATCAGCTACAAGACCTACCAAAACCCACTAGATATCCACATAATTCCATCAGTCTCAATCCTTATCAGACTTTTGGCTCCTGCTCCTTTCCCTTCTCTAAAATCGCGCCCCCCCTTTTTCCTACTTTCTAATTTCTTGTCTCTCTCTCTCTCTCACTGCCCTTCCTTCCCCTTAATATCCTTTAGGCAACAGGTTTCTTCTTCTTGGTTCTTCCCTCTACTCGGCCCTTCCTCCTCCTTCCTCTTTAATTCTTCTTTAATCACCTAAAGTCCAAACTCCAGAGTCCTGAGGGAGAGACACGGCAACGTGAAAACCGGGCGGCGACAAGACTGGCGTAGGCCGGCGATGAAGGCGGCCGGTGGCAGGGCAACGACACGGCGGCGGCGATGGGGTGGCGATGCCGGTGAGATGGCGGTCGGCCGTCCTCCTTCTTCTTCTATTTCCTTCTTCTTTTGGTTTTTGATTTGTTGTTGGGGAATTGAGGGGTTGTGGTGGTGTTGACTCGATTTTGGAGGGGAGGCGGTGGTGGTGGCTCGGCTGGAGGACAGTGGTGGTGGTTGCCTCGATTTTGGAGGGAGGCGAGGGAGATGGTGGTGGCCGGAGATGAGGCTCGTGGTGGTGGTGGTGGATCGGAAATGGGGGAGGGCTGTCGAGGGTTGCGGCGTTGGGTTTATAGCCGCGGCGGTGGTGGCGATTTGGGAGGAGGAGGCGAACATGGAGGAGATGGCAGGGGTGGCCGGAGGCGAGGTGGAGGTGGTCGGCGGCGGGAAGAGGCTCGCCGTGGTGGAGGGGGATGAAATTTTTGGAGGAAATGGAGTTTGATGGCAGAGGCGGCAGCTGCCGGAGGGCTACCGGCGGTGGTGGCGGAGCCGGCCTCCGGCGAGGGCGGCTGTGGGAAATTAGGGTTAGGCTTAAGGTTTTGGACTAGTGGACTTGGGCCTTGATTTTTTTTTGTGTTTTGGGCTTCTATTTTATTTTAAATCTTTTAAATTGTGTATTGGGCTCATAATTACTCGACCAAATTTTTAATCCCAATTTTGGACTTAACCCTCTAATTAATTTAATTTATTGACTTAATTGATTTAATTTGTGGACTTAATAATTCCTAATAGTCTCTCCCATGTATTTTAATCTGTTGGACTTATTTACTTAATCATCTTGGATTATGGACATAATAATCCCTTAAAACTCATTAATCGAATTGATTTAATGGACTCGGATTAATTATTAATTGGTACCACCGTACTGTTAAACAAATAACTCAAGTTTCCAAATGTCCCTAATCCGGGTCAATTGTTAGTTAAAAGTTGAACAAATCATGAATGCTCAATCATGAAATGGATTAAGTATTTTAATTTAATTATAGGGATTTAATTCCATAATCTACTCCATATCCAACATTTAACCCAATGTCTTTAAACAATTCGATGGGCTAAACAGGTTTAATTAAGCTCCTAATGTGATAAAGCCTTATAACTATATTCTAATTCAAGATCTAATTTACTTGAATTATTTAATGGTTGGTCTTACTAGCGAGGTAACCAGGTCTTGGAATAAATGAGATCAAGGACTCTTTTAGTAATTAACCAAATATTTAATTTAATTTTAATGTCCAACTTCTATAATTTTAGTCGAGATAGAATTAACACCTAATTTCTCAAGTAGTCTTCTTCTTATAATTCACCATCGCTTTAATTAGTTAATGACTAGTTTATGGATTTAATAAATTTCCCAATGGTTTTATTCTTACAATCCATCCAATAATTAACCGGAACCTCGGAAGTTACTAATAGGATAATTTGTTAACTAGGAACTGGGTTATTCATGAATCTATCCGGCTAAGTATTTTAAATTAAATTATCGTGATTAATTTGCGACTTATCTCATGTCTAATTCTTTTTATTTAAACGCTTATAATAGATTCTTTTATTAAAACTTAGATATCTTGTATTTATCGGGGCTCTAATACTGAACATTGTTTGAAACTAAAGCTTTGGTTGGAACCTACATGGAATGTTTTGAAATTTAATGTGTCGGGTTATTAGTCGTGGATTTAAAGACTTAAGAATACTTATTTTTGTCCTTACTAAATTAGTTCAAGTTCGTATTCCAAACATTCACTAAGTTACCCCTTAATAGTAAAAGCCTGTAATTTTTAATAAATTATTTAGCTCAGTATTTATATTACTTCAATTAAGTCTCACTCGTAGTTAAATAACTTTTCGAATTCGCGACCGAGGATCTACTTTTAAATGTAACTAACTATTTTAAATTCCGACTAAATAGTCATAACTAATTATGTGGATTTAAATAAATCGTGCTATAACTCGATACTTATAAGTTAATTTAATGGTCCTTTAAAAGTTTTCAATTCCTTAAAAGTAATCCACTAGGATTGACCTAATTAAATTCACGCTTCAAAAATATCTCTTTTTAATCCTTCAAAATTTTTAATTTATGAGAAATTTTGAATATCTATTTATTAGAATCCAAATTTTTATTTATAAATTTTATGGGGTGTTATAGCCAACAGCAACCACCACCACCGGAGTCCTCTTCTCCTTCCCATTACCACCGTGCGGCGCCCTCCGTTCGCCGTCCCGTCTTTTTCCGAAATCCCCTCACCACCGCGCCGCCGCCCCTACATCCCCAAAACCCCCACTGCCTCCACCACCATCTCGCTTCGCCACCACCGTCCTCCTCCATTCCGCCACCACCGCGGCCACAGCCGCCGGCCACTGTCACCACCACCATTTTTCAAATCCCGCGGCCTCCGCCTCGCCCCCACCACTGTCCTCTATCCTCTTCCTCAACTATCAAGATCCGAACCACAAAACCACCACCACCACCACCACCATTCTCTTCTTCCCAAAAACAACAAAAACCAGAAACCAAACCCAATGATTCAAACAAAAAGAACAGGAAATAGAGGGGCAGGGACAATTCGAGACAGAGAGAGACCGAGACAGAAAGAGAGAGAGATCCGAGAGGGAGAGAGGAGGAAGCCGCCGCCGCTTCAGCGTGCTCCACCGCCATAGCCACCATCGCGGCATCGCCCATCCCAAGCCGCCGCTGCCGTGCTCCCTCGTCATCGCCGGCCCTCCCTTTTACTCCAAATAGGAAAAGAAAACAAGGAAATGGGGGGGGGGGGGGGTTACCGAAGGGAAGAAGACAAACAATTACAAACAGAGAAAGGTTTCAGTGAAAGGAAATAAAGGTAAAGTGGTGATTAAAGCTGAAAGGGGAAAGGGGGGAGCAGCGAAAATTGGGGGAAAGCTGCAAAAGAATTTAATGGCCTTGGTTAGGCCTTCTCCAATGGTAATACCCCAATTCCAGGTATTTAGGTGCCACATCAGCGCCAACTCAAAATTTAAATACCCCTACCTATAAATAAAACATCTCCCCCCAACAACAATACCCAAAAAGTAGGTATTTAGGGGACCCACTTACTATTCTACTTTTTATTACAGTATATAATTATATTTTAATTTATCAACTATTAAAATTATTTAATTTTGTAATAAATAATAAATAATTACTAATATTTTCGAATAATTTTATTTATTTACTATTTTAGAAGTTAAGTTCATCATTTTGAATATTTAAATCTGGATAGATATGTTAGCTTTTGTAATATACAGGAGTAGTATTTTAAATACATAGTGTAACGCCCCGAAAATTCAAACCTGATTTTCAGAAGCATTACCACCGTACTAACTACCCTAAACTGGTGGCCAGCTAATTTAGGCTAGCTAGTACAAGGCTGAGTGCAAAACCTAAGGTGATTATCTGAGTTAACCAATTATGAGCGGAAGCTAGAAGTAAAAACAACACATAGACAAGTAGTGAGCATCAACTAGTCCTCCAACGAGATAAAGCGTTTAATAGCAAACAGGCTACAAGGCTCCACATTATTCAACACCTGGCAGCATGCGCAAATACTCCAAATACAGACTACTAGCCCCAAAGCAGTACAAATATGGCCACAGGCCGACAGAATATAAATCAGATGCTCATCGACCTCATCTAACAAGTAGTTCAATATCAGACAAGTAATACCACATAAAATCATAAAAGCATAAGTGAATGCAATATATATATATATATAATACTATCTAGGTGATCTCTCAAAATCCCCAAATCCCATGTCATGCTCCAACTTCTCCAAGGGAATCTATAAAACAGACAAAGCAAAGGGAGTCAGTACAACGTACTGAGCAAGGGAAATATGTGCAGGGGAAAAATAAGGGGAGACAAATAAATAATAAACCAAGCAAGGAAAGCATATAATAAATCATCACACTACTCCATAACAGTACTTTAACCACAACATACAAGAAATAGATAAATACAACATATAAATAAATCATCACATCGTCTCATACCGGTGCTTCAACCACAAACATACAAATGACATAAATAAAACATCACACCGTCCCATACCGGTGCTTCAACCACAAACATACAATTTATGCACGTGATGCATGGCCTAACATACACCTATCTACCCTATATGCAAATGCAATGAATATGCCTAGCCGGCACCTAAACCCACGGGTGAGGATATCATCAACTCCAACCCGTTACAGGGTAACATACACCATCCCCGCAGGGACCACAGGCATCACAGCCAATAATCACACCCCAAAGGGCCAACAGGCATCACAGCCAATAAACACACCCCGAAGGGCCATCGGGACTCAACAACACCTGTGAAGGCTGCCCGATCAATCATAAATATCATATCACCCCATTGGACCAACAGGCATAACAGCCAATAATCCACCCCGCAGTACCACCGGGACTCAACAACACTTGTGAATGCTTCCCGTAAAATCATTGTCACGCCCATTGACATAATAATATCACAATCATGCCCATCGGGCAAGTCCGTCAATCCCATCATAATTCAAACTCATAACCATAATTAAATAAAGGTACTTGCTGGGATACATTTCACATTTTAACCACATAACATATAAACAATATTGACAGTTCCAATAATACTACAATGCCAAAACAATATTATATGGTCAATATTATATGGTCAATGAAAGTGAATAAAATATCATCTACCAACAGTACACATGTTTAGGCCAAACAACATGATTAGGAATTGATATAAAAATATATTAAATAAATAGTACAAGTCCCTATAATATCACTAATACACATTCGTACGAATCCACACATTCAATACCACAATATGCTATTTCAAGATATAGTACATATTATGAGCTCCATCTCAAGGTAGTTTAAAGGAAGAATAAAATAAATTACGCTTAGCTGAGACCAATTCCACCAATCATTAGCCAGATTACTATTCCATGTATATTAAATAATATTTACTCAAATTCTTCCATACCTCTTGAACCAGCAATTACCAAATATTAACAAAACTCAACCTTCCAAGATTTCTCCAACAAGGTTCAACAATCCCCATTCTTACAATAATCTCCAAATTTAATAACCAAGGCATAATTATTAAATTTCACATTAACCCAACCATTGAGAAATTTCCAGCTTGTAAAACCTTTATTCAATAACTTAGAAATCAACCAATTGTTTGAAATCACAACCTGTTCCACAATCCTCGATCAAACTTAAATAACTAGCTATCAAAACCAAGCAACTCAAATATTAAATTCATGAAGGATTAACGTGATCATCAAAATAACATTCTTCAATCACAACCCCAATCACCAATCTAAAATAAAAGTTATAAACACCCAAATTAATTCATCAACTCGACAAATTACCAACTTCCAAAATCATTGTAGAAGAAAGGAGGACGAAAAGAGTACAAGAGAAAGAGATATTGGAAAAAGAAGGGAGAAGGCCGGCAACCGCCGCCACTGACTAGTCTACCCGTCACCACCACCCGAAACACCGGCGATTTCCCCATCGCCGTTGTTGCCCTCTCGACGGAAGAAGAAAATAATTGGGGAAGAAAGAGATAGAGGGAAAGAAAGGGAAACCCCCAACACAAATTAAATGCACATAGAGTCCCTTGCCTGATTTCGACGAGCCTCAAGCTTCACGATCGTTGTCATTCTCTTCCTCCTTAGGCACGCAAGTTTGCGATCTTCTCCTCCCTACCCTAACGTGTTAACAGCCAAGAAGAAAATGGGGAAAATATGGGTTGGGCTTGCGTTAAAAACATGTTATTGGACTATAGCTAAACAATTGGATTGTGAAAGTTGGGTCATTACATCCTCTCCCCCTTAGGATTATTTCGTCCCCGAAATATATCGAACGGAACGAAAATGTAGACTCGCATATGGTAGCTTGTTATAACACTTTGATTGATACATATCCAGAATAATATAAGTAAGCATCATCATCATGTTACATGTTAACCGAGCTACCCATTTTACAGATATAAACCCACATGCTTATTGAATTCTACAAAGCCAAAATCATCAGGTCCACCCTGATCTCACGACCTCCGATGCCTTACACTGCATCTTTCCACAAGTTATCACTACAACCTCTGGTTGGGCATTAACGGCCTACTGTATGTTAGTGTAGGAATTTTAGAGCCACAAATGAACTTAAGGCTCCGGAGTCAAAGAAAACAATTGCAGCATGTCTTGGCAAAAGAATGGTTCCCTAAAGCAGGGGTACAATTAAACGACTCAACAAATGAGTAAGTCAGAAACACCTATCAGTAACATATAAACAACGTTAGCAAAACATCAAACATACAAAAGCACAATCGTTGAACAATTATAATAATAATAAAAAAGCACTTAACAACACTTAATGACTGTAATGAAACAAAGACCCCAACCGGAGTACCATGGTTATTCATAGTTTCCCTGAACTGTGACTTAACCTGGAAAGAGCAATAGCAATGACAAAAGCATAAGTAATTACAATGCAGTCATACACTATATGCATTTCCCCACTGCTCACCACCTATGTCTACACAATTTTTTAATTAGATATAAGAGCACACAGGCTCTGATACCACTCTGTAACGCCCCGAAAATTCAAACCTAATTTTCAGAAGCATTACCACCGTACTAACTACCCTAAACTGGTGGCCAGCTAATTTAGGCTAGCTAGTACAAGGCTGAGTGCAAAACCTAAGGTGATTATCTGAGTTAACCAATTATGAGCGGAAGCTAGAAGTAAAAACAACACATAGACAAGTAGTGAGCATCAACTAGTCCTCCAACGAGATAAAGCGTTTAATAGCAAACAAGCTACAAGGCTCCACATTATTCAACACCTGGCAGCATGCCCAAATACTCCAAATACAGACTACTAGCCCCAAAGCAGTACAAATATGGCCACAGGCCGACATAATATAAATCAGATGCTCATCGACCTCATCTAACAAGTAGTTCAATATCAGACAAGTAATACCACATAAAATCATAAAAGCATAAGTGAATGCAATATATATATATATATAGATATATATATATAATACTATCTAGGTGATCTCTCAAAATCCCCAAATCCCATGTCATGCTCCAGCTTCTCCAAGGGAATCTATAAAACAGACAAAGCAAAGGGAGTCAGTACAACGTACTGAGCAAGGGAAATATGTGCAGGGGAAAAATAAGAGGAGACAAATAAATAATAAACCAAGCAAGGAAAGCATATAATAAATCATCACACTACTCCATAACAGTACTTTAACCACAACATACAAGAAATAGATAAATACAACATATAAATAAATCATCACACCGTCCCATACCGGTGCTTCAACCACAAACATACAAATGACATAAATAAAACATCACACCGTCCCATACCGGTGCTTCAACCACAAACATACAATTTATGCACGTGATACATGGCCTAACATACACCTATCTACCCTATATGCAAATGCAATGAATATGCCTAGCCGGCACCTAAAAACCCGAGCGGTATGAACCCACGGGTGAGGATATCATCAACTCCAACCCGTTACAGGGTAACATACACCATCCCCGCAGGGACCACAGGCATCACAGCCAATAATCACACCCCGAAGGGCCAACATGCATCACAGCCAATAAACACACCCGAAGGGCCATCGGGACTCAACAACACCTGTGAAGGCTGCCCGATCAATCATAAATATCATATCACCCCATTGGACCAACAGGCATAACAGCCAATAATCCACCCCGCAGTACCACCGGGACTCAACAACACCAGTGAAGGCTTCCCGTAAAATCATTGTCACGCCCATTGACATAATAATATCACAATCATGCCCATAGGGCAAGTCCGTCAATCCCATCATAATTCAAACTCATAACCATAATTAAATAAAGGTACTTGCTGGGATACATTTCACATTTTAACCACATAACATATAAACAATATTGACAGTTCCAATAATACTACAATGCCAAAGCAATATTATATGGTCAATATTATATGGTCAATGAAAGTGAATAAAATATCATCTACCAACAGTACACATGTTTAGGCCAAACAACATGATTAGGAATTGATATAAAAATATATTAAATAAATCGTACAAGTCCCTATAATATCACTAATACACATTCGTACGAATCCACACATTCAATACCACAATATGCTATTTCAAGATATAGTACATATTATGAGCTCCATCTCAAGGTAGTTTAAAGGAAGAATAAAATAAATTACGCTTAGCTGAGACCAATTCCACCAATCATTAGCCAGATTACTATTCCACATATATTAAATAATATTTACTCAAATTCTTCCATACCTCTTGAACCAGCAATTACCAAATATTAACAAAACTCAACCTACAAAACTCAACCTTCCAAGATTTCTCCAACAAGGTTCAACAATCCCCATTCTTACAATAATCTCCAAATTTAATAACCAAGGCATAATTATTAAATTTCACATTAACCCAACCATTGAGAAATTTCCAGCTTGTAAAACCTTCATTCAATAACTTAGAAATCAACCAATTGTTTGAAATCTCAACCTGTTCCACAATCCTCACTCAAACTTAAATAACTAGCTATCAAAACCAAGCAACTCAAATATTAAATTCATGAAGGATTAACGTGATCATCAAAATAACATTCTTCAATCACAACCCCAATCACCAATCTAAAATAAAAGTTATAAACACCCAAATTAATTCATCAACTCGACAAATTACCAACTTCCAAAATCATTGTAGAAGAAAGGAGGACGAAAAGAGTACAAGAGAAAGAGATATTGGAAAAAGAAGGGAGAAGGCCGGCAACCGCCGCCAGTGACTAGTCTACCCGTCACCACCACCCGAAACACCGGCGATTTCCCCATCGCCGATGTTGCCCTCTCGACGGAAGAAGAAAAGAATTGGGGAAGAAAGAGATAGAGGGAAAGAAAGGGAAACCCCCAACACAAATTAAATGCACATAGAGTCCCTTGCCTGATTTCGACGAGCCTCAAGCTTCACGATCGTTGTCATTCTCTTCCTCCTTAGGCACGCAAGTTTGCGATCTTCTCCTCCCTACCCTAACGTGTTAACAGCCAAGAAGAAAATGGGGAAAATATGGGTTGGGCCTGCGTTAAAAACATGTTATTGGACTATAGCTAAACAATTGGATTGTAAAAGTTGGGTCATTACACATAGTAATAAATTAACATTTTGTTAAGAAAGAAGAAGAGAAAAATATTATTAAAAAACACATAGTTATGTTTTATTAATACAGAAAGGAAAGCAAAAAAAAAGAAAAAATGAAAAGCACTGCAGTGCATGCATTTCTATAGAAACTTCCTGGGTAGCAAATTTGCTACTCAATTTGTTTCTTTCCCTCCCCCCATTGGCTTGCTTCCCTCTCTCATAGGTATTTGTCCTTGCCACATCATCACCTTCCCCACCATTGGGGAAGGCCTTATCCGTAAAATAAATGGGTTTGGCATATGGTAGGGGTGTTGACCAGGTAAAATAATGCTACACAATTGCCTATATAATAATGTCCACCCCACCAGCGGTCCTCACGCCAAACACACCCATTTTTCTTGATCCCACTCTTTATTTCAGTTTTCTTAGTTTAGTTCAGTTTTTTTTGAATTTTAGTAGTATTGTAAGAAATATTTTAGTAAGTTGGAATTTTGGATGAGAATTTTCACGGCAAGACAAGGAGTTTTAGAGCTTATTACAAATAGCTAATCCATAACAATTGTTCCGGGTAAGATTCATTCAAGTTGAGAAATTTTAGTCA
The DNA here is from genome assembly GCA_030278955.1 of Hygrophila difformis. NCBI lineage: Eukaryota > Viridiplantae > Streptophyta > Magnoliopsida > Lamiales > Acanthaceae > Hygrophila > Hygrophila difformis. Next base: position 40,580,844 of record JAOANR010000002.1, on the reverse strand, counting down.
TTATTTATGTTAAAACAATATTATAGCATACTAAGTAAATATTTTAAATTTTTTACTAGTCGTATAGCTGTAAAGGGATATCTGCTCGTAGCCTGTGCGTGTGTCAAACCCATCTTGCCACGGTGACTGTAAGTAGATTTTTACTTTTTGGAGTAAACCCAAATTATTTAGCTTAGGCATAAATTTCAAGAAAACCATTTTTATTACGTTTTAAATTTATGCTTATAGCTCCCTACTGCTTTTGGATTATTGGTATGCCATTTTACTGTGCTTATTTAATTTCTGCAATAAATAATATGGATTTTTGGAGCTCATTGTTACGGGGTGGGTCTACGCTACTGAGTCGGCTCAACGCGACCTCCGCCGTTTGCGTGCGTCGCATGCCATTCGGGGACCGTTGAAAACTAGCGCGACGCCATGGTTGGATTCCGCGTGGTCTGAGGGAATTTCTTACCTCCACCACAACCCTTGAATGTATGTGAGAACTGGGCCCTACAACAGGGAACCTGCACATCATGTTGGCTGAGAAATTTATTTCTTGGTAGCGGATAGTGTCATATTATCTCTTCCCGGTATTAGATTTATATGGATTTTGTCTGTGCTTAAATTAATTCTCGTTTTAGCATACCATTACCATAACTGTTCTTTTTCAACTATTTCTGCAACCCGACCTCCTCCGGGAGTAAAGGTCTACTTACTCAGCGATTGTTTTCGCTGACTCTACACTTTCACCGTTTCCTTTCAGGTCATAAAATCTGCAAGGCATCAATGCACGGGCACGGTTTGGGGTATTTTGTACGAAAAGTATATTCTAAGTCCCTCTTGGGATAGACAAATTTATTACTTGGCATAGATAATGATTTATCAAGTATAAACAAATATTTGGGTTCTACCCCATTATGAATATTTATGTGCCCTACTGTTTTAAACAATGCATTGCGCGTTTAATAGTATTTTTGAATATAAAATAGAGAATCCCTTTTTAAATAAAAACTCCCATGGAATTTACTCCATTTCTATCGTTGAGCTCCCTGAGGAATGCGTTCCTCCGTTTTGGTTGTACAATCCAACCATTTTTATTAAGCTTATTTTATACACTTCACAGTATTATAAGCTTCTTTGCGAATTATATGCTAGCTTGTCCGGAACGTGGTTAGCATATACATTCAGCTGTAATATTTATTCTAGCCTTAGCGTATTTCGGGATGTCCCGGAATACGTGGCGGTAGCACCCCACCCATTGTTCCCGCTCTTTTCTTCCGCTGCATCCTTAGGGAAAATGGGGGTGTTACAGTTTGGTATCAGAGCATTTTGCTCTTGGAATTGTGCATCTGTAATTTTTTTAAAATTCATGCACCAAAAATTATTTTTAAAGCCAGGTGGCTATGCAAGTCGTGTATTTAAATTTTTAAAATTTTACACGAAAAGTATTTGAAAAGCATTCGGATTAGTGCATATAAATTATTGCAATTTTTGCACGAGGAATATTTTTGAAGAGCCATTTTTGCTCTAAAAAGTAATGCATTTAAATTATTGAAATTTTTGCACAAAATATTTTGAAAGGACTATGCCAAGTATTTTTTTAAGTTAAATTTTAGGATGGGGACACACACACATATGCATATAGGCACGAGCGGAATTTTGGTTTATTACAAGTATATTCTTGACAAGAATTTCCCAAGGTATCAGACTCCGAGCTAGAGTCTCTCTCCGATTATCTTATGACTGCTTTGCCTTAGTATCTACCTCTAGACGTGTTTTGGATAATCTACTAGTATTGCATTAGTTTCTTGGCTTCTCAGCTTCAGTTAACTAATTACGTAGGATGATGCCTACATATGCGATGACCTTAGTGTTATGCGAAGTCTTGCCTTAGTCAAATAAGGTTTTGCCTTAGACTATAAGAGCCCGATTTAAGCGTTAACACGATAATCGTGCGAATGATTGGAACTAAGAATTTTTCTAATTATATATGTCTTAAAGGTAAGACGCGGGTGTCATGGAATGGCACCGAAGAATTTTAAGCTCACAACGAGTTTTATAAAACATATGAAAATTTTTCCTTGAATTCATATGCCAAATTGGCAAAGGAAGTTAAATATTCTTGAGAAGGCAATTGGCGCTTCAAGGATAAATTAAGACGTTCATTCTATTAGCTTTAAAGACTTGGAACCCAACTCTTGTAAGAAGATTCGCTACTTAAAACTTGATCGAATAGTTGGGATTGCTTCGTATCTACCTCGATAGAATTCCCAAATATGTTGCTTGAGCGGTTTTTCCCTCGAGAAGGGTACAGGAGCCTATAACGACAATTTTATTGATCCATGTTTTCAAGCAAACCTATGAACTATTAAGGACGAAGGTCCTATAAAGGGCGATGAAATTTTCTACCCGAAAAACCTTAAAATTTCGTAATCACCAAATCATTTGGAAAGTAATTAGAATTTTTGATAAATGATAAATTGAGAGCAAATGAATTTCTCTCAAGATTATGATTATGTTTCAGATGCCACCACGAGGACGCCCAGGAAAACGTCCGGCTGACCCCCTCTATGCACCTAATCCCATGGAGGATAGGCAAGACGCTATAGAGGGACGACAAGCTCGATTAGAGCAAGTAATGTTAACTATTGGTACCGCGGTAGAGCGACAGATGGCAAGGGACGAAATACAAGGGGAGCCACCCACGGATTTCATCAAGGCCATACATGAGTACCAACCCCCGAACTATACCGGACAAGAGGACCCGGATAAGCTAGAAGGGTGGATCGAGAAATTCGACAAACTACTTGTAACACCTCGATCAATTATTTCTTAAAATTAATGAGATTAATTGTGATTAATTAGGTTTTAATATTTAACAAGGGTCCATGTAGGGGTCAAAATTTTTGGAGCCATAAAGAGTGGGGAGCTAACCCACTTGTAAAGAGAATCAAGCAAATGGAGCCCAATACACTGGAATAAGGAAGTAAGGAAGATATACCACAACATGACCCGACCCGGATCCCTATGAGAGCATTTAACAATCTGGTAAGTTGGATAGAGATGAAAACATCTTCAAACTTTCCCCTAATTCCCGTAGCTCTCATGGGAGACAACTAGGGTTCTTCAATCATGCTCCAATCTCTCATTCAGCTTGAAATTTCTTGTAGGAATCAAATATAGACATGTTGGTAAGTTGTTTTCTTGAACTGTTGTTTGATTTTCAAAGATTTGAAAGTGGTTTTGGGGTTTTACAGTAAGTGACGAATTGGGTGATTTTTGGGTGTAGCTTTGATTTAACTTGGATTTGGCCTCCCAATCTTGTTCTTAAGCTTCGATTCCAGTTGAGGTATGTAATTTCGTGGGTTTTGTTGCTTGATTTTGAGTTTAAGGTGGTGTTGGGTGTTGGAGAAGATGATGATGATTTTGGTGTTTTTGGATATGAATTGTGTTGTAGTGTGCTGATTGAGCTTGGGGACCCGAAGGATTGAAGTTGGGAACTTCTTGGATGAAGGCAAGGAGTAGTATAACTTATTGGGGAAGAGGAATGGCATGAAAATGGCTGAAAATCGCCATTTTCAGGCTATTTTGCGCTATGCAGAGGTTTCGCGTGTCTTGCGCGTGCCCACGCCTAACGCATCAGTTTCCCCCCCCTGTTTTGCCTGTTTCAGTTTATTCCTTGCGCGTGCCCACGCCTAACACACCCAGCATGCTGTTTTGCCTGTTTTAACTATCTCTTCCACATCTTTGGTGCTTTCACTTCTCTTTAATCTACCTAAAGATGTTTATAAGTTATTTTACCATAATTTTGACATAATTAGGAGCTCTCATGAATGTTATGTCGCCTTAGAAATTAGAAATTTTCGGGATTAGGTGATTTAGAGCATTATAATGGAAAGCATGATACCTTAGTCAAATGTAAGTGTTCTCATGAATTTGTATGTTGCCTTCGAACCTATGCTATGCCTTAGAACCTAAGGGAATGCCAGGTGGACGGATCTTTGCTTGATGAATTATGCGATATTTTGGTCGTTCTGTGGAATTGGTCTATTTCTTGCTGTTATGTTGAGATTTGGCATATTTCAAGGCCATTGTGATGAGACTTGGCAACTCTCATTTGTGTAATGATGCTTTCGAGGATGTTGGGGATTCTTCCTTGTGACATGCTTTCGAGCTATAGCTGGGCAGGGTCGGGAGAATCTAATCGTCCTGGGCATGATGCTTTCGAGGATGTTGGGGATTCTTACGATTGATAAGAATCTAACCGTCCTGGGCATACTTGTGTATGGCTTTGAGGGATGTTCCCTGAGCTTTTACCTGCTAGATGGAGGTTGGTCTTGAGGACGCCCCATCGTACTCCACAATTTAGATTTAGTGCCAGGGCGGGGGCACTGGACACCTCTGGACCATTGCGGGATCGTGGACCCGGGTGGTGAGGATGTCAGCCATGGTATTAGGGTGCGCGCTAGGCATGTCTTGTGTTGCATTTAATAGGTAGACACATAGGTCATAACATTTCATACATCATGCTTCATCCTGGCATATTGCATTGCATTTACTTTCTGTCCTAGATTGATGTATTTAGTTTTGCTTTATTTGGTATATTGTTATTATCATTATTCTTTTTGTCTAACCCCTAATCCTTAGCTAGCTCTATTCCTTGCTCAGTACATTTGGTACTGACTCCTTGTTTGTTTTCTTTCTTTTTAGATTCTCACGTGGACGACGCAGGGCATGATGAGGGGTTGGGAAACGAGTGCAACTAAAGGACTCGATGCATTACTTTGTTTTGCTTCCCTGCTTTTGTGTATATTCGTAACCTGAATTGGGAACTCCAGTTATGTATATTATGTGAAGTCAGTTGTGGGAAGTCCTGGTTGCATGTTATGCTAGTGGGCTTGATGCCCAGATCTACTATGTTCATTCTGCTTCCGTTGTTATTGTTATTGCTAGTTTTGTTACAGGTTCTGATATTCAGGCTTCGTATCATGAATCCTAAGTTGATTGGCCAACAATTTAGGTGAAGTGATGTAATACCCCAAATTTTTTATCAAAGTCCAAAGGAATAAAAATTTATTCCGATCAATGTCGAAATATATCTGAGAAGAAGAAAATAATTTATCACAATAAATTATTGCTCGGAAATGAAACGCCGATAGATTTAAATTCAAAATGGAATAAAAGAGGGAAAGGAAGCCCGAAGACATTCCATGAATTGAGTCAAGATAATTGGAATTAAATTTAATAAGGAAAAGAATTTAAATTCCAAGAACCCGTGAAGTCGGAAGAAATTTAATGATACAAGTTATTGCACGGGAATCAAAAGACGACAAATTGGAAGCCGACGAATCCGAGAAATCGCCATCGAAAATTTAAATCCAAAAATAAAGAATTGGATTTAAATTATTAAAACCGAAATAATTCCGAGAGAGCGGAATTTATTATTTATCGGAAGATAGCAACTCGAAACGAGTTTATCGAATTGTCCCAACAATCACGGATAATTCCCACATTATGATTTTTATTTTTGTAGATAAGAAATATTAAAATTTAAAAAAAAAAAAAAAAAAAAAAAGTTACTGTAGCACGTGTCTACTGTAGCAGTACTGTAGCAGTACTGTAGCACTACTGTAGCACGTGCGGGTACTGTAGCAGCCGATCACTTGTCGGATTTTTGTCTCTTTAATGGCAAAAATACACCCCCAACACCCCATTATCATCCTTTCAAATCCCTTCTTCATCCCAAACTCTCCCAAAGCCAAAACACCTTTCCGGCGAACTTCCGACGAACTTCCGGCAACTTTCCGGCAACCAAATCCGACCAAGGAAGTGTGTAGATCAAGGATCACAGTGCTTAGATCTTTGGTAAGTAGTATCTTAGGTTCTCAATCTCGTTTTTCCTCTCAAATCCCCAATCTAACTCTTGAATCGTTGATTGCAAATACGTTCGTGGCCAAAGTCGGGAACTTTGCGTTTCGTAGATCCGTTCGTAGGTGTTTGGACGACTCAAGAACACAATCTTTGTAAGTTAACCTTACTATGGTTTTGGGTGACATAAAATGCAACCAAACATAGAGATTCAACTCAAGAAAATTAATAAAAATCTGTCAACAAGAGAAACCCTCAACGCAGCGTTTTCGTATGAATTTTTCAAACCCCTAAAGCTGCTCAAACAAGAAAACTCAAAACATGAAAAGTGTTTCTATGGCTTTGGTCTAGCTTCTGTAAAAATTTCATAATTTTTCATGATGTTTTGAAACCTGAAACCAACCCAAAACCGAAGAGCATTAAATCTGGATCTTAGAACTTTGGCAGATTTCACTCTCAATCTTGTTGGTTATTTTGACCATGGATCTAGGCCGATCTAGGATTGGTGTTGAACATAAGAATTGTAGATCTATGAGTTTAGAACATTACTGTAAGTTTTTAGAATTTTTCGTTGAGATTTGAGTCTCCGAACCTGAGCCGATCCGATCTGCGTTAGAACCGAATTTACGAACGTTGACAGTTTTCATAACCGATCTTGATGAGCTTATTCCTATCATTTCTAGGCCGAATCAATCTTCATGATCTAAACAAAAGTTGTTGGAAATCATGTCTAGTATGTCTCTGTAAAATCTCAGAATTTTTGGAGTCCATTTGATATGATAAAAAGTCGAATCTTTTAACGTTGTCAAACCTGAATCCTGACAGCTTTTTGATTCTGTACAAAACTCGATTTTTGACATGCTTCCCATCGTTTTTCCGAAAAACTTAAAACACGAAAGTTGTTCATTGGGATGTTTTTGAGATACTGTACAAATTTCAGATCAATCGCCTAAGAAATGGATTTTTAAACCAAAAAGGCGTAAACTGTGACGCCAAATAATTTTTAAATCGAAGAGATTTTGAATTTCGAAACAAACGGTCGAGACGTTGAATTACGATATATCTATACTTTTGAAAAATCCCATTACACCAAATAAAAACATTTTCTTTAAAAGAATTCTTTTGAAACATTGGGGACTTGTGACCAAGTTTGATATTATCAATATGATTCATGCGGGTTTGATTCCCTATGATGTATTTGAGTTCTTGCGGGTTAGATTCCCCAAGAGCGATCGTATGTTTTCCTACGGGTTTGATTCCCTAGGATGTATTGAGTTCTTGCGGGTTAGATTCCCCAAGAGCGATTGTATGATTTCCTGCGGAAGTATTGATTATGAGGATTGCGGTCACAAGAGCCCTGGTGAATGGTGAACTATAAAAGAAACGAAAAATATTTTGAGAAATGATATTTTTGAAATTGGCTGAGGCCGCCGGATCACCGGCTAAATGATACTTTTGAAATTGGCTGCGGCCGCCGGATCACCGGCTAAATGATATATTGTTGAGATGGTGGCGTAACGGGAAGAATTTTTTTTAAAAGCTCAAAACATCTTTTTATTAAATCTTAATTAAAGGCTTTGAAACCCCTAACCCATGCTATGTGTTAACTTACTCAGCGCGTTTTTGCTGACCCAAACCATATATCTCCTTTTTCTTACAGAGTACGAAGAATATGCATCGTCATATGCATACATGGGAACATTAGGGGAAATCTTTATTTTAAATCCCTGCATTTAATTACGACCTGCATGAACGGGCCTGTTTAACCCGTGTTTTGGCCATGTTGGCCCTATATTTAAATTCCGCTGCAACTTTGATGTATTATCTTTAAATTATATATGAATGGGCTGTTTGAATATTTTTAAATTCTGAAAAACCATAGCCTTGCATCTCTTTAGTGAGCTCGGAGAAACCGTGTCTTGCTAGGGAGATGTGGCGGTGGCATCCCGGCCTGGGTTACCAAAACCGGGGTGTTACAGGATGGTATCAGAGCCCGGAATATTTTAAAACTACTATTTTAAAGAACCCGTAATATTTTTTAAACTATTATTTTCAAGTATTATTATTTTTAAAGTTATCATTTCTAAACTAGTAGTATATTTCAAAGAGCCCAATTATTATTTTGAAGTTAAAGCCCAAATTTTTAGCCCAAAATTTTTTTTGAAGCCCAAGAAATTATTTTGGCCCAATAGCCTTGTTTTTATTTAAAGCCCAAATAATTTATTTCATTCGGCCCAATATAGTGGCCCAAACCTTTTATCCTTATTTTAACCTATCCATGGAATAAATTTATTTTTTTAAAACCCATGGATAAATAAAGGCATGCATAAAATTTTTTTTTTATTGGGGGGATCACATATGCATATGCATACATAAATACACTAACCCTTTTTATGTGAATTATCGGTAATAAGAAACACTCCTACCTTAGAACTCGACATGATCTTGACTTAGGAGCGCTTGCTAAAGACTAACTTTGCCTTAGTCCTAGATCTTGATCACTTAGAAACTCATCTTCGCGTACTTCTATAACAGAAATTGGCACCTATAAGAAAACAGAGGAAGGATCATATGCGATGATACCCGAACATGGTTGTGAATAATACATAGGCAGTTATGGGGACATAACTGTAATCTTAAGGGGGGGAGGATGTAATACCCCGTAAGAATGCATAAGCATTTATTTTTGAAACCCGAATAGTTTGTATCCCAAGTAAACAAAAGGACCATAACTCTTAGCGCGAGAAAAGCCGAAACACAACTTCGAGGACGAAGTTGATTCTTAAGGGGGGTAGACTGTAATACCCCAAATTTTTTATCAAAGTCCAAAGGAATAAAAATTTATTCCGATCAATGTCGAAATATATCTGAGAAGAAGAAAATAATTTATCACAATAAATTATTGCTCGGAAATGAAACGCCGATAGATTTAAATTCAAAATGGAATAAAAGAGGGAAAGGAAGCCCGAAGACATTCCATGAATTGAGTCAAGATAATTGGAATTAAATTTAATAAGGAAAAGAATTTAAATTCCAAGAACCCGTGAAGTCGGAAGAAATTTAATGATACAAGTTATTGCACGGGAATCAAAAGACGACAAATTGGAAGCCGACGAATCCGAGAAATCGCCATCGAAAATTTAAATCCAAAAATAAAGAATTGGATTTAAATTATTAAAACCGAAATAATTCCGAGAGAGCGGAATTTATTATTTATCGGAAGATAGCAACTCGAAACGAGTTTATCGAATTGTCCCAACAATCACGGATAATTCCCACATTATGATTTTTATTTTTGTAGATAAGAAATATTAAAATTTAAAAAAAAAAAAAAAAAAAGTTACTGTAGCACGTGTCTACTGTAGCAGTACTGTAGCAGTACTGTAGCACTACTGTAGCACGTGCGGGTACTGTAGCAGCCGATCACTTGTCGGATTTTTGTCTCTTTAATGGCAAAAATACACCCCCAACACCCCATTATCATCCTTTCAAATCCCTTCTTCATCCCAAACTCTCCCAAAGCCAAAACACCTTTCCGGCGAACTTCCGACGAACTTCCGGCAACTTTCCGGCAACCAAATCCGACCAAGGAAGTGTGTAGATCAAGGATCACAGTGCTTAGATCTTTGGTAAGTAGTATCTTAGGTTCTCAATCTCGTTTTTCCTCTCAAATCCCCAATCTAACTCTTGAATCGTTGATTGCAAATACGTTCGTGGCCAAAGTCGGGAACTTTGCGTTTCGTAGATCCGTTCGTAGGTGTTTGGACGACTCAAGAACACAATCTTTGTAAGTTAACCTTACTATGGTTTTGGGTGACTTAAAATGCAACCAAACATAGAGATTCAACTCAAGAAAATTAATAAAAATCTGTCAACAAGAGAAACCCTCAACGCAGCGTTTTCGTATGAATTTTTCAAACCCCTAAAGCTGCTCAAACAAGAAAACTCAAAACATGAAAAGTGTTGCTATGGCTTTGGTCTAGCTTCTGTAAAAATTTCATAATTTTTCATGATGTTTTGAAACCTGAAACCAACCCAAAACCGAAGAGCATTAAATCTGGATCTTAGAACTTTGGCAGATTTCACTCTCAATCTTGTTGGTTATTTTGACCATGGATCTAGGCCGATCTAGGATTGGTGTTGAACATAAGAATTGTAGATCTATGAGTTTAGAACATTACTGTAAGTTTTTAGAATTTTTCGTTGAGATTTGAGTCTCCGAACCTGAGCCGATCCGATCTGCGTTAGAACCGAATTTACGAATGTTGACAGTTTTCATAACCGATCTTGATGAGCTTATTCCTATCATTTCTAGGCCGAATCAATCTTCATGATCTAAACAAAAGTTGTTGGAAATCATGTCTAGTATGTCTCTGTAAAATCTCAGAATTTTTGGAGTCCATTTGATATGATAAAAAGTCGAATCTTTTAACGTTGTCAAACCTGAATCCTGACAGCTTTTTGATTCTGTACAAAACTCGATTTTTGACATGCTTCCCATCGTTTTTCCGAAAAACTTAAAACACGAAAGTTGTTCATTGGGATGTTTTTGAGATACTGTACAAATTTCAGATCAATCGCCTAAGAAATGGATTTTTAAACCAAAAAGGCGTAAACTGTGACGCCAAATAATTTTTAAATCGAAGAGATTTTGAATTTCGAAACAAACGGTCGAGACGTTGAATTACGATATATCTATACTTTTGAAAAATCCCATTACACCAAATAAAAACATTTTCTTTAAAAGAATTCTTTTGAAACATTGGGGACTTGTGACCAAGTTTGATATTATCAATATGATTCATGCGGGTTTGATTCCCTATGATGTATTTGAGTTCTTGCGGGTTAGATTCCCCAAGAGCGATCGTATGTTTTCCTACGGGTTTGATTCCCTAGGATGTATTGAGTTCTTGCGGGTTAGATTCCCCAAGAGCGATTGTATGATTTCCTGCGGAAGTATTGATTATGAGGATTGCGGTCACAAGAGCCCTGGTGAATGGTGAACTATAAAAGAAACGAAAAATATTTTGAGAAATGATATTTTTGAAATTGGCTGAGGCCGCCGGATCACCGGCTAAATGATACTTTTGAAATTGGCTGCGGCCGCCGGATCACCGGCTAAATGATATATTGTTGAGATGGTGGCGTAACGGGAAGAATTTTTTTTAAAAGCTCAAAACATCTTTTTATTAAATCTTAATTAAAGGCTTTGAAACCCCTAACCCATGCTATGTGTTAACTTACTCAGCGCGTTTTTGCTGACCCAAACCATATATCTCCTTTTTCTTACAGAGTACGAAGAATATGCATCGTCATATGCATACATGGGAACATTAGGGGAAATCTTTATTTTAAATCCCTGCATTTAATTACGACCTGCATGAACGGGCCTGTTTAACCCGTGTTTTGGCCATGTTGGCCCTATATTTAAATTCCGCTGCAACTTTGATGTATTATCTTTAAATTATATATGAATGGGCTGTTTGAATATTTTTAAATTCTGAAAAACCATAGCCTTGCATCTCTTTAGTGAGCTCGGAGAAACCGTGTCTTGCTAGGGAGATGTGGCGGTGGCATCCCGGCCTGGGTTACCAAAACCGGGGTGTTACAAGTGATATGGCAGTGGCGTCGCGAAATTTGTTAAAATTTTCGGGGCGTTACACTACTAGAGGCGGTACGGTGCCCCAAGGAAAGCAAAGTGGAGGTGGCTACATTCTTCTTGGAAGGCCAGGCGAACACCTGGTGGCGAAACCATGAAAATAGAGACATTGGTTGGCCAGAGTTTAAGGAAAGCCTGCGGGCGAGGTTTTACCCAACTAGTGCGAAGAACTCTAGGTACGAAGAGTTCGTCAACTTAACACAAGGAAATTTCTTTGTCCATGAGTACTACGAGAAGTTCAATGAACTCCTCCGCTTCGCTCCAGGGTTAGTGAACACCGCTCTTTCCCAAGCCCAAAAATTTGAACTCGGATTAAACCGAGAGATCCGAGAAGGATTAGGCGGGAAACAATTCTTTAACCTACAAAAGCTATACGATCGGGCAATGACGGTTGAGCGAGTCCGGCAACCCAAACGTAGCGAGGAGCATGCCAGGCAAACCTCTACGATACGTAAGAAGGGGCGCCTCGAGAGAAACTCGGATAGAGGAAACCCGAACCAGCGCCGCAACTTCGATGACCCTAATCTAAGAAAGGATGACCACCTCCCTATGCCCGCAACCTGCCCGAGGTGCGGCAGCAAGCATTGGATGCAGGTATGTCCACAGAATGGGGAATGCTTTAGATGTGGCCTCGCAGGGTATAGGATCAAAGAATGCGGCATCCGAATTGACCCCAATAAGTTGCGAAATGATTTAAAAGGAGACCGTCGTTTTCAAACAGAAGCATCTCTGAATGGGAAGCCCAAGAACCCGCCGTCTACAAAAAAGAAACAACCAAGGAAGGTTGCAAGGGGTCAACTCGGGTAACCCCTGAAGAGGATAAAATTGGAGCGGGGGCACACTCATTGGAGGACATTTTTACTTTTGCTTTGGGACATGTAGCCCCTAATATGTCGGTATAGATTTCAACAATCCTGTTCATTACTCTCTAGGAACATTGAATCAATCGGGCATGGTAAAATGATATGTAAGTGGAGCGATCGTACTCCGATTTTTGAACCTAGTAATGCGCTTGATATGTATAGCCAAGTGATTCCCTTTTGTTGCAAGGCATTTTAAGCTTCCGCCTAAATGATAACCCCCGATGTAATATTTAAAATCTCGTTTCCTTTGGAAGGATTTATTTGACCTATAACCAAATGATTAGAGTGTCTGCCCATGCTTAAATAAATATGGAACCATCAACGGATGTAGAGATTAGATGGTACATGCCATGTAAAACGATATAACCTAAGAAATTCAAGAGCATATCGAGGATGAATACCTAAGGCTGGAGGAAGAAAATTATAATTGATAGGTAATACGCCAAAAGCTTGTCATAACAATAATATAAATTATGGAACAATACCTCTAGTTACAAATTTCTTGTAGTTTTTTTGTGAGGCTTCGAGGACGAAGCCTTATTTTAAGGAGGGTAGACTATAACACCCCATAAAATTATTAAGTAGAAATTTAAATTTTTAATAAATAGATATTTAAAAATTTCTCATAAATTTAAATTTTTGGAAGACAAAAAGAAAAGATATATTTGAAATATGAATTTATCCTAGTTGTGAACTATTTGAGAAATTAAAACTTTTAAGTGCAACAATATTTAATTAACTTATAAGTATTAAGTTATACATTATAACAAATTATTTAAATCCATGAGTACGACTATTTACTCAAAATTGAATTAGTCAATTTTAAACATAAATTCTCAATAGCAAATTCAGGAATGTGATTTAACTATGAGTGAGACTTGAATTAAACGAATATAAATAGTGAGCTAATTATTTATTAAAAATATAGGACCTTATAATTAAAATGTAACTTATTAAATTTACGAACTACTATCTTGAATTAATTTAGCCAAGAGCATAATAAATATTCATCTGCAAATCATTGACCCTTAATCACTAATCGATTATATTTAATTTCGAGATATGGAATGAAGCCCGAAAGGAGGTATAGCCTCAAACAAGATTTAATTATTAAACCCCTAATAAGTTTATAAGCTATTTGATTTTTAATAAAAGATCCATAATAAGCTTTTAAATAAAAAGAATTGAGCATGAGCTAAGTTGTAGAATTAGTCACTAAAATGCGATTTAAAATACTTAGCGGTTTAATTACGGAGTTAACGAGCGGCGATTGGTATGTTTAAAGATGTTAGATTAAATATTAGAAAGATTTAATTGAAATTCTTAAAATTAAAATATTAACCCACTTAATTACCGAAAATTGTCCGACTTTTAATTAATGGTGGTTTCAAATAGGGGGAAGTGGAGTCTTGAATTAATCGCCTAACAGTATCGGATTATCGAATAAATTAAGTCCATAATCTAAATTAACTAGTTGCTATAAATTTGGTTGGAACGCTTAATCAACAAAATTATAAAACACCCAAATCTTTAACTAGCATTTTGTCCCAAATGAGAAGATTTGAAGTGTTAGGTTCAACTACTAATAAAATCGACTATTAAATTGTTGGAGTTCATTAAATCCATTGGATGAGATTATATGGCTATTTGAGCTTATTTTAGCCATTGTCCCTACTTGGAAAATTGGGTAAATTGGACTAATTAGCTAATGGTGCCGATTGATAATTCGATTGATAGTTTATTTAACCACAAAATTCATTAAGTTAATAAGTAAGTATTAGGTCATGGGATTTTATTAAGTCCATAATCCGAGTGATTAAGTTAATTAAGTCCATAGTTAGGAAATTCTATTGGGCCATTCTGTAAGGTGATCAACAACAAAGAAAAAGAATTAAAACTAATTAAGCCCAAAAACAAATCAAGGACTAAGCCCAACAAAACCCTAGCCCAGGCCCAACACCCAAAACCAGACCCTAACCCTAGGCAGCTGCCACCGCCGCCTTTCCGGCGCCGCCACCGCCGGCGGCGAGTCGCCGGCCACCACCTCCGGCCACCACCAAAATTCCTCCCCGTTCCATTTTCGCCACCGGACCACCCTCCGCCGGCTGCCACCACCTCCCTCGGCGCCACCACCGCGAGCCGCCGCCATCCATTCCCCTTTCCTCACCCGCCAACAGCAACCACCACCACCGGAGCCCTCTTCTCCTTCCCATTACCACCGTGCGACGCCCTCCGTTCGCCGTCCCGTCTTTTTCCGAAATCCCCTCACCACCGCGCCGCCGCCCCTACATCCCCAAAACCCCCACTGCCTCCACCACCATCTCGCTTCGCCACCACCGTCCTCCTCCATTCCGCCACCACCGCGGCCACAGCCGCCGGCCACTGTGACCACCACCATTTTTCAAATCCCGCGGCCTCCGCCTCGCCCCCACCACTGTCCTCTATCCTCTTCCTCAACTATCAAGATCCGAACCACAAAACCACCACCACCACCATTCTCTTCTTCCCAAAAACAACAAAAACCAGAAACCAAACCCAATGATTCAAACAAAAAGAACAGGAAATAGAGGGGCAGGGACAATTCGAAACAGAGAGAGACCGAGACAGAAAGAGAGAGAGATCCGAGAGGGAGAGAGGAGGAAGCCGCCGCCGCTTCAGCGTGCTCCACCGCCATAGCCACCATCGCGGCATCGCCCATCCCAAGCCGCCGCTGCCGTGCTCCCTCGTCATCGCCGGCCCTCCCTTTTACTCCAAATAGGAAAAGAAAACAAGGAAATGGGGGGGGGGGTTACCGAAGGGAAGAAGACAAACAATTACAAACAGAGAAAGGTTTCAGTGAAAGGAAATAAAGGTAAAGTGGTGATTAAAGCTGAAAGGGGAAAGGGGGGAACAGCGAAAATTGGGGGAAAGCTGCAAAAGAATTTAATGGCCTTGGTTAGGCCTTCTATAATGGTAATACCCCAATTCCAGGTATTTAGGTGCCACATCAGCGCCAACTCAAAATTTAAATACCCCTACCTATCTCCCCCAACAACAATACCCAAAAAGTAGGTATTTAGGGGACCCACTTACTATTCTACTTTTTATTTTTTTTTGAGAAACAACATTTTATTCCTTCCAGAGACGAAATGTTTGAAGTACAATCATACAAACAGAGTAACCCAATATCCAAAGTAGGGATAAATGTAGTCAACTAAAGATGGACATCTCAATAAAATTGCACAAACAATATCTGAACCAATCAACCCAGTGGACTAGAAGCCTCCATTCCAAATACTGAACATAAATTCCACTGCTACGTCCTGTGGCGTCACCTTGAAACCGACCTTTCTTCAAAACCCCCGGGATGCAATAGGAATCTCAAGTGTCGGATCGAAAGTGACAATCCCAAATTTGCTCTATAATCACATCTCCCCTACTGAATTTTCAAGATCAATGCATCGAAACATAGGGCACGGAAATAAATGGAGGCGGGGACAGCAAGAGGAAAGGGAAATGGGTGATAAGTAATAGGGACAAGGGAACCTGCTGATTTACATGCAGAGAAGCCAGACAATTTAGACACAGGGCACTAAGTAAAATTGGCTTCATGAATTCAGTATGAGCAAAATGAGATCCAGCAGCTCGCACACACTCTCCAAAGATCATGCCAATAAGTCATAACCCTCCAAATCAAGTAAACTTTTGTGTTTTTCTAATTTCCCGCAGACTCCTTTCTTTGTTTTTCTGTTTTTCTACCCTTTTTTTTCACTCTTTTTTTTTTCCAATTTTCCCTTTTTTTTTTTCAATAACCAAGTAGCAGCAGCAAGACTCATGACACCACCTTATTGTTCTAGATCCCAATCATAAAAACCAAACAAGATGTTCACCCGAGCTCATGTTAACAGAAACACACCACACAATTCCGAAGTTTTCCAACTCACTAAGGTTCCCGATATCAATGTTATCAAAATTTAGAGATTTAAATATGATGAAGGATCAGCGGACGAAAAGCACAGAGAAATTGAAGAAGCTATGTGGCAAGGCAAGGGTAAGGATTAGTTGTTCAGGGAGTGTCAATGGGCTAGCGAAAAAATGGTTTTTCAAAAACGCTCAAAGATGGTTCACAAGTGCTGTTTGAGCGTTTGGGAGAATGTAGGCCAAAACACCTAGAGCCCTTAGATTCGATACACTGTTTTGAAAGGCAGCAAGCTCGACAAGATTAATAGAGCAAATTTTAGGATGTCAGAAAGACCCCCAATAATGCACGCAACTAAATGAGACTTAAGCTTAGATCTCACCGGGTGTTAAGATAATAGCTTGAAATGTTCCTTGCAAGAGATCATCAATCAAAGGAGCAACCAGCAGCAGACTCAAAGTGTTGAGCGGCAGCAGCAAAAACAGCATCCTCAGAAAAGCCGAGCATCAATGTCCTCCTGTAAAAGCAGCTTCATTGTTGGACTCTCAACCCGGGAACAGCAGCTGCACCTCAAGACCGTACCAACACTTGCTAATCTTTGTGTGTCCAGAGTGGGGTGATATCGAGTCGAGTCGAGCCAGTGTCGCTTTTCGATGGGTTGGCATGTTCCATGTCAGGATCTTCTTCCTTTCTATGATGTTTCCTCCAAATGCACCATATGGTCGTGGTGTTTCAAGTCACTTATTTACTCCGGGTGCTATTACTTTCCGCAGCAGCCTCAAACTCAATCAAATAACAGCAACAGAATCGCCTTAACATCCTCCATCATCATCTCCTACTGTTCACGAATCACAGCAGCGACCTGTAGAAAATAAAAAGAAAAAAGGAGAGGGGAAAAAAAAAAGTATAGCAACATCATTCTTTAAACCAGTCAGAATCATCAACCACAATATAGCAGCCTCAAATTGGTTCGACATATCCGTCCCTAAGCTCAATTTGTCCAGTCACCCCACTGTTCACCCTGGCACCACTTATTCCAGGCCTCCTCCTCTCCTTCACCATTCATCCCTCTTTTACTCATTTGGTCATCTTTACGATTTAGTTTTTAGCTAGCAGAGCCGCCGTAAGGATCCGGACTCCATTCTTCAATTGAGCCGCCCCCTGTAGCGCCTCTTTTCGCCCACATATCTGCTTTGGCATTGCGTTCCCTTAATATGTGATGAATCACCACTGTCCCAGCATGATTACTAATCTCCAGGAAAGGCCCCAGCAATCCATAAAACCTCATTGGCACCGATTCTGGCTCTTTCAACCACCCAATTACATTCTTGGAGTCGCATTCAAAACATAGTTTTTGTAATGGAAACCCCTGATCCCGAATTAAGGCTTTACATACACGGCTAATAGCCGTGATCTCCGCCTCGGTTGAGTCCGCACACCCGATGAAATCAGACATAATGAAAATAACTTCACCCATGTCGTTTCTAATCACTCCTCCAATTCCCGCCGGGCCCGGGTTTCCCATCGACGAACCGTCCGTATTAATCTTCCACCATCCTCTCTCCGGGCGTATCCACTGAAGGCCTTGTCTGATTATTTTTTTCCTGTTTTTAGAACTCTGAAACAGCCCTTCCGGGAAGCCTTCCTCCATTATATTCACATTCGAATCTATATTCTCACTGAACGCCCGCCCCCACCAACAAACTCGCCACTTTATCTCTTCCACTATTTCATTATTAGTCGTCGTCTGTCCCTGGAAGATCAGCTTGTTTCGGAATTTCCAAATCGACCAACAAATCGCCATGCCCGTGAGTATCCACCATTCCCTCATATTCTGCCTCAGGTAGGCGTTCAGCCACCAGCCAAATATAT
Organism: Hygrophila difformis; assembly: GCA_030278955.1. Taxonomy (NCBI): domain Eukaryota; kingdom Viridiplantae; phylum Streptophyta; class Magnoliopsida; order Lamiales; family Acanthaceae; genus Hygrophila; species Hygrophila difformis. Next base: position 40,562,702 of record JAOANR010000002.1, on the reverse strand, counting down.
CCCTTGGCCTATTAGGACACGCACCCACCACCCCAAACCATGACATCCCTTGGTACCATAGTGTGCTTGCTAATTTACTATTCTACTTTTTATTACAGTATATAATTATATTTTAATTTATCAACTATTAAAATTATTTAATTTTTTAATAAATAATAAATAATTACTAATATTTTCGAATAATTTTATTTATTTAATATTTTAGAAGTTAAGTTCATCATTTTGAATATTTAAATCTGGATAGATATGTTAGCTTTTGTAATATACAGGAGTAGTATTTTAAATACATAGTAATAAATTAACATTTTGTTAAGAAAGAAGAAGAGAAAAATAATTATTAAAAAACACATAGTTATGTTTTATTAATACAAAAAAGAAAGCAAAAAAAAAAAATGAAAAGCACCGCAGTGCACGCATTTCTATAGAAACTTCCTGGGTAGCAAATTTGCTACCCAATTTGTTTCTTTTCCTCCCCCATTGGCTTGCTTCCCTCTCTCATAGGTATTTGTCCTTGCCACATCATTACCTTCCCCACCATTGGGGAAGGCCTTATCCCTAAAATAAATGGGTTTGACATATGGTAGGGGTGTTGACCAAGTAAAATAATGCTACACAATTGCCTATATAATAATGTCCACCCCACCAGCGGTCCTCACGCCAAACACACCCATTTTTCTTGATCCCACTCTTTATTTTAGTTTTCTTAGTTTAGTTCAGTTTTTTTTGAATTTTAGTAGTATTGTAAGAAATATTTTAGTAAGTTGGAATTTCGGATGAGAATTTTCACGGCAAGACAAGGAGTTTTAGAGCTTATTACAAATAGCTAATCCATAACAATTGTTCCGGGTAAGATTCATTCAAGTTGAGAAATTTTAGTCATTATTTATGTTAAAACAATATTATAGCATACTAAGTAAATATTTTAAATTTTTGACTAGTCGTATAGCTGTAAAGGGATATCTGCTCGTAGCCTGTGCGTGTGTCAAACCCATCTTGCCACGGTGACTGTAAGTAGATTTTTACTTTTTGGAGTAAGCCCAAATTATTTAGCTTAGGCATAAATTTTAAGAAAACCATTTTTATTACGTTTTAAATTTATGCTTATAGCTCCCTACTGCTTTTGGATTATTGGTATGCCATTTTACTGTGCTTATTTAATTTCTGCAATAAATAATATGGATTTTTGGAGCTCATTGTTACGGGGTGGGTCTACGCTACTGGGTCGGCTCAACGCCACCTCCGCCGTTTGCGTGCGTCGCATGCCATTCGGGAACCGTTGAAAACTAGCGCGACGCCATGGTTGGATTCCGCGTGGTCTGAGGGAATTTCTTACCTCCACCACAACCCTTGAATGTATGTGAGAACTGGGCCCTACAACAGGAACCTGCACATCATGTTGGCTGAGAAATTTATTTCTTGGTAGCGCATAGTGTCATATTATCTCTTCCTGGGATTAGATTTATATGGATTTTGTCTGTGCTTAAATTAATTCTCGTTTTAGCATACCATTACCATAACTGTTCTTTTTCAACTATTTCTGCAACCCGACCTCCTCCGGGAGTAAAGGTCTACTTACTCAGCGATTGTTTTCGCTGACTCTACACTTTCACCGTTTCCTTTCAGGTCATAAAATCTGCAAGGCATCAATGCACGGGCACGGTTTGGGGTATTTTGTACGAAAAGTATATTCTAAGTCCCTCTTGGGATAGACAAATTTATTACTTGGCATAGATAATGATTTATCAAGTATAAACAAATATTTGGGTTCTACCCCATTATGAATATTTATGTGCCCTACTGTTTTAAACAATGCATTGCGCGTTTAACAGTATTTTTGAATATGAAATAGAGAATCCCTTTTTAAATAAAAACTCCCATGGAATTTACTCCATTTCTATCGTTGAGCTCCCTGAGGAATGCGTTCCTCCGTTTTGGTTGTACAATCCAACCATTTTTATTAAGCTTATTTTATACACTTCACAGTATTATAAGCTTCTTTGCGAATTATATGCTAGCTTGTCCGGAACGTGGTTAGCATATACATTCAGCTGTAATATTTATTCTAGCCTTAGCGTATTTCGGGATGTCCCGGAATACGTGGCGGTAGCACCCCACCCATTGTTCCCGCTCTTTTCTTCCGCTGCATCCTTAGGGAAAATGGGGGTGTTACACCGATAACACCGAATCATGCCGGAGGAAGTGATCAGAACGTATTTCTGACTATGTTCTTCGCATTCTAGGTGTTGTCTTTCTTTTTCTCACTTTGTAATATTTAGGATTTGCTTTTAAACATAATTTCCTACTGTTTTCATGTTTGTAAACGGATTTCTATGTTGTTCGTGTTAGAAGTGTTCTAGAACGGGAGTTCAGAATCACTTTGAAGTACGAATTTATGTTTTATGGAAGTATAATGAATGTCGATGTTTATCTGTGTAATCTGGATTAATCTGCTATGATGTTGAAATCTGAATTAGGATTATTTGTGGAATGTATTGTATGATCGATAAATCTGTTTTGGTAGAATTCTAAATTTCATGTTCACAATCTGCTAAATTTCAAATGATCGATCATTCTGCATATTCTGTCTACATTAATCTGATAACAATCCTAATCTGTTCACATTCTAAATTTAGTATTAAAATCCACTTTACCATGTTTTATCAATATTTTACCATGTTTATTAGATTATTTACACTATTCAGCATAATTAAATGTTAGAATCTAATCTGTATGATTTCTGCTTTGCTAAATCGGGAGATAAAAAACAGAAATTAGATTTTAGTACCGGTCTTGGGAATAAATCACATTAAAATGGATTCTGGCATGTACACGCTGATTTGGAAAATGAAATGTGTCATTTAATCACAATAGAAAAATTTGTATGCTTGGGAAATACTCAAATTTATGCCTAGACTGATGATTGCAGAATGTTAGATAATTTATTTGCTTCCATGAAGTCTGTTTTTACAAATTATCAAAATTAGGAAATTGTCATATTTTTAATCTTTATAAAATCATTAATTCTGCTGAAATTGATCTTTTTAAACATTGGGAAATGCTAAATCATTATACAATTTCACTTTTATATAAAGATGGCATGTTCTAAATCATTACAAACATATATCTTATTTTTATTTTATTATTTTAAAATTTTAACTTGCCTTATTTTTAAATTTAATGTCACTGTTTTAATTTAATTATCTCTAGAATTAATCAAACTCTTTTAAAACATATAAAAAATAATTAATGAACTTAAGAACAATTAAAATTTTCTCCAGAATGAAATAATATTCTGAATTCCCTTGGGTTCGACCCGGTATTCACCGGTTTTTATTACTTGATGACAACCATCTGCTTGTGGTAAAATATCAGTAGTGAAAATCACTCATCAAGTGTAACACCCGAGAAAAACAAATTTAAATTGTTTTGAACTACGTCATGACTTGATCCCTTCACAGGGTACGTAGGCAGCTTGGAACTAACTTCTAAGTTCAGTCACAAAATAAATCACAAGATCAATCACCAAAACGTTAGGAGGAATTGGAACTAATTTAACTAGATTAATTAGGGCACGGAAATGTTACGAGCGTTGAGCCCGAACTCGTAACAGGTTTAAGGTAAAGATTTCGAACCGGAAACGACCCGAGGAATCGAGCTAACACGTAGAGGGTAGAAAACCGATAGGGAAAATAAGAAAAGACCCGACGAACCACGCGGACCGCCGGACCGGCCGGTCCGGCCGGCCCGCGCTCGCCGCGCGCCGCCGCGCGGCCACCGCGCGGAAGGAGGAGACGCACCTCCAGGACTGGTCGCGCGTGCTTCGCGCAGGCAAAGCTATAGGTGCGCGTCGCCAGCGCGCCAGAGGTGCAGAAGGTGAAAACTTTCCTTCTATGGCGATTTTCTTGCCAAAAATCCGTCCCCTATCGAGGGCAAGCGGATCAAGGCTTTTGGGAAGGCCATAAGATCAGTATTGGGCGCCCCCTCCCCATATTTTTCAGAAAACAAACCCTAGACACTCTTTTTCTTCCTCTCCAAGCCAAAACCTCTTCGACACCACTTTCCGGCGAGTATTCCGGCGACGACGGGACGACCGGGACAAGCCCCTGACTTCTAGATCCTCGGTAAGCTATGGTATAATGTTTTAGTTCGTCCATAAAACTTAAAAACTCGAATTCTAACCTCCTTTCCCTTGCCACGATTTCACGTCGGGGGACGAACAAACAGCGATCGGAGAAGTTGGCCGTTCGTCGCGACCTTAGGACATCCGGAAACCCTTTACAGCGACCCTATTCTCTAACTAAGTAAGTTAAGACCTTACTCTTCAATTTTTGTGGTTTATTGTCGTTTAAAACTTAAGATCTAGGCACGTAACAAAAATTGGTTTTCAAAAATCATATTTTCGTCCAATTTTTTAAACTCGCCTAAAACTCGACCTTCGGGAATTCAACCGAAAACTTTTCAATATAGATTTTGTTCATAAGACTCTAATCTACCTTGTGTCCAAATTTCAGCCATTGACATAAAGATTTGCTATCCAAAATCGCACCGTAAAGTTTCTGTGATAAAACCGAACGTTTAAATTTTTCACAGAATTATTTACTCGACTTGATGCATGTTTTTCACCCATGTTTAGAATGATTCAACTTTGCATTTCTAAACAAAAGTTGTAGATATTTGTGTCTAGATTATGCATATAAAATGTCATGAATTTTGGAGTTCATTCAATGTGTCAAACAGACAATTTTCAGAAACTGTTCTAAATCAACTTTGGAGTCCGCGCCTATGCAGCGTGTTGTGGTCAATTTTTGAACATCTAAAATTCATTATTTCCAAAATCTTAAAACATAAAAGTTGTTCATTAAGGTGTTGTGTACATCCTGTAAAAATTTCAGACCAATTGGCTTTGAAATGAATTTTTAATCGGCGTTGCACGTAACTGTGTCAGAATTGGTTTTCGGGACAGAAATTATCTTTTGCAAAGAACTTGAAATTTGACTCACTTCGAAACCTTATTTCCGAAAACTTAAAACATGAAAGTTGTTCGTATGTGTGTTTTTGAGCTACTGTGTAAATTTCAAAATTTTTCGGTTAAAGATGAATTTTTAATTAAGAAAGGCGTAAACTGCGTCGAATCGGATTTTTCGAACTTGAGAAAACTCGAACTACGAAACGCGATATCGAATATTTTGTAACATTGAAATACGAACTTTCGAAAAATCCCGTTCACTAGGCTGAGCCGATCTTCATGCTATCATTATCTTTGAGACTGTCTCGTTAGTGGTCTCCCATTATTTGGACTGCCTCGTTAGTGGTCCTACGTTTGAGATTGCCTCGTTAGTGATCTCCCGGTATGGTGTCCTCTTCTTAGTTTGCCGGATAAAATATAAAAGACTGGTGTGAGTGTTTAATTATGCTTAAATCTTATTTACCATGTTTTTTTTAAATTATGCATTTAAATTAAGTTCTTAAATTATGCTTTTAAATTACGCTTTTAACTTAAGTCCTTTAATTATGTATTCTCGCCTCGAATAAATTAATCATGTTTTTCCGCTGCGAATAAAATATGGATTTTTGAACTAAGGCATGAAAAGTGTAATTTTGATTAAACACATGTAACCCCTTAAATTGTTTAATTAGGGATAACTTACTCGGAATATTTTTATACTGATAAACCGTTGTCATTTTTGTTTTACAGAGTATGTCGAGTGACGCATACACATGCACTTGGGGGGAAACATTTATGAACATTTTTAATTTCTGCATAGTACTACTGTTCTACCGGGTCTGTTAAACCCGAGGTTTTGGCCGTGTTGGCCGTGATTACTTTTTCGCTGCATTTACTCTATTTTCGCGCAGATGATTATTACTTCCGTATTTTGAATTAAGTATTATTAAATTCCGGACTCAATGTTGAAATATTTTTAAATCTTTTACGTACCCATAAGCCTTGCATTTTCTTAGTGAGCTCGGGAAGCCGTGTCTTGCTAGGGAGATGTGGCGGTGACATCCCGGCGTGAGTTATCAAATCCGAGGTGTTACATCAAGTTTTTGGCGCCGTTGCCGGGGAATTATTGTGAAAATTATGTTGTTTTAAGTTCATTTAAATATATTTATATTATTTCTACTTTTTAAATATTGTTATAACTTTTTGCTATTCTATGTTGTGCAAGGGAATCAAGCTAAATCAGTGTGTGATCCTGAAAGTTGAAAGAATATTGAGTTCTCATAAAACAAAGAGGAAGATTTGCAAGAGAACAAGTGTGAGGATGGTGGCGAGTTGTATGCAACATATACGATTGAGGATTTCAAGTGGATAGCCTCGATTGAAAAGCCACCTACACTTTATTTAAAGGTATTACCAACAAACTTGAGGTACGTATTTCTTAAAAAACTAGATGACTTTTAATTAATTACATTACATCAAGTGTGTGAGAATGGATGCTAGAGCTAAAAGTTTGAGATTAAATTTCACCTCTTGACAACATTATAACTTTAATGAGTTTTTTTTTTAAGGGAATTCTGGAATATTGGAATGTTAATCAATAATTTTCTTATGATTGCATTGCCTTTATTTAAATTGTTGTATAAAGATGTGCAATTTGACCTTATAACTCAGGATCATGGAAGTGCACCCACCATTTAGAGCTTTAATTTAGAAAATGGTGCATTTGTCTTTGAAAGCTAATTAGGAAAAGAAATTCACATACTACCGTTGCATGCTTAGTAATAATTATTTATATCTTTTGCATAATATGTTTGATTTTCTTTTATTTTAGTTTATATGTTTTACTAGCAAAAAAAAATGGTTCTTGCATGATTTTCATTATATGTAATTTGAAGTGATTCTTATGCAATTGAACTGAGACGAGATAAGAAATGAATTGATCATTAATTGAAAGAAATTTTGTGGTGATTTAAATAAAATAGGAGAAAAGGCTGAGATAAATTGATGAGAGGGATTGATGAAAATAAATATAATTTTATAATCATTTATAGGAGATGATTAGAACTAATTAGGATAATTTTTTCTTAAGATTGTAATACCATAGAAATTGCCCGATATATATGTATGAATATATATATTTTGATCAATTCACTAAGTAGATTTTTAATCAAATCTATATATATTTATATGTTCAAATATGTGCTTAAAGATTAGTATATTATTTTCTACAAAACATACTTTGAAAAATTATATATATTTGTCTTTTCAAATAAATATATGGATTTCAATATCAAGTGTAATAAGTATATGGTTCATAGAATATTTTAAATCCATATACAAGTTTATATACACATATATACCTTGGTCTTGAAATAATCTTTCCAAACATGTACACATGTATATACATGTATATATTTACATGTTTAAATTATAATGAGAATTATCTATTTTCTATATATCCTTGATTAATCATTCTACCCATATTTTTTTTATGAATTATTCTAGAATGCCATAATATAATTGGGAATAATTTGACTATGGTTTGAAATTGTAGGGTGGAATATTAATCATATCTTGTCATTTTCAAATAAAGAATATATTCCTTTTTGAAGCTATGTATGACTTACAAGATCACAAAAATTCCCACATTATGATTTTTTTTAAGATAAGAATCTTAATATATATATATATAAAAAAAAAAATATTAAAAAAAAAAAAAAAAAAAGTTACTGTAGCATGCTACTGTAGCACGCTACTGTAGCATGCTACTGTAGCAGTCGGGATTTATGTGTTTTTGGGACTTTTTGCCATTTTTTGGGTCCCAAAGGTGGGAATCTTGATCTATCACGGGTGTGGCATCTTTTTGGATGTTATGTAATCAATCCCATCCCCATTCTCAGCCATTTTCATCAATCATTCACCCCAAACTCTCCAAAAACTCTCCCAAAAGCCAAACACTCTTCCGACGAACTTCCGGCGACTTTCCGACGAGTTTCCGGCAACCAAATCCAACCAAGGAAGTGTGTAGATCAAGGATTGCAGGCTTTGGATTGTTGGTAAGATGTTATTCAAGTTTCCTTATGATTTTAAGATCATAAACATCATACTAACTTACGAATCTTCATATTCGAACACAAATCGGAGCCAAGGGAAGAATAAATCGGGTGGAAGAGATTCGTTCGTGACATCCCGTGGATTCCGGACGACCCCGTGACTTCCTAGACATCATCCCCACTGTAAGTTAACCTTACTATGGTTTTGGGTGACTTAAAATGCAACCAAACATAGAGATTCAACTCAAGGAAATTAACAAAAATCTGTCAACAAGAGAAAACCCTCAACGCAGCGTTTTCGTATGAATTTTTTGAACCCTTAAAAGTCTTCAAACGGAAAAACCCAAAACATGAAAAACATTCCTAAGACATTAATCTAGCTACTGTAAAAATTTCATAATTTTTCATCGTGTTTTGATATCCGAAAACGACCATGAACAGACCTGCCATCGACTTAGATCTTGAAGTGGTGATAGATTCTTTATTCAAACTTGTTGGTTATTTTGACCTTGGATCTAGGCCGATCTAGGATTGGTGTTGAACATAAGAATTGTAGATCTATGAGTTTGGAATATTACTGTAAGTTTTTAGAATTTTTCGTTGAGATTTGAGCCTCCGAACTCGAGCCAATCCGATCTGCGTTAGAACCGATGTCAAGAACCTTGACAGATTTCATAATCAAACTTGATGAGCATATTTCTATTACTTCGAGTGTTCAAACCTGAAAACTCAAAACTAAGATTTTGATCCTAAAAGCTTAAGCTATATTGTGTAAAAATTTCAAAGATTTTCATCAAGTTTTGATACCCCAAATCGTATCGGACATATTCTGCGTTTTTAGGAATTGTCAAAGGATGACAGATTTCATAACCGATCTTGAGGAGCTTATTCCTATCATTTCTAGCCCGAACCAATCTTTAAGTTCTAAACAAAAGTTGTTGCAAATCAAGTCTAGTATGTGCCTGTAAAATTTCAGAATTTTTGAAGTCCATTTGATATGTCAAAAAGTCAAATCTTTGAAAGGTGTCAAACCTGAATCCTGACAGCATACTATTTGAGTAGAAAACTTGATTTTTGACATGCTTCCCATCGTTTTTCCGAAAAACTTAAAACACGAAAGTTGTTCGTTGGGATGATTTTGAGATGATGTACAAATTTCAAATCAATCGCCTAAGAAATGGATTTTTAAACCAAAAAGGCGTAAACTGTGACATCGATCGGTTTTAAACTTGAGAGATCTTGAAATCTTGTCGAAACATGAAATTAGCCTTTAAGGTTTAAATGATTGGGAATCCCTTTGAGATAAAATACAATTGAAATATCTTGCTTGCCGAAAGGCAATTGAAATATCTTGCTTGCCGAAAGGCAATTGAAATATCTTGCTTGCCGAAAGGCAATTGAAATATCTTGCTTGCCGAAAGGCAATTGAAATATCTTGCTTGCCGAAAGGCAATTGAAATATAATGCTTGCCGAATGGGATTGAAATATAAACTTGAAACATGAGACATGAGAAACTGTGCCAAGATGGCCAATGAAGTACTTGAAATGCGATACGGCTGCGGCCGCCGGATCACCGGCTAAATGATATATTGTTGAGATGATGGCGTAACGGGAAATATATTAAAAAGCTCAGATTTTATGAAATTGGCTGCGGCCGCCGGATTGCCGGCTAAATTAAACATTGTTGAGATGGTGGCGTATCGGGGAGAATTTTTAAAAGCTCAAATTTTTATTTACTTACTTACGGCATTATTCATGTCTTAAATCATGCCATTTATTTATAGTGGATGATTAACTCAAATTGTGAATTACCTACAAGAAATGTTTTTAATAAAATTTAATTAAAGGCTTTGAAACCCCTAACCCATGCTATGTGTTAACTTACTCAGCGCGTTTTTGCTGACCCAAACCATTTATCCTCTTTTTCTTTCAGAGTTGAAGAATATGCATCATCATATGCATACTGGGAATTTTTGGGGATTACATTATATTTTAAATTTTGCGTTAGACTAGAATTTGCATGAACGGGCCTGTTTAACCCGTGTTTTGGCCATGTCGGCCCTCATACTTTATTTCCGCTGCACAATTTATATTTCCGCTGCAACTTTGATGTATTAATTTTAAATTATATATGGATGGGCTGTTTGAATATTTTTAATTCTGAAAAACCATAGCCTTGCATCTCTTTAGTGAGCTCGGAGAAACCGTGTCTTGCTAGGGAGGTGTGGCGGTGGCATCCCGGCCTGGGTTACCAAAACCGGGGTGTTACAAAGATGAATAGGAAAATGGATGGAATATTATGTTTCGATTAAGCAAATCACACCCTATTTTTTGCTACAAAATTTGCACAAAACTGAACTTTAGATGCCACTCTTCATAAATGGTTTTCGAAAACTCAGTTAAGCACCAAAAGTAACACAAGCAAAGGTATTTTGGGCTTCATTTTCACCAATGACGCGTAAACACTTGTTTGATTACCATATGTAGCATAAAATGGGAACCACTGGGTTTTTACCAAACTCGGATTTTTACAAACTTTTATGTTTCAAATCCATTCCAATTCATCCTCAATTCGCTCAAAATTAATCTTTGATCCTCTAAGTGGGTTAAAAACCTACCCATTTAATTTAAAAATCTTAAAAATTGAATAGTTATCTCCCTCCTGTTCTCTATTTCACAGTCCTCTCTCTATTGAATCTCACAACCGCAGTCATCATCCTCAATTTTCCCTTCCACCACAGTTTCTTTAAAAAAAATATATAAAAATAAATAAATAATAATAATAATAATAATAATATGTTTTTGTTTGTCTTTATGATCATATTTATGGTATATGCATGTTTTTATTTTAATTTTATGTCACGTTATGCTTATTTGTTTAGGTTTTTAATTTTGTTAATCACCATATTTCTAATTTAATAATTAAGTAGTGCATGTTATGTGGTGAAAGTAGAAGCTGAAATGTACTCGATAATTGAAGCTGAAATGGAGGCTCAAGAGCCCTAATTTCTCAAATTTGAGGATTCTTGTTCCAAGTGCTTCCAGAGCTTCACTTATGGTAAGAATATCTATCCTAGTCAATAATTCATTCAATTTTGTGATTGAGAATGCATTATTGTTGGTATTTATGTTGTTGCTTTGATTTTGGGTTTATTAGAATGTGGGATTAAAACTTGGTTTAAGTGCATGAATGTTAGGTTGAAGTGAACAATATGGTATTAGAACATGTTTTCGAGCTCAACTTCAAAAGTTTCAAATTATTTATCAAAATTTTAGGATTGCAGTGTTCTAAAAACTGAAATTTCAGCTTGGGAATTCTGAAAATTTGTTTAAAATGAGTTAAAATAACATGTTTAATCTTTTAAGTTGATCTATAAATATTATTAACCATGTTGTTTTAATCTACATTAATAACTTTTGGTAACATTAAAGCTTGAAACCTCATGTTTTTCTAATTTATGAAAAAGAAACATTTTTATTATAAAAACTCATCCTATGATTTAACTAAAAAGGCAAACTTATGTTATTTAAAACAATAAACTAAAAGTTCTTGATCATTATTTCGAATCATTAATAAGAATTAGCTTGCTAATTAGGTTAGCTTTAAGCATATCTGAATTTTTTAACAAAAAGGGAGTTTTTATAACTTAAAAATATGTTCTTTTTAATAATAAGTTTTAAGTTCTAGAAAGTGATTTTCTTGAATTTATAAGAGACTTAGAACTTATAGCTTTTAAAATAAAATATATTGGTCATTTAGTTGTTTAAATCTCACATTCTAGGTTGATATATGTTTGCTGTATACATTCCACTTAAGTTAAACTTTTGGTTTAAACTTAAGTGTGAGGATGGGGAGCAATGCATATATTTAACACTAACCCAAAGTTTTTGTGTAACCAGGTTCCACAAATAATGTATAAGAAATACATTGCTACTTGGTTGGATGTTTTTTATATGAATATTGGTTTGCTCTGCTATGCACTACTTCGGTGTGTTATTTATATTTAATATGGTGAGTATGTGGTTAAGTTTACATTTATGTTTAAGTTATGTTTATGCATGTTTTTAATTCTAATAAAATAGCTCTGACTTAAATCATGGTAAACTAGAATGTTGTGAGCTTTTGATTTGATAATAGGAAAGTAAATAACCATGATAATTGATGAAAGAAGCGGGATTAATGTTGTTGAAGTGTCGAATCTTTATGATTTTACACAATGCAGGCATTAAAATCGATAAATTATGATGTATAGATCATATTAAAAAAGCTGAAATTTTTTATCTAGTTAAAAGGTATGATCTAATTCAGCCTAACTTTTTAAATGCATGCTATATTCTTATTTTTGAAATTAAAAAGTTTTAAGCCCACATTTTAAATCTTTCATTATGCACTTAAACTAAACTAGTTCAGTTTAAGTGTGAGGATGGAGGAGTTTCTATTATGATCACATTCCCGAAATTCTTCATCAACGGGTCCATTTAGTTATTCAATGTATAAACCATTTATTTAATACATCATACAGGGTTGAGTTATCATAAAGAATGAGGGTATATTTTGCTATAGCTGTTGGCATTTTGCTGTAAATTCTGCTCTAGAACTTATTATATTTTGCTTTTGGTGAATTTTGAAATTTATTATCTATAAAGTCTGTCCATACTTATTAAAGCTGTTGGAAATTGCGGTTAAATGTTATAATTTGAGTTATGGATGGTGTTTTATGATTCTGATTACTTTGGAATTCTCATATGCACTAACAATCATATTTTCTTGAGTAATTGCTATATATACATATTAAAAGCAGGATATGCCAACAAAGGAGCAAGATGACAGTCGTGATGATGAAGTGAAATTCAAAGCCCTAAACAATCCAGGTGTGATCTTTTCATGTTTTATGTTTACTGATTTGAATGGAATAAATTTTTAAGAGCTTAGTTATGTTTTTTAATATCTCTTTATGCTTTGAATAAATATGGTAAATGCTAGTAGGTTGGATATGTTAAATATTTTAGATTAAATTGTATTTTCACAGTGTGCTATTATTTGAATTACCACATCACAGCCAATCTTAAGAAAATCCGAATAAGTCTAACTGTTCTGCTTAGATCCGATTTTACAACTTAATGAGCATTATGATTCTTAGTTTAAAGTCCTAGACTTTGTTAAATTGTCATGCGAGTTGTTCGAACTTTGGTGACAATTCTTTTTACTTTGCAAAAAGCTTTTTGATTAATTAGACTGGTCTACTTGTCATGTGGAGAGTTATCATTATTTATATATGAATATGCTCGTTCCATGTCTCCTTAAATGCTTAGTTACAAATAAAGTAAGAGTGAAACCCCTATAAAAAAAAAGATTAAATCCTGCAAAAGAAAAGAAAAGGAAAAATTAGAAAATGCAAGATCAAAAAAAAGAGAAAATGTTGAATAAAGGGGTATTAAACAGAATATTTATAAACTCTTGGCTATATGACTGGCACGTATTCTTAGACATGAGTAGCTTTTGGAATTCAACCGTCAACAACTCAGCCAGAGTGTCTAGAATAATTGTGAAACCAAGTCATTAATTGAGCATATTTGAAGACATAAATAGAAAAGCATATTTACATTATTCACTCTCCCATTTCGAGTTGCTATGTGTGATTGATCCGCCTTTTGTACTGTAAGTGCTTTGGATATCTGATTTTGACAGCTGATGCATGACAATTTACCTTGTTCTAGCACATTAAACTTTGAACCCTTTTAGCTCATTGCGTTGTTGAAATCTATGATTTGGAAGAACTGTAGAGACTTCATCTTTATTATCTTGATTGGCATGTTGATGTATTAATTGATTTTATTGCTCAAGGGACGAGCAATATTTAAGTGTGAGGATGTTGATGCACCCTGTGAAACCACACTTATACAAGCATGAATTGTACCAAAATATGTCCAAAATGAGTGCATTTTACCTTAATTCATTGCACTTTTAGGTGTATTTCATGTGTTTTTACTTTTCAAGTGATCATGGTTAGATTTGGCTTATTTAGGTTAAGTTTTCCATGATTTTATGTGTTTTTAATAAGACTTTGGCAAACCTAATGCATTGCAATGTTGTTTCAGGCATTTAAATGATGGAAAAGTGATGTTCGGAGGCGGTGTGTTGGAAAATCCGGAATATTTGATGCTGAAATCTGCCCAGGAGGCGCCGGATCAACATAGCGGCGCCCAAACAAGCTTCGGAGCGCCAATGCACGCGCCAAGATCAGACTTAGAAAAAATCGAAGTTGAAATCTTCTCAGGAGGCCCCACACGTGCTTTGCGGCGCCCAAAATCCCTTCTGAGCGCCGCATCAGGCACCGTTTCAACACTTAGAAAAATTTCAGAGGTGAAAAGGCCCCAGGATGCGCCGCATAGGCATGGCGGCGCCGGAAATGACCTCGGAGGGCCACATTAGGCGCCGCATCAACACTTAGGAAAATTTCGGATGAAAAAGCTTCAGGATGCGCCGAAATCACCCTGCAGGCGCCACTTTAGGCGCCGCAATCAGAAAATTGGGAAATCATCCGGATGCGCCGCAGCTTCTTGGTGGCGCCTGAAACCCCTTCCGAGCGCCGTTTTGGCCACCACAATCGCGGTTTGGAGGTTTTCTAACCTCCCGAACACAGTTTTGGTGCCCGTTTTTCATCATTCTCTTCATCCAGACTCAAGGCAGACTCATTCCAGACTCATATTTTCGATAGAAAAGCTCTGCAACTTTGGAGAAGAAGGCCGATAACACCGAATCATGCCGGAGGAAGTGATCAGAACGTCTTTCTGACTGTGTTCTTCGCATTCTAGGTGTTGTCTTTCTTTTTCTCACTTTGTAATGTTTAGGATTTGCTTTTAAACATAATTTCCTACTGTTTTCATGTTTGTAAACGGATTTCTATGTTGTTCGTGTTAGAAGTGTTCTAGAACGGGAGTTCAGAATCACTTTGAAGTACGAATTTATGTTTTATGGAAGTATAATAAATGTCGATGTTTATCTGTGTAATCTGGATTAATCTGCTATGATGTTGAAATCTGAATTAGGATTATTTGTGGAATGTATTGTATGATCGATAAATCTGTTTTGGTAGAATTCTAAATTTCATGTTCACAATCTGCTAAATTTCAAATGATCGATCATTCTGCATATTCTGTCTACATTAATATGATAACAATCCTAATCTGTTCACATTCTAAATTTAGTATTAAAATCCACTTTACCATGTTTTATCAATATTTTACCATGTTTATTAGATTATTTACACTATTCTGCATAATTAAATATTAAAATCTAATCTGTATGATTTCTGCTTTGCTAAATCGGGAGATAAAAAGCGAAAATTAGATTTTAGTACTGGTCTTGGAAATAAATCACATTAAAATGGATTCTGGCATGTACACGCTGATTTGGGAAATGAAATGTGTCATTTAATCACAATAGGAAAATTTGTATGCTTGGGAAAGACTCAAATTTATGCCTAGACTGATGATTGCAGAATGTTAGATAATTTAGTTTGCTTCCATGAAGTCTGTTTTTACAAATTATGAAAATTAGGAAATTGTCATATTTTTAATCTTTATAAAATCATTAATTCTGCTGAAATTGATCTTTTTAAACATTGGGAAATGCTAAATCATTATACAATTTCACTTTTATATAAAGATGGCATGTTCTAAATCATTACAAGCATATATCTTATTTTTATTTTATTATTTTAAAATTTTAACTTGCCTTATTTTTAAATTTAATGTCACTGTTTTAATTTAATTATCTCTAGAATTAATCAAACTCTTTTAAAACATATAAAATATAATTAATGAACTTAAGAACAATTAAAATTTTCTCCAAAATGAAATAATATTCTGAATTCCCTTGGGTTCGACCCGGTATTCACCGGTTTTTATTACTTGATGACAACCATCCGCTTGTGGTAAAATATGAGTAGTGAAAATCACTCATCAATGAGCATGCTTGCCATTAAAGTGTGAGCTTGAGTTGATTTTCTTCATCTCCTTGGACTTGAAGCTTGCCAAGAAGATTATCACCAAAAATTGAGTTTAATGGGTATGTGAGGACAAGACATAGGAGCTTGTTTGCCTTCCTTTGTTAATTTCTTGAGTTGGTAGCTTCCTTATCCTTCTCTTCTTCACCTCCTTGTTCTTCTTATCTTTCTTGTTTCAAGAATGTATCCTATGATCCTTGGCATTAGTTTAGAATTTGGTATCAGTGTAATACCCGAGAATTTTGCAACATAAAATAAATAAATAAATAAATAAATAAACAATAAATAAAACAATAACAATAAATAAATATAAGAAATAAATAAACATAATACATAGATAAGGAAATGAGAAAGGGAATTTAATTTAAGAAGGAATTAAATTTCCAATACCCGTAAAGCCAAAGATAATTTAATCAAATAAATTGTACACGGGAACCCGACACCAATGAACTCGAGAATTCGAGGCCAATATTAAACTTAGACCCGAGTAAAATTTTAGATAGGAAATTGGAGTCCGACAATAGCCCATAAATCGGAATCCGAGAAGGTAGAGGGATAGAAGTCCGAAAGAGAGGAGGAAAGACTCGACATATCGCACGACCTGCCCGGACCGAAGTCCAGGCGGTGACCGTGCGGTGGCCGCGCGGGTTTTCCCCTAAACGGCGCGCCAAGCCCGCGCCGTCGGGCAGTAACAACCCATGCGAGATTTTCTCGCCCGAATCCGGATTTTTCGACTTCGATTGCTCACCTTGCGGCTCAAGACTTACTAGGGCAGACTTTGGACGTCCCCTATGTCCTTTACATCTATAAATAAGCACCTTATGCAATCCTGAACACTTTCTAAACCCTACGAAAAACTCTCTACATATCAAACCCTAATCCCGGAGTTGTCGGAGGCAAGAAACCAAGAGGAGGGACTGTCTTGGACGAAAATCGGAAGGCGTTGTCGTTGTGGTAAGATCTGGTCCGATTCTTTTCCATTCTTGATTCGAAAACGAATCCTAACTTCATCCTTTTTCCATTCGACACCCCGATTCGGATCTAGAACGAAGAACCCGACGAATCAAGGAGACAAACGGTGGACTGAAAGCCACGCCTTCGAATCGACGAGCCGGAACGACCATAAATCTGTAAGTTAACGCTTACATGGTTTTGGGAGAATTTAAAATACACCTAATCTAAAGATTTAATCAAGAACTTAAAAATCTGTCACAACGAAGATCTCTACGGCGCAGCGTTTTTGCATGATTTTTCCGAACCCTTAAAGCACGAAAGACGTTCCTAAGACATAGATCTATCACCTGTAAAAATTTCATAATTTTTCATTAAGTTTTGATATCTGAAATTGACCCCAAACCGAACTGTTCTAAATTTAGATCTTGAAATCCTGACAGAACTTTAGTCCGAATTCGTAGACGTTTTTGACAATAGATCTAGGTCGATTCAGAACTTTAGTCGAACATGAAACTTGTAGATATATGTCTTAAGTATCTCCCTGTACAATTTCATCAAATTTGGAGTTAGTTTGCTATGGTAGATCTCGAAATTTTGAAACCGCTGTGTAGAAATTCGGACAGATTAGTAACCTGATGAAAATCGACGTTTTTCACTTATTTCCTTAACTCGGATCGAAAACGTTAAAACACAAAACTTGTTCGTCTCTGTGTTTTAGAGTCACTGGTTAAATTTCAGAATTTTCGGACTTAAAATAGATTTTTAATAAATTTTGGAGTAAACAGTGTTTTGACAAAGTCAAATCTTGAAAATCTTGTTGAAACGGTGAAATTAGCTTTTAAGGTTTAAACGAGTAGAAATATCTTTTTGAAATAAATACATGAAATCAGAATTTTGAAAAATTCCCTTACAAACTTGATCCATTAAAATTAGGGGGTGAGTGCTCTGCAGGGTGCTCCCCTAACGATTCACTTCGTGTCTTTATGGACGATAGTGACCCCGCGCAAAATTTGAGATACATTGCCAAAACGGCATGAGATATATGGCCTACACTCTCGAGAATATCCATATGGATTTCCCGAGGCTCCGGAGTGGTACTGAGTATGGCGGATACGGCTGCGGCCGCCGGGCTACCGGCTAAACTTGACGAGATTGCAATGCAATCGTGAAATACTTAAAATACTAAATCTTGGGTGTAATGGGGATAGTTAAAATATTTATTTATTGTCCATTTAAATTATTTAATGCTTTATTTAAATTAATTATGGCTTTTATTTCAATTTATGTTAAATGTGTTGTTAATTAGAGCCATGAATTAATTATGCAAGTTGGTTAGTTAATTAAATTAAATTATTTATTATTTATTCCTATCATGCTTTGTTTAATTAGTAATTAATGGCTTTGAAACCTCACGATCATGCATGTGTTAACTTACTCAGCAAGTTGTGCTGACTCAAAACCATTTCTTTCTTTTTCCTACAGAGCATGTGGATTATACTTGAGCACGTACATGCATGGGATTTTTGGGAACACTTTATATTTAAATTTTGCATTAGACTATAGTATGAACGGGCCTGTTTAACCTGTGTTTTGGCCATGTTGGCCCTATTTACATTTTCCGCTGCAATATTTATACTTAGATATTATTTTTCCGCTGCATTATAATATTATTTTTGAATTTATATTGTATGGGCTATTTTAATTGTTTTAAATATTTTAAATACTGCAGTACCTAGCCTTGCATCTCTTTAGTAAGCTCGGAGAAACCGTGTCTTGCTAGGGAGGTGTGGCGGTGACATCCCTGTAACACCCCGGTTTTGGTAACCCAGGCCGGGATGCCACCGCCGCACCTCCCTAGCAAGACACGGTTTCTCCGAGCTCACTAAAGTTGTAACACCCCGGTTTTGGTAACCCAGGCCGGGATGCCACCGCCACACCTCCCTAGCAAGACACGGTTTCTCCGAGCTCACTAAAGAGATGCAAGGCTATGGTTTTTCAGAATTTAAAATATTCAAACAGCCCATTCATATATAATTTAAAGATAATACATCAAAGTTGCAGCGGAAATATAAATTGTGCAGCGGAAATAAAGTATAAGGGCCGACATGGCCAAAACACGGGTTAAACAGTCCCGTTCATGCAAGTCGTAATTAAATGCAGGGATTTAAAATAAAGATTTCCCCTAATGTTCCCATGTATGCATATGACGATGCATATTCTTCGTACTCTGTAAGAAAAAGGAGATATATGGTTTGGGTCAGCAAAAACGCGCTGAGTAAGTTAACACATAGCATGGGTTAGGGGTTTCAAAGCCTTTAATTAAATTTAATAAAAACATTTCAACAATATTTAATTTAGCCGGCAATCCGGCGGCCGCAGCCAATTTCATAAAATCTAAGCTTTTTAATATATATTTCCCCGTTACGCCATCACCTCAACAATATATCATTTAGCCGGTTATCCGGCGGCCGCAGCCGTATCGCATTTCAAGTACTTCATTGGCCATCTTGGCACAGTTTCTCATGTCTCATGTTTCAAGTTTATATTTCAATCCCATTCGGCAAGCATTATATTTCAATTGCCTTTCGGCAAGCAAGATATTTCAATTGCCTTTCGGCAAGCAAGATATTTCAATTGCCTTTCGGCAAGCAAGATATTTCAATTGCCTTTCGGCAAGCAAGATATTTCAATTGCCTTTCGGCAAGCAAGATATTTCAATTGCCTTTCGGCAAGCAAGATATTTCAATTGTATTTTATCTCAAAGGGATTCCCAATCATTTAAACCTTAAAGGCTAATTTCATGTTTCGACAAGATTTCAAGATCTCTCAAGTTTAAAACCGATCGATGTCACAGTTTACGCCTTTTTGGTTTAAAAATCCATTTCTTAGGCGATTGATTTGAAATTTGTACATCATCTCAAAAACATCCCAACGAACAACTTTCGTGTTTTAAGTTTTTCGGAAAAACGATGGGAAGCATGTCAAAAATCGAGTTTTCTACAGAAATAAAATGCTGTCAGGATTCAGGTTTGACACCTTTCAAAGATTTGACTTTTTGACATATCAAATGGACTTCAAAAATTCTGAAATTTTACAGGCACATACTAGACTTGATTTGCAACAACTTTTGTTTAGAACTCAAAGATTGGTTCGGGCTAGAAATGATAGGAATAAGCTCCTCAAGATCGGTTATGAAATCTGTCATCCTTTGACAATTCCTAAAAACGCAGAATATGTCCGATACGATTTGGGGTGTCAAAACTTGATGAAAATCTTTGAAATTTTTACACAATATAGCTTAAGCTTTTAGGATCAAAATCTTAGTTTTGAGTTTTCAGGTTTGAACACTCGAAGTAATAGAAATATGCTCATCAAGTTTGATTATGAAATCTGTCAAGGTTCTTGACATCGGTTCTAACGCAGATCGGATTGGCTCGAGTTCGGAGGCTCAAATCTCAACGAAAAATTCTAAAAACTTACAGTAATATTCCAAACTCATAGATCTACAATTCTTATGTTCAACACCAATCCTAGATCGGCCTAGATCCATGGTCAAAATAACCAACAAGATTGAGTAAAAATTCTGTCCAAAGTTCTAAGATCCAGATTTAATACTCTTCGGTTTTGGGTTGGTTTCAGGTTTCAAAACATCATGAAAAATTATGAAATTTTTACAGAGGCTAGACCAAAGTCTTAGCAACACTTTTCATGTTTTGAGTTTTATTGTTTGAGCAGCTTTAGAGGTTCGAAAAATTCATACGAAAACGCTGCGTTGAGGGTTTTCTCTTGTTGACAGATTTTTGTTAATTTTCTTGAGTTGAATCTCTATGTTCGGTTGCATTTTAAGTCACCCAAAACCATAGTAAGGTTAACTTACAGTGGGGATGATGTCTAGGAAGTCACGGGGTCGTCCGGAATCCACGGGATGTCACGAACGAATCTCTTCCACCCGATTTATTCTTCCCTTGGCTCCGATTTGTGTTCGAATATGAAGATTCGTAAGTTAGTATGATGTTTATGATCTTAAAATCATAAGGAAACTTGAATAACATCTTACCAACAATCCAAAGCCTGCAATCCTTGATCTACACACTTCCTTGGTTGGATTTGGTTGCCGGAAACTCGTCGGAAAGTCGCCGGAAGTTCGTCGGAAGAGTGTTTGGCTTTTGGGAGAGTTTTTGGAGAGTTTGGGGTGAATGATTGATGAAAATGGCTGAGAATGGGGATGGGATTGATTACATAACATCCAAAAAGATGCCACACCCGTGATAGATCAAGATTCCCACCTTTGGGACCCAAAAAATGGCAAAAAGTCCCAAAAACACATAAATCCCGACTGCTACAGTAGCATGCTACAGTAGCGTGCTACAGTAGCATGCTACAGTAACTTTTTTTTTTTTTTTTTTTTAATTTTTTTTTTTTTTTATATATATATATATTAAGATTCTTATCTTAAAAAAAAATCATAATGTGGGAATTTTTGTGATCTTGTAAGTCATACATAGCTTCAAAAAGGAATATATTCTTTATTTGAAAATGACAAGATATGATTAATATTCCACCCTACAATTTCAAACCATAGTCAAATTATTCCCAATTATATTATGACATTCTAGAATAATTCATAAAAAAAATATGGGTAGAATGATTAATCAAGGATATATAGAAAATAGATAATTCTCATTATAATTTAAACATGTAAATATATACATGTATATACATGTGTACATGTTTGGAAAGATTATTTCAAGACCAAGGTATATATGTGTATATAAACTTGTATATGGATTTAAAATATTCTATGAACCATATACTTATTACACTTGATATTGAAGTCCATATATTTATTTGAAAAGACAAATATATATAATTTTTCAAAGTATGTTTTGTAGAAAATAATATACTAATCTTTAAGCACATATTTGAACATATAAATATATATAGATTTGATTAAAAATCTACTTAGTGAATTGATCAAAATATATATATTCATACATATATATCGGGCAATTTCTATGGTATTACAATCTACCCTCCTTAAGAATCAACTTCGTCCCCGAAGTTGCGCGACTTATTGACCGATTGATTGATTGCGATTGTATCATTAAATTTCTTCCGACTTCACGGGTTCTTGGAATTAAAATTCTTTTCCTTCTTGAATTTAATTCCAATTGTCTTGACTCAATTGATGGAATGTCTTCGGGCTTCCTTTCCCTCTTTTATTCCATTTTGAATTTGAATCTATCGGCGTTTTATTTACGAGCAATAATTTATTGTGATAAATTATTTTCTTCTTCTCGGAGATGTTTCGACATTGATCGGAATAAATTTTATTCCTTTGGACGTTGATAAAAATCTGGGGTATTACAGTGTACCCCCCTTAAGATTACAGTTATGTCCCCATAACTGCCTATGTATTATTCACAACCAGGTTCGGGTATCATCGCATATGATCCTTCCTCAGTTTTCTTCTAGGTGCCATTTCTGTCATTAAGCACGCGAAGATGAGTTCCTAAGTGAATCAAGATCTAGGACTAAGGCAACGTTAGTCTTAAGTTAGTCTAAGCCAAGACTCAAGGTCATGTCGAGTTCTGAGGTAGGACTGTTTCTTATCACCGATAATTCACATAAAAAGAGTTAGTGTAAATATTTATGTATGCATATGCATGTGTGATCTCCCCCAAAAAAAAAAATTTTATGCATGCATTTGTTTATCCATGGGTTTTAAAAATAAATTTATTCCATGGATAGGTTAAAATAAGGATAAAAGGTTTGGGCCACTATATTGGGCCGAAAGAAATAAATTGTTTGGGCTTTAAATAAAAACAAGGCTATTGGGCCAAGATAATTTCTTGGGCTTCTAAAAAAATTTTGGGCTAAAAATTTGGGCTTTAACTTCAAAATAATAATTGGGCTCTTTAAAAGATAATAGCTTCAAAATAATCCGGGCTCTGATACCACATTGTAACACCCCGGTTTTGGTAACCCAGGCCGGGATGCCACCGCCACACCTCCCTAGCAAGACACGGTTTCTCCGAGCTCACTAAAGAGATGCAAGGCTATGGTTTTTCAGAATTTAAAATATTCAAACAGCCCATTCATATATAATTTAAAGATAATACATCAAAGTTGCAGCGGAAATATAAATTGTGCAGCGGAAATAAAGTATAAGGGCCGACATGGCCAAAACACGGGTTAAACAGTCCCGTTCATGCAAGTCGTAATTAAATGCAGGGATTTAAAATAAAGATTTCCCCTAATGTTCCCATGTATGCATATGACGATGCATATTCTTCGTACTCTGTAAGAAAAAGGAGATATATGGTTTGGGTCAGCAAAAACGCGCTGAGTAAGTTAACACATAGCATGGGTTAGGGGTTTCAAAGCCTTTAATTAAATTTAATAAAAACATTTCAACAATATTTAATTTAGCCGGCAATCCGGCGGCCGCAGCCAATTTCATAAAATCTAAGCTTTTTAATATATATTTCCCCGTTACGCCATCACCTCAACAATATATCATTTAGCCGGTTATCCGGCGGCCGCAGCCGTATCGCATTTCAAGTACTTCATTGGCCATCTTGGCACAGTTTCTCATGTCTCATGTTTCAAGTTTATATTTCAATCCCATTCGGCAAGCATTATATTTCAATTGCCTTTCGGCAAGCAAGATATTTCAATTGCCTTTCGGCAAGCAAGATATTTCAATTGCCTTTCGGCAAGCAAGATATTTCAATTGCCTTTCGGCAAGCAAGATATTTCAATTGCCTTTCGGCAAGCAAGATATTTCAATTGCCTTTCGGCAAGCAAGATATTTCAATTGTATTTTATCTCAAAGGGATTCCCAATCATTTAAACCTTAAAGGCTAATTTCATGTTTCGACAAGATTTCAAGATCTCTCAAGTTTAAAACCGATCGATGTCACAGTTTACGCCTTTTTGGTTTAAAAATCCATTTCTTAGGCGATTGATTTGAAATTTGTACATCATCTCAAAAACATCCCAACGAACAACTTTCGTGTTTTAAGTTTTTCGGAAAAACGATGGGAAGCATGTCAAAAATCGAGTTTTCTACAGAAATAAAATGCTGTCAGGATTCAGGTTTGACACCTTTCAAAGATTTGACTTTTTGACATATCAAATGGACTTCAAAAATTCTGAAATTTTACAGGCACATACTAGACTTGATTTGCAACAACTTTTGTTTAGAACTCAAAGATTGGTTCGGGCTAGAAATGATAGGAATAAGCTCCTCAAGATCGGTTATGAAATCTGTCATCCTTTGACAATTCCTAAAAACGCAGAATATGTCCGATACGATTTGGGGTGTCAAAACTTGATGAAAATCTTTGAAATTTTTACACAATATAGCTTAAGCTTTTAGGATCAAAATCTTAGTTTTGAGTTTTCAGGTTTGAACACTCGAAGTAATAGAAATATGCTCATCAAGTTTGATTATGAAATCTGTCAAGGTTCTTGACATCGGTTCTAACGCAGATCGGATTGGCTCGAGTTCGGAGGCTCAAATCTCAACGAAAAATTCTAAAAACTTACAGTAATATTCCAAACTCATAGATCTACAATTCTTATGTTCAACACCAATCCTAGATCGGCCTAGATCCATGGTCAAAATAACCAACAAGATTGAGTAAAAATTCTGTCCAAAGTTCTAAGATCCAGATTTAATACTCTTCGGTTTTGGGTTGGTTTCAGGTTTCAAAACATCATGAAAAATTATGAAATTTTTACAGAGGCTAGACCAAAGTCTTAGCAACACTTTTCATGTTTTGAGTTTTATTGTTTGAGCAGCTTTAGAGGTTCGAAAAATTCATACGAAAACGCTGCGTTGAGGGTTTTCTCTTGTTGACAGATTTTTGTTAATTTTCTTGAGTTGAATCTCTATGTTCGGTTGCATTTTAAGTCACCCAAAACCATAGTAAGGTTAACTTACAGTGGGGATGATGTCTAGGAAGTCACGGGGTCGTCCGGAATCCACGGGATGTCACGAACGAATCTCTTCCACCCGATTTATTCTTCCCTTGGCTCCGATTTGTGTTCGAATATGAAGATTCGTAAGTTAGTATGATGTTTATGATCTTAAAATCATAAGGAAACTTGAATAACATCTTACCAACAATCCAAAGCCTGCAATCCTTGATCTACACACTTCCTTGGTTGGATTTGGTTGCCGGAAACTCGTCGGAAAGTCGCCGGAAGTTCGTCGGAAGAGTGTTTGGCTTTTGGGAGAGTTTTTGGAGAGTTTGGGGTGAATGATTGATGAAAATGGCTGAGAATGGGGATGGGATTGATTACATAACATCCAAAAAGATGCCACACCCGTGATAGATCAAGATTCCCACCTTTGGGACCCAAAAAATGGCAAAAAGTCCCAAAAACACATAAATCCCGACTGCTACAGTAGCATGCTACAGTAGCGTGCTACAGTAGCATGCTACAGTAACTTTTTTTTTTTTTTTTTTTTAATTTTTTTTTTTTTTTTTATATATATATATATTAAGATTCTTATCTTAAAAAAAAATCATAATGTGGGAATTTTTGTGATCTTGTAAGTCATACATAGCTTCAAAAAGGAATATATTCTTTATTTGAAAATGACAAGATATGATTAATATTCCACCCTACAATTTCAAACCATAGTCAAATTATTCCCAATTATATTATGACATTCTAGAATAATTCATAAAAAAAATATGGGTAGAATGATTAATCAAGGATATATAGAAAATAGATAATTCTCATTATAATTTAAACATGTAAATATATACATGTATATACATGTGTACATGTTTGGAAAGATTATTTCAAGACCAAGGTATATATGTGTATATAAACTTGTATATGGATTTAAAATATTCTATGAACCATATACTTATTACACTTGATATTGAAGTCCATATATTTATTTGAAAAGACAAATATATATAATTTTTCAAAGTATGTTTTGTAGAAAATAATATACTAATCTTTAAGCACATATTTGAACATATAAATATATATAGATTTGATTAAAAATCTACTTAGTGAATTGATCAAAATATATATATTCATACATATATATCGGGCAATTTCTATGGTATTACAAAAGTGATGCAAGGCTATGGTTTTTCAGAATTTAAAATATTCAAACAGCCCATTCATATATAATTTAAAGATAATACATCAAAGTTGCAGCGGAAATTTTGATTTGTGCAGCAGAAATAATGTATGAGGGCCGACATGGCCAAAACACGGGCTCAACAGTCCCGTTCATGATGTAATCCCCAAAAATTCCCAGTATGCATATGATGATGCATATTCTTCGTACTCTGTAAGAAAAAGGAGATATATGGTTTGGGTCAGCAAAAACGCGCTGAGTAAGCTAACACATAGCATGGGTTAGGGGTTTCAAAGCCTTTAGTTAATTTAATAAAAAGATTTCTTGTAGTAAAATGATTTGCAAGGCATGACTAAATAAATACTTAAAAATATTAAATCTTTTATTTTCCTCTCCCGTTACATAACCATTTCAACAATATTTAATTTAGCCGGCAATCCGGCGGCCTCAGCCAATTTCATAAAATCATTTCTCATGTTTCAAGTTTATATTTCAATTGCCTTTCGGCAAGCAAGATATTTCAATTGCCTTTCGGCAAGCATTATATTTCAATTGCCTTTCGGCAAGCAAGATATTTCAATTGCCTTTCGGCAAGCAAGATATTTCAATTGCCTTTCGGCAAGCAAGATATTTCAATTGCCTTTCGGCAAGCAAGATATTTCAATTGCCTTTCGGCAAGCAAGATATTTCAATTGCCTTTCGGCAAGCAAGATATTTCAATTGCCTTTCGGCAAGCAAGATATTTCAATTGCCTTTCGGCAAGCAAGATATTTCAATTGCCTTTCGGCAAGCATTATATTTCAAGTGTATTTTATTTCAAAGGGATTCCCAATCATTTAAACCTTAAAGGCTAATTTCATGTTTCGACAAGATTTCAAGATCTCTCAAGTTTTAAAATCGATCGATGTCACAGTTTGCGCCTTTTCAGTTTAAAAATCCATTTCTTAGGCGATTGATCTGAAATTTGTACAGCATCTCAAAATCATCCCAATGGACAACTTTCATGTTTTAAGTTTTTCGGAAAAACGATGGGAAGCATGTCAAAAATCGAGTTTTCTACAGAAATAGTGTGCTGTCAGGATTCAGGTTTGACACCTCTCAAAGATTTGACTTTTTGACACAACAAATGGACTTCAAAAATTCTGAAATTTTTCAGAGACATACTAGACTTGATTTCCAACAACTTTTGTTTAGATCATGAGGATTGGTTCGAGCTAGAAGTGATAGGAATAAGCTCATCAAGATCGGTTAAGAAATCTGTCATCCTTTGACAATTCTTAAAACGCAGAATATGTTCGATACGATTTGGGGTATCAAAACTTGATGAAAATTTCTGAAATTTTTACACAATATAGCTTATGATCTTTGGATCAAAATCTTAGTTTTGAGTTTTCAGGTTTGAACACTCGAAGTAAGAGTTTTGCTCGTCGAGTTTGATTATGAAATCTGTCAAGGTTCTTGACATCGGTTCTAACGCATATCGGATCGGCTCGAGTTTGGAGGTTCAAATCTCAATGAAAAATTCTAAAAACTTACAGAGATGTTCTATACTCATAGATCTACAATTCTTATGTTCAACTCCAATCCTAGATCGGTCTAGATCTAAGGTAAAAATAACCAACAAGTTCGAACGAAAATTCTGTCTAGGATTCTAAGATCCAGATTTGATACTCTTCGGTTTTGGGTTGGTTTCAGGTTTCAAAACAACATGAAAAATTATGAAATTTTTACAGAAGCTAGATCAAAGTCTTAGGAATGTTTTTTATGTTTTGGGTTTTTCCGTTTGAAGACTTTTAAGGGTTTGAAAAATTCATACGAAAACGCTGCGTTGAGGGTTTCTCTTGTTGACAGATTTTTATTAATTTTCTTGAGTTGAATCTCTATGTTTGGTTGCATTTTAAGTCACCCAAAACCATAGTAAGGTTAACTTACAGTGGGGATGATGTTTAGGAAGTCACGGGTCGTCCGGAATCCACGGGATGTCACGAACGAATCTCTTCCACCCGATTTATTCTTCCCTTGGCTCCGATTTGTGTTTGAATACGAAGATTCGTAAGTTAGGATGATGTTTATGATCTTAAAATCATAAGGAAACTTGATTAACATCTTACCAACAATCCAAAGCCTGCAATCCTTGATCTACACACTTCCTTGGTTGGATTTGGTTGCCGGAAACTCGTCGGAAAGTCGCCGGAAGTTCGTCGGAAGAGTGTTTGGCTTTTGGGAGAGTTTTTGGAGAGTTTGGGGTGAATGATTGATGAAATGGCTGACAAATGGGGATAGGATTGATTACATAACATCCAAAAAGATGCTACACCCGTGATAGATCGAGATTCTTCACTTGGGCCCCGAAAATTGGCGAGAAAGTCGCCAAAACGCGACAAACGCAGCTGCTGCTGCAGTGGCGCGCTGTTGGCGCGGTTTTCTATTGATTAGCGCGCCGGGTGCGCGCCGAACACGCCTGGACTTCGGTCCGGGCGGGGTCGTGCGATCCGTCGTGCTTTTCCTCCTCTCTTTCGGATTTCTATCCTCCTACGTTTTCGGCCTCGATTTTTCGGGTCATTCTCGGGTCATAAATTCTTATCTTAAATTTATTTCGACTCAAATAAATTTCATGTTTGAGATCTTAAGTCCGTCGGTCTCGGGTTCGTCGGCTTCCAATTTGTCGTCTTTTGATTCCCGTGCAATAACTTGTTTCATTAAATTTCTTTCGACTTCACGGGTTCTTGGAATTAAAATTCTTTTCCTTATTGAATTTAATTCCAATTATT
This sequence comes from Hygrophila difformis, assembly GCA_030278955.1. Taxonomy (NCBI): domain Eukaryota; kingdom Viridiplantae; phylum Streptophyta; class Magnoliopsida; order Lamiales; family Acanthaceae; genus Hygrophila; species Hygrophila difformis. The sequence continues at coordinate 40,533,854 of JAOANR010000002.1, read as the reverse complement.
TTGACTCAATTAATGGAATGTCTTCGGGCTTCCTTTCCCTCTTTTATTCCATTTTGAATTTAAATCTATCGGCGTTTCATTTCCGAGCAATAATTTATCGTGATAAATTATTTTCTTCTTCTCGGAAATATTTCGACATTGATCGGAATAAATTTTATTTCTTTGGGCGTTGATAAAAATCTGGGGTATTACAATCCCGACCTGGGTGACCAAAAACCGGGGTGTTACAAGGTGGTATCAGAGCCCGGCTTATTTTTAAATTAGTATTATTATTTTTAAACTATTAGATTATTATTTTTAAACTATTATTTTTAAACTTTTATTATTTTTAAACTATTATTTTTAAGCTATTATTTTTAAACCATGATTATTTTTAAATCATTATTGTCATATTATAGAAGCCCCAATTATTATTTTTATTTTTAAAATTTCCTAGCCCAAATTATTTTTGAGCCCAAATGATAATTATTTTTGACCCAATATAGAGGTCCAAGGATTTTTACTATTATTTTAAATTTTTAAAGCATTAATTCCATGGAATGAATTTTACTTTTAAAACCCCATGGAAATTCGAAAAAAAAATGTAGATATACATAGTGCATGAATTATTTTGGGGGGAAATCATCATTTGCATGTGCATACTGCATTGCCTAAACTTAGAGACCTAGAAGCATGATACGTTCTAACTTAGATATTTTCCGTGCGCTAGATGGCTAGTCAAGATATGATGAACTTGATGATCAAAATGATGAACGCTCACCTTGATTCCCAACAAACCATACAACAAATGAAACATCGTATAGCCCACTTGGAGGCAAATCTGCTGATCAAGGTCGCATAAAAGACTTAGAAACTCAAGTGCAAAAACTCACTGAACGGGGCGATGCGATGATAGACAGAATCAAGGATCTAGGGATGGACCTGCTCGACCTCACTGATATCGTGGTACCATACAGCCCCGTGGAAGACCATTTGATGGGACCGCGGAGTCCAACACCCGCAGTTGAAAGCCCATCCGGCCTTATCCATGGCCGTTACGGAACCCTTGGACTCTGCCTCACATGGTTCGCCCGTCGCCAAACCCAAGCCCAAACCTAAGTCCCGTGGAGAACCATTTGGAGGAACTACAAGGACCAACTCCGGAAGCCGTCAATCCACCGTCCCCAGTGTTTTGTTGACCTTTGGGCACCGGCCAAGTCTCTGATGAGGATGATCCAATGGAAGACCCCGCTACTCTGCCAGAGGGAGCATAGATCTTTTTAGATATTTTGTCTTAGATAGTACATCTATTTTGCGCATCCTATTACTTGTATCAAATTTCTTTTAAGGGAATAAAATACAAGATTTATTTATTTATATATATATTTAATAAAAAAAAAATATTAAACAAAATAAAACAAAACTTTGCGTCACTTTTAAGCCCAATCGAGCAATATGTGTGAAAATACAAGCACATTCATAGTAACTTGTCTAGACAATATATTACGTTCTCGTGTCCTAATTACACCGTTTGTAACAGAATGGCACCCAGAGGTAGATCGAGAACCCAACATGCTCCCCAAACTACTACTGACGTGCCACCAAATGACATAGAACCTGCTCAACCTGTAGGAGCACAACCTCAAGGTGCGCAGGACGCCCCCGCATCGAACAATGTGGGCGATTATCTTCGGACGATAGAGGAGGTCTTGATTGCGCTAGGGAACGCACAAGTCAATCAGGGTCAAGCTGCGGCGGTACCTCCGCCCCAAGCTCGCCCCAATTATCTGGCAATGGTGAATCCCTACCAGCCACCCCACTATGCTGGTGAGGAGGATCCAGCAAAACTGGAGGAATGGATCCGGACCTTTGACAAGCTGCTGGGCGCGGTCAAGTGTCCGGAAGGAGAGAGAGTGCACGTCGCCTCGTACTACTTGGGAGGCGAAGCGGACGACTGGTGGCAGGCCACCCAAGCGAAACTGACTGGGGACGATGAGCCCTATTCTTGGGCGGAAATGATGGAGCTGCTCAGGGATAGATTCTACCCCCTGAGTACTAAAGTAGCAATGTACGCGGAGTTTCTGTCGCTGAAGCAAGGAGGCCAGACCGTACAAGAATACTATACTCGGTTCAAGGAGTTGGTGAGGTTCGCACCAAGATTAGTACGCACGGACGCGGAAAAAGCTCAAAAATTCGAGATGGGACTGAACCTGGCAGTTCGCGAGGTGATCGCGGGGGTGCACTACCCCGACCTGCAAGCCGTGTACGACCGCACTCTGGCAGTGGCGCAAGTACAACAACTGAAAAGGAGAGTGAGTGGGGAGTCCAGCCGGGGTCCCAAGACAAGAGGAACCGGGACGTGAGAGGCGAAAACAATTCGGGAAGGAATGAGCAGCGAGGAGGGCCGAATAGGCCACAACAATCGAATAATGGAAGAAGATTTAACCAGGAGGGTCCAGTACCACCCTGCCCGAGATGTGGACGACCCAATCTGGCGAGGGGATGCCCTCAGCAGGGCGCCTGCTTTTTCGGTGTGGTCGAATGGGCCACATGCGTCGAGAGTGCCGAACGAGGATGGAGAACATAACAAAGAGGGAAGATTTGGTTACGGGGCCGGAACAGCCTCAGAACCAAAACAGGCGGAACGGCAACAACCAGGGGTATAGACCCCCTCAAAATCAGTATAGGCCGCCAAATCAGAACCAGAACCAATGTCCTCCACCACCTCAGAACCAAAATCAGCAGCCAAACCAGCAGCCGAATCAGAATCAGCAAGGCAATCCAGGACGCCCTATGGGGAGGATTAATGTGGTTAACGAAGCGGACGTGCCCGCACAAGGAGAAGTGATGGCAGGTACATTTCACGTCTTGAATACACCCCTTAGAGTCTTATTTGATTCTGGAGCTAGTTGCTCAATCATAGCATCAAGAATAGTGCCTGAGTTAGATCTACCTAAGTGCGAGATAATTCGCTTAGGAATTCAATTGCCATCAGGAGAAGTAGTAGCTTGCTCTAAACGATATAACGGAATTCCTATAGTGATCAAGAACGTAGAATTCTTCGCAAACTTAGTAGAATTTAACTTAAGGGACTTTGACATTATACTGGGGATGGACTGGTTGTCCCAGTATAAAGCGATGATTGAATGCCAGAAACAAAAGATCACCCTGTCGAAAAGTAGGGGAAAGAGAGTTATCTTCTACTCTCAGCCCCCTAAAAGGAGCAACAAAATCGTTAGTGCCCTCAAACTAAGTAACTTGATGCGTAAGGGGCATGAACTATATGCGTGCTACGTTCACGACCTTGAGGCGGAAGAGAACAAGGTTGATAGCATCCCAGTGGTAAGAGAATACCCGGATGTGTTTCCCGAGGACATTCCGGGCATGCCACCTGAGCGAGATCTTGAATTCACGATAGATCTCATTCCGGGAACCGAGCCTGTCTCAAAAGCTCCGTACCGGAGGGCACCACTGGAAATGAAGGAGTTAAAAGAACAACTCGAGGAGTTACTGCAGAAAGGATACATAAGACCGAGTTCTTCCCCATGGGGAGCACCGGTTTTATTTGTTAAGAGGAAAGACGGAGGATTACGTTTTTGTATAGATTATCGGGGGTTAAACCAAGTGACCATCAAGAATAAGTACCCTCTGCCGAGAATTGAGAATCTGTTTGATCAACTGAAGGGAGCTTCAGTATTCTCGAAGATCGACTTACGATCTGGGTATCACAAGTTGAGAATCACCGAGAAAGACATTCCGAAGATGGCGTTTCGAACTCGATATGGCCACTACGAGTTCACAGTGTTATCCTTCGGGTTAACAAATGCTCCAGCAATGTTCATGAACCTCATGAGCAATGTGTTTCGAGAGTTGTTAGATCAGTGTGTAGTGGTGTTCATTGATGACATCCTGATCTACTCGAAGAGCGAGGAAGAGCATGTCCAACACTTGCACCAAGTGTTAGGGATCTTGCGAAAGAATCAACTATACGGCAAATTGTCCAAATGCGACTTTTGGTTGAAGGAGGTAGTATTTCTTGGACATATAGTGACCGCTGATGGAGTTTCAGTGGATCCGGCAAAAGTTTCTGCCGTGACAGAGTGGGCAGCGCCAAAGAGCCCAACTGAGATAAGGAGTTTCCTTGGATTAGCCGGGTACTATAGACGGTTCGTGAAGGATTTTTCGAAAATCGCACGTCCTTTAACCCAGCTACTGAAGAAGGGAGTAAAATACGAGTGGACAGAGGCGTTTGAGGTTGCGTTTCAAGAGCTAAGGAAACGACTCACAACCACACCCGTATTGACGCTACCATTAGAGAATGGTGACTTCGAAGTTTATAACGATGCTTCGAAGGAAGGTTTAGGTTATGTCTTGATGCAAGACTTGAGGGTCATTGCATATGCATCACGCCAACTGAAACCTCACAAGGAAAATTACCCGACACACGACCTGGAGTTGGCAGCGGTCATTTTCGCTCTAAAGATATGGAGGCATTATCTTTACGGGTGAAAGTGTCGAATGTTCACTGACCACAAGAGCTTGAAGTATATATTCACTCAGAAGGAGTTGAATCTGAGACAGCGAAGGTGGTTGGAACTTATTAAGGATTATGATTTGGAGATATCCTACCATGAGGGGAAGGCGAATGCGGTAGCCGATGCCCTAAGCCGGAAAACCCAACACGTGACAAACTCGTTGGTAATTCCGCCGGCATTGAACATGGATTTGGCAAGATTAGATGTGGAACTCGTGCATCCGGGCACAGTGAGTGAAACGATCAACGCGATGGTTGTAGAAACTCCAATATTGGACAAGATTAGACTCGCCCAACCGGGCGACGCGAAATTGGAGAGGATAAAGGAGTATATTGCCGAGGGTAAGGCAATAGGATTTGCTATCCATGAGCATGGAAGCATTCGCTTCAAAGGGAGATGGTGTGTGCCTCAAAAGTGTGCCGAGTTGAAGCAAAGGTTAATGAATGAAGGGCACAACACACCATATTCGGTGCATCCCGGAGGTGACAAACTTTATAAGGACCTGAAGAAGATCTACTGGTGGCCGGGAATGAAAAAGGAAGTGGCAGACTTCATGGCGAAATGGCTCACCTGCCAAAAGGGTTAAGGCAGTGAGACATAAATCCTTAGGACTGATGCAGCCACTAGAGATTCCAAGTTGGAAGTGGGATAGCATCTCGATGGACTTTGTCTCGGTATTACCACGATCACCTAAAGGCATGAACAAGATTTGGGTGATTGTGGATAGGCTAACGAAGACGGCCATATTTATCCCGATGAAGGACACGTGGACTATGGACCAATTGGCCCGAGCCTACATTGATAATGTGGTACGACGACATGGCGTACCACATGACATCATTTCTGACAGAGACAATAGATTTGTCTCTCATTTTTGGACGGAGTTACAAAAAGCTCTCGGTACTCAAATCAAAATGAGCACTGCATTCCACCCAATAACGGATGGACAAACCGAGAGAACGATCCAAACACTGGAAGACATGCTGAGAGCATGTGTGTTGGAGTTTAAGGGAAATTAGGAAGCTTATTTACCCTTAATTGAGTTTTCCTATAACAATAGCTACCAAGCTAGCATTGGCATGGCACCTTTCGAGGCGTTGTATGGACGAAAGTGCCGAAGCCCGTTGAACTGGGAAGAAAACGATAAGTCTGTGGTAGTGGGACCACAACTTGTCGAAGATATGGCTCAACAGATAAAGGTGATTCAAGGGAAAATGAAAGCCGCTCAAGACTGTCAGAAGGGTTATGCTGACGTGAGACGACGAGACCTAGAATTTCAAGTGGGAGATAGGGTCATGCTAAAGATATCACCCATGAAGGGGGTGATGCGCTTTGGCAAATGAGGGAAGTTGAGTCCTCGATACATAGGACCTTATGAAATTCTAGAACGAGTCGGAAATTTGGCCTACCGACTGGCTTTACCGCCACAATTAGATCGAGTTCATAATGTCTTCCATGTCTCACAACTAAAGAAATATGTGCCAGACCCGACACATGTACTTCAACCGGAAGTAATCGAACTCGATGAGGATCTGACTTATGAAGAAGTCCCAGTGCGGATTCTAGACGTTAAGGAGCGAGTAACAAGGAATAAAACCGTCAAAATGGTTAAGGTTCTTTGGTTGAACCATGAAAGCGAAACAACAACATGGGAGTTAGAATCAGACATGAGAGAACGTTACCCGACACTGTTCCAAACGGACACCGACATAGTTATGGGGACATAACTGTAATCTTAAGGGGGAGAGGATGTCACACCGTGTATTTTCCGTACATTTTTGTAAACAAGCTAATTCAAATTGTTTTGAACTACGTTATGGCTTGATCCCTTCACATGGTACGTAGGCAGCTTAAAAGTTTTAACTCTAAGTTCAGTCACAAAATAATATAATAAACAAAATGATTCATTCTTAATACGAGAAAAGCCGAAACACAACTTCGAGGACGAAATTGATTCTTAAGGAGGGTAGACTGTAATACCCGGGAATTTTGCAACATAAAATAAATAAATAAATAAAATAAATAAATAAATAAACAATAAATAAAACAATAACAATAAATAAATATAATAAATAAATAAACATAATACATAGATAAGAAAATGAGAAATCGAATTTAATTTAAGAAGGAATTAAATTTCCAATACCCGTAAAGCCAAAGATAATTTAATCAAATAAATTGTACACGGGAACCCGACACCAATGAACTCGAGAATTCGAGGCCAATATTAAATCTAGACCCGAGTAAAATTTTAGATAGGAAATTGGAGTCCGACAATAGCCCAGAAATCGGAATCCGAGAACGTAGAGGGATAGAAGTCCGAAAGAGAGGAGGAAAGACTCGACGGATCGCACGACCCGCCCGGACCGAAGTCCATGCAGTGACCACGTGGGTTTTCCCCTAAACGGCGCGCCAAGCCCGTGCCGTCGGGCAGTAACAACCCATGCGAGATTTTCTCGCCCAAATCCGGATTTTTTGACTTCGGTTGCTCACCTTGCGGCTCAAGACTTACTAGGGCAGACTTTGGACGTCCCCTAGGTCCTTTACATCTATAAATCAGCACCTTATGCAATCCCGAACACTTTCCAAACCCTACGAAAAACTCTCTACATATCAAACCCTAATCCCGGAGTCGTCGGAGGCACGAAACCAAGAGGAGGGACTGTCTTGGATGAAAATCGGAAGGCCTTGTCGTTGTGGTAAGCTCTGGTCCGATTCTTTTCCATTCTTGATTCGAAAATGAATCCTAACTTCATCCTTTTTCCATTCTACACCCCGATTCGGATCTAGAACGAAGGACCCGACGAATCAAGGAGACAAACGGTGGACTGGAAGCCACGCCTTCGAATCGATGAGCCGGAATGACATAAATCTGTAAGTTAACGCTTACGTGGTTTTGGGAGAATTTAAAATACATCTAATCTAAAGATTTAATCAAGAACTTAAAAATCTGTCACAACGAAGATCTCTACGGCGCAGCATTTTTGCACGATTTTTCCGAACCCTTAAAACTGATCGAACGAGAAAACTTAAAACACAAAAAACATTCCTAATACATAGATCTATCTCCTGTAAAAATTTCATAATTTCTCATTAACTTTTGTTATCTGAAATTGACCTCAAACCGAACTGTTCTAAATTTAGATCTTGAAATCCTGACAGAACTTTAGTTCGAACTCGTAGACGTTTTTGACAATAGATCTAGGCCGATTCAGAACTTTAGTCGAACATGAAACTTGTAGATATATGTTTTACGTATCTCCCTATAAAATTTCATCTAATTTGGAGTTAGTTTGCTATGGTAGATCTCGAAATTTTGAAACTGCTGTATAGAAATTCGTACAGATTAGTAATCTGATGAAAATTGACGTTCCTCACTTATTTCCTTAACTCGGATCGAAAAAGTTAAAACACGAAACTTTTTCGTCTCTGTGTTTTCGAGTCACAAGTCAAATTTCATAATTTTTGGAATTAAAACTGATTTTTAATAAATTTTGGAGTAAACAGTGTTTTGACGAAGTCAAATCTTAAAAATCTTGTTGAAACGGTGAAATTAGCCTTTAAAGTTTAAACGAGTAGAAATCTCTTTTTCGAAATCAGAATTTTGAAAAATCCCCTTACAAACATGATCCATAAAATTAGGGGGTGAGTGCTCTGCAGGGTGCCCCCCTAACGATTCACTTCGTGCCTTTATGGACGATGGTGACCCCGCGCGAAATTTGAGATACATTGCCAAAACGGCATGATATATATGGCCTACACTCTCGAGAATATCCATATGGGTTTCCCGAGGCTCCGGAGTGGTACTGGGTATGTCGGATACGGCTGCGGCCGCCGGGCTACCGGCTAAACTTGACGAGATTGCAATGCAATCGTGAAATACTTGAAATATTAAATCTTGGGTGTAATGGGGATAGTTAAAATATTTATTTATTGTCCATTTAAATTATTTAATGCTTTATTTAAATTAATTATGACTTTTATTTCAGTTTATGTTAAATGTGTTGTTAATTAGAGCCATGAATTAATTATGCAAGTTGGTTAGTTAATTAAATTGAATTATTTATGATTTATTCCTATCATGCTTTGTTTAAATATTAATTATTGGCTTTAAAACTTCACGATTATGTATGTATTAACTTACTCAGCAAGTTGTGCTGACTCAAAACCATTTCTTTCTTTTTCCTACAGAGCATGTGGATTATAGTTGAGCACGTACATGCATGGGATTTTTGGGAACACTTTATATTTAAATTTTGCATTAGACTATAATATGAACGGGCTTGTTTAACCCGTGTTTTGGCCATGTTGGCCCTGTTTACATTTTCCGCTGCAATACTTATACTTAGATATTATTTTTCCGCTGCATTATAATATTATTTTTGAATTTATATTGTATGGGCTATTTTAATTGTTTTAGATATTTTAAATACTGCAATACCTAGCCTTGCATCTCTTTAGTAAGCTCAGAGAAACCGTGTCTTGCTAGGGAGGTGTGGCGGTGACATTCCGACCTGGGTGAAAAAAAACCGGGGTGTTACAATCTGAGCCAAAGATAGAATCTTTCTTGAGTTTTAATTCCGAAAACCACAAAAACATCAAAAAATCGAAAACCCTAAAAAGTGGACAGGTTCTGTTCGGGCCTATTGGGACTTAAAAATTTTGAATCATGCAAATCTGGGCACAAATTTGAATTCCTCATGTTGAGTAGATGAATTTACATATGTGGATCATCAAAATCGAAGTTCATATGACAAAGTTATGATTATTTGAAGTTTTGGTGTTGTTCTTCATCAAAATCCGAAAATTTCATCAACTTTGCTTTATGATTCTGAATTTTGGGTGTTAATGGACTATAGTAAGTGTTAACGGTGTAAGTGATTTTATGTTTGTGTTATTAATTGCTTAATTACACCAAGAATTCCAAAAATCAAGAGTTGAGTGTTCATCATCCACCACCTTGCTTATTCAAGTCTTCATATTGTTCATCAAAATCTTCAAGGTGTTCTTGAACAATTATATTCTTGATCCAAGACTGCAAAAATTGAAGTGTTACAAGGGACAAGAAAACATAATAGCTGACCCCTATAGCCTTAATTAGTGTGATCACTCAAGTATTTTGGGGATAAGATGATTCAAGAGTGACATCACCAAAATTCAAGCAAGTCAAAAAGGGTGTACTCGGCCATAAGGAGTTTCTCACGTCCCTAACATCCCTTCATGTCGCCAAACATCACCTCTTGTCCCAAGACCCCTCTCATGTCCTTAACCTCTCGTCCCAAGACCCCTCTCATATCCTTAACCTCTTGTCCCAAGACCCCTCTCATGTCCCTAGCCTTGTGTCGTGAAACCCCTTGTCCCTAAACCACCTTTCACGACAAGCACCCTTGTCCGTCCCTAACCCCTTTGTGTCGTGATCCTCCCTCCGTCCCTAGCCTTGCATTGTGACGAGCCAAAAGGCTCACGACGGGATTGTTCTACTTGCGACGGGATCATCTCTCCATTGTGCAATATTGTTCCGAAAATTTTTTCCTAAGTCGGATATATACAGTTGGCACTTGGTTCCTCTGATTTAATTTAAATCACGAACACGGAGTTGAAATTTTAATCGGGCAATGTTCCGCTCTTAAAGTTCCTCTCATAATAAGTGAAACCTAACTGTTGAAATTCCTCCGGGAAAATTTTATCTGATATATTGGAGAGTACCCTAGAAAATATTTGTGAAGTACTGATATTGGGAAAACCAGTGTGATCATTTCAGGAGTCGAGTGCAGTGAGTTCTCTTTTCAGTATTTTTTAAACTCCACCCCCAAATTTTAACCCTTTGTGAGGATTTTGGAATTTAACATGCAAATTGCGATTAATCGCTATAACGCTAAATCATTACATTATGATCACATATATTCAGTACATTAATATCTGTAATTATTTTATTCCATTTTATTTTAATTCTGTCGAGTCTAGTAGTGTGGCCAACAGTCTTGTTTTCAAACTCAATCTCAAGTGTGGTTGGATCTTCACGGAAGCATCAGACCGAAAGAGAGAAAATCGAGAGTGTTTCCGAGAGATAATTTTACTTTTGTGCAAGTGCTACTAATATTATATATATATATATATATATATATATGTTTTGTGTAGATTGAACTGATAAAATGGCAGGTACAACCGATTCAGCCATGATGGAATTGCTTAAGAGCCTCAACACCAACATTCAAGGCATGAATCAAAGTCTTAATGCCAAAATTGATTCCTTAAACGTTGAAGTGCCAGGTCTTAAAGTAAATGTGCAACAGCTGGACCGAAAGCTAGAGAGCAATATTGACAAGCTCAATGCTAAGATTGATGAGGTCGTGATCGATTTAGACAAGAAAATTGAGCACCAAGCTGTGGTCCTTCATGAGGAGATTACCGAAATTGATCTCCGAAGCAGAGTCATCCATTCCAGTCTTTATGAACATTGTGCACATTTATCTGCAAACATTGAATCTCAACTGACTGAAAATTTAAGCGATGAATTTGAGAAGTTTGCTGGTGAAACAGATGGAAAGTTTGCAGATGAGACTCGAAGAATGGCTTGAACGACAAATTTCTAATTAATTAGCAAGCACTTCGAGAAATGAAATCACAGAGATGATCATCCGTCACAGGGAAGATTTATCTGATAAATTTCATTTAGCATTGGATAAATTGTCTGAAAAACTTACCGCACAAATTCAACTTGTTGCAGGAAAGGTACAACAGCAAATAACTGACCCACAATCCATTTACGAACAAGTAATTGGAACAGTGGAACAAAAGCTTCAACATACCCTGGATGAACGGATTGTAGATATTCTGGAAGAAGATTTTGGGTTTAAGCAGACTACCAAGTCTTTGAATTTTCTGAAGACTCTGAGCTCCACCAAGAAGACGTCGCTTAATCCTAGCACAGGTCATAAGATTGTATATGACCGAGGACGGCCATCTTCGTCCGTCCCATTCCCAAAGGTCATGACGGTATCCACTTCCAAAGTTGACAAGGAAAATTATGTATCTATTCATACCGTCAAGGAAACTGCGATAAAAAGATATTCCATGTCCACGATGCTCCATGTTAGGACATGACGCTGGAAGTTGTTGGCGGACACAATGGGATAAAGGTAAGACTGCACAAAGAGAACAAGATCTCGAAAGTGTTAAACGTCAACAAGCCGAACAGGATTACTACAAGATAGTGCAGGGCACTGAATCAGTCAAAGAGTATGCCCAACGATTGAAAGAATTGAGGCAACAAGCGGGCTTACCAAATTCACCATATTCGCAACCCTACTAAGCGAAGCATTTCTTGTCAGGCCTACGCATTGAAGTTTACAACCACATGCAAGCTAAGTATGAAAATCTTGACCAAGCAATAGCCGACGCAATGATTGTTGAAAAATGATTGCAGGTCAAAACCGAGAAAGCCAAGATTGAAACCTCGAAGAAAGGAATAGGGCCAACCATAAGGGTTAATACGTCAAATGACAAAGGTGGGCTTGGAACTATTCATGTCAGCATGACAAGGTCAACGGGAACATATGACACTCATAGCCGGAGTTGGAGCCAAGAAAATTACTCTGAAAAATAATCAAGTTCATGGTCAAGCGTACACAATGTCTCCAATTCTGAAGAGGACATACAAGGATCACCCGTTGCTGCAAATTATGATTATAATGATGACGACGGTTCAGACTATGATGATTACACTGATCAGGAAGGAAGGAAGTGTATACTCTGAATATTCTCAAAGTCCTGATCATCAATTTGCGTCAATTGTGGTTACCCGAACTTCCGAGTTTGCAAAGGAAACAGACCAACTGACACCTGGTCTACAACAAAGGGAGAATCTCTTTCACTGTCAATGCACAATTCTTGATAATCCGTTTTATTTTATTGTAAACAATGGAAGTTGTGTTAATGTAGTAAGTTTATATGTGATTCGCAGGTTGGGTATAACCGTCGAAGATCACCCGGAACCATATCGACTTCAATGAGTGAACAACAATGGACTTGCACGAATCACCAAGAGAGCCAAAATCCCAATCAATTCTAGCTCGTACGAAGATGAAATTCCTTGTGATGTCGTGCCTATGAATACGTGCCACCTTCTTCTTGGACGTCCCTGGCTATTCGACAAGAATGCCATATACTACGGCCGGGACAATTTGATTTCATTAAGGTATGATGGTGTCAGACATCGTCTTTTATCTGTCTCTCCAACCACAGCCAAAGCAGGTCGCAACAACCTATTACGGGATATTTAACAACAAGAGAAAGATCATAAGTCCCGTAGAGGAAAGGCTAAAAAGGAAGACAAGTCCAAAGGAAAAACAGTCGAAGCCAGTTCGACAAAACAGTGCTCAATGATTATTCCAGGATTTGTCTATACTTCGTCAACATTCTCAAAAGTTTGGCCCACTCCCTCAATGCGCTCAATACCTCCGGTGCGTCCACTCAAAAACCACGGGCTCGGTCGGTCCCAATGCCAATGGATTGTCACTTTCGATGTCCGGTACGTCTTCTACTCTACATTATTTACAAACTACTCCCATTCATTATTCTTGCTTACATAAATATGTTTAGATACAATAAAAAAATAACAATTCATACCTTCTCCTCTTCTCCGGGCTTGAATTCAGTCTGGCAATCACATTGCACAAATCTACTTTGGTTGTCGTGTAAAGCCTAATCATCAACTTAATATCTTTATCGGTTTTTATTCGTACCAACATCTTGCGATGTGGACGTCAAAACCTGACTACTAAATCATGAGGATTACGTGCAACCGAATGGAATACATTGATTTAGTAACCGATTTAAGACGTCTATGGAAATGGAATGGCGAACTGGAGCTGATTCAAATATCTCATTACCGATCCGAAGCAACTTTGTTCATACAGCTCGAACAAACAGATGTCCGGGAGCCGGATCCGTAAACCCGGAAGAGTGATCGGAAGGAGAATACAGTATTTTGTTATTTTTGTAATAGTATATTATTAATATGCCTTAATTTGTCTAAGGCATAAAAATGATAGAAAACCCTAGTTTTGTGAAGTTGGTACGTACGGACGTGTAAATGGGTACATCCGAAGCCAGAAGATGGAACTCCCAAAGTTTGAAGATGGTACATCCGCGCCATGCATGCATGCACGTCCAAGACTTCAATTTTGGAGAAGGCCATGTCCGGAAGCCCATGTCGCTAGCCTCCATGTCGCTAGACCAGCCTAGCGACATGGCCCATGTCATGAGACCCTCTCACGACATGACTGTTCTGGACGATTCAGGACGAGTTTCCGAGCCATGTCGTGATCCTCCATGTCGCTAGACCAGCTTAGCAACATGGCCCATGTCGTGAGACCCTCTCACGACATGACTGTTCCGAACGAGTCAGGACGAGTTTCCGAGCCATGTCGTGATCCTCCATGTCGCTAGACCAGCTTAGTGACATGGCCCATATCGTGAGACCCTCTCACGACATGACCTCTCCAGACGAGCCAGGTCGAGTTTCCAAGTCATGTCGTGATCCTCCATGTCGCTAGACCAGTTTAGCGACATGGCCCATGTCGTGAGACCCTCTCACGACATGACCTCTCCGGACGAGCCAGGTCGCAAAATGGGAGCCTAGCGACACCAACCCTCAAATTTTATCTTCTCTTCATTTCTTTCACTTGTAATGTGTACGTAGGGGCTTTGGCACTATATATATGCCTCCCCCTTCACTTGTAAGACTCATCTTTTGCTTGAATGAGTAAGACTTAGCATTTTTGCAAGCACTTCCGAAAGATCATCTCCCTAAATGAACACTTCATTTGGGGCACTTCAAACACATAGAGATTGAAGGACTCTATGCTATCCACAAATCAATAATTGTAAACATTGAAAATGGAGGGTGTGACATATGGGCATGCTTGCCATTAAAGTGTGAGCTTGAGTTGATTTTCTTCATCTCCTTGGACTTGAAGCTTGCCAAGAAGATTATCACCAACAATTGAGTTTAATGGGTTTGTGAGGACAAGACATTGGAGTTTGTTTCCATTCCTTTGTTAATTTATTGAGTTGGTAGCTTCCTTATCCTTCTCTTCTTCACCTCCTTGTTTCTTCTTATTTTTCTTGTTTCAAGAATGTATCCTATGATCCTTGGCATCTTGTCCTCGGGAGCTTCATATTTTAATGTACAACTAAGGGGATCGAAATCGGGCCATCTCTCTAACATTTTAGTATGCACATCTGTCACTATCGTCTCTTTCGTGAAGACTAATGGGTGCTTCTCGCTGTTGTATTGACAAAAAAATGAGAAGACTAAAACTACTACTTCTCATTAGGGGTGGGCACGGTTCGGATACTGAAATTTTTTCAGGTATTTGCTAACCGAACCAAACCGAGCAAATATTCAAAATTTCTAACCAAAACTGAACCGAAAAATTCGGTTAATTGAAATTTTGGTTAACCGAGAAAATTCCTACTATTTGCGGGTTACTCGAACCGAACTGAACCGAGCTAATTTATGACACATATGCATCCCGAATAACCGAAATATCAGTTAACCGAAAAAATATACTCCTATTTACAAATAATAAGAACCGAATCGAACTGAACCGAATCATTAAAATTCAAAAACAAATTTAGAGAATAAATATCCAAATAAAATTGTCATAAGCCGCAATCTTCCAAATCATAAATGTCATCAATCAAAATATTCAAAACAGTTTTAGACTAAATCATCCCACATAACAAAACATTTGGTCTTCGATTCAATTCCTCCAATCAAAACAATAGTATCCGATTACTGTAAAATCGAACAAGAGAGAGAGTAAATGATATAGTTAATAAAATAAGAATGCATATATGACTGGAAACATTAGCTTTATATGAATATACTAGTGATTCCAGCTGTGCGATGCACAGCGTATTTCGGGCGTACAAATGCCCATGGAGAGAAAAGGAATAATTATGGGTGAGCGCACATTGTTTCTTTATATGATACTTATTATGTTAAGAAAAGTTTATTTATAGATATAGCTAATATTCTATTTGAATGTTTAATCAACACAATTCTCATTCTTCAAAGTTAGTCATTCTTCAATCTATAGAACATCAAATATAAGTGACATTTGTTGAGGCAAAGTAACATCAGAGCTACAAGCAATCAATCAAAAGTGATACAAGATTTCTTAATGAATATAAGAACATCAAATATATTTGTAGTTAGACACGGCTGTTGCATACATTTGAGGAATGGATGCCACAACTCCAGAAGCATCTTGGTTACTGCAAAGTTTGAAGACAAGCAACCATCAATACTGTTCATTAGCCCAAAGCAAATTTGATGACAAAGCTATATATATTGGTGAGCGATGTACTGATTAAGTGCATAAACAAGGTATTTTATACAACAATTATGCCAACCTGTGCGTCTAAAATTCTTGAGCATATCCGTAGCTTTGGTACAAAGCATTTGATGTCCTTTGATTGGAGCGCTCCTAGATCAATCTCTGCATATCCATGCTGCATGGGACGAAAGTGGGGTTAGAGGATGAAGTGAAGGGAACAAACCAGGCAGCATGTGTGGCGTTATATAAATTGTTTGTTCTTGGTATTTTTCCCACAGGAAAAGAAGCTCAAGTGCAATACTTCTGAAGTGTTTCATTTTCTGGCCAATCAGCATAATAACAAAAAGAATCTCAATTCAAGAAGCATACAGGCTGGATGGTCACAGCTTGCTTAAACATAAATGGCTAACTTTGTCAACATGCAGTTGTGTGTGTTGGCATGCTGATATAACTGCTTGCAACTCGACCTTGAAAATAGTTGCACATATTAAATATGTAAGGAAATTGCAGAAATTGAAAATTTCAAAGCAAGCATTCACTAAAAGCATTGTACACAGATAAGAAGTAAGAACCTGAATCCAAACTAATTTTACCTCTTTCACAACAATAAAATGGAAACAAGAAAAATGGAGAGAACAACATATAAAATATTGACAATTTTGACTGGCATGTAGCTTCTATACAAAACTATAAAGTCTGACCACTATCAATGAGCAGCAAGCAAGAACACATAAAATGCTTCTTTTGATGTTTTGTTTTAAAAAAAATAGAAAATTAAATAAAAATTCTCTCCCTCGTCCCACTTTCCACACTCCCCTTTCAAACATTTTATTTTACCGAATATAGAAAAGTGAAACTTATTTTAAAACAATTATTCAAAAAAAGTGGGGTGTATGATTTACATGATTACAAGCTACACAGTGACATTCTGATCCTGTTACGGGCATACTTGGGACTTCGATTTGTAGGATCCTCTACCCATTGCTGATTACTAACTTGACATATCTGCAACACCAGGAAATAATTTCACAGATTCTTTGTGAAGATTGAAGAATGAAAGATGAATAAAAATTTTAGTATCTGAGTCTTCTTCTAAATAAGTGGGTAGAAGCTCATTAACTAAGTTTCCAAACAAGGCATCAAACGAAAAGTCAACCTGCAGGATACACTCAAAGACATTGCAGATTGAATTAGTTGCATAAGTGAAAGACATTTTGTGATTACACAAGCATTTACATAAGTGTTTAAGTCTCACCTTAAAGTCATCAATGTTTAGAACAAGAGGATATGAGTCAGTTGATTGAGACTTGGAAACTTTGAACATCAAAATAACAAGAAGCAGCTAGCCTTTGACAACCTGTGGAGCTCCAGAACCTAATGAGTAAATCTCGTTATTGCTAAATGTATTAGTTGCATAAGTGAAAGACATTTTGTGCTTACAGAAGCATTTACGTAAGTGTTTAAGTCTTACCTTAATGTCATCAATGTTTAGAACAAGAGGATAAGAGTCGGTTGATTGAGACTTGGAAACTTTGAACATCAAAATAACAAGAAGCAGCTAGCCTTTGACAACCTGTGGAGCTTCAGAACCTAATGAGTAAATCTCGTTATTGCTAAATATATTAGTTGCATAAGTGAAAGACATTTTGTGCTTACACAAGCATTTACATAAGTGTTTAAGTCTCACCTTAAAGTCATCAATGTTTAGAACAAGAGGATATGAGTCGGTTGATTGAGACTTGGAAACTTTGAACATCAAAATAACAAGAAGCAGCTAGCCTTTGACAACCTGTGGAGCTCCAGAACCTAATGAGTAAATCTCGTTATTGCTAAATGTCTGAAATAAAATAGGATGAAAACAATGAATGTTGAAAAAGATTCAAAATTCAAATTATTATGGAATATGCACAGATAAATTCAAACTCCTTCAACGAAAACCAACAAAATCTCCATAAAGCATTTCCCAATTGAACTAAATTACTGTGCCGGTAAACAATTCCAAACTCCTCCAAACGTCCCCGACAGGCAACTGAATTCAACTGAAATTTTTGTTACACTTCTTGCAACATTCTCCATATGGTGAGAAATCAAGTTTGAGCACACTGTAGTATTAGTGATAAAATAAACTATAGAAATTTACATTGACCACCTAGCAGTTAGGAATCCAATACTTTTTTTGAGTGAATCATATTTCAGTACAACACCCAAGGGGCTTGCACATGGAAAAACAAAACTACAGCAGGAAAAAAAAATATTCATTCCTATTGGAAGATAAAGAGTAGAATAATGTAAACATGTACTTCCACAAAGATGTGAAAATACACAAATTCATTGGTTGTTAGGGTAGGCAGTTAGAGAGATATGGCTGCAGATAAGATTGCAAAATAATAATATAGTGCAGCCAACTGCCATTATGATTCATCCAAATAATATAAACTGAGCTACCCCCAAAGAGTCCCAACCCGGCATTCAAAAAAATATTTCAGATTAAGGAAGTAATAAGTGACATAGGGTTTCAGTAATAAGTTTGCTTAATCTAGAAATATGGAAGGTTTTCCTTGGATAAATTACCTCAACTCTATATCGCCATGACTCTGCAGCATTGTGAATAAGTGGAGACAATGGAGCAATAAATTTAGAATCCTCCTCGTCATTTTCACCCAAAACTGATTTTATCTCTTCAAAAATTTCCAACTCCTCAGGAGACACCTACTCCAGAAGCGGAAATAAAAGAGCGAGTATGTGAGATATCTATAAAGACAACACTGACTTCAATATTACAAGATATTTTTCAACATAGAATACAATTTCATGAACAAAAATATATACTAAGTGATGAGTTGTGTCAAGGCTAGAACTATGAATCAACAATCTTACAAGAGAGACTGCTGTGTCAGTATTATATCCCCTTCCAGTACGTCCAATCTGGTGCACATAGCCTGCAACAGTTTTAGGCATATCAAAGTTCACCACCTGATGAAGATAACAAGAAACATATGTGCGGAATAAACCAGTCTTTATTGACTAAAACTACACATTCGTTAAAATCAAAGATGTAGAAATAAAAGAATGCAAGAATAAAGAAAATGCAGTAGGCTGAAAATTCAACCAACAGATAACATAATGAGGTGCCAGCAGTAAACGAAACATAAAAATGGAAAGCAGAAATGGAGAGAAACAAGTTTAACTGGCATGTAAAGAGTACTCTTAGCCTAAGAGACTCAGGGACTGAATAGATTGAAGGCTACGGGTAGCTGTGAACGATTTTCTGAGATTAATTTAGTTGCAACTTGGATACACGGAGGAATGGTTCAACTTTCATCCCACTATTACAAGGCCTCACCTGACCTCACAATGTTAACTTCCAAAACATATCAAATAATATAAGACGGTTGTGCATGCTCATACCTTGCTAGTTGACTGCCCATAACCTGAATAATCATACCTATCCAAAAAGAAATTGAAATCTAAACAATTCAGCTTCTTCATCATTAGACCTGCCTATACGATAGTCTATAAATTCATATTGCACATAGCATCAATCTGTCAGGTTTAAGTTATTACTGTAAAATTTAGCAGCCACAATCATCCATAGAACAACAATTTACAGCTCAATCAAAAGGTCTATCCACTTTCGGCGAAGAACTTTCAGATTGCTAAACAAATAAAGATACTTAAAACATCGTAATAAAACCCTAAAATTTGGCACATCAAATCCCCTTAAATATGAAAGAAAAGCGGAAATCAATTAGCATTTCAGAAATCATACCCCAACAGATCGACTCTGAGATGATGGCTGAGTTCACCGAACAGATCGTACATTTGCCCTAGATCAGCAGCGTTGCCGTGCGATTACAGCAACGTCAGCTTAGCCGCCGGATTCCTCACGTACACCGCCACGATCTCCGTCCCTCTCTTCGTCTTCACCTTCAAAACGTCGACATTCTCCTTCTCTGCCACCTCCGTCATCCTCATCCTCCCCGTCGATTCACCCTCCTCGACCACGTACGACGGCAGAAAAAAATGCGAACTTGGCCGCCATCGACGACGTCACCGCACCCATCTCGCTCCAAACAAACCACAGACGGCTAGTACCGAAAAACAGAAATTCAAATGCCGAAAAATTAAATTATCCATCCCTCCAATGAAAGTAATCACTCCCAAAGACTCCGACTTTGGGCGTTACAAATGGACGAGGTACTTAATCCGGAGTTCAATTATTGACTGTTGGGGTGGATAACGGGAATTTGTGGCAGATGTTGGGTGGGTACTGATGTGTGGGCTGAACAAGGAAGCAAAGGGACGAAATGGACGAGGGATTTCCGGCGGCAAAAGTGAATGACGGGTAGGATTTCCAGCAATACGCGGAAGTGTATGGCAAAAGAAATTCAATGGATCGCCGAAGATGGGGTAGGGTTCGCGAGAGCTGTGGCAAGACGAAAGAGGGATTTGAGAGAAATAAGCGGGATTTGAGAGATGGGAACGTGGGAGGGCGGGATCGATCTTGGGATGTTGGGATAAAATGAAGTCAAGATGAAGCAGGGATCCTGATCCAACGGTTACAATCAAAATTGAATTCGAATCGGACGGGTAGGAATCAAATTGGGCTTGGAAAGATTTTTTTCTTCTTCTCTTATAATATATAGATATAGATATAGTTGCTGATTCCTTATCAAGTGGATTACATGTACATGTTCTATTGGACACTACTGTATGATACAGTATGTATGTTCACAACTGACAACTAATGAAGTAGTACAACAGAAGAAGATATAATAATCACACTGAACCTGGGTGTATGTTATAGAAAGTTTGTCCGAGAAGAATCATCCACAATCAAATTTACAATACACAAGCTCAAAGTGGCAGCTAGAAATAGAATGGATCAATGGAGTGATGAATATGACGGATAGTCCTTATCTCTAAATTTCTTTAAAAAGAAAAAAAAAATAAGAACAAAGCATGACAGGAAGAGCGGCGGCCCCGTTGTGCCGGAATCACGGGATGAAGAGGAGAGGATGACGGGATGACGACGTGATGAAGAGGAGATCTAGAGAGGATGGGATGCGGCGATGGAAGAAGGCCGAACAGGAAATAGGGATTGCTGATTAGGGTTAGAAAATATTGGTTATATTTTTTAAATAATATATTTTATATAAATCAATATTTAAAGAATAAAATTTAATAATAATAATATAATATACGGTTCGGTTTAGTTAACCGGGGTAAAATTTTGTAAAAACCAAAACCGAACCGAACCGAACAAATACATGTGTTGAGGTATTTGTAATCGAACCGAATTCCCCGGTTAACCGAAAATTCGGTTCGGATTAGCAGTTCAACGGTTCGGTTCGATTTTTTTGCCCACCCCTACTTGCTCCCCAATGTTACTCATTTCGTATCACAACCACGATAAAAACAATATTACAATTCAATGCCATAGCAATATTTCAATGTATGACTGAATCACAATTTCGATGCAATCACACCACCACTGTTCAACATTCCCTCATACTATATTTATGATTAAACACCATCAACCTCATACAATCAACCACAAAACAAAGCTAAAAAACACCACAAACCAAATCAACCTATTTCTTTATCACTACCCTCACATTTAAGCTAATGTATTCCAAACACTTCAACATAGTCACCCACATAACACAAATCAATTTTACATAATATTTACCCAAATAATACCAAATACACATCCACATAACCAACACAAATGAACCAAAACAAGGAATATTCAAAAATCATATTAGTTTCTACATGTACCCACCAATACACCATCTACACATGAGACATTCCCAAATAAAACAAACATTTTTACTTATAAAACAAGATAGATACACTCACTTCAAACAACCCTAGATATGGAAATGGAGAATGTGAATATAATAATGAACAATGAGCTTATCCACCCTTGCCCCGCTGTCGTCTACCACCGTTCCACTTCCGTCCGCCACCCTGCACAGTGCTCACCGGAGGGATGATTTCGCGCAAGAGACAGGGCTGTCTAATCATTTTTGAGGGCCCTGTTCTAAAATAAAAACGAGGCCCCTTTATAATATTAAAAAAATTATAAATTTTTAATTTATTTTAAAATATAACACTATGATAAAAAAAAAATAAAATATAAAAAATTAATTTCTATTCACTTTAAGTCTTGCACTAAAAAAATGTACTATCTATATATAAAAGGGATGTACGCACTATATAATTTTTTATAAAGAGTAAAAAATACAAAGAAACTTAAAATTCAAAATTTTAGAATGGAGTAATATAGAAATACAAAAAAAAAAATGTAGTAAGTACAAAAAATAGAAATAAAAAGTATATATATATATTAAAAAAATGGGGCCCCCAAAAATTTGGGGCCCTATGCAAAGGGGCTGCTTGCACAGCCCGTTCTCCAGCCCTGGCAAGAGAGAAGGTGAGAGTTAGTGACGATCGGGTTCTCTCCAACGTATACTTATTTAGATGATCGGGTTCTCTCCAGCATATACTTATTTAGGGCTTTTGGGAGTCTTTTGGTATTTTCTCACATTATGGGTATTTTAGTATATTCACATATTATCTTATTTAGTGTAGATTATGTTAATAACTAAGCTTGTGGTTTAAGCTTGGAATTTGTAAAGGACCTTTTCTCTAAACCTTTACTATTGAGGGCTTTGACTCAAAACAATTTTGCCCATAGGGCCCAAAGTCTAGAGGCCCAAGGGCAAATTATTTATTAGTATCATTTTGGCACTTTCCATTTGTTAAATGGTACCATTTGACTTTTAATTAGTTTTTAGTACCATTAGGTAAATATTTTAAACTTGTTTTTACCTCTTCTTTAATTTAACCAAATCATTCAATATTTTTTAAATTTATTCTTCAAATCTTTTGAATTTGTATATCATAACATCAAATCAAAGATAATCTTTTGAATTTGGCGACGTCCAAAATAATCAACTTATACATTCTTCAAATTTATTCACGTCCACAATAATCTTTTGAACTTGTTTATCATTACGTTGCTTTACACGTCCATTCTAGTGGAATTTCTAATCTTTCTGCAGTAGCATCGAAGAAGGTGAGTGGAGTGGAATTTTCTAAACTTATGCAGTAGTATCTTCATTGAATTTTTCTATGAATTTCTCCATTATGGTAAGTGCTTCTTTATACACCAATTCAATCCTCCAAAAGATGTGTTCGACTAATTAATTTCTTGGCATACTGTATACATGTAAGAATGGTACTTTAATGCATTGATCAGTCAAATCCTTTAATGCATTGATCAGTCAAATCCGATCTAGAAACAAACAAGAGAAGTTTGGCCTTTGAGTCAGCCTGCAGCCCAGCCAGGCTGTAACTTTTCTGATATTTTTTCTTTATCTCCATTCCCTCTCTTAGGTTGGCATTATTTAATTTGACCAAAATCTCCCTTGTTGAGTGCTATTACTATAGGAAAGTTTCCTTGTTGAAGCATTGATGTTTTGTTTCTGTTTATGTTTGGTTTGATTTTGTATTTTATTCTATTTTATTTTATATGAGGTCTTATATTTAAGAGTTTAGTTGTGTAACACCCCGGATTTGATAACCCAGGCCGGGATGTCACCGCCACACCTCCCTAGCAAGACACGGATTCTCCGAGCTTGCTAAAGATATGCAAGGCTATCGGTATGGCAAAGAGTTTTAAAACAAGTCCAGAATTTATTTAAAAATAATAATAATAAGTCTCATCCACACATAATAGTGATAATAATAAGTCGCAGCGGAAAATAATAAAATGGGCCGACATGGCCAAAACTCGGGTTTTACATGCCCGATATGCAAGTATCATAAAAAGCGATAAAACAATGTTTAAATTTTTCCATCCCCCAAATGCATATGCTCATGCATTTTCTCCATACTCTGAAAAGATAAAAACAATAATTTTATCAGTATATAAAATACTAAGTCGATCCTAACATAGCAATAAAGGAGTTTAATTAAATAATTAAATTTTACTCCTAGGCATGCATACAAAAATATTCCATTTACCAATTTAAAAATAAATAATTTAATTGTATACTTGAACATGCATTAAATTCATAAATAATAATTTAACATGTTATAAAATTTGAGACGTAAATTTAAATGCAAAATTTAAAGACAAGAATAAATAAATAAATACGTAAAAAGTATTAAGTCTTTTAATTTTTCCCGTTACATCACCATTTCTCAATATTTAGTGTAGCCGGTCATCCGGCGGCCGCAGCCATTTCGTAAGTTTCTTGTGTAGCCGGTCATCCGGCGGCCGCAGCCGTATCTGCCATACCCAGTAACACTCCGGAGCCTCGGGAAATCCATATGGATAATCCCGAGAGTGTAGACCATGTATCCCATGCCGTTTTGGCGTAGTATTTCATTTGAATTCTCTCGTCCATTATAGGCCCGAAGAGAAAGGCTAGAGGGGCACCCTGCAGAGCACTCACCCTCCACCAAAGTATCTCATATCGTTTCGATTTAGTGTAACGGGATTTTTCAAAAGTATAGATTTATCGTATTTCAAGGTTTCGACCGTTTGTTTCGAAATTTCAAAATCTCTCTGATTTAAAATCGTTTGGCGTCACAGCTTACGCCTTTTTAGTTTAAAAATTCATTCCAAGTCCGAAAAATCTAAAATTTTTACATTATGTCAAAAACACCCTAACGAACAACTTTCGTTTTTTAACGATTTCGAAATAAGTTGAGGAAACATGTCAAAAATCGAGTTTATTCAAAAACATATACACTGTCAGGTTTCAGTTTTACCACAGTTCAGAAAATTGACGTTTTGACATACCAAATGGACTCCAAAAATTCTGAAATTTAATACACACATACTAGACATGATTATCTACAACTTTTATTAGATTGCAAAGATCAATTCAGACTAGAAAATATAGAAGCATGCTCATCAAGTTCGGACATGTACACTGTCAGTTTTCGAAAAAGTTTTAACAATGCAGTTTATGTTCGGAGCGATTTGGGGTAGTAAACGTTGATGAAAATCTCTGAAATTTTTACACAACATCGTTTAATGTGTTAGGAACAAAATTCTAGTTTTGACTTTTTCGGTTTGACTTCTCAAATAGTGTTTTTAATCGGATTTCAAAAATTGCGCATGTTGGGGTTTTTAAGTTCGATTTTTACGTTTCGTTACAAAGACACTAAATCGGACGCCCCTAAGCCACCCGTATTGATATGAAAGGCATCAACTTACAGTGATAGGGTGTTTGGTCGTCCTAGGGTCGCTGGGCTTGTCCAAATTTGCTACGAACGGATCTCCTCAACGCCGAGCTTCTAACTTTGGCCACGATTTCAAATCGGAAGAAGAAATCCAATGTTAGATCGAGTTTTCAATTTTGAAAACTTAAATGAAAACTTATGAACGACTTACCACAATCTGGAACACTAAGGATCTTGTATTCCACGCCTCCCCGTCGATTTTCGTCGCCGGAAAGTGATCGGAAAGTTGTCGGGAAGTCGTCGGAATGTGTTTTGACTTTGGGGAGAGTTTGGGAGAGCTTTAGGGTGAATGGAGGCTGTTGTGACTTATTATGGGGTGGGAAATCAACCCTAGGTCGTCCTAATACCCTTACCCCCGTCCAAAATTCACTTTCCTTAGTCGGGAGTTGTAAATTTGGCAACAAATCGCTGGAATCGCGTGATCTGCCGCATTCTGTGGTCTCACGCGGGGTTGGCGCGGTGGAAGGGTAAACCCCGCGCGGATAGCGCGCGGCCTCCGCCTGGCCTTCGGTCCGGACGGGTCGTGCGATCCGTCGAGCCTTTCCTCTTCTCTTTCGGACTTCTATCCCTCTATGTTCTCGGATTCCGATTTTTCTGGGTCATTCTCGGATTACAATTCTCATCCTAAATTTATTCTGACTTAAATTGATTTTGTGTTCGAAATCTTAAGTCCGTCGGTTTTGGATTCATCGTCTTTTGGCTTCCGTGCATTTCCGATTTTACGGGTTCTCGGAACGAAACCTCTTTACTCATTGGATTAAATTCTATTTTATATCCTAAAAATTACGGGTATTACAGTCTACCCTCCTTAAGAATCAACTTTGTCCTCGAAGTTCCGCTTTATCATCTCGCATGTTCGGGAATTGTTGGATTAAGCGATTGTATTATTGTGTGTTGTTGTTTGTTATTATTTGACTGAACCCAGAATTGAAATTTCCAAGTTGCCTACGTACCCCGTGAAGGGATCAAGTCATTACGTAGTTCAAAACAATTTGAATTTGTTTATTTGGGGTACAAAATATTCGGACAAAAATATCCGAAAATATTCAGGCCGTTACATCCTCCTCCTCTTAAGACTACAGTTATGTCCCCATAACTGTGGTTGCATCATTTTGGAAAAGGGTCGGGTAACGCTCCTTCATATCCGCCTCTAATTCCCACGTTGCCGTCTCGGCTTCGTGGTTAGACCAAAGAACCTTGACCATTCTCACGGTCTTGTTTCTTGTTATTCTCTCCTTCACGTCAAGTATTCGTACCGGAATTTCCTCGTAGCTCAAGTCATCATCCAATTCAATCTCCTCCGGTTGGAGTACATGGGTCGGATCGTGTACATACTTTTTCAATTGTGAGACATGGAACACATCATGGACACGAGCAAATTGTGGCGGCAATGCTAGCTGATATGCTAGGTTTCCCACTCTTTCTAGGATCTCATACGGTCCTATGTATCGTGGACTCAATTTCCCTCGCTTGCCGAAGCGCATCACAACCTTCATTGGTGATACCTTCAGCATGACTTTATCGCCGATTTGAAATTCCAAGTCTTGTCGTCTCACGTCGGCATAGCTCTTTTGCCGGTCCTGAGCGGCTCTCATCTTTCCTTGGATTATTTTGATTTGTTGAGCCATGTCCTCAACAAGTTGCGGTCCAACTTCCATAGTGCTATTGTTCTCTTCTTAGCTCAATGGGCTTTGGCACTTGCGCCCATACAGTGCCTCGAAAGGTGCCATGCCGATGCTAGCATGGTAACTATTGTTGTAGGAAAACTCGATCAAAGGTAAATGATTTTCCCAACTTCCCTTAAACTCTATGACACATGCCCTCAGCATGTCCTCCAACGTTTGGATCGTTCTTTCTGTTTGTCCATCCGTCATGGGGTGGAACGCGGTGCTCATCTTTATTTTCGTACCGAGGGCTTCTTGCAATTTTGCCTAAAAATGAGAGACAAATCTACTGTATCTATCCGAGATAATGTCATGTGGTACTCCGTGTCGGCGTACCATATTACCGATGTGGGCTCGGCTAAGTGAGTAGTGTAAAGCAAAAATCGAAAATAAAAAAAAATAAAACGTTTTTCGTGTCCCGCGCGGTGTCCGCGCGGTATGGGGGCTTCAGCGCGTGGGGACCGCGCGGGCATAGCAGTTTGAAAAAAAAATAAAAAGGGCTCGCGCCCCGCGCGAGCCACTTCACCCATTTCCCCATCCGAGACCACTTCAAATTTTCTCTCAAATTCGTCCTCTCGATCTCAAAAATTCTCCCGGTTCCGACTTCGATTTTGCTCTGCAAGGTATGTACCTACCACTTTCACTTACCAATTTCAATTTTTATGCTTTGAATGACTTGATTTGTGAATGGATTTAGAAATTAGGGTTTATGTATAAAAATTGGGGATTTGTTATTTTTAGGCTTGATTCGTGCAAATTGGTGAGTTTATATGATACTTGATGCTGTTCTCGTTGGTTTGGAAGTGTTTGTGCAACAATGTGTACTTAATTTGGGGAAGTTCTTGCTAAATTTTAGATTTGTAGAGAGGATGTGAAATTTCCGATTTATATTGGTATTGCGAGCATGGAAATGAATTCATTGTTGTTGTTTTGTGCCACAATGTGATGTTGAGTCGTTGCTTGAGTAATTGCTTCCATTTGTGGACAATTTCCATATGTTTGTAAGTAAACTTTGGATTTGGTTTATTGCGCACATAACGTGTTCGACGAAATGTCACATTGGGTTTTGGAATTTGTTTGGGCACGTTCTTTGGCTTGGTTACCTTTCGGTTTGCATTGATGAACTATGAGATCCGATGTCCTTTTTGATTACTCCCGTTGGAGGCCTATATTTGATGTTTTTGCGTTTCCTGCTTGATAATAATTGTGTGGAACTTAGCCTTATAATTGGTATTGGTTATTTGCAGGATGTTGCTCTTCCTGTGGGTTGTTTCGGCGTCTCTCATGTGTCCTTCGGGGGCCAAGAGACGAGCTACTCGGCGCGATGTAGCTGGCCCTAGCACTGCCGCTCCGATGATGCCGGATTTTGATGAGAGCGAGTCTGAGGAGGACGAGGAGCAGCGGGGCTCGAGACTCAGGGGTCTTCCTGACGAGGTGCGTCCTCACTGGTACGATAGGCATCGATTCAGGACGATGGCCTCGCAGGAGTTCTATTTCGACGAGCTTCGTCGGAATAGGGCTTACGTTCCTGAGAGAGGCATGTTTGCTGATCATGTGGGTGGTGACAAGGTCAGTGCGGTTTTGGAGCATCTTCAGTGGACCGGACTCGCACGTCATCCTGAGGGCATTGCTTCCGGTTATCTAGCTATGGAGGTGATCGCCAACATTGGAGGTCTTGGAGAGCACGAAGACTTATCTCGGGTCTGGGTTCGTGGTCGCTACCTAGACTTTAGTGCTCGGGCGATCAACATCTATTTCGGTCTCCCCGACGATGGCGTCTTCCGGCCACAGCCTGAGGGCCGTGTACTTGCTCCCGCATGGGGTGTCTTGTGCACTAATGCACCCCCACGGACCGAGCACGACCACGAGCTGCGGTTGACGTCGATGGACGCTGCTTGGCGTGTGCTTGCTCAGCTATGGTTAGGACGCATCCGGCCGATTACCCGGAGCCAAATTGTCATAGATCACGTCTATCACACCATTTGCTTTATCGCCGGGGGCAGTAGGGTGAATGTTGGTGCTTGCATCGAGAATGATCTGAGGGGTCTGCGACGCGGGCGAGGGAGTAGGGTGATCACTCACGTTCACCTCATTTGTGGTTTATGCGCTGCCCAGGGGATCCATACGACGCCGGAGACGGACCCGTACGATTTAGCTGCGGGTGAGCATTACCGTGTTCCGACTTACCCTGCTCGGCATAATACCTTGCAACGTGGAGCGCCTTGCGCTATACTGCGCCCGCAGCCCGAGGATGGTGGGTTGATTTTGGTTGTTCCCCAGAGCAGCCACCTCCACCTCCACCTCCTGTGGTCCCACAGCAGGGTCAGGAGATGACGCAGATGCTTAAGATGATGCAGGGGATGCAGCTTAGTATAGATGCTGGGTTCGCAGCCGGACAGGCTCGCCACGATGCCCTAGATGCTCGGTACGACGCCTTGGATGCCAGGATGGATCTTTACCAGGCTCTTATGGATACGATTACTACGAGACAGCTGGAGTAGCAGGCCACTATGACGGACATGTATGCCTATATGCGACAGATGGACGAGTTCATGCGTCGGCAGTTCCCGCCTCCTGATCAGTGACCTTTCATCCTTGCCTCTTTACTTAGGGTTCGTAGTAGAAATATTTTGTTCAGTTGTTTCCTTATGAGACTGTGTGACGATGACTCCCATGACTGTGGTTCGTAGTTTATGCTTTTGTTGCATAACCGCCTAGTTATCTCTTTTGATTATTGCCTCTAGAGATGCGGTTGCATTATTTTGCTTTAGGTTATGATTTCGAAGTAGAAATTCATGCCTTCATTGTTGTCAGTAGAAATTCATGCCTTCGTTGTTTTTTTCTTTTAAACAGTAACCTGTTCAGGTTTTTTTATATAGGGTCTAGGGTTTAGGGTTTTTAGGGTTTCAGGGTTTTCAGGGTTGGTGGTACCCTTGCTTAATTATTGTCTTCATATAATATATCGCTTATTTATTAATACTTGTATTTTGGTTTGGTTGTTATCTCTTTATTACATAAACATATATATATATATATATTGTTTATTCAATAGTACCTTTGTTTGGTCGAGTTTCACCAAGGTATATAAGAGAAGTAATATAATAAAGTGTAAGGATAATTTAAATATATTTATAAAATAAATGCTTGTAATCTTATTGCTTAATAGAAAAACATTATTCGATACAGGCTGTGGGAATCGCAAAGCTAGGAATAGTTCGGAAAATAGGAACGATAATAATAGGAATAATGCAGCAAAAGACCCCTAAGTCTAGTGATCGTAGGTGTCCGGATCCTCCATGGGATCGTCCTCATCACTCGATTCCTCAATAGTGCCCATGCCAAGAGGGCCATGAAACACTGGGCTTGCTGGCCAATTGGGCCCAGCAGCCGGAGCAGGATCAGCGGCGGCAACAGGAAAAGGAGCGGCGACAGGGACAGCGGCCGGATTAGCTCCCGGGCTAAATGGGGCATGTGGGAACAAGGTATCAATCAGATTAATCAGTTCATTTTCCAGATCCCCTACTTCTATCTCTATGTCATGGTCCTGGGCCTGGAGTTCGGCCTCGTGGGCTTGGAGTTCGTCGACTTGGACCTTAAGTTGGGTCAGGTCGGGTTGATCCGCTTCTCTCAGGTTAGCTAGATGGGCCAGGTTAGCCTCCATTTGTTCTACCCGCAGTTTGAAATTGTTTACATTTTGTGGGGTTTCGAGATGTGCTTCGATCAATCTCATCATAAGGTTGATCATGTTCGCGTTTGGTCCGGCCATCTAATGTCAATAAGGGAAGTTAGAGTTAGAACATGTTTCAATCAAAGTTAAGATATGCATGAATTTAAATCTATATGAATTATGCATATGCAATCCCCCCAATAAAAATTTAATTTAATGTGTTTTTAAATCAAATTTAGTTCATGGACCGTAGTAATTTTAAAAAAAAATTGGGCCTCTATATTGGCCCGAAAATAATAATTTGGACTAGGATAACAAAACATGTGTATTTGGGCCAAAATGATTGGGCTTAACAAAATAATTAAATATTGGCCAAAAATAATTAATCTTTGGGCTAAAATTTTACACAAAGCAAATAAAGATTTTGGGCTCAAAATAATACTAGTAGTTTTAAGAATAATAAATTAAAAAACAATACTTCTAATAGGTTTAAAAATAATAGTTTAAAAATAATAATAGCAGCTTTAAAATATTCCGGGCTCTGATACCAACTTGTAACACCCCGGATTTGATAACCCAGGTCGGGATGTCACCGCCACACCTCCCTAGCAAGACACGGATTCTCCGAACTTGCTTAAGAGATGCAAGGCTATCGGTATTGTAAAGAGTTTTAAAACAAGTCCGGAATTTATTTAAAAATAATAATAATAATAATAAGTCTCATCCACACATAACAATGATAATAATAAGTCGCAGCGGAAAATAATAAAATGGGCCGACATGGCCAAAACTCGGGTTTTACATTCCCTATATGCAAGTATCATAAAAAGCGATAAAACAATGTTTAAATTTTTCCATCCCCAAATGCATATGCTCATGCATTTTCTCCATACTCTGAAAAAGAGAAAAATAACAATTTTATCAGTATATAAAATACTGAGTAAGTCGATCCTAACATAGCAATAAAGGGATTTAATTAAATAATTAAATTTTACTCCTAGGCCTGCATACAAAAATATTCCATTTACCAATTTAAAAATAAATAATTTAATTGTATACTTGAACATGCATTAAATTCATAAATAATAATTTAACATGTTATAAAATTTGAGACGTAAATTTAAATGCAAAATTTAAAGACAAGAATAAATAAATAAATACGTAAAAAGTATTAAGTCTTTTAATTTTTCCCGTTACATCACCATTTCTCAATATTTAGTGTAGCCGGTCATCCGGCGGCCGCAGCCGTTTCGTAAGTTTCTTGTGTAGCCGGTCATCCGGCGGCCGCAGCCGTATCTGCCATACCCAGTAACACTCCGGAGCATCGGGAAATCCATACGGATAATCCCGAGAGTGTAGGCCATGTATCTCATGTCGTTTTGGCGTAGTATTTCATTTGAATTCTCTCGTCCATTATAGGCCCGAAGGGAAAGGCTAGAGGGGCACCCTGCAGAGCATTCACCCTCCACCAAAGTATCTCATATCGTTTCGATTTAGTGTAACGGGATTTTTCAAAAGTATAGATTTATCGTATTTCAAGGTTTCGACCGTTTGTTTCGAAATTTCAAAATCTCTCCGATTTAAAATCGTTTGGCATCACAGCTTACGCCTTTTTCGTTTAAAAATTCATTCCAAGTCCGAAAAATCTGAAATTTTTACAGTATATCAAAAACACCCTACGAATAACTTTCGTGTTTCAACGATTTCGAAATAAGATGAGGAAACATGTCGAAAATCGAGTTTATTGCACAACATATACACTGTCAGGTTTCAGTTTTACCACAGTTCAGAAAATCGACGTTTTGACATACCAAATGGACTCTAAAAATTCTGAACCTTTAAACACACATACTAGACATGATTATCTACAACTTTCATTTAGATTGCAAAGATCAATTCGGACTAGAAAATATAGAAACATGCTCATCAAGTTCGGACATGTACACTGTCAGTTTTCGAAATAGTTTTAACAAGGCAGTTTATGTTCGGAGCGATTTGGGGTAGTAAACGTATATGAAAATCTCTGAAATTTTTACACAACATATTTTAATGTGTTAGGATCAAAAGTTTAGTTTTGAGTTTTTCGGTTTGACTTCTCGAAATAGGGTTTTTAATCGGATTTCAAAAATTGCGCATGTTGGGGTTTTTAAGTTCAATTTTTACGTTTCGTTACAAAGACACTAAATCGGACGCGCCTAAGCCACCCGTATTGATATGAAAGGCATCAACTTACAGTGATAGGGTGTTTGGTCGTCCTGGGGTCGCTGGGCTTATCCAAATTTGCTACGAACGGATCTCCTCAACGCCAAGCTTCCAACTTTGTCCACGATTTCAAATCGGAAGAAGAAATCCAATGTTAGATCGAGTTTTCGGTTTCAAAAACTTAAATGAAAGCTTATGAACGACTTACCACAATCTGGAACACTAAGGATCTTGTATTCCACGCCTCCTCCGTCGATTTTCGTCGCCGGAAAGTGATCGGAAAGTTGTCGGGAAGTCGTCGGAAGGAGTTTTGGCTTTGGGGAGAGTTTGGGAGAGCTTTAGGGTGAATGGAGGCTGTTGTGACTGATTATGGGGTGGGAAATCAACCCTAGGTCGTCCTAATACCCTTACCCCCGTCCAAAATTCACTTTCCTTAGTCGAGAGTTGTAAATTTGGCAACAAATCGCTGGAATCGCGTGATTTTCCGCATTCTGTGGTCTCACGCGGGGTTGGCACGGTGGAAGGGTAAACCCCGCGCGGATAGCACGCGGCCTCCGCCTGGACTTCGGTCCGGGCGGGTCGTGCGATCCGTCGAGCCTTTCCTCTTCTCTTTTGGACTTCTATCCCTCTATGTTCTCGGATTTCGATTTTTCCGGGTCATTCTCGGATTACAATTCTCATCCTAAATTTATTCCGACTTAAATTGATTTCGTGTTCGAAATCTTAAGTCCGTCGGTTTTGGATTCGTCGGCTTCTAAATCGTCGTCTTTTGGCTTCCGTGCATTTCCGATTTTACGGGTTCTCGGAACGAAACCTCTTTACTCATTGGATTAATTCTATTTTATATCCTAAAAATTACGGGTATTACAGGTTGTTTCCGATGGCCTTGAAAGAGAATAAAGTACTATTGTTTATCCAAAGTATATATGGTTCATAATCTTCACTAAAATTACTGCTACTTCCATTGTTGAAATTCCACTTGAGTTGGGAATAGTATCATAGACCTTGCAACAGTGAAGGATGAATGGGTGCTATCTCGTTGTTTTAGCAGCTCATCAACCTGCTTTCTTTATGGGAATCAAAAGCCTAACCTGGTTGACATGCTACCAATAAGTGCATATTAAGTAATATGAAAGATAATTAAATTCTAGCAAGACTTGCCAACCATTATAAACATCCAACATAAAACTAAATTAAATTAAGAAATAGAAATATAGGAATACAAAGGATTTCTTTGCCCAAAAAATCAGTAATTCAGAAACTAGATGTTTCAAGTCTTCCCACCATCATTTTAATACAGCAAAAGGGAATGAAACAGAATATGGTTTTGATGAGTTGAACCCATAGAATTAGTATTCAGGTCAATAATCTTTTGAGTAAATCAACAAGGAAGGATCATGACAAAGGCACGAAAAAATAGATGCAGAAGTTATGAGCTCTTAATTATGGCATATCAAGAGTAAGTTACCATAGTAACTAGTAGTAGATCAGGAAAACCTAGGGAAAATCTCTTTACTAGACTAGTCAAGGCACTCTTAACAAAACATATGTATTAGTGCCATTTTGGCACTTTCAATGGTATGTTGGAAAAGAAATATAAGTTTTCCATGCACTTCGGAAGATCATAATAATTGCCTTATCCCAAAATTTTGTTCTTTTCTAGATTATTCACAAACAGATTTTTGTTGTACAAGTCAACATTCTTAAATTTTCAGTCAGTCTCCATCAAGTACTATTTCGAATTTGTTTCAAGTACAGTTATGAATATAGTCAAAGTACTGTTATAGGCTTGTTTAAAGTACAGTTATGAACTTGTTCTAAGTACCATTATGAACTTGTTTTAAATACCGTTACTAACTTGCTGCAAGCACCATTGTGAACACGATGTTATTATTCAGTACAATTAGGTAAATGTTGTTAAAAAAAAATTACCTTTTCTGTAATTTATCTAAATCTTTCAGCATGTTTGAAAATTTTCGGATTCTACGTTATTCAAATCTTTTAAATTTATATATCCTTAACAATTTATAGATTTAACATCAAACTAAAATATGTCAAAATTTGTAAAGGATACTTTATCAACCAACCTCGTGTCCATATGACATATGCATTGAAGCGTAGAAGAAAGCAATAGAAATTTTCTTTCATCGTGCATCAGGTTGACAACTGGCAAAGTAAAGTACAATCCTCTATTGACTACTGACTATTGGTTTGTAAGTAAGTTGATTCATATGGAGTTTTTACTTGTTCTTAATTTAATGCTTAACAATGGTCATGCTGTGTTAGTATAGTGAAATAGTGATTTATATGACGTCATATTTTTAGGCCACAAAACTCGTCCAGTGGCATGCTACTAACCGTACTTTCCCCTTTGACATGTTAAGAAACTTTAATGAGAAATATTTAATGAGAAATATCTTGCCATCATATTTTTCGGCCATAACCTCATTGAAGAAATTTTAATGAGAAATATCTTGTCATCATATTTTTAGGCCACAAGCCTCCTTCAGTGGGAGTTCTTGTTTATTTCTTATTCATTTTTTTTTTACAATCATACAATCTTTTCAGTGGTGCTCAAGATGAAAAATCTGATACTCAAGTTATTGCTTCATCGAGAATTATGTGATTTCATGCTACTTTTTTTGTAAGGGATTAAAATCTCCAAATTAATTGCACTAAGATTGGACTCCCATTATTTCCCCCATGAACACTCTATATTAAATATCTCAATAATATATCATCCAAGTGTGACCTCAAGTTTTTAAATTATCAACCCCACAGGTGTGTGTTAAGTCACACTTTCGAATCCCGAATGACGCATCTCCAGCATGGTATGAAGCGTGTATACGCCACTTGCATGTTTCCTCACTACACGCGACAATAATTCTTTGTTTTGTATTTTTTATATCTAAACGATTGCCGAATTGCAATGCAATAGTTTTTCACAGTTTTCCGGAACTCTTTTGCATCGGTAAACATTTTACCCTCACCTCGGATCCCACGAGCATAGGCATCGACTGTGCTTTCATCGATTAACTTTGTGGCAGATTCATTGGATTTCACAACCAATCCATCATCAATCCTACAAGTACAAAATATTAGGCATTACAGAAAGTGGTATCTCTTTAATAATGTATGAAATGTGAAACTGAACAGTGCAAACCAGTAAAAGCTACCATTGAATCCATAATATTATACAATAAGTTCTGAAAATGTGAACAAGTGTAACTAAAACATTTATGACCCGGTTACCTCAGCCCATTGCGTCATGTTGGTGGATCCCGTTGCTTTGCGATCATGTCACACATTCTACTTTTGAAGTTAGTGTGCACTTCACACATCATAGTGATATCTTCATCACTACACAAAGTAACATGTAACTGCGTTCCTGGAACAATGTACTTTACTGTTGTTGAAGGCTCATTAATTTCACTCCATCTGGTGGAGAGTTGGGAGTATAACCCACTTAATGTTGTATCTTTGCGCACTTTGAATATATGCAATTCTTCACCATGTCTACATGCCAACATTAGACTGTCGTCGCATCCCTCACGTTCACTGCTTGACCCCATTTTTAGAATTCACTCTTTTCTATTATGATTCTACACCATTGAAAATTTTAATAAGATCAGGTAAAACAGTAAAACGTAATAATATAAAGGATATGTTTATCCAATTGTACCAATTAATCGATTAATAATATAACATGTTGCTATATTCTAAAATAAATTTAAGTGCAATCTATTTAATAAATAAAAATAACCAAAATGGCATAATAACAATTATTTGTTGTTACCATTACTTAAATAGGACTCAATCCAACCCCACACAATGATTAATACATGCATCTTTATTTAAAGAATCTCACATACATATTAGTCGGCAAAAGCGCAGAATTAAAATAACACATCAACTATTCTAATTTTTCACCAAATATTCAACTTGACAACCAAGTGCTCCACTTCAGACAAGTAATTCGAGATTATGATCATGATCACGATGACATCTTATTTTAATTCATTCAAGTGAAGATTGCCTTGCAGTTACATATGTTTTTCTTCCCGAATCAATAACATACAAGTGTGCAAGAATGTATATCTAAATTAATTCAGTCACAGATTGGAAAAACAACACAAGAATCCAGAACCTTATGCTTGATATGAAAATATATCAATAGTGTCAAATTCGACTTAATGTTATAAAAGCAATTAGGTGTGTGATTGGCTTCTTCAATGTTAGATCTTTATAAATAAAAAAATACCAGAAACTCATCAAATTCAAAATTGCACAAATACTGTTATGAGAACACACATATGTTGTTACTGTATCAGGACATCGCTGGAAAGATATTGAAGGTAAGATCGAGGATGCTACTATATCATCTATTCCTTGCATGCTCAAATAAAGAGAACTTCGGATAGAGAGATTTCTTAGCTAATAAATACAACACTAATGGAGCATCTATGCTATGCAACACTAATGGAGCATCTATACAACACATGTTCAAACACCACACCCAAGGTAAGGAAACAAAACGATACATAGAATCCCTTTAGAGTTACTCGGATAATCATTTAAAGAATTGAAATAGTATTGGGAATTAAAGAATTAAAGAATTGATCGCTGCACATATTCAGACAACCAAGAAAAACAACTCAGGTAACTCTGAGCTTCCAGATTTTACATCCCTTTAGAATTACTCGGACAACACCCCATGCCAGGGCATAGGCAATATTCAAGAATCAAGACTCATGAAGTCAATTCTCTTACAACTGGAATTACTAAATCCAAGGACAATAAGCAGTGAGCCAATGAAGAATCCATAGATATAGTTAACAGTAAAGAGTAATTTCGACTAAAGCAACTTACTTCTGATTTCTGAAACAGCAACACTCGGGCCCTCCTGCACCTGATTCAGTTACGTATTTTCCCCAAACGAAACCAAGAATCTTCCTGGACCAGTTATGGGTTCCAATTCTTTTTTAACATGATTCAATGCACAGTGATTGGAACGTATATATACGCTGCACACACCACACTAAAACAATCAAATCAAGTATTTTACCCAAAATCTTGAAGCGAATCGACGAAGCA
Organism: Hygrophila difformis; assembly: GCA_030278955.1. Classification (NCBI taxonomy): domain Eukaryota; kingdom Viridiplantae; phylum Streptophyta; class Magnoliopsida; order Lamiales; family Acanthaceae; genus Hygrophila; species Hygrophila difformis. The sequence continues at coordinate 40,496,101 of JAOANR010000002.1, read as the reverse complement.
TCTGATGAACAAACAAAAGAAAATTGCATACCTTAGTGGAGAGAACGGCTGAATCGACAGTGAGGTCGCGGACAACGGAATCTTAATTACAGCAAAAGATTCTTGGCTTCATATAGTGTGAGCGCAGATTGGTGTGGTTCAATCAGTTCTGGAGCGTCCTTCCTTCTGTTTCGATCTCTCTGAAAGTGCGAGGGAGTGTATAACGGTTATTCTTTTCGTTTAAACATTGTAAAAATATATAAATTATATAGTAAAACTATAATATTTAATAGTAAAAATTTAAAAGACTTACCTAATGATACTAAAAACTAATAAAAAATCAAATGGTACCATTTAACAAATGAAAAGTGTCAAAATGGCACTAATAAATAATTTGCCCTTAAATTAATTCACTTTCCACTTAAATTATTTTTTTTAAACATTGACACTCATATTTTAGGGAGCACAACCATTAAGCCAAGTCCCCATCCCACTTTCCACTTAAATTACTTTTCATTCCTGCAAATATACTACATAAATAAACAATAGTATTTTAATTAACTATAATAGAAAAAGTTTTTTTTTTTTTTTTGTCCTGATTTTATAAATTTGACCAATTGAAAGCGTTTAATTAAATCATAAGTCGTATGTATAATCGAGTCAATTCTTGCAAAGCTAATATCAATGACATATAACTGTGAGTATTTAATATTTGATCGAGTTCATACCTTTTAATTTCTCACTCGGCCCTCTATACTTTCCCTTTATCCCTTTGAAATTTTTATAGCTTAAGTTCCATGCCACTTTGCTCGACTTTTAAGGTTGTGTAAATAAAAATACATGTGATTATATTATTTTTAAATAAAGTCCCACTTGTTAAACAAAGATGAAGAAAGTATAACCAATGGAGCATAACCTATTAATAGCAACCTTCAATTGTAATAATTTTCTGAATTCTTTGCTAAGATTAAATATATTTTCGATAGTGCAGTTGAACATCAACTATTAGTATCCAGTTTATTGGGTTGACTAGGGTAAGTTATATGGTCAAATTAAAGTGGCTTCATCTCCTCTCAATCCCCGTGATATGATTTTTTTTTGGTAAACATTGATACCTACGTGTCGGCAAAGGTGTGTGGGAGTCCAAGCCACACAAATTACAAAGGGGTGGGATAGAGACCGGATGGGAAACGAACCTCCAACATATGGTTAGAATGCAGGGAACATAACCAGATGTGATATGAATTTCACTTCGTATATATATTTTTTAAATAAAAATATTATTTTAATCCATATAGTAAGTGTTAAATTGCAAACACCAACTCAAGCATATTAAGTTTAAATAGTAAGTATGGAATATTATTTAAGAGAAAAAATCCTTAACACGAAATAAGTAACATAAACCTGTATTCTTTAGAGAGGGGTCATTTTAAATTTTTTTTTTTTTTTTGAGAAGCCATTAAACTTTAAAGGCATGGGAAACGGGTGATGAGAGCCCATACCACAGAAATTACAAAAAGAACAAAGGGGAGGGATAGGAGGCCGGGGTGTGATTCGAACCACCAACCTATAGGTTGGAAGTTGGGGGACTTACCACTAGAGTAATTAAGTCGCCAGCCCCTACAAAGGGGTCATTTAATTTGCATTATGGGGTTGTTTGTGAGTCAATAAATCTCTAATGAAGAGCAGATTGTATTCTACTAAATTGCAACATTTACCGGTTACCACAAATTTGTTCTTGCAAATTAGACCGATGACTAGCTAGGCCTAGGCGGCATCACTGTAGTATATGTTTGTACACAATCCAATAATGACTAATTAATAGGATAATAATTCAACGTTGATCTTGGATAAAATAGACATTAAACTATAAACTTGATAAGTCTATATTCAACCTTAGACTCAAAAACCTTCATAGGCATGTTAGTCGTCGATGATTTATTACCAATGGAAGTGATTCCATTTTTGATATATGTTAAATACATACAGTTTAATTATTTTGGGATCTGAGTAATCCACGATCAAGTTTTGACTCACGACAGACAAAGCGCAGTTGACCTGATTGGTATGAGTCGCTGACAAGTTAAGCACTCTATTTGAGACTTTGTGTATGCAAAATTCTGCTTTAGGATAGGCAATCCTTCAATGCTCACCCGATCTCGATGGATTAGTCTTGGACCCACTGAGTTTGGGATATCCTGAATTACCCAAAAAAGTTTTTCACTCACGACCTATTGTGGAGAGAGTCAATCAACCATATTTATGTGTTTTCAGAAGGAATAGTAATTTATTGAAGATTGATTTCAATTTTATTCATTGGAATTTTCAGCAGACCGTTGGGAAGGAATTTGGTGAAAGATGGAAGGATTCGAGAATCAATGATGAGAGTTTAAATGAGTGTTTGTTTTGTCTTTTTTTTTTAAAAAAAAATTGAGAAGTCAGTACAAGAAATAGAAGGAATAGAGGGAGAATTAAAAGCAAAAGCAACCCAAATAATTGTTTAGATAAATATTATTTAAGTTGCTTTTTAATGTAAACATGTTTGGATGAATTGTACGTAGAACGATTTTTTTTATGCGAATTAAATTACTAAAAGGGATATAAATCTTATAAGAATATTTATAATTTATTTTATTTCCTTGTTACTAGTGGCGGATCCAAAAAAATTTTCAAGTGGTGTCACAAAAATCGATAAAAGCGAAGTTAAAATAGTGGATAGTATTGACAATATAAAAAACATAAAGAACACTAGTTGCAATTTATAACAGTGATATTACCATAAAATTGAGTGTGTGTACCAAGCCAAATATAAAAAATTTTAAACTTAAAATAGTAATTTCATTAATTTGAATGGTGTCACCCCAAAAAATTAAGTGGGTGCACCAATCCAAATATAAAAAAATTTTAAACTTAAAATAGCAATTTTATCAATTTAAGTGGTGTCATATGCACCCATTACCACCTTAATAGTCGGCCCCTGCTTGTTAAATAGGGATATTTTTTTGTATTTTTATTCCTAAAATGACTTCTCATTTTTCTAGAAGTAACCTCATACCTACTTTAAAAAGAAGGAGAATTTCAATTTTTGTTTCTCCTAGTTTTTAAAAAAGTCAAAACAAATAACTAAAAAAAATCAAAAGGACTTTTGGGTGAAGCAAAAGTTAAAAGGAGAAAAAATAACTCAAAAGAAACAAGCTAGTATAATTCAATCAAGTAAAAATTAACTATCCTTTTATTTTATTTTTTTTCTTAACTCACTATTCCTTGTTTAACTTAATAAGGGGAATCTTTTGGGAGACAATGGGAATAACAAGTTAGAATTGGAAAAGCTAAATTTAAACGTTGAAGCTACCAACTTTTGTGAAATTATATTTTTGAATCCAACAAGCCATTTAAAACAATTGTTTACCAAACACTCATAATGGCTGTTTCGTTAGGATAAATCGTTCAAAACTATATATGTGGGTTCCGATTGTGTGAAATCTTGAACTAAGTGTATCGTTGAGCAGTTGTCTAAACTACTGGTGAACGAGTGTATGCCGATCAGAGTGTTATGCGGAAAACAAAAAGAACAAGATGATTTGTTTACCCATTTCGGTCTCGCGACCTACATCTTGGGGATTTCAATCCAGGATCTAACACTTAAAAGACCTAGACCTAAAGATTTATCAACCCAACAGACTCTATACAAGACTCAACACGACTTGCAGAATGACCATCGTGGGGACTCCCCAAGAACACGATCACTCAACAACTCTGTCCGATCTGAGTACACGGTTGATCAGTCTCCAGTATCTTGATTTCTCAATGAGCAGAACTCCTGAAAAACTCCTTCAGACTTGCAAAGCTCCTTCGCAAAGGCGACTACCAAAAGTGTCGTCGAAAATGTGTTGTCTTCAACAAGAAACGTCTTGCAGAAGCGGTGAAAACCCGACCTTGATGAAGATCAGAAATTCATATTCAATGTAGCGTAGATCATATCAAGGATTTTCTCACTTCTATCCAAGAAATAGTGTCTAAGAACTCTAGAGAGAAAAACCGACTCAAAAACCGAAAGTATGAAAAGTGAAAGTAGAATTACAACTCAATTATTCAGAACTCTAATTTACAAGGGATCTAATAGATATATATACACAGTTATAGTCGCGTAGAACTCAATCCCTGAAGTTGGTTTGATCAGATGTAGTCACAACTGCAACTTAATAACTGTTGTGTATTTCTTGAAGTTACTAGGTAGTTTCAATCTTAAATAGACAACATTCGAATAATCTGCACAAGAGTGTTAGTAACGACAACAATCTCCCCCACTCTTGTGCAGATGATAATTCCATCACCAAAATGGTGTTGAAACTATCTAGTTCCAAAGAGTATAAGCGATTGAATCAGAGCAAAACAATCATAGATACATGATTTAAAAATAGGATGTTTCAGAGTAGTCAAAACATATCAGAATCACCATCCATCAAGCATTCAGATCAAATCATCAGTGCAGAATAAAACCATAGTAGTTCAGCAGTTATCAGAACTACCTACAAACTATTACAAACCCATAAAAATTTCAAGTTCAAAAGTAATCCAGTTTAGAATCCATAAAACCATTCATCAAACAATCAAAAGCATAACAATCATCAGCAAAACAAAGTTAAAATCATAGTTCAGAAACCAGTCAAAAACATTTTCCAGAGTCAGAAAATCGTTACCAAAGTATCCCAACTACCACTAAGTACCAATCATCAACACCAAATCTCCCCCATGATGGATTATCACTCCTCATCATTAAGAGAAAAGTCCTCGTCCTCAACCTGCATATCAGCTTCATCAAAAGAGTATGGAAGCATATGTAGAATTTTAAGATTCCCCTTAATAGCCATTGCCTCTTGGCTCCAAGTAGTCAGTCTCTCGTTCTAACGAAGAATTTTGGTTCTCAGCTGATGTACGAGAGCAGGTCTAGTTAGAGGAGGTACATTCTTAAAGTCGTCATGCATATCCATCAGGTTTGAAGGTGGTTTGTACTCCCTCGGAGCAACCTTACTACTTTCTTTGATTTTAACACCAATTGAGAAGAGAAATTCGGTAATGAGCGCTTGATAGGGGAGCTTGGCAGTCTTCTTAATCCTTCCAGATGAGTATCCTAACATCTCTTTGAGAATAAAGTGGCCAAAGTTCATTACACATATGTTTATCAACACAAAGAAGTAATTTACCCATATACTACCGCCGTCTCAATATATTTGTTACGGATGGTTTTTTGGTACTATTCACTGTTTAACTTTGATTCGAATTTTTATCATAGCTATGTAATAAAAAACATAGTCAAGTGAGATCTTGTTAGATTCGTCTAATCTTGTAGTTTTAGACAATTAAATTTTTATAACTTTTCGTTGTACACAATTTAAGTTATTAACCGTTAAAAATGTGTATCGGCATACGTGCTGGGTGGGTCCGTAACAAAAATAATGAGACGGAGAAAGTACAAGCTAACTTGGCTTTGATTCTTCATTGGAAGAATGTTTGCACTACAGAACTGGTAGAGACAGTAGAGCTTTAGTGTAAGTCGAATGACCTAAACTTGTTCCTTCCAAAGTTCTTGACCTTCTGGTTTGAAATAGCTAGAGCAACAGTTTGGATATCCTCAGGCATTAAATCAAGAGAGTCACTCAGGTCGTCGTTTGGGGCAGCTTCAACAACCTCAGAATCACAGCAGGTGTCAGTTCATGAAATTTATCACGAATGTAAATCTTATCAAACCAGGCAGAATTTGGTTAGAATCTCCAGGTGCAGGTTCGCATAGAACTCTCGAACATGAGAATGAGAGTACTGTGTGAGGCCTTGTGCCCAGTGGAGAAGATGTCTCTCCTGCAGGTAGTCCGTGAATCCCAGAAGAGCATGGTGGTTGTGTTTGAAAATTTCTTCCGGTTTAAACTCTCTGCCCTTTAGAACTTCCTTCGAAAAATCCCTCATCATTTCAGTAAAATACTTTTTGTTGTGGGTGTCTTCTGCTTTCAGGTTTCTTTGAAGTTGTGAATACCGGATCAGGCTGTTGGGTGGGCTCCTTTTGCTTTCTCAAAGACTTCCTTCGTGGTTTTGGTGTTGTTTCAGCAGTAGCAGACCCTTCTGCTTGTTGTGCGACAGTTATTTCAGTGAGCTCCTCTTGATTCATGTCTTGAAGACCTTAATTTTGATGTGGGGAGAGAGGAGTAGTTTGGAGGTGTAATACCCGGAAATTTTCCAACATAAAATAAATACAATAAATAAAATAAATATAATAAATAAAAAAATAAATGTAGAGGAAATGAGAAATGGAATTTAAATTAAAAAGGAAACAAAATTCCGAGAACCCGGGAAGCCGAAGACAAGTTAATTGAATAAATGGTTACACGGGGACCCGACATCGATGGACTCAATAACTCGAGTCCAAACATAAATTTAGGTCCGAATAAAATTAAGATAGGAAATCGGAGCCCGAAGATACCCCGGAAATCGGAATCTGGGAACATAGAGGGATAGAAGTCCGAAGGAGAGGAGGAAAAGCGCGACGGATCGCACGACCCGCCCGGACCGGAGTCCAGGCGTGAGTGGCGCGCTGGCCGCACGGTTGATGGCCTTAGACCGCGCCACGACCGCGCCACTCTGGCAGCAACAAACCAAGCGAGATTTTCTCGCCCGAACGCGGATTTTTCGACTTTCGGTTGAACGTCTCTCGACCCAAGACCCTTAGGGTCAGATCTTGGACGCCCTAGGTCTTAAATATCTATAAATAAGACCTCCTAAGAGCTCCGAATACATTTTGAAACCCTACGAAATCCTTCTATACGTCGAAACCCTAATCCCGGAGTCGTCGGAGGCACAACACCGAGAGGGGAACTGACTTGGACGAAATTCGGAGACCCCCGTCGGTGTGGTAAGCCTTGATCCATTCTTTTCCATATGTGATTCGAAAACGAATCCTAAATTCGATCTTTTTCTATTCTAAACCCCCGATCCGAATCGAGAGCGAAGAACCCGACAAACGGAGAGGATAAACGGAGGACTGGAAGCCACGCCTCCGAATCAACGATCCCGGACGCTCAACAATCGGTAAGTTAACGCTTACTTTGGTTTTGGGTTGTTAAAAGATTCGAACATATAGATGTAATGGAACCCTATCAAAAATCTATCTACACCGGCGCAGCATGTTTGTTGAATTTATTCGAACCCTTTAAAGCATTCCAACGAGAAAACTTAAAACACGAAAAACACTCCTAAGACACTGATCTAGCTTCTGTAAAATTTTCATAATTTTGCATCGTGTTTTGATATCCGAAACTGATCGTAAACGAGCCTGCTTTAGATTTAGATCTTGAAACGATGATAGATTCTTTATTCGAACTTGTTGGTGATTTCTACCTTAGATCTAGACCGATCTAGGCTTGGCGTTGAACATAAGAGTTGTAGATCTATACGTTATGAATGCCTCCGTAAAATTTCAGGAATTTTCGTGATGATTTGATATAAGAAATTCCACCCAAACCGAACTGGTTAAAATCGGATCTTGAAAACCGGACAGAACATAGATTCGAACTTGTTGACGTTTTGGACTAGAGTTCTAGGCCGAATTAGATCTTTAGCCGAACATGAAAGTTGTAGATAATTGTCTTAAGATGATCTCTGCAAAATTTCATCAAATGTGGAGTTGAATTGCTATGGTAGAACTCGAAATCTTTAAACTGAGTTATATGAAATTCGGACAGAACAGTACTTCTGTGAAAATTAGTGTTTTTGACCTATTTCGGTATCTCGGATCGAAAAAGTTAAAACACGAAAGTTGTAGATCTCGATGTTTTGGAGTCAGTCGTGAAATTTCGGAATTTTTGAAGTTAAATCTGATTTTAGACAATTTTTAGAGTAAACTGTGGTTGACCGAGTCAAAACTTGAAATCTTGTGGAAACGGTGAAATTAACCTTTGAGGTTGAAACGGATAGAAATACTTTGAAATACGATACACGAAACAAGAAGATTAAAATATTGCGGGTTATGACTAAGCTAGATACTGTCAATGTTCTCTGCGGCTTGGGACATAAGAGCCCAAGTGTATGTCTAGGTTGACGTAAGAGCCCTAGCGAAACACTGATCGTATGGCTAGCGGACGGATTAACTCTAATTAAAAGATCGACCATGATACCTGTGGACATAAGAGCCCAGGCGTAAGGCTGGCGGACATAAGAGTCCTAGCGGTGGTGATCTGTAAAAGAATCGAAACGATACATTAATAAGGGAATCCAATTAAGTCCTTGATAATTGTGTTTTTAAATTTTGGCAACTTATTTAATTACGTTGCAAGCTATATTGATGATCTTATGAATCCATGTCTTCTAAATTATGCGATTACATGAATTGTTTAAGTTATGCACATGTTTTCATTAAATTTAAACAAAGGCTTTGAAACCTCATAATCTTGTATGTGTTAACTTACTCAGCACGTAGTGCTGACCAAACCATATTTTCTTTTTCCTTTTTCTTTCAGAGTTGAGAATTATGCATCGTCATATGCATACATGGGAATTTTGGGAAGATATATTATTTTGAATTATTGTATTAGACTAGATCTTGTATGAACGGGCCTGTTTAACCCATATTTTGGCCATGTTGGCCCTATTTTAATTTCCGCTGCATTATACATATGTAATTATTATTTTCCGCTGCAACTTCGATGTATTATTTTTAAATTATATATGAATGGGCTGTTTGAATATTTTAAATTCTGAAAAACCATAGCCTTGCATCTCTTTAGTGAGCTCGGAGAAACCGTGTCTTGTTAGGGAGGTGTGGCGGTAACACCCCGACCTGGGTGACCAAAAACCGGGGTGTTACAGGAGGTCTCGCATAACCTCATCAATGGCGGAGGGATCAACAGTAGTTTGAATGTTAGGGTTAGGCACATTTTGGGGGTTAGTTTCAGTAGATGGATTGAGCGGCAGCTTGGGCTGCGGAGGCAGTGAGATACAGAACAGGGGGTCGTATTGAGAGTGGTTGGACGTTGATTGGTGATTCAGACGGTGAGCTTATGGAGGAGGAAGTGGCGGAGTGAGGTGCGTCGGGGTCGGAAGAGAGCAACATTTTTGAAATTCTGCAAAAGCTCAACTCGAGAAATGGTTTAGTGAGATCTTGAAGAAAATAGAGAGCGAGATGGACCTTAAATGGAGGAGGTAGCCGGAAAATGAAGAGGCAAACGATGGTTTAGGGACGTGCGACGTTGCTTGATGATGGTCTGCAGCGGTTACAGAGTAGCCGCAGGACTGATGTGACGTCACCTCGGCTGCCGCGCGCAATGATGGTTTTCGGACAAGACTTCTCCATTTTGGGCTTTTATTTTGGGCCTGTAAAATGAATTTCTAACAAGGAAAATCATTAGGCCCAGTGTTTAAGAATTTAATTGTAAGTAAGAAAGGCCCAAAGTGCTTCTTAGGCCTTCAAATTTCTCTCCATCTAAAGCTTTAGTAAGGATGTCCGCTCGTTGCTTCGACGACGCTATACGCTCAATCCTGCAAATGTTACCCTGAACAAAATCTCGAATGAAATGATAACGAATATCAATATGTTTACTTCTACTATGCAAAACAGGATTTTTAGAGATATTAATTGCACTAGTATTATCCCAGAAAACTAGAAATTATCTTTATGAATACCGTAGTCTTCTAGTAGTTGCTTCATCCAAAGAAGCTGTGATGATCATCAAGGCATTATCTAATTGCAAGCTTATGGGAGAATTTATTTGAATTTGATTATGAGCGTATTGTACTATGAACCGATTCCATCAAGGCATTATAGTTTATGATCATCAAAAATATATCAATCGGTATCCATAAACTGATCAAAAAAGAAGAAGAAGAAGAAAAGAAAAGAAAAAAATAGAAAAATGTTGAGATCCATTCAACAGAAATAAATTGCAATTGACAAAGCAAATTAGACAAAGTCTAACGTCATGCAATAGAAAAGAAAAACAAAAGAAAGAAAGAATTGTTGATGATCATAGATTTTAAATAAAAATATGCCAAGTCATGGTGGAATGGATTCGTGTCACTTTTTAGCCCAATAATGTCCTTCCTTACCTAATGTTACAACCGTATGCCCCGTTATAACCTTAAATAAGACATCGGGATCTCGATTTGAAGAAATGAGTGGGTGGCGAGTTGGTCTAATTGCAAGCTTATGGGAGAATTTATTTGAATTTGATTATGAGCGTATTGTCTAAAAGCCAACTTTGAGAGTGAGTAAACTTTCCGATTCCACTATATGTGAGGCTCCGCTTTGATTGATTAATGTTCATGTCATGCTTGAATTCAAGAATTAGACCAATGAAATTTTCTATACATATATTCAAGAAAAATTAACAATAATGATCGGTTTGTATGCCTATTCAAGTGAGAAGTATCATTTCATTAAATACTGCAATCAAGAGAGTTTAATACTTGTAATTTTGATTGTCTTATCCCAATATAAAAAGAATGAAATTTTTGAAGCCACGCAAATGGATTGAATGTGCAGAGTCCATGCTCTTAGGAGCACTGAATCTGACTGCTCGGGGACGATCAGTATTAAATGTGAGGATGTTGATAATGGCCAAAATTGTCCATTATTTCCAATCCATTTCCATGTCTGAGACGGACATTTTGATCGTATTCCCATCTTATTTCAATAAGAAAGCAGTTGAATTCGACAGATTAATATAAGTTTGTAAGAATAATAAGCTGGTAAGGAAAGACACAAAAATATACAATTTTAATTGTATTTGTGTTAGAAAAATCCAAAAACATGAAAAAAGGAAAAAGAAAGAAAAAGGAATAAAAAGATGGGCAAAAGAATAAAATAGCCCACAAAAATCAAAAAGACGGGAAAAAGAATGAAAATCCCACAACTGAAATTTTGGTTAAGTGTTGAAGATCAATTCGGTCTACGCAAATTCGGTCTAAACCGAATTGCTCATTAGACCGAATTGATGAAGGGAAGAAGAAGAAAAATGGACAAGTGTTGAAGAAGAGAAGCAGAGCAACCAATTCGGTCTGTGGCAATTCGGTCTAAACCGAATTGACCTAAACCGAATTGCACTATGGAAAGAAGAAGACCTGAGCAGAAAAGAAAAGAAGGGATTCGATCTATACAATTCGGTCTAGGCCGAGTTGCTTGCATAGACCGAATTGCCTCAAAGCAAGGAAGCCAAACAGGAGCCATCATCAATTCGAAAAGGCCAATTCGGTCTACACATAAACCGAATTGATGAATGAATACCACATTCCAGCTAAAGATCAAGAAGGAAGACCTCATGCAGTTCGAATTGCACCAATTCGGTCTAAACCGAATTGCATGAGGAGACCGAATTACATTCAAAATCGCATCCAATTGAAGCTGTGAAGCACGTGGGAAATGCATGACACTGTTGATGGGCCTGATGGGCCTAGGGTTTCGAGTAAAAAGTATAAAAGCTGACCTTCCTCAACACATGAAAGAGATTCCAGTTCCACACTTTACAAGAGATTCGGCTGGGGACAAAAAGAAGTGGCAGAAGGTGTTCTTCACCCCTTAACGGTTAGGTAGGTAGTTTAGTTTAGTTAGTTTATTTCCATGCTTGTAGCTTAGTTTTAATGCTTTACTCTTAGTTCATTTTTGTAGAAGCTTGTTACTACATTTAGTGTAGCCATCTCCATACATTTTACATGCTTTGTAGTTAGAATAAACCCTACCTTCAAGTTATTGATGGTTTTGGGTTATTTATTTGCTATCAAGTGCCAATACAAGAAAAAATTCCAGAAATGGGTTTTATTTAATGTGTTTGACACCCCTTTAATGCTTTCCTTAGCAATAAATGTTAGAATGTTTGTTTGTTTCAACTAGGTTACATTTATTATGTCATAGTTGACTTACATTCTCAATAAATGCATGTTTAGTGGGTTTTTGGTATGTTTTTATGCCTTAGAGCTTCAAATGAGTGTTCTTAGGTTTTAGATAATTTTAGGGTTGTTAGAATTTGTTTTAATGTCTTATGTTGCTGTTCTTGTTCTCTTTATTTTAGTTTATTGTTGCCTTAGATAATGTAAGTGTTCTTATTTTTATACTTGTAGTTCTTAGATTTTTAAGTGTTTTAGGTTCTTTAATCTTTGATGTCTTGTTTGTAGAATTAGGGTTTGATTCATACCAATGCCTGCTGGACACGTATTCTACTATACTATTTTCCTTAAAATGCTCACTAGTGTGGCTGTGAGGTGACACTGATGTGAAATGAATGATTAGGTAAATCTCATCCATCATAAACCGCACAGTGGAAACCGAACCTGTACTTGTGAGCACAAAAATACACTTATGTGAAAAATAGCATGCAATTCGATTTGAGGCAATTCGGTTTAAACCGAATTGCCCATGAAAATGGGACTGCATGGTAAAAAAATGTTTGTTGAATGCCTTATATAAAAATCTATATGCAATTCGGTCTCATGGGCAATTCGGTCTTCGGTTTAGACCGAATTGCCTAGACCGAATTACATAGCAAAAATTGTTCTCATATGGTGCACAAGCAATTCGGTCTGTGCGAATTCGGTTTAGACCGAATTGCTCCCATAGACCGAATTGACCTTGTTCACCATATTGTATGCATTCCATCCCCTCATGCCTTAGTCTATTTTCTGTGTTCTACCAATTCGAATTGCCAATTCGGTCTAGACCGAATTGACTTGGCAATTCGAATTACCCTCATTTTGGAGTAAATGCCTTGTCCAAATTTGAGTAAGGAAATGACTTCATCAATTCGAATTGCCCAATTCGGTTTAGACCGAATTGCCTCGACAATTCGAATTAGATGATGCTTAATATCTTTACAAAGATTAATTGGGTAAGGTAATACTTCATCCCTCATGCATCCTCAATTCGGTCTATTTTGCATCTTACCTAGTAGACCGAATTGATTTCTTCCTTCTATTTTTAAAACTTCAAAAATATTTTATTTCTTGATTTGTGTAAGTTGCATGGGTGTATTGGGCCTAGGCCCATTACACATAATTTTATCCATTACACATCTCAACACATTAGTGTCTAAATTATGGTGTGATTAACACTCACACAGCACCAAAAATATTTTGTTAATTTCATCTTTTCTGTTTATTGTGTGTATGAATGGGTAATAAGGAACATCACAGATCAATGTTGGCAAAAAGGTCCATTCACCGGGATAACGATTAGCTCGTCCTCTGTGTGTTAATTATTACTCGTTATTTTGCATGATCTGATTAGTGGTTGGTGGAAGCTACGGCGAAAAGGTCCCTTCAAGGGGATAACGATTAGCCACTCAACCAACTCCTAATTAGATACAGTTTTCTATTCTTTATCTTAATTTCAAACCTGAATTTCGAGCTATAGTACTGTCAGATAGTGTCGATCAACACTGTTATAGCATTACTGTAGTAAGAAAATGTGTAGGTTTTTCTCACACATAGACAGTGGATGATAGCGATCACTGTCATTAAGGGTTTCTCACTGTCTAAAAATCATTCCATCTGGAATACTTGGGAACCGGATAGCAGATGTTTGCAGTCCGGATAACCCCAATTATTTCTGGCATTCTCTTTAGCCAATTTCTTCTTATCTCGGGCTAATCCATCTTTGTGTATCAAATTCTATCTAACCCCACCATATATTTTGGGGTATTTTATTTTACTTCTCATATAAATGTATGCATGATATTATTATGTAGATATTGTGGTCTATAATATTTCGGAGATCCTTCTCCTTGGACATAGAAGTCTTGATCTTAATCAGATGCTGCATAATAAATTTCAACAAAAACCACTTTATAAAATCCGGATTCGAGTAAGGGATAAATTCGACAGTTATGACTAACTCATATTCTACTGGGGGTTGATTTTGAGAACTTAGAAGCAGAGTCAGCGATTAGGTCTCTCCTAGACTGAAAGGTTCTGTATTTTAATTGAGAGTTTAGTACCTGTTTAGGGAATGATTTTCAAACATCTATTGTTTTCTCAAAATTATTGTGTGTTGGAAATCTTCTATTAAGTATTGCATCGAATCAGTGTCCACTTGGACTCGGATAAAATGTGATAAATAATACTAGAGGAATAACATATAGGCCTTGGTTAATTTCTAAGGTAGGGTTGAGTATTCTTTCAACTACTATCTTCTCCCAGCCAAAGCCTAAAATTGAGTCTTGAGTGAGTACATTCGGAATAGATCTTCACAGATCTGTTCCACTCAGTTTGTATCTCATAACTAACCGGATGTTATAAGCCCTGTGGCTTACTGATATTTGGGAAGTTCTAAATCTGCATCTGGTCACCAAGACTAGGGGCTCTTTTATACTAACGGAATGAGATAGCTTTTAAGACTTCTGAGTGATAGGTTTTTAAATGCTTTCTTCACTGCCTTCTTTACTATTTTCTTTAAAATGCTTTCATAGAGGTCACTCGGAAGAATTAGAGGTTGGCCGACGGTTGTAAGGTTTAAGAGTTATGGATTAGTTCGGGAATTAATTTGGACATAGGGTGTGACAAGGGGGATGATAGGAGTACTTGCCATGTCAACTAATGATGTGTTAGGTGTTGCTTATCCACCATGGAGGAATAACATACCTCGGCAGGGGCAGTTATTAATCTGTGGTATCTTAGAGGTTGAGGTCTTAAGAGCATGTAAATTCTGACTGTAAGTACCTGTCTGTTAAAGGAAACATAGTCTAGAAAGCATGAGAGTTAGCTAACTGATGAATTATCCCAACCAAAGATCTGTGTAACAAAAAGGGAAGTTTACTTGTGTCTCATCTGAAATCTTGTCCAATCTTCATTATTTCATGCCTGTCCCTTCTGTCACATTTTAAGTCTGCTTTCATAGAATAATTTTACCTGCTTTCTTAGCATAATTCTTATCGCTTCCTTAGAATAGAATTTAATCGCTTTTTAGACTAAATTTACCATGCTTTGTAGAATAATCTTTAATTGCTTCCATAGTCTAGTTTAAATTATTGTCAAGTAGTTGTTAGAAACCATTGCAAAACTTGAATCGAGTAACCGAGTGGAAAATCTTAGTAAACAATGTGGGCCCTGCTTCTATCGCACATCCTCCAGTGAACGATCCGGTCTTACTATAAATTACTGCAATTTTTGACACCGTGCGCTTTCGGGGGCACAGTTTCCTACATGAGTATATAAAAACGTGACAACCTATAAACATATCCCTAATCCCAACTCCATCTTCATAATTTGGTTTCATTAAATAAAATTAAACCGGGATTATTATTCTTCAGAAAATACTCATATAGTGGGAAATTGTCAAAAGTTTCATGGCGCCCTTGCCGAGGAGGATGCAGCGCCGTTTATTAAGAGAACTACACTCCTGATTTACTCATAGATAGTTCTTGTATATATTCTTGAACCATTACTAACCTGGGGGTTGTGGAGGTGCTGTCAAATCGTGATACAAACTGCTTATGCAATGGAGAAAGGACACATTGCCTGAGCTACCGTTCGATCTAGAAATAGAAAGGACCGCTCGCCAACTAAGGGCGCAAGCCAGACGAAAGAAAGAGCAAGAAGCACGGACTCGTACCTCACCCGAAACTACAAGCAGTGAACTATCTGACACGGCAGAAAACCAGGACATTCCCCCGATCTTACCAATAGACCAACCACCCAATAACCCTGGTTATGGAGCTGATGAGGGTATGGTACAACACCCAAATCGTGTCAACGAGGAGGAAAATCTACCTAATCCAAATCAGCAACATTATCAGCAATTCCACCAACAACCGCCACCACCCCCTAACCAATATAACCACCAAAACCAAAATATACCAAACCAGCAATACCAGAATCAAGCCTTCAATCAAGACCAGTTTCAAAACAACCCTCATGATCCTGATAATATGTTCCAACAGAATCCCAATTACCACCAGCAGTACCAAAACCAAGCAGAACAAGGAAATCTACAACAGCAGGCAGCAGCTGATTTTATGCAGCCCATCGTGGAGCCTTACCTGGATAGGCCTGAAAGAGCACAATTTCCTGCAGGCAACTTCAAGCTCAAACCGGCACTCATTAACTTGGTGCAAAACAACCAATTCTGCGGTGCAAATCATGAGGATCCTCATGACCATCTCCAAACCTTCTTGGAGCTCTGCGATACAATAAAAAATCGGGGAGTCTCACCTGATGCTATAAGACTGATTTTGTTTCCCTTTTCTTTGTTTAGTGGTGCCAGGGACTGGTATAAATCATTGCCTATAAATCAGATGAGCACCTGGGCAGATTTGGTAAGGAGTTTTCTGTTGAAGTATTTTCCTGAATCAAAGATAGAAGAAGGACGAGCCAAGATTGGAGAGTTCAAGATGAAGTCGGACGAGTCATTGTATGACGCAAAAGAGAGGTTCTCCAGCCTCTTGAGGCGATGCCCCCAATACGGATATCAACCATGGGAGCAACTGAGGAAATTCTATGGAGGGCTCACCCATCCATGGAGAACGATGTTGGACGCTGCAGGTGGACGACATTTACTCCATTTGCCCATGGACCAAGCCTGGGAGAAGATTGAGACAATGTCTGTCAATAGATCTGTATTGAACACTAATGAGAAGAAAGTGGACCCTCCTATAAAAGTTTTTGCTGTGAGTGAAGGAAAGACAGATTTCGAAAAATTGCAGGAACAGGTGGCTGCGATAGAGCTAGGTCAGGAGAAAGGAAAGGGAGCAGGCACTTCTCAGGCAGGAGCTTCATCAAGCCAAGTGCAAACACAGCAATCGGGAGCAATTTATGGGCTATGTCAGGGACCACATCCAACTGACACATGCCAACAAATAGCTTCCGAAAGCTGCAATTACGCAGGGAACTACCAGAATCGCCACCCCAACCTCTCCTATTCCAACAACAATGCACTTAATGCGCATTTGCTGACACAGCCAAATCAGCCTAACCAGTTTGCAAACCAAAATCCTCAGCAGAACTTCAGACCTCAGAACCAAGGATTCGTTCAGCAGAGAGTACAAAACTTCCAGAATCAGAAACAGAACTTTCAACCCCATATCCAACAGAGGCCCAACCAAAACCAAGGCCAGAATTTCCAAAACTTCCAAGCCCAACCTGACCAGAATCAGCAATACAACCAAAAGCCACCATCCCGCCTGGAGAATTTGATGACCGAGTTTATTTCCAATCAAAGGGAGATAAACCAGTAAATGCAGTCATCGATCAAAAATGTGGAGACGCAGGTCACCGAGTTGGCTAAGGAGTTGCAGAACAGGGGGAAGGGAACACTACCAAGCAGCACTGAAACCAACCCGCAATGCAAAGCAATCACATTGCGGGGAGGCAAGACTCTGAAAGGAAACGTTGGATCCGCGAAGAAGAAAGCTATGAAAGTAAAGGTTTCATTGGAGGTAGAAAAGGAAAAGGAAAAGATTGAAGGAGATGAAAGTGTTGAACTGGTAAAGGACAAATCAGATGCAGCTAATCCGCAGGCTGAAGCTGCAATTGAAGCTGAAAAGGGTATGGGTGAAGGTACAACTTCCTTCTCTTTACCATCAAAAATTGATAATAATAAGTACATGCCAAGGGTGCCATACCCTGCACGTCTTAAAAATAAGGAACATGACCTTAAATTCAAGAAATTTCTAGAACGGCTAAAGTCTGTAGAGATAACCATTCCTCTCGTGGAAATGATTTCAGAAATGCCCACATATGCTAAGTTCTTGAAAGAATTGATTTCAGGGAAAAGGCAGGTAGAGCAGGAGGAGGTGATTATTCTCAACAGCACATGCAGTGCCATAGTTCAGAGGAAACTGCCTAAAAAGAAAGAAGACCCTAGATGTTGCACGCTGCCAGTACAAATTGGAAAGGCCAAAGTGAGCATGGGGTTATGTGATCTAGGATCCAGCATCAACGTGATGCCCCTAGCCATGGCAATTCGCCTAAGGCTCAGAGAGATTGAACCACTAAAGATGAAACTCCAACTGGCAGATAGATCAATAACCAAACCCGTAGGAATCCTCAAGGATGTGGTAGTCAAAACCGGCCAAATTCTTTTCCCGGTTGACTTCATCATCCTTGACATTGAAGAGGACTCTGAAATGCCACTTATCTTGGGACGCCCGTTTCTGGCCACTGGCGGTGCATTGATTGATGCTACATCTGGAAGAGTCACATTGAGGGTCGACGACAGAGAAATCTCCTTTGACATGGAGCAGCTGCAGAAGTTCCCGAATGAGGGATCTTGTTCCATATTTGATGTAATAGAAAGTAGGTGTGAGGATGAGAGCATGGACTCTATGACTGTGATGACGGACAAAGTTTCAAAACAGGTACTGACGCCTGAAGGTGCCGAGCAACAAAGAAGCTGCAATGCTGTCCACTTCGAGGACCCTATCACTGGGGATCTTGAAGAATTCGACGGTGTTGAGTTCACTCCGGAGGAGGAGGAGAGCACCACAGAAGAGGAAGTGGACCCTGTACTGACACAGGGTCCTAAAGGTAAATCTGATCTTTCACCCCCATCCATTTCTCGCAAATTACTGCCTCCCGTTGAATGTCCGCCAGAGCTTGAACTTAAAATACTTCCAGATCATCTTAAGTACGTTTTTCTCGCTGAACATAAAAGATTACCGGTAATTGTGTCAGCCAAGCTGACACAAGAACAAGAAAAGGCTCTGGTAGACATTCTCAAGAAATATGTACATGCAATTGGATGGACCATTTCTGATATAAAAGGAATAAGCCCCTCTGTTTGCACGCACAGAATTTTAATGGAAGAGGAGTACAAGCCCTCTAGGCAACCACAAAGGCGTCTGAACCCCCACATGCAAGAAGTGGTAAGGAAAGAAGTTATCAAGCTCTTAGATGCTGGTATCATCTATCCTATATCTGACAGCAAATGGGTTAGCCCAGTGCAGGTAGTACCTAAGCGTGGGGGGATGTGCATAACGACTAATGAGCAAGGAGAAGAAGTGGCGACACGTCCAGTGACCGGTTGGAGAGTTTGCATTGACTACCGGAAGCTTAACACCGCTATGCAGAAGGATCACTTTCCCTTGCCGTTCATTGATCAGATGCTGGAGAGGTTGGCCGGGAGGGAGTATTACTGCTTTTTGGATGGGTACTCTGGCTACAATCAAATTGTAATAGCTAGCGAAGATCATGATAAGACCACTTTCACGTGCCCATATGGAACTTTTGCGTACAGGCGCATGCCTTTTGGACTTTGTAATGCGCCTGCCACTTTTCAGCGATGCATGATGTCTATCTTCTCAGAATTTATCGAAAAATGCATTGAAGTTTTCATGGATGACTTCTCTGTGTATGGAGATACTTTTGATGAATGTTTGACAAATCTTGCAAAAATTTTAAAAAAAATGCGAGGACACTAACCTAGTTTTGAACTGGGAAAAGTACCATTTCATGGTCACTGAAGGAATAGTGTTGGGTCACCGCATCTCGCGCGCAGGCATCGAAGTCGATAGGGCCAAAGTCTCAGTCATATCCAACCTTCCATTACCAAACTCAATAAAAGCAGTTAGGAGCTTCTTAGGGCCGGTTTTTACCGGAGATTCATTAAAGATTTTTCTAAAATTGCCAAGCCGCTCACTAATTTGCTTTGTAAAGAAAATTCTTTCTTAATAAATGAAGCGTGTGTTCAAGCCTTTGACACGCTCAAGAAGATGTTGATTTCTGCTCCAATAGTGCAACCACCCGATTGGTCAATACCTTTCGAGGTAATGTGCGATGCAAGTGATCTCACCGTGGGTGCAGTTCTTGGGCAACATAAAGAGGGGAGACACTGTGTGATTCATTACGCAAGTCATTCCCTGAACGAAGCTCAAATCAATTACACCACCACGGAGAAAGAGATGTATGTTGTGGTTTTCGCGTTTGATAAATTCAGACAATACCTCATTGGTACGAAAACCATAGTATACACAGATCACTCTGCACTGAGATACTTGTTCAGCAAACAAGATGCCAAACCTCGATTAATCAGGTGGGTACTTTTGTTGCAGGAATTTGATATCATAATAAAATATAGAAAAGGCAGAGACAATGGTGCTGCTGACCATTTGTCTTGAATAGAAAATGATAAAAATGAGATAGCCGTCAATGAAAATTTTCCGGACGAGCAACTGTTTGCCTTGCACCTTCATGATCAAGCTTGTCCATGGTTTTCCGACATTGCTAACTTTTTAGCATGTGGAATAATCCCACCATGCCAGAACAAGAACCAAAAAGCAAGGTTCAACCGAGATGTAGTTGACTACTTCTGGGAAGATCTTTATCTCTTCAAGCATTGTGCAGATTCGATTATTAGACGATGTGTAACTGAGCACAAGGCTTATCAAATCGCTAAAAAGTGTCATGAATCGGAATATGGAGGTCACCATGGCCCCACTCGAATAGCTCACAGGGTGCTCGAGTGTGGTTTCTATTGGCCCACCATTTACAAGGATTGCAGGGCGTTTGTTAAGGCTTGCGACAGATGCCAAAGAATAGGGAATATCTCCAAGAGGGATAAAATGCCTCAAAAAGGAATTCTCACCCTTGAGATTTTCGATGTATGAGGTATTGACTTCATGCGACCATTCCCGACATCTGATGGGAATCACTACATCTTGGTAGCTGTCGATTACGTGTCTAAGTGGGTCGAGGCGGTTGCGCTGCCAACCAATGATGGTAACCAAGTCATCAAATTTTTGAAAAATAACATTTTCAATAGATTTGGTGTACCTAGAGTAATCATATCTGATGGAGGAACCCATTTTGTTAACAAAGCTTTTGCAAATCTCATGAGCAAAAGTGGGATTCTCCACAAGATCGGCACGCCTTATCATCCCCAAACCAGTGGCCAAGTCGAGGTATCAAACCGCGAAATCAAACATATACTCGAGGCCACTGTGGGGATAACCCGCAAAGACTAGTCACGTAAGCTCAATGATGCTCTATGGGCATACCGCACTGCATTCAAGACTCCCATCGGGATGTCTCCATACAGGCTTGTCTTTGGAAAAGCCTGTCATCTGCCTGTAGAACTAGAGCACAAGGCTTACTGGGCCGTAAAAACGCTTAATTTTGACCCACGAGTTGCTCAGAGTAAGCGCAAGTTGGACCTCAATGAAATTGAGGAAATACGTGCGCAAGCTTATGAAAGTTCGAGGATTTACAAAGAGCGGACCCAGAAGTTACATGATCGTCGTATAAAGTCTAAACACTTCTATGTTGGCCAAAATGTCTTGTTATTCAATTCTAGGTTGAAGCTGTTCCCCGGAAAGCTTAGATCCGGATGGGAAGGGCCATACAAAGTGGTGCACGTGTTTGAAAGTGGAGCTGTCAGAATTCGAACTGACAAGGGAGAGTTGGTGGTGAACGGACAGAGACTGAAGGAGTACCTAGGACAGTTCGACCCCGAAAAATAAGTTCAAAAGACATCAGAGCCGGCCTATGTTCAATAAAAATATATATATATATATACTTACATAATTATTTATTACATAACATATTTATTTTTCTCGGACAATAAGTATCCAAAAATCAACTAAACATTTAGAGTACTAAGACTCTAAATGTGAGGATGTTGATATTTGGAGAAAATTTAATAATTTTCTTCTGTTTATCTTGCATGAATTCATGGAACCAACAAAAAGAAAGATAAAGCTTCAAAAACCAGGTTCCCGGTTGGATTAATACTAAATTTAATGGAAATTAATTTCGGAATTTAGAGAAATTTAAAATCCGGAGTAAATCCATAAAATAGTAGTGTTGATCCAACCTAATTTATGCAAGCAATTTATTATAGAGTGATATTTCTGTTTAAATAGGTGTATTCAGTATGATAGTAATTTTTAAAAGAAAATCCATAATTTCAGAAAATGGTAAAAACTGGAAAATTTCCAAAATTTTTCTAAGTGTTGAATGCGGTCTAATTTGCTCTTCAATTCAATTCGGTCTAAACCGAATTGTTTGAAACAGACCGCATCGGAGGTGTTGTCTTGGTAATTTTTACCAATTCGGTCTCCAAGCTAATTCGGTATAGACCGAATTGGCCTAAGAGACCGAATTGAGCTTCCAAGGCACATGTTCCATCCTTGCGTAAATATGGCCAAGTAGCAATTCGGTCTATAGCAATTCGGTCTATACCGAATTGATGTTGAATAGACCGAATTGATCTACAAAAGGCATTGCTTCATCCTTATTTTCTCAAGTGACCAATTCGGTCTACAAAGCAATTCGGTTTAGACCGAATTGCTCCAATAGACCGAATTGCCTCACAAAAGCACCCCCCATTGTTTTCCTAAGATCCAATTCGGTCTGTCCCCCCCCCCCCCAATTCGAATTAGGAAGCAATTCGGTCTAGACCGAATTGATTTCGAATTCTTCCTTGTGTGTGAGTTGCTTGTGTTATTTCCCCTCAATTCGGTCTCCATGCCAATTCGGTCTAGACCGAATTGGCCTAAGAGACCGAATCTCTCACAAGCACTTGGAGACCACATCAATTCGGTCTAGACCGAATTGATGGTTTGGTCTCCAATAGACCGAATTGCTCCCCTGTCCCAAACCCTATATATTTCTTTTTCCCCCTCTTTTCCTTCACTTTCACCTTCCCGCACTTAGAATTTTTCCCGAACCCCCTCTCGCGAACTTCGACTTCCTCGCGAAACCAGAGCTCGTATCCAAGTTTTACTCCGACCAATCTGTTCAAAAATGGCGTCTTCTTCGTCTAATCCAAGTGGGAGTCAAGGGTAAGTTTTCTATTGTTGGTTTTGCACCCCTGTTTCGCGAGTTCAGTTTTTGATTTTGATTGTTTTTCGCAAACTCAGTAATGGGGAGGGGAATGAGGACTGTTTTTGAGTTAGGGATAGTCGGAAAGTGGTCGGAATGGGTTGGGTATGATCGGAACGGGATAGAACAGAGTAGTGCGAACTAGGGCTTTTTCCCGCTTGAGTTCGAACTGCCATTGTTGATGTTTTGAGTTCTCTGTGGTGTTGGGGGATGTCTATTTTGAAAAAATTTGGGTTTCAAAACCCTCAAAATCTTATCTTTCTCCTTTATGTAGATATTTATTGCCATTTTCGTATCTGTGTGCATATATTGTGTTGTCTATGTTCGTTCTTTGAACACTGTGACAATGAGTGAACACTGGGGTTTATTTTTCCCTTTAAACCACTGTGTTATTTTTACTCTTTGGATACTTGATGATGATGATTAAAGATGCATGTTAATGAGATTGCCTAATCTGTGTTAATACATTTTGAAGCATGAATTTGTGGCAAATTTTGAGAATCATTTGTGTGAATGGACTGTGGTTATTTGTTTGTTTTGTGTTTGCATGCTACTGTGTGGTGGAACCTTATTAATAAATGCTTCTGTGGGATACCTGTTTACCACAACTTGCAAACTCAACTGAAAAAGTTGATGTTTGTATACATTGGAAACATGGTATTATAGACGAAACCATGCCAAAATTTTTCCTGACATGTGTTTTTCAAACACTATTGGCATGGCACTTTTGTTTAAAAAGACAAAAGTTGATAGGATTTTGTTTTTATTAAGTGTTTGACATGCTCATTATTGGGATATGTGGGGAATAAACAAGTGTAGCAACTTTGCTCACTCACTAATACCCATTCCCCAAAACAAAAGTCCAAATGGAGGACCACTCACTCCCCAACTTTATTAAATAAACAAGTCAAACATTTTTCATAAAATCCAAAAATAACTTTTCTGTGTATGCATGCTTATTTCTTATTTTTATTTTTATTTTCCTTAGTCCATCACTTTGTGCTAGTAATTGCATAACTCTTCATGTGTATTGAATTCTCCATTTATTGAATATCCATCTCCCCATTTCATATGCTTTTCATCACTTTTATAGTGATCAAAAATACACATTTCTTTTGTAGGCTCAATAGTCTATAAAAATTCTATCTTTTGGTCTGTTGACCGTTCAAAAAAATCTTTAGACTATTTTTAGTCTAAGAAAAAAATATAAGGGTCCAAGATCCTTATTTCCCTTATTTTTCTCACTTTTTAGTTGCAATAATTGTTAGATTCAATAATCTAACCTCTTGTCCTATAATATGTAGTATAACTCAATAAATTCAAGTAAAACCAATTAACTCACATTTAGAGCTTAGCTCAGAATATAAGGATGTTGATTTTCAACTTGGATACTTTTTTCAAAAAAAAAATTGTTAAAAATAGTTTCAAGTTCTCTTCTTCAGGGACCAATACATCATAGACTCAATAATGGTCCTTCCAAAGACCACTCCAGACCTTGCCTTTTTGGAAATCGAAAGGATGAAGAGAGAAATAGAAGATAATAGACGGGCCATAAGGGACGAATTCAATTTAAACATGGACCACCAGATTGAATGGAGATTCGAAATGAAAGAACACTGGTGGAGAGATATTCCAGAAGATGAGAGAAACTATAAAGCTACGGGGCTTGAAAGAGACCTTTGCAAGCACATGTGGAACTTCTGGAATAACGAATTGGATCAGGCAAGATATGACCAGAGGTTCGAAGATCCAAGAGTTCATTACGAGAGAATGGTCTGGAGGATGAACCAGCACAAGGCCCGGTGGAATAGTTTGCTTGAACAGCACCTCGGGGATAAGAAAGTAGTAGCCTTCGAGCCAATCCCCATTCAACCAGCCATCACAAAAGAGACCAAGAGTTACTTTGCCAGAAAAAGTCCTCCAGTACAACAAGTGGCGGTATCCGGGATGCTCTCCATGCCAGACGCCTTCCCATTCTTGTACAAGAAAGAATTATTTGACAATGGGACCGTCTGCGGACCGGAAGAGCAATTGTGGCTCACAAAGCACGCCAAGGCATGCCATACTAAGATGGCATACAACTTCTGGGAATCCCTTCAACCCGTGCTGAATTATGGAACAGCCCACCACACTCCGATGCTGGACTCAATAATAGAAAAGACAAAAGCAATACGGAAGCTGTGGGAGGAATACATGAAAGCATGGGGGAGTTGGGAGAAGGACATCAGAGTTTTTGTGCTAAATCCAGGGGTGGTGATACCCCCGGGGAATGAGGAGATCATTCCAAAATTTTTACCGACAAGATTCCCGGCGGTTGAGCCCCGAGAAGCTACGATGGCTGGGATGCCTAACTTTGCGCTAATCAGAGCCGAGTGCACAGCGATGATCCGGAATAGGAACTGGACAAGGATGGGCAGAAAGAAAAACCAGATACCACTGATGGGCGAGAACAAGTGCCTGGACTTCTTGAACATTCCACCGGTCCGGGACTTGTCAAGGTTAAAAGAGAAGGAGACAGATATTATGGATACCCTCTATGCTGACATGAAGAGTAGGTTCTTTGACCTACTACAAGAAATGGACAGGGAAGCCCTGAGGTACTGCCAAGAAAACAGAGGAGGGCGATTGCGTTATAACGTGGGGTTCCAAGGTGTTTTGGGTAGATATTTCGCGGCCAAATGGACCGCCCAGCTTACAGCCATGACCGAGCCCAGTTTTATAACGAAATACTTGAAGATCAAAGGGCCGGAGTTTGGGTTGTGGATCGAAGCCGATGAGAAAATGATCGATGATTACGTGGACCCAACATCTGAACCCCACCAGTCAACCGAATCGGAGCCCCTCCAAACTGAATCTGCGCTAGAGCCGTCGAAAAAGAAAAGGAAATTGATAAAACTGGCTGAGAAAGAGAAGGCTGGAAGACCTGCTGAGCTTCAAATCGAAATTCAAGAAACTCCCAGTCAGTCAAGGACTATTCCACCAGTGCCCAAATTTGATGGCAAGCCATCCAAGCCAAAGGACAAGGGCAAGGAACAAGCCGTTGAGCTATCCAAGAAGGAACAGAGGCGTCTAGCCCAAGAAAAATTTGATGCCGAGCTAGCAAAGAAAGCCCAGGAGAAAGAGGATGCTGAAATTGCTGAGAAAGAGCAAAAACTTGCAGAAGCTGAACGGGCTGAGGAACAAAGGGTTGCTGCCTACAAGGCCCGTCAAATAGAAAGAGAAAGGCGAGAGAAGGAAGAGGCCGAGAAAGAAATGGCCAAAGAAAATGAAGAATGGAGGCAGAAGAGGGAGGAGGAGAGAGCCCAAAGAAGAAGAGAGTGGGATGAAATGATGAGGAAGAGAAAAAGAAAGAGGCAGAAATGCAAGAGAACATATGAAAAGCCCGGGAAGAAGAAGAGAACAGAAAAGCTGCTGAGAAATTTCAAGCCGAGCTAGAGAAGAAGAAGACGAAAGAGGCCACAAAAGAGGCCGATGTTGGGGACGATGATTGTCAAATAATCAGCGGAACCAACATCGTGCCTATTAAAGTAAAAGCAGAGCCGGCTGAATGGGCTAAGGATCAAAAGCAGCAGCAAAAGGAGATAGTTGCTAAGAAGAGTGGGATCGAGAAGAAAATGGATAAGATCGTTGAAGGACTCAAACCAACAGAAGAAATGGAGGAAATGGTGCACGACAGCAATGTCTGATTCGAAGAGTCGAAAAGAAAGACTGCTGAGCTAATGAGCGGAATTGACGAAGTTGCGGTCCAAACAATGGCCACCACTGCTGCTCAACCTCAACCCGCAGTGCAAGAAACGCTAAGAGATGAGAGCAGTGGGGGTAACGAGCAGACTGAATTGGAAACCATTGAGGACCTGTTCAAAGACAAGACCTACCAACAAATCCTCCAAGGCGATTTTGACATTGCTGGATATCAAGGAAATAACATGATAGAACAACTTGGAGAATTAAACAAAGGGAGGGACGAGGAGGTATATCAACATGTTGTTGATCCCTTCTTTCTCGATGATTTTCTCAAAGCTGTACTTCATGAATTTCCTTGTAATTCGTATGAACAGGGAGTATCTCAAGGAGGCGAGCAAGCAGAAGATGAACGACAAATGGAGGGAGAGCTGCAACCAGATACACTGGTTGAAACAGAGCATCAATTGGAGGGTGAACATCATGAACAACATGAACAGATAGAGGAGAAGTCGGATTCCGATTGGGAGCAGGCGCACTCTCAAGGAACCCAAGAATCAACGGGTCAGTTCGATCCACTGGCTATTGGGCGACTTCTACCTCAAAGGGAAGATTGGGAGTGTCCACCAAGAAGTACAAGAAATTCCCAATCAAGGATGATGCTGATATTATGAGGAGGTTCAACGGGAATGAACAGTATGCGGGACGCTACATGGCATTATCTGGGCTGTTCATACCCGACAAAGGATTCAGTCCGGAAATGGTGAATCATCCAACGCTAGTCACTCTGCAAGAAAACCATAGATGGACTGAATTCCTCACACATCACGATGAACCCGGGATAGCAGAGCTGGTTAGGGAATTCTATTGCAATATTAACGTCGCTCAAAAGAAGAGTTGGGTGCGAGGAGTGGATGTAAACATATCTGGAGAATATCTGAACCGCTTCCTCGGCACACCCAACTGGAAGTCAGAATTCCCAACAGCTGAGCATTTTGAAAAAGGAGCATGCAAGGCAACTGAGAGGCAGTATTATGACAACATCACAAGATCCCTCACCGCCGAGAGCTACACAGGAGAATTTTCATTCCAATCAAAGCACCTGAAGCTGGAGTTCCAACCCTCGTATGATTTCTACATGTCAAAGATTAGGCCCAACCCGCACGCACATGAGACATCTGGTCGAATGTTGAAGGGCTTCGCAAAACTTTGGAATGGATTGAAGATCAACGTGGGAGAGCATATTTTCCATGTTATGACTACAAGAACTTCCGGCATGGCAGCTGCTCTCTGCTATCCCAACCTCATCAGGAGGATCTGCGAAGCTCAAGGAGTGGATCTGTCGGTTTTCACGGGGAGTGATGTCATTCAAATGAATCCTCCTATTCCAGTCCCAAGGACTCGGGTAACTGATCCGGTCGTATATGCTATGCCAGACGAATCAGATGCCCAGTCCAGATACACTCCTAGGCAACCAGCTAAGCGCCAATCACGCAAAAAGAAGGCCCGTACTGAAGCGGTGCCTTCAACAGAAGAAGCTGGAGTCCTCCCGACAGAGCATGTAGAAGAACATCCTCTAGGTGACGCTCCAACTCCAAGTCATCCTGAAACTGATGCCTCCACTCCGAGCCAATCAAGAAGACATCCAGTTCGACCCTCTCGCAGAAGCCAAGATGTATCTCAGTATCCAGCTGACTCTCAAACTCTGGAAGCAGTAAGCAGAATGGGAGAGTCAATGATGCAGAGTGTCAAATCCTTGGCCGATGTCATCATTACGACTCAAGAGAAGCAGATGCAAAAAGAGGAAGAGTTCAGGCTGAGAATGCTTGAGAGAGAAGAAGAGTTCAAAAAGAAAGCGGCTGAACGAGAGGAAAGGCAGGCTGAACGAGAGGCAAGGCAGCATCAGGAAAGACTGGAGAGCGAAGAAAAGATAAGAAAAATGTTTGAAATGATGTTCACCAAACAAACTGACATGATGCAGACCCTCTTCAGGAAGCTACCCTCACCTCCAAGAGATGACACCGGACCCTCCACGCAGCAAACGGAGAAAAAGGACTGAGCTAACACGATTACATTCATGCGAGCTTCAATGTAAACATCATGCATTAGATTTGCCATTCACTCAGTGCACTTTCGTTCATACTGTGGAAATCTATTGTAACTGATGTATTTATTGCTTTTCACAAAGAGAATTTCGTCTTGAATTCTCAAAAATATTTTAAAAAAGATGTGTGGTAGTCCAAGATGAATAAGTGACTGTCATGCCAAAAACAAAGATGTAACATGCTTGCATGTTTACAGTATCTTTTTACTGCTTTCAATTAAATAACCGGCATAAAACGAGCATAAATCTGTCACCTAAATTCACATATTGAATTTAGGCTAAGGATGAAATTTTCAAACTATTAAATTGGGATAAAACAGTTAAAAATATGCATGATATAAATTTTTGAGGTTTTGAGCTATAAAAATCCAATGATATGATCACTTGGAAGAAAAACAAAATTTTCATGTTGAGAATTTGATTGAATAAATTGCAAGAATTTTTTTTAAAGGCTAAATTTAAGAATAAATGTATGACATGATCAAACCATACCTTGTGAGATCTGAGCCGAGTCATTTTTACTCATTATTTCTTTGTTGTGTGAAAATCAATTCGATTAAAGGACACTAGAACTTGCAATTGAGACCGATTCAAGACCATGCCATATTCCCGAAATCGAGCATATGATCGAGGCACTTAGAAAAACCCAAAATTTTGGCTTCGTATGAAATTCAAACCCAAAAATATTTTCCCTTTAGGATTAACCACTCTGAGCCTATAAGCCTAATTTTTCTTTGAAGCCACTATATTACTCCTAACTTTATAAAAAGACCAAGAAAATCAAACTCAAGTGTACACGAACCGATTCCATCAAGGCATTATAGTTTATGATCATCAAAAATATATCAATCGGTATCCATAAACCGATCAAAAAAAAAAGAAGAAGAAGAAAAGAAAAGAAAAAAAGAGAAAAATGTTGAGATCTATTCAACAGAAATAAATTGCAATTGACAAAGAAAATTAGGCAAAGTCTAACGTCATGCAATAGAAAAGAAAAACAAAAGAAAGAAAGAATTGTTGATGATCATGGATTTTAAATAAAAATATGCCAAGTCATGGTGGAATGGATTCGTGTCACTTTTTAGCCCAATAATATCCTTCCTTACCTAATGTTACAACCGTATGCCCCGTTATAATCTTAAATAAGACCTCGGGATCTCGATTTGAAGAAATGAGTGGGTGGCGAGTTGGTCTAATTGCAAGCTTATGGGAGAATTTATTTGAATTTGATTATGAGCGTATTGTCTAAAACCCAACTTTGAGAGTGAGTGAACTTTCCGATTCCACTATATGTGAGGCTCCGCTTTGATTAATTAATGTTCATGTCATGCTTGAATTCAAGAATTAGACCAATGAAATTTTCTATACATATATTGAAAAAGAATTAACAATAATGATCGGTTTGTATGCCTATTCAAGTGAGAAGTATCATTTTATTAAACACTGCAATCAAGAGAGTTTAATACTTGTAATTTTGATTGTCTTATCCCAATATAAAAAGAATGAAATTTTTGAAGCCACGCAAATGGATTGAATGTGCAGAGTCCATGCTCTTAGGAGCACTGAATCTGACTGCTCGGGGACGATCAGTATTAAATGTGAGGATGTTGATAATGGCCAAAATTGTCCATTATTTCCAATCCATTTCCATGTCTGAGACGGACATTTTGATCGTATTCCCATCTTATTTCAATAAGAAAGCAGTTGAATTCGACAGATTAATATAAGTTTGTAAGAATAATAAGCTGGTAAGGAAAGACACAAAAATATACAATTTTAATTGTATTTGTGTTAGAAAAATCCAAAAACATGAAAAAAGGAAAAAGAAAGAAAAAGGAATAAAAAGATGGGCAAAAGAATAAAATAGCCCACAAAAATCAAAAAGACGGGAAAAAGAATGAAAATCCCACAACTGAAATTTTGGTTAAGTGTTGAAGATCAATTCGGTCTACGCAAATTCGGTCTAAACCGAATTGCTCATTAGACCGAATTGATGAAGGGAAGAAGAAGAAAAATGGACAAGTGTTGAAGAAGAGAAGCAGAGCAACCAATTCGGTCTGTGGCAATTCGGTCTAAACCGAATTGACCTAAACCGAATTGCACTATGGAAAGAAGAAGACCTGAGCAGAAAAGAAAAGAAGGGATTCGATCTATACAATTCGGTCTAGGCCGAATTGCTTGCATAGACCGAATTGCCTCAAAGCAAGGAAGCCAAACAGGAGCCATCATCAATTCGAAAAGGCCAATTCGGTCTACACATAAACCGAATTGATGAATGAATACCACATTCCAGCTAAAGATCAAGAAGGAAGACCTCATGCAGTTCGAATTGCACCAATTCGGTCTAAACCGAATTGCATGAGGAGACCGAATTACATTCAAAATCGCATCCAATTGAAGCTGTGAAGCACGTGGGAAATGCATGACACTGTTGATGGGCCCTGATGGGCCTAGGGTTTCGAGTAAAAAGTATAAAAGCTGACCTTCCTCAACACATGAAAGAGATTCCAGTTCCACACTTTACAAGAGATTCGGCTGGGGACAAAAAGAAGTGGCAGAAGGTGTTCTTCACCCCTTAACGGTTAGGTAGGTAGTTTAGTTTAGTTAGTTTATTTCCATGCTTGTAGCTTAGTTTTAATGCTTTACTCTTAGTTCATTTTTGTAGAAGCTTGTTACTACATTTAGTGTAGCCATCTCCATACATTTTACATGCTTTGTAGTTAGAATAAACCCTACCTTCAAGTTATTGATGGTTTTGGGTTATTTATTTGCTATCAAGTGCCAATACAAGAAAAAATTCCAGAAATGGGTTTTATTTAATGTGTTTGACACCCCTTTAATGCTTTTCTTAGCAATAAATGTTAGAATGTTTGTTTGTTTCAACTAGGTTACATTTATTATGTCCTAGTTGACTTACATTCTCAATAAATGCATGTTTAGTGGGTTTTTGGTATGTTTTTATGCCTTAGAGCTTCAAATGAGTGTTCTTAGGTTTTAGATAATTTTAGGGTTGTTAGAATTTGTTTTAATATCTTATGTTGTTGTTCTTGTTCTCTTTATTTTAGTTTATTGTTGCCTTAGATAATGTAAGTGTTCTTATTTTTATGCATTAGTTCTTAGATTTTTAAATGTTTTAGGTTCTTTAATCTTTGATGTCTTGTTTGTAGAATTAGGGTTTGATTCATACCAATGCCTGCTGGACACGTATTCTACTATACTATTTTCCTTAAAATGCTCACTAGTGTGGCTGTGAGGTGACACTGATGTGAAATGAAGGATTAGGTAAATCTCATCCATCATAAACCGCACAGTGGAAACCGAACCTGTACTTGTGAGCACAAAAATACACTTATGTGAAAAATAGCATGCAATTCGATTTGAGGCAATTCGGTCTAAAAATAGCATGCGAATTCGGTTTAGACCGAATTGCTCCCATAGACCGAAATGACCTTGTTCACCATATTGTATGCATTCCATCCCCTTATGCCTTAGTCTATTTTCTGTGTTCTACCAATTCGAATTGCCAATTCGGTCTAGACCGAATTGACTTGGCAATTCGAATTACCCTCATTTTGGAGTAAATGCCTTGTCCAAATTTGAGTAAGGGAATGACTTCATCAATTCAAATTGTCCAATTCGGTTTAGACCGAATTGCCTCGACAATTCGAATTAGATGATGCTTCATATCCTTACAAGGATTAATTGGGTAAGGTAATACTTTATCCCTCATGCATCCTCAATTCGGTCTATTTTGTATCTTACCTAGTAGACCGAATTGATTTCTTCCTTCTATTTTTAAAACTTCAAAAATATTTTATTTCTTGATTTGTGTAAGTTGCATGGGTGTATTGGGCCTAGGCCCATTACACCTAATTTTATCCATTACACATCTCAACCCATTAGTGTCTAAATTATGGTGTGATTAACACTCACACAGCACCAAAAATATTTTGTTAATTTCATCTTTTTTGTTTATTGTGTGTATGAATGGGTAATAAGGAACATCACAGAAAAATGTTGGCAAAAAGGTCCCTTCACCGGGATAACAATTAGCTCGTCTTCTGTGTGTTAATTATTACTCGTTATTTTGCATGATCTGATTAGTGGTTGGTGGAAGCTACGGCGAAAAGGTCCCTTCAAGGGGATAACGATTAGCCACTCAGCCAACTCCTAATTAGATACAGTTTTTTTTTTCTTTATCTTAATTTCAAACCTGAATTTCGAGCTATAGTACTGTTAGATAGTGTCGATCAACACTGTTATGGCATTACTGTAGTAAGAAAACGTGTAGGTTTTTCCTCACTCATAGACAATGGGACTCTTGATGATAGCGATCACTGTCATTAAGGGTTTCTCACTGTCTAAAAATCATTCCATCTGGAATACTTGGGAACCGGATAGCAGATGTTTGCAGTCCAGATAACTCCAATTATTTATGGCATTCTCTTTAGCCAATTTCTTCTTATCTCAGGCTAATCCATCTTTGTGTATCAAATTCTGTCTAACCCCACCATATATTTTGGGGCATTTTATTTTACTTCTCATATAAATGTATGCATGATATTATTATGTAGATATTGTGGTTTATAATATTTTGGAGATCCTTCTCCTTGGACATAGAAGTCTTGATCTTAACTAGATGCTGCATAATAAATTTCCACAAAAACCACTTTATAAAATCCGGATTTGAGTAAGGGATAAATTCGACAGTTATGACTAACTCATATTCTATTGGGGGTTGATTTTGAGAACTTAGAAGCAGAGTCAGCGATTAGGTCTCTCCTAAATTGAAAGGTTCTGTGTTTTAATTGAGAGTTTAGTACCTGTTTAGGGAATGATTTTCAAACATCTATTGTTTTCTCAAAATTACTGTGTGTTGGAAATCTTCTATTAAGTATTGCATCGAATCAGTGTCCACTTGGACTCGGATAAAATGTGATAAATAATACTAGAGGAACAACATATAGGCCTTGGTTAATTTCTAAGGTAGGGTTGAATATTCTTTCAACTACTATCTTCTCCCGCCAAAACCTAAAATTAAGTCTTGAGTGAGTACATTCGGAATAGATCTTCACAGGTCTGTTCCACTCAGTTTGTATCTCATAACTAACCGGATGTTATAAGCCCTGTGGCTTACTGATATTTGGGAAGTTCTAAATCTGCATCTGGTCACCAAGACTAGGGGCTCTTTTATACTAACGGAATGAGATAGCTTTTAAGACTTCCGAGTGATAGGTTTTTAAATGCTTTCTTTACTGCCTTCTTTACTGTTTTCTTTACAATGCTTTCATAGAGGTCACTCGGAACAATTAGAGGTTGGCCGCCGGTTGTAAGGTTTAAGAGTAATGGATTAGTTCGGGAATTAATTTGGACTTTGGGTGTGACAAGGGGGATGATTGGAGTACTTGGCATGTCAACTAATGATGTGTTAGGTGTTGCTTATCCACCATGGAGGAATAACATACCTCGGCAGGGGCAGTTATTAATCTGTGGTATCTTAGAGGTTGAGGTCTTAAGAGCATGTAAATTCTGACTGTAAGTACATGTCTGTTAAAGGGAACATAGTCTAGAAAGCATGAGAGTTAGCTAACTGATGAATTATCCCAACCAAAGATCTGTGTAACAAAAAGGGAAGTTTACTTGTGTCTCATCTGAAATCTTGTCCAATCTTCATTATTTCCTGTCTGTCCCTTCTGTCACATTTTAAGTCTGCTTTCATAGAATAATTTTACCTGCTTTCTTAGCATAATTCTTATCGCTTCCTTAGAATAGAATTTAATCGCTTTTAGACTAAATTTACCATGCTTTGTAGAATAATCTTTAATTGCTTCCATAGTCTAGTTTAAATTATTGTCAAGTAGTTGTTAGAAACCATTGCAAAACTTGAATCGAGTAACCGAGTGGAAAATCTTAGTAAACGACGTGGGCCCTGCTTCTATCGCACATCCTCCAGTGAACGATCCGGTCTTACTATAAATTACTGCAATTTTTGACACCGTGCGCTTTCGGGGGCACAGTTTCTTACATGAGTATATAAAAATGTGACAACCTATAAACATATTCCTAATCCCAACTTCATCTTCATAATTTGGTTTCATTAAATAAAATTAAACCGGCATTATTATTCTTCAGAAAATACTCATATAGTGGGAAATTGTCGAAAGTTTCACTACCTCGAGGGAACTCCCGAGCTGTCTCCGATCATTATTAATCAATTCCGGCAAACCCCGAATGCCGTAACTTCGTCGAAGAGCAAAACTCCATCATACCGCAACCAATTAATTCCAGTCGCCGACGACGGGTTTCCAACGAGTTCCAGCTTCCGATGGTCATTCACCAGCCCTTCCAGCCAACGACGCCATCCTTTCCAAGCTACTACGCGGAGCATCCGCTACGATGCCGATCAGTTCCGCGTCATCGGCCATGTCTCGCGTCATGGCCGTTCGTCCGCGTCGTCCTTCCGGCCAGCCGCCTATGACGCCAAGCTCAAGAGCTATGACGCCAAGCAGCCTGCGTCGTCCGTGCCATCGAGACCTACGATGTCAAGGGGTTCCACGTCAAGGATTGTAGCTTCGTCCACCATGTTTCGCATCGTACATGGCAATTTCCAATTCCACTGGGTGAGGTTGTTGCAAGGGCCTGGGACTTGAGCTGCCGCAGGCATGACTTAACTAAAGCCCCACCTTAGGGACCTTTGCTCCCGCCTCCTCCTTCACAATGCCCCGAAAGCAATGTGAATTCCCTCAGTGACGCCAACCCTATTCTTTTGCTTCACGTCGTATGGCCATTTTGTTCCGCGTTGTAATTACTGAAAGTTCAACACTTGTTAATTTTTCTAGGGTTGTTTAATTTCTATTCCTAGTGGTTTAATTACTTGTAATTTGGGATGCCTATAAATAGGTCATCCCCAACACTTTGTCACTTTACCTTTGAAATGAATTAAATTGATGAACACTTGGAGAGTGTATTTTCTTTGTTTGAAAGGTCATATGAATTCTTCCACATAGGTTGAATTCCTTTTGAGCATTTGAGGTGTGCTTAATCGTATTGACACCATTAGGATATCGATTGAGGGAATATGCGGCACCACCGTGCAATGAATTCCAAGATTGAGTATCCGAAGTGGAAATCTCCCTATCCTTTTTATTTTGATTCCTTGTTGTTTTTGTTTGTTAATTCTTTTCCAATCCCGATCCATGGCACAAGCAGTATTAATAGCTTCCGCCCAAAAACTTTTGCTCATGGAACTGGTGTGAAGTATCGATCTTGCCATCTCTTGTAAAGTTCGGTTCTTTCTTTCAGCTACACCGTTTCGTTGCGGTGTCTTAGGAGCTGAATACTCATGTATAATTCCATTGATGTTGCAATATCTGTCGAACGACTGGTTCTCAATTCCTTGTCATGATCGGTCCGAATTCGTGAAATGCTCCTTTGTTTCTCATTCATAAGCCGCATACTCAGAGTCTCAAAATACTCAAAAGTCTCATCTTTAGACCTAAGAAAGAAAACCCAACAAAATCTAGAGAAATCATCAACACCTACTAGAATATATTTTTTACCATTTAAGCTCTCTACTTCGGTAGGACCCATAAGATCCATGTGTATCAGGTCGAGGCATAATTTTGTTTTGATCTCATTAGTCTTCTTATGTCTCGATCTGGTCTGTTTCCTTTTGGTGTAATCTCTGCAGATGGATTGGTCGTTCTTCTATAGTTGAGGCAACCCGCGAACAGCATTTGAGTTACTCAACTTATGTAATGTCTGAAAATTAAGGTGTCCGAGTCTCTTGTGCCTAGTAGTCTGGTCATATTTGGTTAGTAGTATCTGAGATGTGTGATCCTTCAAGATGTAACAATTATTCTTGCTACGGCTTCCCATCATGATGCAATCCTCTTGTTTATCGAATACTTTGCACCTATCTTTTGTAAATTCACCCTGTAGATTCTCATCACAAAGATGACTAATCGAGATAAGGTTAGTAGTAAGTCCATTTACATAGTAAATTCTAGAGAGCTTAGAAAGTATTCTATCCTTGATTTTACCATAACCCATAATCTTGCTACGAATACCATCACTATATATGACGTTTCCACAATCTTTCTCAACAAAGTCTACTAAGATATCTTTCCTTCCAGTCATATGACTTGAGCATCCTGAATCAAAATATCATATGTTGTTTCGATGAAATGCCTGCAACGAAAGAACTACAAGACATATAGAATCTTTATTTTTATTTTTGGGTATCTATACCTTTTGCATTTTAAATTACTTTCGAAGTTCCTGGTCAGGCCAAACGACTAGTCTTCCATTCATAAGATCTCTTAAGATGCGCATGCATGTTTCAGCAGTGTGTCCAGGTAAATTGCAGTACAGGCAGTCTTTCCGTCATCTGGAAGATGATCCATCAACCTCCCCAGATGCTACTTCAAGGGTCGAAGTCAGAAAGCCTCCACTTGTAAACTTGGTTTTGCTTGGAGTACTTTGCTTCTTGTAGCCTAAACCTGTTTGATCGCCAATACGTTTTCCCATAGAAAGAACTACATCAAGTTGGTTTTTACCTTTAGATACCTTTTGAAGTTCATTGTTCTTTGATTTAAGATCATCAAGCTCTTTCTCCATGTCATGCATTTTCCTCTTATGTGTTGACTTCTTTTTGCATGTCCACATTTTTCTCAACTTCAATATCATAAACAATACCGACGTCTGCTAGTTGTCCTAACAACTTCTTATTTTCCTGAACAGCAACCTCAAAATCCTCTTTGATATCACTGTAGTCAGCAAGTAGTTGATCATATTCATTATCACTTTCACCTGAATCAGAAACATCATTGTTAGGTGAAAAACATATTGACTTGACAATACCTTCCAATGTAGGGCTTGCATCTCTCAAGGTGAATGCAACGACTTCATCATAATCTGAAATTTGTTCTTCTGCGGTTCCTTCATCGTCGCAATCACTTAGAGTTGCTTTCAACGCCTTCTTTTATCTTCTTTCTTTTCTTTTGGTCGTCGCACACTCGGTTTCAATGTGTCCTCTGCCTCCATATTCATAGCAAATCACCAACGTGAACTTGTCTGGCTTGTCATAATCCTTCTTCTTGTTGTTGAAATGATCAGCTTTGCCTCTATCCTTTCTTTTGAAGTCCCTGCAATGTTGTCTATCCATCGTCTGAACGTCATTAGAACTGTGCCCGTGTTGTCTGTTGAACTACTTGGCCCTTTTGTCTTGTAACATCTTCGCCACCTTTCTGGATACATATGACATTTCGTCTTTAGAGGAATTTCCAGAATTTTCTTCCACATTGAGTGAAATATTCTTTGATGGTTCTTCTTCAAGATGCTTCATCTCATAGGTAAGAAGAATTCCGACTAGACCATCCAAAGAAATGGTATTCAACTTGTCTAATGCTTCCAATGCAGCAACCTTGGGGGTATATTTCTTCGTTGTGTTCTCAACATCTTTCAAATGAGCTTTTGATTGTCATAGCCCAAGCCCAATGAATACCCCTGATTCACTACATCTTTGAATCTCCAATAATATATTGCAATTGACTCATCTTTCTTCATCTTCAAACCTTCGAATATTGTTTCGACCTGTTGCAGTTTGGTAGCTCTGACGTCCTCAGAACCTTCATACATGACTTCAAGTGCATTCCGTGCATCATAGGCTAAAGTGTAGTTGGTAATCATTTGAAACTTTGTGTAACACTCCGGTTTTTGGTCACCCAGGTCGGGGTGTCACCGCCACACCTCTCTAGCAAGACACGGTTTCTCCGAGCTTACTAAAGAGATGCAAGGCTATGGTTTTTTCAGAAATTAAAATATTCAAACAGCCCATTCATATATAATTTAAAAATAATACCTCAAAGTTGCAGCGGAAAATAATAATTACATATGTATAATGCAGCGGAAATTAATAATAGGGCCAACATGGCCAAGACACGGGTTAAACAGGCCCGTTCATGCAAGATCTAGTCTAATACA
This sequence comes from Hygrophila difformis, assembly GCA_030278955.1. Taxonomy (NCBI): domain Eukaryota; kingdom Viridiplantae; phylum Streptophyta; class Magnoliopsida; order Lamiales; family Acanthaceae; genus Hygrophila; species Hygrophila difformis. Next base: position 40,457,568 of record JAOANR010000002.1, on the reverse strand, counting down.
AAAATTCAAAATAATATATATATCATCCCAAACTTCCCGTGTATGCATATGACGATGCATAATTCTCAACTCTGAAAGAAAAAGGAAAAGAAAATATGGTTTGGTCAGCACTACGTGCTGAGTAAGTTAACACATACAAGATTATGAGGTTTCAAAGCCTTTGTTTAAATTTAATGAAAACATGTGCATAATTTAAATAATTCATGTAACCGCATAATTTAGAAGACATGGATTCATAAGATCATCAATATAGTTTGCAACGGAATTAAATAAGTTGCCATAAATTTAACAGTACAACTTAATACAGATTTAATTTGGAATTCTCGCAAACTTCTCGTTTCATATCTTTTACAGATCACCACCGCTAGGGCTCTTATGTCCGCCAGCCTTACGCCTGGGCTCTTATGTCCACAGGTATCATGGTCGATCTTTTAATTAGAGTTAATCCGTCTGCTAGCCATACGATCAGTGTTTCGCTAGGGCTCTTACGTCAACCTAGACATACACTTGGACTCTTATGTCCCAAGCCGCAGAGAACATTGACAGTATCTAGCTTAGTCATAACCCGCAATATTTTAATCTTCTTGTTTCGTGTATCGTATTTCAAAGTATTTCTATCCGTTTCAACCTCAAAGGTTAATTTCACCGTTTCCACAAGATTTCAAGTTTTGACTCGGTCAACCACAGATTACTCTAAAATTCGTCTAAAATCAGATTTAATTTCAAAAATTCCGAAATTTCACGACTGACTCCAAAACGTCGAGATCTACAACTTTCGTGTTTTAACTTTTTCGATCCGAGATACCGAAATAGGTCAAAAACACTAATTTTCACAGAAGTACTGTTCTGTCCGAATTTCATATAACTCAGTTTAAAGATTTCGAATTATACCATAGCAATTCAACTCTAAAATTAACGAAATTTGACAGAGGTCATCTTAAGACAATTATCTACAACTTTCATGTTCGGCTAAAGATCTAATTCGGCCTAGAACTCTAGTCAAAAACGTCAACAAGTTCGAATCGATGTTCTGTCCGGTTCTCAAGATCCAGTTCGGTTTGGGTGGATTTCCTATATCAAATCATCACGAAAATCTCTGAAATTTTACGGAGGTATTCATAACGTATAGATCTACAACTCTTATGTTCAATGCCAAGCTAGATCGGTCTAGATCTAAGGTAGAAATCACCAACAAGTTCGAATAAAGAATCTATCATCGTTTCAAGATCTAAATCTAAAGCAGGCTCGTTTACGATCAGTTTCGGATACCAAAACACGACGAAAAATTATGAAATTTTTACAGGAGCTAGATCAGTGTCTTAGGAATGTTTTTCCTGTTTTAAGTTTTCTCGTTTGAACGCTTTAAGGGGTTCGAATAAATTCAACAAAAATACTGCGCCGGTGTAGACAGATTTTAGATAGGGTTCCATTCGATCTATGTGTTCGAATCTTTTAACAACCCAAAACCAAAGTAAGCGTTAACTTACTAAGTTTATGAACGTCGGGGATGTCTAATTCGGAGGCGTGGCTTCCAGATCACCGTTTCTCCTCTCCGTTCGTCGGGTTCTACGATCTAGATTCAATACGGGGTGTAGAAAGAAAAGAACCGAAGTTAGAATCCGTTTTTGGATTGAAACGTGAAGAGATTTATCGAACCAGAGCTTACCACAATGTTTGGAGATCCTTGGATTTTCGTCCAAAGCTGCTGCCTCCGTTTGGTGCTATCCGTCGACTCCGAATTTAGGGTTTCGAACGTATAGAAGGTTGTAGGGTTTTGTAAACTTGTTTGGGGCTCCCAAGGGGCTTATTTATAGATTTCTCAATCCCTAGGGCGCCCACATCTGACCTAAAGGTCTTGGGTCGAGAGATGTTCAACCGAAAGTCGAAAAATCCGCGTTCGGGCGTGAGATTCACGCAACGGGCGAATCTGTCAAGTGGCGCGGTCGTGGCGCGCTAATCCCCCTTCACCGCGCGGCCACCGCGCGACTCTCGCCTGGACTTTGGTCCGGGCGGGTCGTGCGATCCGTCGTGCTTTTCCGCCTCTCTTTCGGGTTTCTATCCCTCTATGCTCCCGAATTCCGATTCCCGGGGTATATTCGGGTTACTACTTTCTCTCTAAATTTATTCTCAGTCTAATTGGATGTTTTGGACTCGAATCCTCGAGTTCATTAGTGTCGGGTTTTGGTGTACCATTTATTTACCTTTAATCCATCCTTTTATTTAATTAAATTCCTTTAATTCCTTTTTAAGTAAAAATCTCATTTCTCATTTCCTTATCTTTATTTACTTCTTTTATTTGCTGGATTTATTTATTTATTTATGGTATTTATTTTATCTATTATCTATTTATTTAATTATTTTTTTATTTTATGATGGAAAATTCTCGGGTATTACAGTCTACCCTCCTTAAGAATCAACTTCGTCCTCGAAGTTGTGTTTCGGCTTTTCTCGTGCTAAGGGTCTTGTGTTTGTTTTATTATGTTGTGACTGAACTTAGAATTAAAACTTCTAAGCTGCCTACGTACCCGGTAAAGGGATCAAGCCATAACGTAGTTCAAAACAAGTTGAATTTGTTTATTTATGATTTAGGATACATGATATCGAGTCGAACTCCAAAAATAAATTGTTACGGGGTATCACATCCCCTCCCCCTTAGGACTTCAGTTATGTCCCCATAACTGCCTATTCATTATTCTCAAGAGGGTTCGGGTTTTGGTCTTGTTCCTCGTCACTCTCCCCTTGCTGAAGGTTCACCAAATCTACTCTCTTTTCGATCGCCTCCTCTGGCGTTCGACATCCACTAGCCTTGTGACCAAGCTTGCCGCACCTACGGCAGGTTCCAGGCTTCGGGCATTGGTGCACCAGATGTGCATGGTTGCATCGTGGGCAACGTGGTATAAACGCACCACGGTTGTCGTCTCCCCCATTGTTGAGACCTTTATTTCCTTTCCTTCGGGATCCATTGTCTTTCCTAGAGTTGTTGTCGTTGTCTTTCCGATCCTTCTTCTCAAGTCCTTGCGAGTCCTTGGTTAACTCACCATGTTCCTTACGCTTCAATTGCTGGATTCGAGCAATTGATACGGCGCGATCATATATCGTCTGCAGGTTCGGGAATTGTCCTACTGCAAGTATCTCCCGGATACTAAGGTTCAGACCCATCTCGAATTTCTGAGCCTTGTCAGAGTCGGTTGGTACTATCCTCGCAGCGAATCGTACTAGCTCCTTGAACTTGCTGTAGTACTCTTGCACTGTTTGCGCACCTTGCTTTAGGTTGATGAATTCCTCGTACTTCGCAGTCTTGGTGCTCAGTGGGTAGAATCTTTCCCTCAAAGCTTCCTTAAGTTCTTCCCAAGTGTAGGCTCCTTCGTCTTCCACTGAATTTGCTTGGAGATTTTGCCACCACTCATCGGCTTCGCCTCCTAGGTAGTAGGTCACTACGTGTATCTTCTCCTCATCAGGGCACTTGATAGCGTTCAAGAGCTTATCAAAGGTACGGATCCAACCTTCCAACTTGGCCGGATCCTCTTGGCCGTCATAATGGGGTGGGTTGTAGGGGTTCACTAATGCCAAGTAGTTGACTCGGGCTACTGGCGGAGGTACTGTTTGTGTCCTATGCACCTCGGCATTTCCCAATGCTACAAGGAGTTCCTCTACAGATTTTAAACGTGCTTCCATATTATTGGGCGCTTGAGGCACTTGCTCTCCTAGGTTCTGAGGACTTCCACTGTTGTTGGGCGTGTTGGAAAGGTTAGCGTCAGTGCCGTTTGGACTCACCTTCCTTGGTTTCCTCCTAGGCGCCATTTTCTGTTACACGTGTATAGATTAGCTTATCTTGGTTTAGGTAGATCGCTCGAATGAGACGTTTCGTAAATTTCTAATTTCAAATTTTCGGGTTTGTTGTTTGGAAATCCAAACAAGATTTTTGGAATAAAGAGTGTTTTAATAAAACTTGATTTTCTCATTGTTCCCCATGAGGAAGTTTTCTAATTTGTACAAGGGTAGGAATGGCTAAGGTCGAGGATTGTTATGATTAGGCGAACGCATAGATGAACGCGATCTGGAACTAAAGCAAGATCAGTCTCTAGTGAGCGTTTCTAATTCGATGTCAAGTTTCTATGTTATCCGGTGCAAGCAGAAGACCTAGGTTAAACTTCGCCAAGATTCTAGGTTATAATTCGCCAAGATGCTAAGTTAAGATTCGCAAAGATTCTAAGTTCTCTACATAAAAGAGATGCAATATGCAAATGCGAGTGATGATTTCCCCCCAAAAATAATTTATGCAATATATATATTTTTCCCATGGGTTTTAAAATAAAAATTTCTCCACGGAAATAATACTTTAAAATTTAAAATAATAGTCAAAATATTAATAATAGTTTAAAAATAATAATAGTTTAAAAATAATAGTTTAAAAATAATAATAATATAATAGTTTAAAGATACCCGGGCTCTGATACCAACTTTGGTATCAGATATTTTCTTTAAAATAAATAGTTTTAAAATATTCTGGGCTCTGATACCACTTTGGTATCAGATATTTTCTTTAAAATAAATAGCTTTAAAATATTATGGGCTCTGATACCACTCTGTAACACCCCGGTTTTTGGTCACCCAGGTCGGGGTGTCACCGCCACACCTCTCTAGCAAGACACGGTTTCTCCGAGCTCACTAAAGAGATGCAAGGCTATGGTTTTTTCAGAATTTAAAATATTCAAACAGCCCATTCATATATAATTTAAAAATAATACATCAAAGTTGCAGCAGAAATTAATAATCGGGCCAACATGGCCAAGACACGGGTTAAACAGGCCCGTTCATGCAAGATCTAGTCTAATACAAAAATTCAAAATAATATATATATCATCCCAAACTTCCCGTGTATGCATATGACGATGCATAATTCTCAACTTTGAAAGAAAAATGAAAAGAAAATATGGTTTGGTCAGCACTACGTGCTGAGTAAGTTAACACATACAAGATTATGAGGTTTCAAAGCCTTTGTTTAAATTTAATGAAAACATGTGCATAATTTAAATAATTCATGTAACCGCATAATTTAGAAGACATGGATTCATAAGATCATCAATATAGCTTGCAACGGAATTAAATAAGTTGCCATAAATTTAACAGTACAACTTAATACAGTTTAATTTGGAATTCTCGCAAACTTTTCGTTTCATATCTTTTACAGATCACCACCGCTAGGGCTCTTATGTCCGCCAGCCTTACGCCTGGGCTCTTATGTCCACAGGTATCATGGTCGATCTTTTAATTAGAGTTAATCCGTCCGCTAGCCATACGATCAGTGTTTCGCTAGGGCTCTTACGTCAACCTAGACATACACTTGGGCTCTTATGTCCCAAGCCGCAGAGAACATTGACAGTATCTAGCTTAGTCATAACCCGCAATATTTTAATCTTCTTGTTTCGTGTATCGTATTTCAAAGTATTTCTATCCGTTTCAACCTCAAAGGTTAATTTCACCGTTTCCACAAGATTTCAAGTTTTGACTCGGTCAACCACAGTTTACTCTAAAATTCGTCTAAAATCAGATTTAATTTCAAAAATTCCGAAATTTCACGACTGACTCCAAAACGTCGAGTCTACAACTTTCGTGTTTTAACTTTTTCGATCCGAGATACCGAAATAGGTCAAAAACACTAATTTTCACAGAAGTACTGTTCTGTCCGAATTTCATATAACTCAGTTTAAAGATTTCGAATTATACCATAGCAATTCAACTCTAAAATTAACGAAATTTGACAGAGGTCATCTTAAGATAATTATCTACAACTTTCATGTTCGGCTAAAGATCTAATTCGGCCTAGAACTCTAGTCAAAAACGTCAACAAGTTCGAATCGATGTTCTGTCCGGTTCTCAAGATCCAGTTCGGTTTGGGTGGATTTCCTATATCAAATCATCACGAAAATCTCTGAAATTTTATGGAGGTATTCATAACGTATAGATCTACAACTCTTATGTTCAATGTCAAGCTAGATCGGTCTAGATCTAAGGTAGAAATCACCAACAAGTTCGAATAAAGAATCTATCATCGTTTCAAGATCTAAATCTAAAGCAGGCTCGTTTACGATCAGTTTCGGATACCAAAACACGACGAAAAATTATGAAATTTTTACAGGAACTAGATCAGTGTCTTAGGAATGTTTTTCGTGTTTTAAGTTTTCTCGTTTGAACGCTTTAAGGGGTTCGAATAAATTCAACAAAAACACTGCGCCGGTGTAGACAGATTTTAGATAGGGTTCCATTCGATCTATGTGTTCGAATCTTTTAACAACCCAAAACCAAAGTAAGCGTTAACTTACTAAGTTTATGAACGTCGAGGATGTCTAATTCGGAGGCGTGGCTTCCAGATCACCGTTTCTCCTCTCCGTTCGTCGGGTTCTACGATCTAGATTCAATACGGGGTGTAGAAAGAAAAGAACCGAAGTTAGAATCCGTTTTTGGATTGAAACGTGAAGAGATTTATCGAACCAGAGCTTACCACAATGTTTGGAGATCCTTGGATTTTCGTCCAAAGCTGCTGCCTCCGTTTGGTGCTATCCGTCGACTCCGAATTTAGGGTTTCGAACGTATAGAAGGTTGTAGGGTTTTGTAAACTTGTTTGGGGCTCCCAAGGGGCTTATTTATAGATTTCTCAATCCCTCGGGCGCCCACATCTGACCTAAAGGTCTTGGGTCGAGAGATGTTCAACCGAAAGTCGAAAAATCCGCGTTCGGGCGAGAGATTCACGCAACGGGCGAATCTGTCAAGTGGCGCGGTCGTGGCGCACTAATCCCCCTTCACCGCGCGGCCACCGCGCGACTCTCGCCTGGACTTTGGTCCGTGCGGGTCGTGCGATCCGTCGTGCTTTTCCGCCTCTCTTTCGGGTTTCTATCCCTCTATGCTCCCGAATTCCGATTCCCGGGGTATATTCGGGTTTCTTGTAATACCCGAGAATTTCCAACATAAAATAAAACAATAATTAAATAAATAAATAATAAATAAAATGAATACTATAAATAAATAAACCAATCCAGCAAATAAAAGAAATAAATAAAGATAAGGAAATGAGAAATGAGATTTTTACTTAAAAATGAATTAAAGGAATTTAATTCAATAAAAGGATGGATAAATGGTACACCAAAACCCGACACTAATGAACTCGAGTATTCGAGTCCAAAACATCCAATTAGACTGAGAATAAAAATTAGAGAGAAAGTATGAACCCGAATATACCCCGGAAATCGGAATTCGGGAGCATAGAGGGATAGAAACCCGAAAGAGAGGCGGAAAAGCACGACGGATCGCACGACCCGCCCGGACCGAAGTCCAGGCGAAGACGGCGCGGTGGCCGCGCGCCCAATGGGGAAAACCGCGCCACGACCGCGCCACATGACAGATTTGTTTGTTGCGTGAATCTCTCACCCGAACGCGGATTTTTCGACTTTCGGTTGAACATCTCTCGACTCCAGACCTCTAGGTCGGTTGTGGACGCCCTAGGGATTAAGAATTCTATAAATAAGCCCCTTGGGAGCCCCGAACAAGTTTACAAAACCCTAAAACATTCTATACGTTCGAAACCCTAAATCCGGAGTCGTCGGAGGCACGAAACCAAGACGAACGCTGTTGGACGAGTTTCTCTACAGATCTCCATAGTCGTGGTAAGTCTCGGTCCAATCTTTATTCAATAAACGATTCGAAAACGAATCCTAATCATCTCCTTTTTCTTTCTACACCCCCGTATCGAATCTAGATCGTAGAACCCGACGAACGGAGAGGAGAAACGGTGATCTGGAAGCCACGCCTCCGAATTGGACATTCCCGACGTTCATAGACACTGTAAGTTAACCTTACATGGTTTTGGGAGATTTTAAAACATTCGAAACCTAAAAGATTTGACAAGAATCATAAATCTGTCCACTTTTGTTTTCCTACCGACGCAACAGAATTGTTGAATTTTTCCGACCTTTAAAACGAACTCAAACGGAAAAACTTAAAACACAAAAAACGTTCCTAAGACTTAGACCTAGCTACTGTAAAAATTTGAGAATTTTTGGAGCTGATTTGATATGTGAAAACGCGTTGAAACCGAACTGTTTAATTCTAGATCTTGAAATCTTGGACAGAACTTAGGAATGATCTTGATCACGTTTTTGACATAGGATCTAGGCTGTTTTAGATCTTTGGCCGAACATGAAAGTTGTAGATAAATGTCTTAAGATGATCCCTGTCAAATTTCATTAAATTTGGAGTTGAATTGATATGGTAGAAATTGAAATCTTTGAACTGTGATGTATTAAACTCGGACAGATTTCTTCTTATGCGAAAATTGGCGTTTTTGACCTACTTAGGTATCTCGGATTGAAAAAGTTAAAACACGAAAGTTGTAGATCTTGATGTTTCCGAGTCAGATATGAAATTTTGGAATTTTTGGAATTAAATCTGATTTTAGACGAATTTTGGAGTAAACTGTGATTTACCGAAACGAAATTTTGAAATCTTGTTGAAACATGGAACTAACCTTTAGGGTTGAAACGAATTGAGATATTATTTCTAAATTAATACATTGGAAGGCAGATTTTAAAAACTAAATCCCCTTACAAACTTGATAAATTAAAATTAGGGGTGAGTGCTCTGCAGGGTGCCCTCTAACGATTCACTTCGTGCCGTAATGGACGATGGTGACCCCGCGCGCTATACTTGAAATGTGATATTGCCAAAACGGCGAAACTTAGAGCCTACACTCTCGTGAATATCCGTATGGGTTTCCCGAGGCTCCGGAGTGGTACTGGGTATGGCTGATACGGCTGCGGCCGCCGGGCTACCGGCTAAACTTGTTGACATCGCGATTTTTATCGTGAAACTTTGAAATACCAAATCGGGAATGTAATGGGGATTCCAAATTAAGTTAAACTAGATTAAATGATATTGTTGTTGTAACACCCCGGATTTGATAACCCAGGCCGAGGTGTCACCGCCGCATTCCCCTAGCAAGACACGGCTTCCCGAGCTTGCTAAGGAAACGCAAGGCTTGTGGGTATGTAAAAGATTTAAAACATTTCAAGATATAGTCCGGAAATTTATAATACTTAGTACGATAGTAGAAATTATCACGTGCGGAAAATAAATAAAGTAAGTGCAGCGGAAAGTAAAATCACGGCCAACATGGCCAAATCCTCGGGTATAACAGACCCGGTAAAAAAAACAGTACGATGCAGAAATTTAAAATGTTCATAAATAATTCCCCCAAGTGCATGCGTATGCGTCACTCGACATACTCTGTAAAAGAAAAATGACAACGGTTGTCAGTATAAAAATATACTGAGTAAGTTAATCCCTAACTAACAAATAAAAGGGGTTACAAGCGTTTAAACTAAAGATTGCGCTTATCGTACGAGAATTTAAAAATACATGCTTTATTAGCAGCGGGAAAATCATGATTAAAGAACTAAATTTTTAAAAGCGTAATCTAAAGCATAATTTAAGATGCATAAAATTTAAGTACGTAATTAAAGACAGGATAAATACGATTTAAGCATAATGAAACACTCACACGAGTCTTTTACTTTTCATCCCGTAAACTAAGAAGAGGACACCATACCGGGAGATCCCTAACGAGGCAATCTCAACATAGGACCACTAACGAGGCAGTCCAAACAATGGGAGACCACTAACGAGGCAGTCTCAAAGATAGTAGGACCACTAACGAGGCGATCCACAAAGATAGTAGGACCACTAACGAGGCGATCCACAAATACAGCGCGCGAGATCACTAACGAGGCAATCTCAGATAGTAAGGAGACCACTAACGAGGCAGTCTCAAAGATAATGATAGTATGAAGATCGGCTCAGCCTAGTGAACGGGATTTTTTGAAAGTTCGTATTTCAAAGTTATCAAAGGATCGTTATCGCGTTTTCATAGTTCGAGTTTTCTCAAGTTCGAAAAATCCTATTCGAGGCAGTTCACGCCTTTCTTAATTTAAAATTCGTTTTTCCTCCAAAAATTCTGAAACTTGGCCAGTAATTCAAAAACACACACACGAACAACTTTCATGTTTTAAGTTTTTGGAAATAAGGTTCCGAAGTGAGTTGAAATTTGAGTTTATTGCAAAGAATAATTTACGTCTTAAAAACTGTTTTCGTCACAGGATCGTGTAACGCCGATTAAAAATTCATTTCAAAACCAATCGATGTGAAATTTTTACAGTAACTACACGACACATTAAGGAACAACTTTCATGTTTTGAGTTTTTGGAAACAATGAATTCTTGGTACTCAAAAATCGAGTGCAACTCACTGCATACTCATGGCCCTTAAAACGAATTCAAAACAGTTCTAAAAACTTGGCCGTTTGACATACCAATTGAACACCAAAATTCGTGAAATTTTGTAGGCATAATCTAGACACAATTATCTACAACTTTTGTTTAGAAATGCAAAGTTAAATCATTCGAAAAATGGGTGAAAAACATGCATCAAGTTGAATGAAGGAATCTGTCACAGATTTGAATCGTTCGGTTTGATACAGAAAGTTCATGGCGAAAATTGGGATAGCAAAACTTAATGTCAATGGCTGAAATTTGGACACAAGATAGATAAAGGTGTTAGGAACAACTTTTATGTTGAAAAGTTTTCGGTTTGAATTCCCGAAGGTCGGGTTTTTGGCGAGTCTTTAAAATTGGACGAAAATAGGGTTTTTGAAAACCGATTTTTGTTACAAGCCTATATCTCGAGATTTAAACAACAAACAACCACGAAAATTTGTGAGTAAGGTTTTAACTTACTTAGAATGATGATAGGGTCGCTGGATTGGGTTTCCGGACGTCCTAGGGTCACGACGAACGGCCAACTTCTCCGATCGCTTTTTGTTCGTTTTCCGACGAGAAATCGTAGTAAGGAAAAGGGTTAGAATATGAGTTTCTGAGACCTATGGACGAATTGAAACGTTGCACAATGGCTTACCAAGAGTCTAGAGGGCAGGGGCTTGTCCCGGTCGTCCCGTCGTCGCCGGAATACTTGCCGGAAAGTGGTGTCGAAAGAGTTTCGAACTTGGAGAGGGAATTGAGGGTGGAGGCTGAATGTTTACTGAAAACCTAGGGTTTGGGGCGCCCCTAGGGTATTCTTAAGCCTTCCCCAAGGCTGAGATTCGATTGCCATGGTTAGGGGTGTGGTTTTTGGCAAGAAAATCGCCATGGAAGGAAAGTTTACACTTTCAGCACCTCTGGCGCGCTGGTGGCGCGCACCTAAGCTTTTGTCCGCGCGGAGCACGCGTGCCAGGCCTGGCGTCGCGACGCCCTTGGCCGCGCGGTGGCCGCGCGGCGGCGCGCGGACAGCGCGGGCCGGCCGGACCGGCCGGTTCGGCTCCGCGTGTTCCGTCGGGTCTTCCCTCGCTTTCCCCTATCGGTTTTCTACGTGTTAGCTTGATTCCCTGGGGCGTCTTCGTTGCGGAATCTTCTCCTTAATCTTGTTACGAGTCCGGCTTATCGCTCGCAACATTTCCGGGTCCTACTTAGCCTAGTCTAAATTGGTTTCAACATCCCCTATCGTCCTTGTGGTCTAATTCGTGATGTATTTTGTGATTTATTTCGTGACTGAACTTAGAAATTAGTTCTAAGCTGCCTACGTACCCTGTGAAGGGATCAAGTCATGACGTAGTTCAAAACAATTTGAATTTGTTTTTCCTCGGGTGTTACATCCTCCCCCCCTTAAGAATACAGTTATGTCCCCATAACTGTGGTCGGGTCGTCTTGGAAGAGGGTAGGGTAACGTTGCCTCATGTCGGCTTCCAATTCCCAGGTTGCCGTCTCCGTCTCGTGGTTGGACCACAGGACCTTGACCATCTTTACAGTTTTATTCCTTGTCACCCTTTCCTTGTAGTCGAGTATTTGCACCGGGGTTTCTTCATAGGTCAAGTCATCATCCAATTCGATTACGTCCGGTTGGAGTACATGCGACGTGTCGGGCACATACTTCTTTAGTTGGGGGTCGTGGAACACATTGTGGTCACGAGTAAACGGTGGTGGGGTCGTTAGTTAACATGCCGCTCTCATTTCCCTACGGAATTTCTCAGGGTCCCTAGGTATTTACGTCCCGGGCGTTTCCCGTAGTCCTGCGAAAGGAGGGCGTGAGGCAATTCCGCCGTCCTTGCCCGGAATAATGCCAGGCGATGCTCCCTGTCGACGTATTTCCCTGTCAATGTATGCCCGGGTTCAGCGAGGAGCGTATAGCGAAAGAGATTGAGCAGAACGGGAAAGATAAAACTCCACCCGGGTCCCGCGCGGTGGCCGCGCGTTGGCGCGCGGGGAGCGCGCGGCAACCCCTGTTCGAAAAAAATAGGGCTCGCGCTCCGCGCGAGCCACTTCCCCCATTTCTCATCCGAGAACACACCCCCCAATTCTCTCTAAATCCGGCAAGTTACCTTCTTGTTTGCTCGATTTCGACTTCAATTCCACTCATCTAGGTATGAGTCTACTAAACCCACTTACTAATTTCAACTTTTATGTTTTGGATGACTTGATTTGTGTAGAGATTTAGGAAATTAGGGTTTGTGATTTTTAGGCTTGATCTGTGCAATTTAGCAAGTGTATGTGGCAATTGTTGTTACCCCTATTGCCTTGCCTACGTTTATGTTATAATGTGTTTATGTTTCTGGCAAATTCTTGTTGAATTCGAATCCTTAGAAAGGCTATGAAGTTACTGGTGCTTGGTTGCTGTTGGGGTGTGATTATTGGTTTGTTCCCTCGTTGTTTAATGCTGTAGGATTTGCCGTATTGTTATTAAATGATTGTTTCGTCCTGTGGGCGATTTCCGTGTGTTGTTAGTAACTTAGGTTTTGGTTTACTGTGCACATAACGTGTTCGACGAAATGCCACGTAGGGTTTAGGCACTAGTTTTAGCATATTCTTTGCCTAGGTCACCTCCTGGTTGGTCTTAGTAAACGGTAGGATTTGTTGTTCTTACGGTACATTCACGTTGGGATTATATATTAATGCCATATTCGTATTTTCGCTTGACTTCTGTGTGGGACTTAGCCTTATAATTGGTGTTTGGTAACTTGCAGGATGTTGCTCTTTTTGTGGGTCGTTTTGGCGTCTCTCATGTGTCCTCCGAGGACTAGGAGACGGGTTGCTGATGAGGCTGGCCCCAGTCATGCTGCTCCGGCGATGCCGGATTTCGACGAGAGCGAGTCTGAGGAGGATGAGGCGCAGAGGGGCCCGCGTCTCAGGGGCCTCCCGGACGAGGTGCGTCCTCACCGGCATGACAGGTTCCGGTTTAGGACGAGGGCTGCCCAGGACTTTTATTTCGACGAGCTTCGTCGAAACAGGGCTTACGTCCCTGAGAGAGGCATATATCCTCTTCATATGGGCGATGACAGGGTCAGTGCGGTCTTGGAGTATTTACAGTGGACTGGTCTGGCACGTCACCCCAAGGGCGTCGCCTCCGGTTATTTGGCTATGGAGGTTATTGCCAACATCGGCGGTCTCGGGGAGGGTGACGATCTATCCCGGGTATGGGTCCGTGGTCGCTATCTCGACTTCAGTGCTCGGGCGATCAACGTCTATTTTGGCTTGCCCGACGATGGCGTGTTCCGGCCCCAGCCTGAGGGGCGCGTTCTTGCTCCTGCGTGGAACACCTTATGCACCCTAGTGCCTCCTACGTTCGAGCACAGTCATGAGCTTCGTTTGACGTCGATGGACTCCCCTTGGCGAGAGCTCGCTCAGCTATGGTTCGGGCGTGTCCGGCCGATGTCCCGGAGCCACATTGTCTTGGACCACGTCTACGAGACCATTTGCTTCATCGCGCGGGACGGTAGGGTGAATGTAGGGGCTTGCATCGAGGACAACTTGCGGGGTATGCGCAGAGGACGAGGGAGTAGGGTGATTACCCATGTTCACCTCATCTGTGGGTTGTGCGCGGCACAGGGGATTCGCACTACACCGGAGACAGACCCGTACGACCTAGCACCTGGCCGTTGCTACCGTATTCCGTCTTATGCTGAGCGGCGTAGCGCCTTACGTCGTGGGGCTCCCCGTGCTGTACTTCGCCCGCAGCCTGACGACGGCGGCCTGACCCTCGTTGTACCACCGGAGCAGCCACCCCCTCCTCCAGTGGTTCCACCTCCTGCTGGGGCACCTCCTGCCGTGGCACCTCAGGGGCAGGAGATGATTCAGATGCTGCAGATGATGCAGGAGATGCGGGTCGGTATGGACGCCGGGTTTGCAGCTGGGCAGGCTCGTTATGACGCCCTCGACGCTAGGTTGGACCTCTATCAGACCCGCATGGACTCGTTTGCTACGAGGCAGGCTCAGCAGCAGGCCACCATGTCCGACATGTACGCCTATGTGCGGCAGATGGATGACTTCATGCGCCGACAGTTCCCGCCTCCCGATCAGTGATGTCTCCCTTTGGTTTCGTGTTTTCGTTTAGGTTTTGCGTTTAGACGTACTTTGTTTAGGCTCCTCCTTATGAGGACGTTGATGTTGCCTGGTGTTTGTGATTTATATTTTCGTTATGTTGTCGCTTAGTTAGGTGTTTGACATGTGTTGGTTGTGTGCTGCTGTTTCAGAACCATGGTTTAATTGCTCCGTCCATTTTATGGTTTGAGATGTTCTGGATTTACTATTACCTTCCTATAGTGCCTGCATGTGTGTGGATTGCCCAATAATACCTACGCCGTTGCTTGACTAAATCGCTTGGTTAAATTAGCGTGATAAGATACACGGGTTTAGAGTTTATATGTGGAGTGTATATTGTTGCTCTTTAAGGGAAATTTTTTTTTTTTTTTTTTTTGAGCGAAGATTAGTCTTTTGATAGGTATCAATTTATCAGGATTTTCTTGTAAAGGTTGTTGGAATTTATTTATTTATATGTACATATTTACGTATTGTATACATTTTATTATTATCTTTATTATTATTATTTCCATTATTATTATTATTATTACATTTTTATTTTCATTTACTATTATTATTATTATTATTATTATTATTATTATTATTATTATTATATTATTATTTTTATTTTTATTTTTATATTTATTTATTTATTTATTTTTTTTTTTTTGGTTGTAGGTTTCCCTCCTTGATTATGGTAGTTAAAGAACTAAATAAAATGCATGGAATAAATTCAAATAGGCTTGTATTTTATTACCCAAGAATTTTGGTTTACAAGCATTCGAAATAGAAATAGGTGCGTTGCTAATAGTACGGAAGGGAAAGTATACTAATAATGTGTAGCTGGATCACTAGATCTAAAACGAGTGGGCAGGCTCGGCCTTGATGGGATCGTCTTCATCGCTCGACACATCGATGGGTATGGCGACATTGGGAGCAGGCCCCGGGTTCTGAAGGACCGCTCCGTCCACGTCCTGGGCCAGGTTAGTCAGTTCCCAGCCTATGGTCTCTATCTGCTCCTCCAAATCATCTCCCTTGTCTTGGAGCTGGGTCACTTGGGCTTGGAGGTGTGTGACTTGCTCCTGCAGCTGGGTTATGTGGTGATGGTCTGTTTCCCTAAGGTGACCCAAATGGGCCAGGTTACCCTCCAACTGTCCTACCCGCGTTTCGAAGTAATTGATGTGCTGTTGGCCCTCAAGGTATGCGTTCATTAATTTCACCATCAAATTGACCATGTTCGCGTTGGGCTCGGCCATCTAATGTCAACAAGGGAGGTTAGAGTTAGACATTTTTCAGGCAACGTTAAGGTATGCATAAATTTAAATCTATATGCAACATGCAAGTGCAAGTCCCTTCCCCATAAAATTTAGTTTAAAATAAATTGCTAAGGGTTGGGCCTCTATAGTGGGCCAAAATTTAATATTTCTTGGGCTAAGATTTGGGCTATGTAAAAAGGATTATAGATTTTTGGGCTAAAAATAGTACTAGTAGTCAAATAAATAAATTTTAAAAGAAATAATACTTGGGCTTAAAAATATTGGTTTAAAATAATAGTAGTAGCTTTAAAAATTTTCCGGGCTTTGATACCAACTTGTAACACCCCGGATTTGATAACCCAGGCCGAGGTGTCACCGCCGCATTCCCCTAGCAAGACACGGCTTCCCGAGCTTGCTAAGGAAACGCAAGGCTTGTGGGTATGTAAAAGATTTAAAACATTTCAAGATATAGTCCGGAAATTTATAATACTTAGTACGATAGTAGAAATTATCACGTGCGGAAAATAAATAAAGTAAGTGCAGCGGAAAGTAAAATCACGGCCAACATGGCCAAATCCTCGGGTTTAACAGACCCGGTAAAAAAAAACAGTACGATGCAGAAATTTAAAATGTTCATAAATAATTCCCCCAAGTGCATGCGTATGCGTCACTCGACATACTCTGTAAAAGAAAAATGACAACGGTTGTCAGTATAAAAATATACTGAGTAAGTTAATCCCTAACTAACAAATAAAAGGGGTTACAAGCGTTTAAACTAAAGATTGCGCTTATCGTACGAGAATTTAAAAATACATGCTTTATTAGCAGCGGGAAAATCATGATTAAAGAACTAAATTTTTAAAAGCGTAATCTAAAGCATAATTTAAGATGCATAAAATTTAAGTACGTAATTAAAGACAGGATAAATACGATTTAAGCATAATGAAACACTCACACGAGTCTTTTACTTTTCATCCCGTAAACTAAGAAGAGGACACCATACCGGGAGATCCCTAACGAGGCAATCTCAACATAGGACCACTAACGAGGCAGTCCAAACAATGGGAGACCACTAACGAGGCAGTCTCAAAGATAGTAGGACCACTAACGAGGCGATCCACAAAGATAGTAGGACCACTAACGAGGCGATCCACAAATACAGCGCGCGAGATCACTAACGAGGCAATCTCAGATAGTAAGGAGACCACTAACGAGGCAGTCTCAAAGATAATGATAGTATGAAGATCGGCTCAGCCTAGTGAACGGGATTTTTTGAAAGTTCGTATTTCAAAGTTATCAAAGGATCGTTATCGCGTTTTCATAGTTCGAGTTTTCTCAAGTTCGAAAAATCCTATTCGAGGCAGTTCACGCCTTTCTTAATTTAAAATTCGTTTTTCCTCCAAAAATTCTGAAACTTGGCCAGTAATTCAAAAACACACACACGAACAACTTTCATGTTTTAAGTTTTTGGAAATAAGGTTCCGAAGTGAGTTGAAATTTGAGTTTATTGCAAAGAATAATTTACGTCTTAAAAACTGTTTTCGTCACATGTTCGTGTAACGCCGATTAAAAATTCATTTCAAAACCAATCGATGTGAAATTTTTACAGTAACTACACGACACATTAAGGAACAACTTTCATGTTTTGAGTTTTTGGAAACAATGAATTCTTGGTACTCAAAAATCGAGTGCAACTCACTGCATACTCATGGCCCTTAAAACGAATTCAAAACAGTTCTAAAAACTTGGCCGTTTGACATATCAAATGAACACCAAAATTCGTGAAATTTTGTAGGCATAATCTAGACACAATTATCTACAACTTTTGTTTAGAAATGCAAAGTTAAATCATTCGAAAAATGGATGAAAAACATGCATCAAGTTGAATGAAGGAATCTGTCACAGATTTGAATCGTTCGGTTTGATACAGAAAGTTCATGGCGAAAATTGGGATAGCAAAACTTAATCTCAATGGCTGAAATTTGGACACAAGATAGATAAAGGTGTTAGGAACAACTTTTATGTTGAAAAGTTTTCGGTTTGAATTCCCGAAGGTCGAGTTTTTGGCGAGTCTTTAAAATTGGACGAAAATAGGGTTTTTGAAAACCGATTTTTGTTACAAGCCTATATCTCGAGATTTAAACAACAAACAACCACGAAAATTTGTGAGTAAGGTTTTAACTTACTTAGAATGATGATAGGGTCGCTGGATTGGGTTTCCGGACGTCCTAGGGTCACGACGAACGGCCAACTTCTCCGATCGCTTTTTGTTCGTTTTCCGACGGGAAATCGTAGTAAGGAAAAGGGTTAGAATATGAGTTTCTGAGATCTATGGACGAATTGAAACGTTGCACAATGGCTTACCAAGAGTCTAGAGGGCAGGGGCTTGTCCCGGTCGTCCCGTCGTCGCCGGAATACTTGCCGGAAAGTGGTGTCGAAAGAGTTTCGAACCTTGAGAGGGAATTGAGGGTGGAGGCTGAATGTTTACTGAAAACCTAGGGTTTGGGGCGCCCCTAGGGTATTCTTAAGCCTTCCCCAAGGCTGAGATTCGATTGCCATGGTTAGGGGTGTGGTTTTTGGCAAGAAAATCGCCATGGAAGGAAAGTTTACACTTTCAGCACCTCTGGCGCGCTGGTGGCGCGCACCTAAGCTTTTGTCCGCGCGGAGCACGCGTGCCAGGCCTGGCGTCGCGACGCCCTTGGCCGCGCGGTGGCCGCGCGGCGGCGCGCGGACAGCGCGGGCCGGCCGGACCGGCCGGTTCGGCTCCGCGTGTTCCGTCGGGTCTTCCCTCGCTTTCCCCTATCGGTTTTCTACGTGTTAGCTCGATTCCCTGGGGCGTCTTCGTTGCGGAATCTTCTCCTTAATCTTGTTACGAGTCCGGCTTATCGCTCGCAACATTTCCGGGTCCTACTTAGCCTAGTCTAAATTGGTTTCAACATCCCCTATCGTCCTTGTGGTCTAATTCGTGATGTATTTTGTGATTTATTTCGTGACTGAACTTAGAAATTAGTTCTAAGCTGCCTACGTACCCTGTGAAGGGATCAAGTCATGACGTAGTTCAAAACAATTTGAATTTGTTTTTCCTCGGGTGTTACAGTTGTCAAATTAAATTATTTAAATGCTTTATTTAAATTATGGCTATTATCTTGAACCATGTGATATGTGTTATTAAATAGAGCCTGAGATAGATTGTGCTATATGATATGGATTATATGAAATCAAATATTATGTTATTATCATGCTTTTGTTAAATTATTAAAGTTATGGCTTTTAAACCCTACGATCATGCATGTGTTAATTTACTCAGCAATTTTGCTGATCAAAACCATTTTTTTTATTCCTTTCTTTACAGAATATATGGAATGAGCATGTGTGAGCACGAATCATGCATGGGATTTTGGGAACTTTTATTTTGCTTTTAAATTTCGTACTTAGACTATATTATGAACGGGCCTGTTTAACCCGTGTTTTGGCCATGTCGGCCCTTTTTATATTTTCCGCTGCGATACTGTACTAAACTAAATATTTCCGCTGCGCTATGCTATTATTATTTTCGAATTATATTGTATGGGCTATTTTGAATGCTTTAAGTGTTTTTAAATGCTGCAATACCTAGCCTTGCATCTCTTTAGTAAACTCGGAGAAACCGTGTCTTACTAGGGAGATGTGGCGGTGACATCCCGACCTGGGTGACCAAAAACCGGGGTGTTACAAGTTGGTATCAGAGCCCGGCTATTTTTAAACTATTATTTTTAAACCATTATTATTTTTAAGCTACTATTAGTATTTTGACTATTATTTTAAATTTTAAATTATTATTTCCATGGAGAAGAATTTTTATTCTTTATTTTAAAACCCATGGAAAAATATATGGTGTATTAAATTTTTATTGGGGGGAACTATCATTTGCATATGCATGCCGCATCTCTGCTATGAACTTAGCATCTTGGAAACTTGAACTTAGAATCTTGGCGAAACTTGAACTTAGAATCTTTGCGAAACTTGAACTTAGCATCTTGGCGAAACTTGAACTTAGAATCTTGGAAACTCGAACCTAGAATCTTGGCGAATTGAACTAGAATCTTGGCGAATATTAACTTAGATCTCTTGCGTGCGCTAGATGGCTAGTCAAGACATGATGCAGTTGATGGTCAGGATGATGAGTGTTCATCTCGATTCCCACCAAACCCTAGAGCAAATGAAGTACCGTATGGCTCAGTTGGAGGCCGATTTACGCCACATGGGCAACTTGAGAGAGGCGGATCATCACCGCATAAACCAACTCGAGCGCCAAGTCCAAACCCTCACTACACAAAACTTAATACTAAAGGAATACATCGATGCCCACGGGCAAGACTTAAACACTATCTTTGACGACCTACTACCGCCGAGTTCGGAGGAGGAAGATCCGGAGGAAGATCCTGCTACCCCGCCGAGAGACGTCATGAGGCACTAGAGATTCTACTGTTAGACATTGTTTTGCTAGGAAAATATTTCTACTTTTGTACTAAAATTTCTTTTGAGGAAATAAAATGCCTGATTTATTTTGTTTAAATCAAAACAAACAAAACAAAATAAAATAAAACCCCGAAGCATACGATGCTCCTTAGTTCGAACAAAGCACCACGTGCTAAATTACTGCACACATATACATTCATAGAAATTGCTTAGACTATATGCTAAATCCATCAGTCCTAAACTATCCTATTTGTACCAGAATGGCACCCAGAGGAAGAGGAAGAGGAAGAACTCAAACCACTCCCCAAACCACCACTGAGATACCTACTGAAACACCACCAAACGTCACTGAACCAATTCAACCTGATGAGGAACAACCCCAAGGTGCGCAGGACGCCCCCGCACCGAACAATGTGGGCGATCGTCTTAGGACGATAGAGGAAGTGTTGATTGCGCTCGGAAACGCGCAAGTCAACCAGGGTCAAGCTGCGGCGGTACCTCCGCCACAAGCTCGCCCTAACTACCTGGCGATGGTGAATCCCTACCAGCCGCCCCACTATGCTGGTGAGGAGGATCCAGCTAAACTGGAGGAATGGATCCGGACTTTTGACAAGCTGCTGGGAGCGGTCAAATGTCCGGAAGGAGAGAGGGTACATGTCGCTTCATACTACTTGGGAGGTGAAGCTGATGACTGGTGGCAAGCAACGCAAGCCAAACTAACTGAAGATGACGAGCCTTATTCGTGGATGGAGATGATGGAACTACTCAGGGATCGATTCTATTCCTTGAGTACCAAAGCTGCCATGTACGAGGAATTCCTGGCGTTGAAGCAAGGAAGCCAAACGGTGCAAGAATACTACACCCGCTTTAAGGAGCTTGTGAGGTTCGCACCAAGGCTAGTGCCTACCGATGCGGAAAAGGCACAGAAGTTCGAGATGGGACTGAACCTGTCTGTGCGCGAGGTGATCGCGGGGGTACACTACCCCGATTTGCAAGCCGTATACGATCGCGCTGTAGCGGTAGCACGCGTGCAGCAGCTGAAAAGAAGGGTGAGTGGAGAGTCCAGCAGGGGTCCTCAAGACAAGAGAAGTCGAGATTCACGAAACGAGAACAACACTGGAAGGAACGAGCAGCGCAGAGGGTCGAATAGGCCCCAACAAAACAACACTGGGAGGAGGTTCAATCAAGAAGATCCGGTACCGCCTTGCCCGCGATGTGGACGACCACATCTGGCAAGGGGATGCCCGCAACAAGGCGCCTGTTACCGATGCGGTCGAATGGGTCACGTTCGACGGGAATGTCGAACTAGGCTCGAGAACATAACGAAGAGGGACGATTTGGTCGCGGGGCAAGAACAGCCTCAAAACCAAAACGGGCGAAATGGCAATAACCAAGGGTACAGACCCCCTCAAAATAGGCCGCAGAACCAGAACCAGAACCAACGACCTCCGCCCCCGCAGAATCAAAACCAACAGCAGAATGCGAATCAGCAGGGCAATCAGGGACGCCCTATGGGGAGGCTGAACGTGGTAAACCAAGCGGACGTGCCTGCGCAAGGAGAAGTGATGGCAGGTACATTTCACGTTTTGAATACACCCCTTAGAATTTTATTTGATTCCGGAGCTAGTTGCTCAATTATTGCATCAAGGATAGTGCCTGAGTTAGATCTACCTAAGTGCGAGAGAATTAGCTTAGGAATTCAATTGCCTTCTGGAGAAGTAGTGTCTTGCTCTAAACGATATAACGGAATTCCTATAGTGATAAAGAACGTAGAATTCTTCGCGAACTTGGTAGAATTTAACTTAAGAGACTTTGACATCATACTGGGGATGGATTGGCTATCCCAGTATAAAGCGGTGATCGAATGCCAAAAGCAAAAGATCACCTTGTCAAAAAGTAGGGGAAAGAGAGTTATCTTTTACTCTCAGCCCCCCTAAGAAAAGTAACAAAATCGTTAGTGCACTTAAACTAAGTAACTTGATGCGTAAGGGGTATGAACTATATGCGTGCTATGTGCACAACCTTGAGGCGGAAGAGAACAAGGTTGATAGCATACCAGTGGTAAGAGAATACCCGGACGTGTTCCCTGAAGACATTCCGGGCATGCCACCTGAGAGAGATCTTGAATTCACCATAGATCTCATTCCGGGGACAGAGCCTGTCTCAAAAGCTCCGTACCGGATGGCACCACTGGAAATGAAGGAGTTAAAGGAACAACTCGAGGAGCTATTGGGAAAAGGTTACATAAGACCGAGTACGTCCCCTTGGGGAGCACCGGTTTTGTTTGTCAAGAAGAAAGATGGAGGGCTACGCCTTTGCATAGTTTACCGAGGACTAAACCAAGTGACCATTAAGAATAAATACCCCCTACCGAGAATAGAGGATCTGTTTGATCAACTGAAGGGAGCTTCAGTATTCTCGAAGATCGATTTGCGATCTGGGTATCATCAATTGAGGATTGCCGAGAAGGACATTCCAAAGACGGCGTTTCGAACACGATATGGCCATTACAAGTTCACAGTGTTATCCTTCGGGTTAACAAATGCTCCGGCCATGTTCATGAATCTCATGAACAACGTGTTCCGAGAATTGTTAGACCAGTGTGTCGTAGTGTTCATTGACGACATCCTGATCTACTCGAAGAGCGAGGAGGAGCATGCGAAGCACTTACATCAAGTGTTGGAAATCTTGCGAAGAAATCAGCTATACGGCAAGCTGTCGAAATGTGACTTCTGGCTGAAAGAAGTGGCATTTCTCGGACACATAGTATCCGCTGATGGAGTATCAGTGGATCCGGCAAAAGTTTCTGCCGTAACTGAATGGGCAACTCCCAAGAGTCCAACGGAAATAAGGAGTTTCCTTGGATTAGCCGGATATTACAGACGATTTGTAAAGGACTTTTCAAGGATTGCACGTCCTTTGACCCAGCTACTTAAGAAAGGAGCAAAATACGAGTGGACCGAAGCATGTGAGACATCGTTTCAAGAGCTGAAGAAACGACTCACAACCACACCCGTATTAACACTACCATCAGAGAATGGTGACTTCGAAGTATATAGCGATGCTTCGAAGGAAGGTTTAGGTTGTGTTTTGATGCAAGACTCGAGAGTCGTAGCCTATGCATCACGCCAACTAAAACCTCACGAGGAAAATTATCCGACACATGACCTGGAGTTGGCAGCGGTCGTTTTCGCTCTAAAGATATGGAGACATTATCTTTATGGGCGGAAGTGTCGAATGTTCACCGACCACAAGAGCTTGAAATATATATTCACTCAAAAGGAGTTGAATTTGAGACAGCGAAGGTGGTTGGAACTTATCAAAGACTACGATTTAGAGATAGCATACCACGAGGGGAAGGCGAATGTGGTAGCCGATGCCCTAAGTCGGAAAACCCAACACGTGACGAACTCGTTGGTAATTCCGCCGGCATTGTACATGGATTTGGCAAGATTGGAGTTAGAACTTGTGCATCCTGGCACAGTGGGAGAAGCGGTCAATGCCATGGTCGTAGAAACTCCAATATTGGACGAGATTCGACTCGCTCAACCGGGCGATCCGAAACTCGAGAAGATAAAAGAGTATATTGCCGAAGGAAAGGCAATAGGATTTGCTGTCCACGAGGATGGAAGCATCCGTTTCAAAGGGAGATGGTGTGTGCCTCTTAAATGTGCCGAGTTGAAGCAAAGATTGATGGAGGAAGGGCACAACACGCCATATTCCGTACATCCCGGAGGTGACAAGCTATACAAAGATCTGAAGAAGATCTATTGGTGGCCGGGAATGAAGAAGGAAGTGGCAAATTTCGTAGCGAGATGTCTTACCTGCCAAAAGGTTAAGGCAGTGCGACATAAACCCTTAGGATTGATGCAACCACTAGAGATTCCAAGTTGGAAGTGGGATAGCATCTCAATGGACTTTGTCTCGGGATTACCCCGATCACCTAAGGGCATGAACAAGATTTGGGTGATTGTGGATAGGCTAACGAAGACAGCCATATTTATCCCAATGAAAGACACGTGGACTATGGACCAATTGGCCCGAGCCTACATTGATAACGTGGTACGACGACATGGAGTACCACACGTTATCATTTCCGATAGAGACAGTAGATTTGTCTCTCATTTCTGGACGGAGTTACAAAAAGCTCTCGGTACTCAAATCAAGATTAGCACCGCATTCCACCCGATGACGGATGGACAAACCGAGAGAACAATCCAAACACTAGAAGACATGCTGAGAGCATGTGTGTTGGAATTCAAAGGGAATTGGGAATCTCATTTACCCTTGATTGAGTTTTCCTATAATAATAGTTACCATGCGAGTATTGGCATGGCACCGTTCGAGGCGTTGTATGGACGAAAGTGCCGAAGCCCTTTGAGCTGGGAAGAAAACGGTAAGTCCGTGGTAGTGGGACCACAACTTATCGAAGACATGGCTCAACAAATCAAAGTGATTCAAGGGAAGATGAAAGCCGCACAAGACCGTCAAAAGAGTTATGCCGACGTGAGACGACGAGACCTAGAATTTCAAGTGGGAGATAGGGTCATGCTAAAGATATCACCCATGAAGGGGGTGATGCGCTTTGGCAAACGAGGGAAGTTAAGTCCGCGATACATAGGACCTTACGAAATTCTAGAATGAGTCGGAACTCTAGCCTACCGATTGGCTTTACCGCCACACTTAGATAGAGTTCATAATGTCTTCCATGTCTCACAACTAAAGAAGTATGTGCCGGACCCGACACATGTACTTCAATGAAGATTTGACTTACGAAGAAGTCCCAGTGCGTATTCTCGATACTAAGGAACGAGTAACGAGGAACAAAACCGTCAAAATGATCAAGGTTCTTTGGTCAAACCACGAAAGTGAGACGGCAACTTGGGAAGTAGAATCCGATATGAGAGAACGATACCCGACATTGTTCCAAACCGATTCCGACACAGTTATGGGGACATAACTGCAATCTTAAGGGGGAGAGGATGTCATACCCCCTAATTTTTCGTGCATTTTTTTTGTAAACTTTTGAACTACGTTATGGCTTGATCCCTTTACCGGGTACGTAGGCAGCTTAGAAGTTTAATTCTAAGTTCAGTCACAACATAATAAAACAAACACAAGACCTTAGCACGAGACGAGAAAAGCCGAAACACAACTTCGAGGACGAAGTTGGTTCTTAAGGAGGGTAGACTGTAATACCCGAGAATTTCCAAATAAAATAAAACAATAATTAAATAAATAAATAATAAATAAAATGAATACTATAAATAAATAAACCAATCCAGCAAATAAAAGAAATAAATAAAGATAAGGAAATGAGAAATGAGATTTTTACTTAAAAAGGAATTAAAGGAATTTAATTCAATAAAAGGATGGATAAATGGTACACCAAAACCCGACACTAATGAACTCGAGTATTCGAGTCCAAAACATCCAATTAGACTGAGAATAAAAATTAGAGAGAAAGTATGAACCCGAATATACCCCGGAAATCGGAATTCGGGAGCATAGAGGGATAGAAACCCGAAAGAGAGGCGGAAAAGCACGACGGATCGCACGACCCGCCCGGACCGAAGTCCAGGCGAAGACGGCGCGGTGGCCGTGCGCCCAATGGGGAAAACCGCGCCACGACCGCGCCACATGACAGATTTGTTTGTTGCGTGAATCTCTCACCCGAACGCGGATTTTTCGACTTTCGGTTGAACATCTCTCGACTCCAGACCTCTAGGTCGGTTGTGGACGCCCTAGGGATTAAGAATTCTATAAATAAGCCCCTTGGGAGCCCCGAACAAGTTTACAAAACCCTAAAACATTCTATACGTTCGAAACCCTAAATCCGGAGTCGTCGGAGGCACGAAACCAAGACGAACGCTGTTGGACGAGTTTCTCTACAGATCTCCATAGACGTGGTAAGTCTCGGTCCAATCTTTATTCAATAAACGATTCGAAAACGAATCCTAATCATCTCCTTTTTCTTTCTACACCCCCGTATCGAATCTAGATCGTAGAACCCGACGAACGGAGAGGAGAAACGGTGATCTGGAAGCCACGCCTCCGAATTGGACATTCCCGACGTTCATAGACACTGTAAGTTAACCTTACATGGTTTTGGGAGATTTTAAAACATTCGAAACCTAAAAGATTTGACAAGAATCATAAATCTGTCCACTTTTGTTTTCCTACCGACGCAACAGAATTGTTGAATTTTTCCGACCTTTAAAATGAACTCAAACGGAAAAACGTAAAACACGGAAAACGTTCCTAAGACTTAGACCTAGCTACTGTAAAAATTTGAGAATTTTTGGAGCTGATTTGATATGTGAAAACGCGTTGAAACCGAACTGTTTAATTCTAGATCTTGAAATCTTGGACAGAACTTAGGAATGATCTTGATCACGTTTTTGACATAGGATCTAGGCTGTTTTAGATCTTTGGCCGAACATGAAAGTTGTAGATAAATGTCTTAAGATGATCCCTGTCAAATTTCATTAAATTTGGAGTTGAATTGATATGGTAGAAATTGAAATCTTTGAACTGTGATGTATTAAACTCGGACAGATTTCTTCTTATGCGAAAATTGGCGTTTTTGACCTACTTAGGTATCTCGGATTGAAAAAGTTAAAACACGAAAGTTGTAGATCTTGATGTTTCCGAGTCAGATATGAAATTTTGGACTTTTTGGAATTAAATCTGATTTTAGACGAATTTTGGAGTAAACTGTGATTTACCGAAACGAAATTTTGAAATCTTGTTGAAACATGGAATTAACCTTTAGGGTTGAAACGAATTGAGATATTATTTCTAAATTAATACATTGGAAGGCAGATTTTAAAAACTAAATCCCCTTACAAACTTGATAAATTAAAATTAGGGGTGAGTGCTCTGCAGGGTGCCCCCTAACGATTCACTTCGTGCCGTAATGGACGATGGTGACCCCGCGCGCTATACTTGAAATGTGATATTGCCAAAACGGCGAAACTTAGAGCCTACACTCTCGTGAATATCCGTATGGGTTTTCCGAGGCTCCGGAGTGGTACTGGGTATGGCTGATACGGCTGCGGCCGCCGGGCTACCGGCTAAACTTGTTGACATCGCGATTTTTATCGTGAAACTTTGAAATACCAAATCGGGAATGTAATGGGGATTCCAAATTAAATTAAACTAGATTAAATGATATTGTTGTCAAATTAAATTATTTAAATGCTTTATTTAAATTATGGCTATTATCTTGAACCATGTGATATGTGTTATTAAATAGAGCCTGAGATAGATTGTGCTATATGATATGGATTATATGAAATCAAATATTATGTTATTATCATGCTTTTGTTAAATTATTAAAGTTATGGCTTTTAAACCCTACGATCATGCATGTGTTAACTTACTCAGCAATTTTGCTGATCAAAACCATTTTTTTTATTCCTTTCTTTACAGAATATATGGAATGAGCATGTGTGAGCACGAATCATGCATGGGATTTTGGGAACTTTTATTTTGCTTTTAAATTTCGTACTTAGACTATATTATGAACGGGCCTGTTTAACCCGTGTTTTGGCCATGTCGGCCCTTTTTATATTTTCCGCTGCGATACTGTACTAAACTAAATATTTCCGCTGCGCTATGCTATTATTATTTTCGAATTATATTGTATGGGCTATTTTGAATGCTTTAAGTGTTTTTAAATGCTGCAATACCTAGCCTTGCATCTCTTTAGTAAGCTCGGAGAAACCGTGTCTTACTAGGGAGATGTGGCGGTGACATCCCGACCTGGGTGACCAAAAACCGGGGTGTTACATTTCTACTTTCTCTCTAAATTTATTCTCAGTCTAATTGGATGTTTTGTACTCGAATCCTCGAGTTCATTAGTGTCGGGTTTTGGTGTACCATTTATTTACCTTTAGTCCATCCTTTTATTTAATTAAATTCCTTTAATTCCTTTTTAAGTAAAAATCTCATTTCTCATTTCCTTATCTTTATTTACTTCTTTTATTTGCTGGATTTATTTATTTATTTATGGTATTTATTTTATCTATTATCTATTTATTTAATTATTGTTTTATTTTATGATGGAAAATTCTCGGGTATTACAGTCTACCCTCCTTAAGAATCAACTTCGTCCTCGAAGTTGTGTTTCGGCTTTTCTCGTGCTAAGGGTCTTGTGTTTGTTTTATTATGTTGTGACTGAACTTAGAATTAAAACTTCTGAGCTGCCTACGTACCCGGTAAAGGGATCAAGCCATAACGTAGTTCAAAACAAGTTGAATTTGTTTATTTATGATTTAGGATACATGATATCGAGTCGAACTCCAAAAATAAATTGTTACGGGGTATCACATCCCCTCCCCCTTAGGACTTCAGTTATGTCCCCATAACTGCCTATTCATTATTCTCAAGAGGGTTCGGGTTTTGGTCTTGTTCCTCGTCACTCTCCCCTTGCTGAAGGTTCACCAAATCTACTCTCTTTTCGATCGCCTCCTCTGGCGTTCGACATCCACTAGCCTTGTGACCAAGCTTGCCGCACCTACGGCAGGTTCCAGGCTTCGGGCATTGGTGCACCAGATGTGCATGGTTGCATCGTGGGCAACGTGGTATAAACGCACCACGGTTGTCGTCTCCCCCATTGTTGAGACCTTTATTTCCTTTCCTTCGGGATCCATTGTCTTTCCTAGAGTTGTTGTCGTTGTCTTTCCGATCCTTCTTCTCAAGTCCTTGCGAGTCCTTGGTTAACTCACCATGTTCCTTACGCTTCAATTGCTGGATTCGAGCAATTGATACGGCGCGATCATATATCGTCTGCAGGTTCGGGAATTGTCCTACTGCAAGTATCTCCCGGATACTAAGGTTCAGACCCATCTCGAATTTCTGAGCCTTGTCAGAGTCGGTTGGTACTATCCTCGTAGCGAATCGTACTAGCTCCTTGAACTTGCTGTAGTACTCTTGCACTGTTTGCGCACCTTGCTTTAGGTTGATGAATTCCTCGTACTTCGCAGTCTTGGTGCTCAGTGGGTAGAATCTTTCCCTCAAAGCTTCCTTAAGTTCTTCCCAAGTGTAGGCTCCTTCGTCTTCCACTGAATTTGCTTGGAGATTTTGCCACCACTCATCGGCTTCGCCTCCTAGGTAGTAGGTCACTACGTGTATCTTCTCCTCATCAGGGCACTTGATAGCGTTCAAGAGCTTATCAAAGGTACGGATCCAACCTTCCAACTTGGCCGGATCCTCTTGGCCGTCATAATGGGGTGGGTTGTAGGGGTTCACTAATGCCAAGTAGTTGACTCGGGCTACTGGCGGAGGTACTGTTTGTGTCCTATGCACCTCGGCATTTCCCAATGCTACAAGGAGTTCCTCTACAGATTTTAAACGTGCTTCCATATTATTGGGCGCTTGAGGCACTTGCTCTCCTAGGTTCTGAGGACTTCCACTGTTGTTGGGCGTGTTGGAAAGGTTAGCGTCAGTGCCGTTTGGACTCACCTTCCTTGGTTTCCTCCTAGGCGCCATTTTCTGTTACACGTGTATAGATTAGCTTATCTTGGTTTAGGTAGATCGCTCGAATGAGACATTTCGTAAATTTCTAATTTCAAATTTTCGGGTTTGTTGTTTGGAAATCCAAACAAGATTTTTGGAATAAAGAGTGTTTTAATAAAACTTGATTTTCTCATTGTTCCCCATGAGGAAGTTTTCTAATTTGTACAAGGGTAGGAATGGCTAAGGTCGAGGATTGTTATGATTAGGCGAACGCATAGATGAACGCGATCTGGAACTAAGGCAAGATCAGTCTCTAGTGAGCGTTTCTAATTCGATGTCAAGTTTCTATGTTATCCGGTGCAAGCAGAAGACCTAGGTTAAACTTCGCCAAGATTCTAGGTTATAATTCGCCAAGATGCTAAGTTAAGATTCGCAAAGATTCTAAGTTCTCTACATAAAAGAGATGCAATATGCAAATGCGAGTGATGATTTCCCCCCAAAAATAATTTATGCACTATATATATTTTTCCCATGGGTTTTAAAATAAAAATTTCTCCACGGAAATAATACTTTAAAATTTAAAATAATAGTCAAAATATTAATAATAGTTTAAAAATAATAATAGTTTAAAAACAATAATAATATAATAGTTTAAAGATACCCGGGCTCTGATACCAACTTCGGTATCAGATATTTTCTTTAAAATAAATAGTTTTAAAATATTCTGGGCTCTGATACCACTTTGGTATCAGATATTTTCTTTAAAATAAATAGCTTTAAAATATTATGGGCTCTGATACCACTCTGTAACACCCCGGTTTTTGGTCACCCAGGTCGGGGTGTCACCGCCACACCTCTCTAGCAAGACACGGTTTCTCCGAGCTCACTAAAGAGATGCAAGGCTATGGTTTTTTCAGAATTTAAAATATTCAAACAGCCCATTCATATATAATTTAAAAATAATACATCAAAGTTGCAGCGGAAAATAATAATTACATATGTATAATGCAGCGGAAATTAATAATAGGGCCAACATGGCCAAGACACGGGTTAAACAGGCCCGTTCATGCAAGATCTAGTCTAATACAAAAATTCAAAATAATATATATCATCCCAAACTTCCCGTGTATGCATATGACGATGCATAATTCTCAACTCTGAAAGAAAAATGAAAAGAAAATATGGTTTGGTCAGCACTACGTGCTGAGTAAGTTAACACATACCAGATTATGAGGTTTCAAAGCCTTTGTTTAAATTTAATGAAAACATGTGCATAATTTAAATAATTCATGTAACCGCATAATTTAGAAGACATGGATTCATAAGATCATCAATATAGCTTGCAACGGAATTAAATAAGTTGCCATAAATTTAACAGTACAACTTAATACAGATTTAATTTGGAATTCTCGCAAACTTCTCATTTCATATCTTTTACAGATCACCACCGCTAGGGCTCTTATGTCCGCCAGCCTTACGCCTGGGCTCTTATGTCCACAGGTATCATGGTCGATCTTTTAATTAGAGTTAATCCGTCCGCTAACCATACGATCAGTGTTTCGCTAGGGCTCTTACGTCAACCTAGACATACACTTGGGCTCTTATGTCCCAAGCCGCAGAGAACATTGACAGTATCTAGCTTAGTCATAACCCGCAATATTTTAATCTTCTTATTTCGTGTATCGTATTTCAAAGTATTTCTATCCGTTTCAACCTCAAAGGTTAATTTCACCGTTTCCACAAGATTTCAAGTTTTGACTCGGTCAACCACAGTTTACTCTAAAATTCGTCTAAAATCAGATTTAATTTCAAAAATTCCGAAATTTCACGACTGACTCCAAAACGTCGAGATCTACAACTTTCGTGTTTTAACTTTTTCGATCCGAGATACCGAAATAGGTCAAAAACACTAATTTTCACAGAAGTACTGTTCTGTCCGAATTTCATATAACTCAGTTTAAAGATTTCGAATTATACCATAGCAATTCAACTCTAAAATTAACGAAATTTGACAGAGGTCATCTTAAGACAATTATCTACAACTTTCATGTTCGGCTAAAGATCTAATTCGGCCTAGAACTCTAGTCAAAAACGTCAACAAGT
Organism: Hygrophila difformis; assembly: GCA_030278955.1. Lineage (NCBI taxonomy): Eukaryota > Viridiplantae > Streptophyta > Magnoliopsida > Lamiales > Acanthaceae > Hygrophila > Hygrophila difformis. Next base: position 40,425,896 of record JAOANR010000002.1, on the reverse strand, counting down.
TCGAATCGATGTTCTGTCCGGTTCTCAAGATCCAGTTCGGTTTGGGTGGATTTCCTATATCAAATCATCACGAAAATCTCTGAAATTTTACGGAGGTATTCATAACGTATAGATCTACAACTCTTATGTTCAATGCCAAGCCTAGATCGGTCTAGATCTCAGGTAGAAATCACCAACAAGTTCGAATAAAGAATCTATCATCGTTTCAAGATCTAAATCTAAAGCAGGCTCGTTTACGATCCGTTTCGGATATCAAAACACGACGAAAAATTATGAAATTTTTACAGGAGCTAGATCAGTGTCTTAGGAATGTTTTTCGTGTTTTAAGTTTTCTCGTTTGAACGCTTTAAGGGGTTCGAATAAATTCAACAAAAACACTGCGCCGGTGTAGACAGATTTTAGATAGGGTTCCATTCGATCTATGTGTTCGAATCTTTTAACAACCCAAAACCAAAGTAAGCGTTAACTTACTAAGTTTATGAACGTCGGGGATGTCTAATTCGGAGGCGTGGCTTCCAGATCACCGTTTCTCCTCTCCGTTCGTCGGGTTCTACGATCTAGATTCAATACGGGGTGTAGAAAGAAAAGAACCGAAGTTAGAATCCGTTTTCGGATTGAAACGAGAAGAGATTTATCGAACCAGAGCTTACCATAATGTTTGGAGATCCTTGGATTTTCGTCCAAAGCTGCTGCCTCCGTTTGGTGCTATCCGTCGACTCCGAATTTAGGGTTTCGAACGTATAGAAGGTTGTAGGGTTTTGTAAACTTGTTTGGGGCTCCCAAGGGGCTTATTTATAGATTTCTCAATCCCTAGGGCGTCCACATCTGACCTAAAGGTCTTGGGTCGAGAGATGTTCAACCGAAAGTCGAAAAATCCGCGTTCGGGCGAGAGATTCACGCAACGGGCGAATCTGTCAAGTGGCGCGGTCGTGGCGCGCTAATCCCCCTTCACCGCGCGGCCACCGCGCGACTCTCGCCTGGACTTCGGTCCGGGCGGGTCGTGCGATCCGTCGTGCTTTTCCGCCTCTCTTTCGGGTTTCTATCCCTCTATGCTCCCGAATTCCGATTCCCGGGGTATATTCGGGTTTCTACTTTCTCTCTAAATTTATTCTCAGTCTAATTGGATGTTTTGGACTCGAATCCTCGAGTTCATTAGTGTCGGGTTTTGGTGTACCATTTATTTACCTTTAATCCATCCTTTTATTTAATTAAATTCCTTTAATTCCTTTTTAAGTAAAAATCTCATTTCTCATTTCCTTATCTTTATTTACTTCTTTTATTTGCTGGATTTATTTATTTATTTATGGTATTTATTTTATCTATTATCTATTTATTTAATTATTGTTTTATTTTATGATGGAAAATTCTCGGGTATTACAGTCTACCCTCCTTAAGAATCAACTTCGTCCTCGAAGTTGTGTTTCGGCTTTTCTCGTGCTAAGGGTCTTGTGTTTGTTTTATTATGTTGTGACTGAACTTAGAATTAAAATTTCTAAGCTGCCTACGTACCCGGTAAAGGGATCAAGCCATAACGTAGTTCAAAACAAGTTGAATTTGTTTATTTATGATTTAGGATACATGATATCGAGTCGAACTCCAAAAATAAATTGTTACGGGGTATCACACTTTGTTTCGTCCATAGCACCAAAAATTGCATTGAGGGCAGTGTAATTTCCTTGCTTAGCGGCATTCTCAGCAGGTGTATATTCAGTTATGTTTGCAGGCCGACTACCAGGTAGTGCAGTAGATCCTTCTGGTGCAGTTCGTGGTCGGGTTGGTGGTTCCCAGGGAGCTTCAACTGCATCCCATACTTCATCTCCAAGAGCCATTAGATGAATCTGCATGCGTGTTCTCCAATTGATAGTTGTCGTCTAGCTACAAAAATAAATAATTCTACTCTTGTGAAAATAAAATAGATAGTGATTAGTAGTGTCGTCTCCTCAGGGATTCAAATGAAATAATAACTATGATTAGTCACAATAATAAAATGGGGGTTTTGATTAAAACTAATTCTACTAAAAATAAAATAAAAGAGAATGAGTGAATAAAAATAACTAAAGAGGCGGTGAACAGGAGAATACTGGAAAGTTGAGGAAATCAATCAAATAAAGGTACTTAGCTTAGGACTTGAACTTGTCAGATTGGAATTGGATTTATTGTTGATCATTGACAAATATTCCCTTAGCCTATTAAATAAATTAGTTATAGTCACTCGACAACCGCTCCGTGACCAATTTTTCCTTACTTAATCGGTGAACAAGGCACGGCCATTATTCACTTCCCTAACCGAATTAAGATCCTAGGTACGACCATAGAAGTACTTATCCGATTGCATTAAATTCTAGAAAAGCCTAATTCAAAGGGATGAACCTACCTATGCGATTGATTCTCTCAATTGATTCCATGATTCCCTAGAGTTTAATCCTCTAGTTGTTACTAAATTAGATTAAAGTGCAATTGCACGGACACCAATCTAATTATAACGGTAAAACTCCTAAGCCAATCAACTATGTGCGCATCATAATCAATCAACATAAGAATTCATGTCGTGAAAATAGAAATCATGAAAATACTTAATAGTCAAAAGAAATCAAACATTCAAAACATATCAAGTATCGCAATGGCAATCCAATCCCAACACGGGGGTTCAATCCTAAGCTAGATAAAAGGAACTACTCACTAAACATGAAAACAATAACAAAAGCTAAATAAAAGTTCATCACAAACACTATTCCAGCAGGAAGAATGGAACTTCAAGAAGTCTCCAGCAGCGTTTCTACTCTTCAGGCCAAGTCTCGAACTTTGCAAGTCTGCTCCAAACAACAACAATTGAATGGTTTTTATCTCTCCAAAGTCCCTCAAATTCGTCCAAAGCAGCAACACCAAGAAAATGTAGGAAATCAACCAAAATCTACAGGTTTCCTTCTTTTCCAATTTGTTTCCTTCTTTACAAAATCTTGATCTCCCTTTTGGAAATAAGTTCCCAGCCACAATATGCTTTCCATGATCCCAAAATCCCTTGAATTAAGTCTCCAAATTCGTCCACATCATCAGCTAAGTTGCCCGGACACATAAGCAATCAAGTTGGAAACACCTCAGCAACAACATATTGACAGCAGGACTGACCACCGCCTTTCTGTGTGGGCATACGACCTGAAGCTTCTCCAAAATATCACCAATTTGATGTCCTTCTCAAGCCAAGCTCATTTTTGCTCCTACAATCCAAAACACTTTAATAAGACACCAAAATAGATCAATACTCATCAATCAACTATATGGAATCATATAAAATATAAGCACAAAATGATGAATATCACCAATATATGTAATTAGTACCATTGAACAAAGGGGGTCTTGAATGTGATGCGCATTCTCTGCTCATTTTTCCAAGATTTCTTCAGATCACCTCTAGTGTGTCAGAGTCTGAGGTTCTGATACCAATTGTGGGTCACTATTGTGTGAAATCATGAACTAAGTGCGTTATTGAACAGTTGTCTAAACTACTGGTGAACGAGTGTGTGCCGATCAGAGTGTTGTGTGCAATACAAAAAGAACAAGATGATTTGTTTACCCAGTTCGATCTCACGACCTACATCTAGGGGATTCCAATTCAGGATCTATACTAACATGTAAAAGACCTAGACTTAAAGATCTATCAACTAAACAAACTTTATACAAGACTCACACGACTTGCAGAATGACCGTCATCGGGACTCCTCAAGAACACGATCACCGAACAACTCTGTCCGATCTGAGTACACGGTTGATTAGTCTCCAGTATCTTGATTTCTCAGTGTAGCAGAACTCCTGAAAAACTCCTTCAAACTTGCGTAGCCCCTTCGCAAAGGCGATTCCCAAAAGTGTCGTCAAGAATGTGTTGTCTTCAACAAGAAACGTCTTGCAGAAGCGGTGAAAACCAGACCTTGATGAAGATCAGAAATTCATCTTCAATGTAGCGTAGATCATTAAGGATTTTCTCACTTCTCTCCCAGAAATATTGTCTAAGAACTCTAGAGAGAAAAACCAATTCAAAAACCGAATGTATGAAAAGTAAAAGTAGAATTACAACTCGATTATTCAGAACTCTAATTTACAAGGGATCTAACAGATATATATATACACACAGTTATAGTCGCGTAGAACTGAATCCTTGAAGTCGGTTTGCTCAGATGCAGTCACAGCTGCAACTTAATAACTGTTGTTGTCTGTTTTTTTGAAGTTACTAGGTAGTTTCAACCTTAAACAGACAATATTCGAATAATGTGCACAAGAATCTGTTAGTCTTAACAACAATATCATCTAATTGCTGTTGGTTGAACTCTTTGCCGAACACAGATAATAGTATGGAGGCTGACAGCAAGCTATCTCGATTCGCTATTTACTGGCGGGTCGTTTACTCCCAAACAATCTTACATGTGAATGAGCTTTTGAGTTCTCCTCGCTGCAATACAAACACAGGGAGAAAGTGTGCACCAAATTTAGACTATGTTTGGAAAATTACTTTTTGGAGTTTGGAATTTAGAGTTTAGAGTCCATAGTTTGGAGTTTGGAATCATTGGTGAAAAATAGTTTTTTGAGTAGCTAGTTTTAAATAATGGTGTTTAGTATTATAATTTAAAATTAGAGTTTAGAGATTGAAATTTCAAAAGCTAAATGTTAGAGAGATGAGCGTTTAGAGTTCAGAGTTTGGAGGTTAAAATTTAATAGTTACTAAAATTATTACTTTTTTATATATAGTTTTTTAAACTATTTTTAATATGTAATTTAAAAGTTAAACGCTAAACGTGGGGAGTTTTTCCCAAACGTAGCCTTAGTAGATGTTGGTAGCATTTTTCATATACTCCCTCCGTCCCATTTAACTTGTTTTGTTTGACTTCTGCACACAATCCAATGCATTTTTTCAACCGTGAATTTCTCAAAATATGTATAATGAAAAATTATATAAAATATATGTTCTAAAATAATATAATCATACAATTCTAACAAGACCCAAGTCGACTATTTTTTTCGAAATATAACTTGAAATAAAATTGAGTCAAAGATGAACAATGAATAGTGTCAAAAGTCAAACAAGACACGCTCACTGGGACGGAGGAAGTATTTTTTATACTATTATTGTAGGTTGTACTAGTAACATTTATACTATTTTTTCCCATAAGGTTGAAAGTTGAGTATTTGACTAGTAGGTCAATCTCTCATTTATAGCAGTAAGCCAGTAACGTCTATCTTATACAATCTATAGCATTTATTTCATTTATTATATTTTTTCAAAAAACCTTACAATTTTTTTTTTTGGTGAAACAGCCTGAAAAGGCGAGCAAATAAGAAGAAAAAAGAAGAAAAAATAATCAACTCAAACGAACAAAAGCTTAACCACTACCATCCTTCTCCAAAGCATCCCGGATCTCGTCTGGAGGAAAAGCCCAGGTGGTGTAGAACTCTTCCATCTGAATCGCCTTGCGAGCAAGACCATCGGCAACCTGATTGCCTTCTCTACAAACATGTCGAATGATACAACCCTCCATAGCACCGATCAAACCTCGAATTTCACGAATAGTTGGCCAAAGGAAATGGCGCTGTCCATCATCCCCCATAATCAATCTAAACACCTCAAGAGAGTCAATGAAACAAGCCTTGAGAGTCACACCAATTTGCGCCGCCAAGAGAAGCCCAAACCGAAGAGCAAGCATCTCAACTTCTAGGATACGCCGCTTACCAAGCAGTCCACTACATGCAGAAACCCACTGTCCCTCATTACCCCTAATCACAGCTCCAAACGCCGATCTCCATGGCCCTTCCTTAACACAACCATCCGAGTGAAGAAAATATCCATGCAAACCCTCATCCTTCCAACGTATAAGGCTCACTACCTTCTCCCTTCATCCAACATAGCTATGCTCCAATTGGGCTCGTAAAGAATCGACCTTTCTCAGAACGTGATCCCTGGAGAGTGCTTGCCCTCGGAAGACACGAGCATTGCGCTGACACCAGACTACCCACAGAAGGGATATAAATTTAGCACCCCAAGTAATCGACGCCCATTGGAGCCAGTGGCGATATCCATCCACTTCCAGGTTAGCCAACATGGCGTTGAGTGAAAACCCCGCCTTATTCCACACCTGCTCCGCCTAACAACACCCGAACAAAGCATGTATCCAAGACTCCACTTACAATTTTAATATAAAAGAAAGATGTAGAAAAAATACAAATAGTAAATAATTAAAGAGATATTAAAAATTGTAAAATCATTTTTTTAGTAACACAACCTAAAGGACGAGCAAAGAGAAAAGAAAAAATCAACCGAAAAATGAAAACAGAATAAACTTAGAGTCTGAGATAGCCAATTCCTAATGCATCCGATCCTTGTCCACAAGCTGGCGAATATCATCCAGTGGAAATGCCCAAGTCTTATAGAAATCTTCAATTTTTGCTGCTTTCTTAGAAATGGCATCCGCCACTGCATTCCTCTCACAGTATATATATATATATATATAACGAAGTATACATCTTGGAAAGCTTCCAATCCTCGGATCTTTTAATCCATAGCCAAAGGGTATGCCATGGAGTGATATCACCCATAACCAAACGCCACAACTCCATAGAATCTACAAAACACGAAGACACTTTCAAACCCCAAATCAGCCACCATCCGCAAGCCATAACAAAGACCCAGCGGTTGTAACAAAATCATTTTTGTTGATTACTACTCACACCAATATTTTGTTATATGATTACTACTCCCAGTTTAGTTGTAACAAAATTATTAGTAATTTTTTTTGAAAGAGCCGAAGGCAGAGAAAAAAAAAATTATTTGTACTTTTAAATATTATTGAAAATATACTGTATTTAATAATTTATATTATGACTTGGGGTATGTGTAGCGGTTAGATTCCTCACCCTTACACAAACGTCAGGGGTTGACCCATAACTTTTAATATAGAATAACTTTAATATTTTGGGCCAATTATCTTGTCATTGAATGTGCCCACTGCCCACCGTCCACGAATGAGATTAGTCATTATTCCTTAAAATTCTAGGCTATCCCGAACTCCTTTCATCCCATTTAATCTGTCTTGTTTCATTTCTGCACACAATCCAATGTACATTTTCAATTATTAATATCTCAAAATATATACAACAAAAAATTATGTAAAATATTTATTTTAAAATTACATGATTTTACGATTCTAACAAGACCATACTCGACTATTCTTTTTAAATATATACTTGCAATAACGTTGAGTCAAAATTAAACAATGAACAGTGTCAAAAAGTCAAACAGGACTACTAGAGTGGGACGGAGGGAGTATTTTTAGAGAAAATGAAAAAAATAACCCTAAACTTGTTGGGATTGTCCATCTATACACCTAAACTTTTTTTTTTAGAAAAAAATAACCCTCCACTATCAAAAGATATAAAATTATGAACTTCCATCCATTTTTACCCTTAAGTCCAATTAAGTGTTAAATGAAGAGGACAAAATAGTCACTACACATCTTTATCCATTTATGACTCAGATTTGTGAGACCCATATACTATTCCCTTGTGCACCTAACCCATCGGAAATTCGGAATTCCCGATTCACTTCCCAAACTGTTCACTTTCTTTCCCCGTTATAACAGAATCATTCAAAGGGATACAATTTCACCGAAGAAAAGGCATACAAAAAATGGATACAAGAAAGAAGTGTGCGTACTCTGAACCAAAATTAATAGACTGAAAACGAATCCTTCCTTGTACATTTCTATTGTCTACTTTTTACTTTGTCCTCATTAAAAGTAGAACATACTTACTACGTCTCACTACTTTTGTTACGGACTCACCCAGCACGTAGGCCGATACACATTTTTAACGGTTAATAACTTAAATTGTGTACAATGAAAAATTATAAAAAGTTAATTGTCCAAAACTACAAGATTAGACGAATCTAACAAAATCTCACTTGACTATGTTTTTTCTTACATAGCTATGATAAAGATTCGAATCAAAGTTGAAAAGTGAATAGTGCCAAAAAACCATTCGTAATAAATATACTGAGACGGTACAAAAAATGGATATAAAAAAAAAAAAGAAAGTGTGCGAGTGCGTACTCTGAGCCAACAATATTGTTCCTGACACAAGGAATCAGACAAACCAATAAATTAGGAATCAAACAAAAGCAATAAATCTTACCAGATTTCAAACATTTTCGGGTTTTCTCGCTGCAAAATTGAGGATGCTGTTGAAGGGGATGGTGGCCAGAGCTAACGGGAAAAGAAGTGAATAGTTTGGGAAGTGAATCGGGAATTCCGATGGGTTAGGTTTAGAAGAACATAGTATACGGGTCTCACAAATCCGGGTCATAAATGGATAAAGATGTGTAGTGACTATTCATTTAACCCTTAATCGGAGTTTTAACGGTAGAAATGGATGGAAGTTCATAATTTTATATCTTTTGATAATTAAGGGTTACTTTTTTCTAAAACAAAAAGTTTTGGTGTATAGATCTACCATCCCAATAAGTTTAGGGTTATTTTTTTTCATTTGCTCTATTCTTTAAGGTGCCTAAAAGCTAGTAAAGGGAATCATCATTGTTATTTGTTACCGAGGGTGGATGCTACTAGGTTCACCTCTTGACCAAAGGAAAACAAAAACAAAAGAATTTATTACACGTTATAATTAAATATTTAAACCTCAGAATTACTATATACTTAAAAATGACCAGGAGAGATGATAGGTGAAATTCGTGCTGGGGAATTGAAAATAATTAAGGGGTCATCAAGAAAACGATAATGCAGTGATAAAGATTATTGGTGGTACAGGAGGTATTATATACTCAAAACTAACAGTTAAAAGCAATATGAATGAGTACCTTGTGCCGGCGGCAACAACCTGGGTCGCCGATGGAGGCGCGTCGGAGAAGGTCGCCCGCGTTGGTGGCGTCTGGAATGGGAGGAGGAGGTGTGGTCGGTGGAGGAGTGAAAATGTCGTCTTCGCGGGTTGACACACGAAAGAAGCGGGAGGAGTGAATGAGGAAGAAGGCTGTAAAAAAAGCCTACAGACTTTTTTCCTTGTACTTCTCCACGGTAAAATTCGTCCCTACATTTTCTAAATAAGCCGGCCTCAGTCCCGAACCCGGTTTCAATTATAGCTTATTCACCGAGGACTAGTTCATCCTGTAGTCCATGGGAAATTTCAATTAAAACTGAGAAAATTTCTACTGTATCCAAGTTCTTATTACCGTGGCCATTTTCTCGTAAAATTCCATGCCAATTTTACGTGGACTTGTCCTCGTTAATGTCCTCGTTAATGTCCTCGGTCCACGCTAATGGTCCACCGTAAACAACAACTTTCTTGTAGTGAGAGGGTTTGCCACCGAAATTAAAAATAGGGAAAAAAAAGAAAAATAGAGTGTTTGCTACTAGCTAGATCGATCACTCTCCATATGTGTGTTTGATCTTTGATGGACTAAAACAACTATTAAATGAGCCAAATGAGCATGAGTACAAGGTACTTGAGCTTAGCTCATTAAACATAAACGAATGAGCTCAAGCTCGATACTAACAAACTATCTCGACTTGAAATTTTGTGCTTGAAATAAACATATGCTCGAGACTAACTCATTTGTGAACTCGTTAATGTTTAACGTCATAGCTCATTTGAAATCTTGATTTGAAATTTTAACGTCATAGCTCATTTGTGAACTCGTTAAACAATTAATATATAGTTATCAAAATTTATCTAAATAATCCCTTCGTCCCACTCCACTTATAACACTTTCCTTTTTAGGTTGTCTTACCCTACTTGCAACATTTCCATAAAGGATGATAGTTACAATTCTAAATCCACCACAATTAATAAATTAATCATTTAAAATTTCAAACTTACCACCATAACATCAATTTACTCTCTAATTTACCCACTTCTTAAATACTACTTCCGTTCCTTTTTAATTGTCACGGACCCTCATTTCACGCAATCCAATACACATTTTTAATCGTCAATAACTCAAATTGCATACAAGTAAAAATTACAAAAATTTGATATTCTAAATTTATACGATTAGACGAATCCAACAAGATCCCACTTGACTATATTTTATCTTAAATAATTGTATTAAAAAGTCGAATTAAAGTTACTCAATGAACAGTGTCAAAACACCATATGTGGCAATAAATAAGGAACGGAGGAAGTACTAATTTATCCCACCTTATTTCTCCTACCCAAAAAATGTTGCAAGTTGCCTACGATGGAGGGAGTAATATTTTCTTAAAGCTCTTTAAAAAAAACTAATGAATGAAATACACTCCATTCTTCCCGTTAAAAGTGTCTCACTTTCCTTTGTGATACGTCCCACTATAATTATCTTAGTATTTATTTATGAATTTTTTTTTTGCTCAAAAAGAAAATCTTAAATGTAATCCCATCACCTCATATCAATAATAAAGAAACTAAAATATTAATCTTTCAATTTACAGTGGGGATGATGTTTAGGAAGTCACGGGGTCGTCCGGAATCCACGGGATGTCACGAACGAATCTCTTCCACCCGATTTATTCTTCCCTTGGCTCCGATTTGTGTTCGAATATGAAGATTCGTAAGTTAGTATGATGTTTATGATCTTAAAATCATAAGGAAACTTGAATAACATCTTACCAACAATCCAAAGCCTGCAATCCTTGATCTACACACTTCCTTGGTTGGATTTGGTTGCCGGAAACTCGTCGGAAAGTCGCCGGAAGTTCGTCGGAAGAGTGTCCCTGCATTTAATTACGACTTGCATGAACGGGACTGTTTAACCCGTGTTTTGGCCATGTCGGCCCTTATACTTTATTTCCGCTGCACAATTTATATTTCCGCTGCAACTTTGATGTATTATCTTTAAATTATATATGAATGGGTTCCCATGTATGCATATGACGATGCATATTCTTCGTACTCTGTAAGAAAAAGGAGATATATGGTTTGGGTCAGCAAAAACGCGCTGAGTAAGTTAACACATAGCATGGGTTAGGGGTTTCAAAGCCTTTAATTAAATTTAATAAAAACATTTCAACAATATTTAATTTAGCCGGCAATCCGGCGGCCGCAGCCAATTTCATAAAATCTAAGCTTTTTAATATATATTTCCCGTTACGCCATCACCTCAACAATATATCATTTAGCCGGTTATCCGGCGGCCGCAGCCAATATCAAAAGTATCATTTAGCCGGTGATCCGGCGGCCTCAGCCAATTTCAAAAATATCACTTCTCAAAATATTTTTCGTTTCTTTTATAGTTCACCATTCACCAGGGCTCTTGTGACCGCAATCCTCATAACCAATATTTCCGCAGGAAATCATACAATCGCTCTTGGGGAATCTAACCCGCAAGAACTCAATACATCCTGGGGAATCTAACCCGCAGGAAAACATACCATCGCCCTTGGGGAATCTAACCCGCAAGAACTCAAATACATCATTGGGAATCAAACCCGCATGAATCATATTGATAATATCAAACTTGGTCACAAGTCCCCAATGTTTCAAATATCAGAGCCCGGATTATTTTGAAGCTATTATCTTTTAAAGAGCCCAATTATTATTTTGAAGTTAAAGCCCAAATTTTTAGCCCAAAATTTTTTTTAGAAGCCCAAGAAATTATCTTGGCCCAATAGCCTTGTTTTTATTTAAAGCCCAAACAATTTATTTCTTTCGGCCCAATATAGTGGCCCAAACCTTTTATCCTTATTTTAACCTATCCATGGAATAAATTTATTTTTAAAACCCATGGATAAACAAATGCATGCATAAAATTTTTTTTGGGGGAGATCACACATGCATATGCATACATAAATATTTACACTAACTCTTTTTATGTGAATTATCGGTGATAAGAAACAGTCCTACCTCAGAACTCGACATGACCTTGAGTCTTGGCTTAGACTAACTTAAGACTAACGTTGCCTTAGTCCTAGATCTTGATTCACTTAGGAACTCATCTTCGCGTGCTTAATGACAGAAATGGCACCTAGAAGAAAACTGAGGAAGGATCATATGCGATGATACCCGAACCTGGTTGTGAATAATACATAGGCAGTTATGGGGACATAACTGTAATCTTAAGGGGGGTAGACTGTAATACCCCAGATTTTTATCAACGTCCAAAGGAATAAAATTTATTCCGATCAATGTCGAAACATCTCCGAGAAGAAGAAAATAATTTATCACAATAAATTATTGCTCGGAAATAAAACGCCGATAGATTCAAATTCAAAATGGAATAAAAGAGGGAAAGGAAGCCCGAAGACATTCCATCAATTGAGTCAAGACAATTGGAATTAAATTCAAGAAGGAAAAGAATTTTAATTCCAAGAACCCGTGAAGTCGGAAGAAATTTAATGATACAATCGCAATCAATCAATCGGTCAATAAGTCGCGCAACTTCGGGGACGAAGTTGATTCTTAAGGAGGGTAGATTGTAATACCATAGAAATTGCCCGATATATATGTATGAATATATATATTTTGATCAATTCACTAAGTAGATTTTTAATCAAATCTATATATATTTATATGTTCAAATATGTGCTTAAAGATTAGTATATTATTTTCTACAAAACATACTTTAAAAAAATTATATATATTTGTCTTTTCAAATAAATATATGGATTTCAATATCAAGTGTAATAAGTATATGGTTCATAGAATATTTTAAATCCATATACAAGTTTATATACACATATATACCTTGGTCTTGAAATAATCTTTCCAAACATGTACACATGTATATACATGTATATATTTACATGTTTAAATTATAATGAGAATTATCTATTTTCTATATATCCTTGATTAATCATTCTACCCATATTTTTTTATGAATTATTCTAGAATGTCATAATATAATTGGGAATAATTTGACTATGGTTTGAAATTGTAGGGTGGAATATTAATCATATCTTGTCATTTTCAAATAAAGAATATATTCCTTTTTGAAGCTATGTATGACTTACAAGATCACAAAAATTCCCACATTATGATTTTTTTTAAGATAAGAATCTTAATATATATATATATATAAAAAAAAAAAAAATTTTAAAAAAAAAAAAAAAAAAAAAAGTTACTGTAGCATGCTACTGTAGCACGCTACTGTAGCATGCTACTGTAGCAGTCGGGATTTATGTGTTTTTGGGACTTTTTGCCATTTTTTTGGGTCCCAAAGGTGGGAATCTTGATCTATCACGGGTGTGGCATCTTTTTGGATGTTATGTAATCAATCCCATCCCCATTCTCAGCCATTTTCATCAATCATTCACCCCAAACTCTCCAAACACTCTCCCAAAAGCCAAACACTCTTCCGACGAACTTCCGGCGACTTTCCGACGAGTTTCCGACAACCAAATCCAACCAAGGAAGTGTGTAGATCAAGGATTGCAGGCTTTGGATTGTTGGTAAGATGTTATTCAAGTTTCCTTATGATTTTAAGATCATAAACATCATACTAACTTACGAATCTTCATATTCGAACACAAATCGGAGCCAAGGGAAGAATAAATCGGGTGGAAGAGATTCGTTCGTGACATCCCGTGGATTCCGGACGACCCCGTGACTTCCTAAACATCATCCCCACTGTAAGTTAACCTTACTATGGTTTTGGGTGACTTAAAATGCAACCGAACATAGAGATTCAACTCAAGAAAATTAACAAAAATCTGTCAACAAGAGAAAACCCTCAACGCAGTGTTTTCGTATGAATTTTTCGAACCTCTAAAGCTGCTCAAACAATAAAACTCAAAACATAAAAAGTGTTGCTAAGACTTTGGTCTAGCCTCTGTAAAAATTTCATAATTTTTCATGGTGTTTTGAAACCTGAAACTAACCCAAAACCGAAGAGTATTAAATCTGGATCTTAGAACTTTGGACAGAATTTTTACTCAATCTTGTTGGTTATTTTGACCATGGATCTAGGCCGATCTAGGATTGGAGTTGAACATAAGAATTGTAGATCTATGAGTTTAGAACATTTCTGTAAGTTTTTAGAATTTTTCGTTGAGATTTGAGCCTCCGAACTCGAGCCAATCCGATCTGCGTTAGAACCGATGTCAAGAACCTTGATAGATTTCACAATCAAACTTGATGAGCATATTTCTATTACTTCGAGTGTTCAAACCTGAAAACTCAAAACTAAGATTTTGATCCTAAAAGCTTAATCTATGTTGTGTAAAAATTTCAAAGATTTTCATCAAGTTTTGATACCCCAAATCGTATCGGACATATTCTGCGTTTTTAAGGATTGTCAAAGGATGACAGATTTCATAACCGATCTTGAGGAGCTTATTCCTATCATTTCTAGTCCGATCCAATCTTTGAGTTCTAAACAAAAGTTGTTTGAAATCATGTCTAGTATGTCTCTGAAAAATTTCAGAATTTTTGGAGATCATTTGATATGATAAAAAGTCAAATCCTTGAAAGGAGTCAAACCTGAATCCTGACAGCTTTTTGTTTGAGTCGAAAACTCGATTTTTGACATGCTTCCCATCGTTTTTCCGAAAAACTTAAAACACGAAAGTTGTTCGTTGGGATGTTTTTGAGATGCTGTACAAATTTCAGATCAATCGCCTAAGAAATGGATTTTTAAACCAAAAAAAGCGCAAACTGTGACATCGATCGATTTTTGAAATCTTTTAAACAACGATCGAGACGTTGGAATTACGATAAAGCTATATTTTTGAAAAATCCCGTTACACCAAATAAAAACATTTTTGTAAAAGAATTCTTTTGAAACATTGGGGACTTGTGACCAAGTTTGATATTATCAATATGATTCATGCGGGTTTGATTCCCAATGATGTATTTGAGTTCTTGCGGGTTAGATTCCCCAAGGGCGATGGTATGTTTTCCTGCGGGTTAGATTCCCCAGGATGTATTGAGTTCTTGCGGGTTAGATTCCCCAAGAGCGATTGTATGATTTCCTGCGGAAATATTGGTTATGAGGATTGCGGTCACAAGAGCCCTGGTGAATGGTGAACTATAAAAGAAACGAAAAATATTTTGAGAAGTGATATTTTTGAAATTGGCTGAGGCCGCCGGATCACCGGCTAAATGATACTTTTGATATTGGCTGCGGCCGCCGGATAACCGGCTAAATGATATATTGTTGAGGTGATGGCGTAACGGGAAATATATATTAAAAAGCTTAGATTTTATGAAATTGGCTGCGGCCGCCGGATTGCCGGCTAAATTAAATATTGTTGAAATGTTTTTATTAAATTTAATTAAAGGCTTTGAAACCCCTAACCCATGCTATGTGTTAACTTACTCAGCGCGTTTTTGCTGACCCAAACCATATATCTCCTTTTTCTTACAGAGTACGAAGAATATGCATCGTCATATGCATACATGGGAACATTAGGGGAAATCTTTATTTTAAATCCCTGCATTTAATTACGACTTGCATGAACGGGACTGTTTAACCCGTGTTTTGGCCATGTCGGCCCTTATACTTTATTTCCGCTGCACAATTTATATTTCCGCTGCAACTTTGATGTATTATCTTTAAATTATATATGAATGGGCTGTTTGAATATTTTAAAATAATATACCAAAACCGGGGTGTTACAATGTGGTATCAGAGCCCGGATTATTTTGAAGCTATTATCTTTTAAAGAGCCCAATTATTATTTTGAAGTTAAAGCCCAAATTTTTAGCCCAAAATTTTTTTTAGAAGCCCAAGAAATTATCTTGGCCCAATAGCCTTGTTTTTATTTAAAGCCCAAACAATTTATTTCTTTCGGCCCAATATAGTGGCCCAAACCTTTTATCCTTATTTTAACCTATCCATGGAATAAATTTATTTTTAAAACCCATGGATAAACAAATGCATGCATAAAATTTTTTTTGGGGGAGATCACACATGCATATGCATACATAAATATTTACACTAACTCTTTTTATGTGAATTATCGGTGATAAGAAACAGTCCTACCTCAGAACTCGACATGACCTTGAGTCTTGGCTTAGACTAACTTAAGACTAACGTTGCCTTAGTCCTAGATCTTGATTCACTTAGGAACTCATCTTCGCGTGCTTAATGACAGAAATGGCACCTAGAAGAAAACTGAGGAAGGATCATATGCGATGATACCCGAACCTGGTTGTGAATAATACATAGGCAGTTATGGGGACATAACTGTAATCTTAAGGGGGGTAGACTGTAATACCCCAGATTTTTATCAACGTCCAAAGGAATAAAATTTATTCCGATCAATGTCGAAACATCTCCGAGAAGAAGAAAATAATTTATCACAATAAATTATTGCTCGGAAATAAAACGCCGATAGATTCAAATTCAAAATGGAATAAAAGAGGGAAAGGAAGCCCGAAGACATTCCATCAATTGAGTCAAGACAATTGGAATTAAATTCAAGAAGGAAAAGAATTTTAATTCCAAGAACCCGTGAAGTCGGAAGAAATTTAATGATACAATCGCAATCAATCAATCGGTCAATAAGTCGCGCAACTTCGGGGACGAAGTTGATTCTTAAGGAGGGTAGATTGTAATACCATAGAAATTGCCCGATATATATGTATGAATATATATATTTTGATCAATTCACTAAGTAGATTTTTAATCAAATCTATATATATTTATATGTTCAAATATGTGCTTAAAGATTAGTATATTATTTTCTACAAAACATACTTTAAAAAAATTATATATATTTGTCTTTTCAAATAAATATATGGATTTCAATATCAAGTGTAATAAGTATATGGTTCATAGAATATTTTAAATCCATATACAAGTTTATATACACATATATACCTTGGTCTTGAAATAATCTTTCCAAACATGTACACATGTATATACATGTATATATTTACATGTTTAAATTATAATGAGAATTATCTATTTTCTATATATCCTTGATTAATCATTCTACCCATATTTTTTTATGAATTATTCTAGAATGTCATAATATAATTGGGAATAATTTGACTATGGTTTGAAATTGTAGGGTGGAATATTAATCATATCTTGTCATTTTCAAATAAAGAATATATTCCTTTTTGAAGCTATGTATGACTTACAAGATCACAAAAATTCCCACATTATGATTTTTTTTAAGATAAGAATCTTAATATATATATATATATATAAAAAAAAAAAAAAAATTTAAAAAAAAAAAAAAAAAAAAAAAGTTACTGTAGCATGCTACTGTAGCACGCTACTGTAGCATGCTACTGTGGCAGTCGGGATTTATGTGTTTTTGGGACTTTTTGCCATTTTTTTGGGTCCCAAAGGTGGGAATCTTGATCTATCACGGGTGTGGCATCTTTTTGGATGTTATGTAATCAATCCCATCCCCATTCTCAGCCATTTTCATCAATCATTCACCCCAAACTCTCCAAACACTCTCCCAAAAGCCAAACACTCTTCCGACGAACTTCCGGCGACTTTCCGACGAGTTTCCGGCAACCAAATCCAACCAAGGAAGTGTGTAGATCAAGGATTGCAGGCTTTGGATTGTTGGTAAGATGTTATTCAAGTTTCCTTATGATTTTAAGATCATAAACATCATACTAACTTACGAATCTTCATATTCGAACACAAATCGGAGCCAAGGGAAGAATAAATCGGGTGGAAGAGATTCGTTCGTGACATCCCGTGGATTCCGGACGACCCCGTGACTTCCTAAACATCATCCCCACTGTAAGTTAACCTTACTATGGTTTTGGGTGACTTAAAATGCAACCGAACATAGAGATTCAACTCAAGAAAATTAACAAAAATCTGTCAACAAGAGAAAACCCTCAACGCAGCGTTTTCGTATGAATTTTTCGAACCTCTAAAGCTGCTCAAACAATAAAACTCAAAACATAAAAAGTGTTGCTAAGACTTTGGTCTAGCCTCTGTAAAAATTTCATAATTTTTCATGGTGTTTTGAAACCTGAAACTAACCCAAAACCGAAGAGTATTAAATCTGGATCTTAGAACTTTGGACAGAATTTTTACTCAATCTTGTTGGTTATTTTGACCATGGATCTAGGCCGATCTAGGATTGGAGTTGAACATAAGAATTGTAGATCTATGAGTTTAGAACATTTCTGTAAGTTTTTAGAATTTTTCGTTGAGATTTGAGCCTCCGAACTCGAGCCAATCCGATCTGCGTTAGAACCGATGTCAAGAACCTTGATAGATTTCACAATCAAACTTGATGAGCATATTTCTATTACTTCGAGTGTTCAAACCTGAAAACTCAAAACTAAGATTTTGATCCTAAAAGCTTAATCTATGTTGTGTAAAAATTTCAAAGATTTTCATCAAGTTTTGATACCCCAAATCGTATCGGACATATTCTGCGTTTTTAAGGATTGTCAAAGGATGACAGATTTCATAACCGATCTTGAGGAGCTTATTCCTATCATTTCTAGTCCGATCCAATCTTTGAGTTCTAAACAAAAGTTGTTTGAAATCATGTCTAGTATGTCTCTGAAAAATTTCAGAATTTTTGGAGATCATTTGATATGATAAAAAGTCAAATCCTTGAAAGGAGTCAAACCTGAATCCTGACAGCTTTTTGTTTGAGTCGAAAACTCGATTTTTGAGATGCTTCCCATCGTTTTTCCGAAAAACTTAAAACACGAAAGTTGTTCGTTGGGATGTTTTTGAGATGCTGTACAAATTTCAGATCAATCGCCTAAGAAATGGATTTTTAAACCAAAAAAGCGCAAACTGTGACATCGATCGATTTTTGAAATCTTTTAAACAACGATCGAGACGTTGGAATTACGATAAAGCTATATTTTTGAAAAATCCCGTTACACCAAATAAAAACATTTTTGTAAAAGAATTCTTTTGAAACATTGGGGACTTGTGACCAAGTTTGATATTATCAATATGATTCATGCGGGTTTGATTCCCAATGATGTATTTGAGTTCTTGCGGGTTAGATTCCCCAAGGGCGATGGTATGTTTTCCTGCGGGTTAGATTCCCCAGGATGTATTGAGTTCTTGCGGGTTAGATTCCCCAAGAGCGATTGTATGATTTCCTGCGGAAATATTGGTTATGAGGATTGCGGTCACAAGAGCCCTGGTGAATGGTGAACTATAAAAGAAACGAAAAATATTTTGAGAAGTGATATTTTTGAAATTGGCTGAGGCCGCCGGATCACCGGCTAAATGATACTCTTGATATTGGCTGCGGCCGCCGGATAACCGGCTAAATGATATATTGTTGAGGTGATGGCGTAACGGGAAATATATATTAAAAAGCTTAGATTTTATGAAATTGGCTGCGGCCGCCGGATTGCCGGCTAAATTAAATATTGTTGAAATGTTTTTATTAAATTTAATTAAAGGCTTTGAGACCCCTAACCCATGCTATGTGTTAACTTACTCAGCGCGTTTTTGCTGACCCAAACCATATATCTCCTTTTTCTTACAGAGTACGAAGAATATGCATCGTCATATGCATACATGGGAACATTAGGGGAAATCTTTATTTTAAATCCCTGCATTTAATTACGACTTGCATGAACGGGACTGTTTAACCCGTGTTTTGGCCATGTCGGCCCTTATACTTTATTTCCGCTGCACAATTTATATTTCCGCTGCAACTTTGATGTATTATCTTTAAATTATATATGAATGGGCTGTTTGAATATTTTAAATTCTGAAAAACCATAGCCTTGCATCTCTTTAGTGAGCTCGGAGAAACCGTGTCTTGCTAGGGAGGTGTGGCGGTGGCATCCCGGCCTGGGTTACCAAAAACGTGGGTTCACAAGTACTGCAAAAAAAAACATTCACAAGCCTCATATCATATGAATAAATAAATTAATTAAAATTTATAACACGTTACTATCTTATCACATAATTTTATTTGGGTGAAACCAGGTATCCCCAGCCCATATTGGACCCAAGACTAATTCATCGAGGATCTGCAGGGGCAATTAAGGGCGACTCTCCCAAAGTAGTTTTTTGCATACACGGGGCTCGAACCCGAGACCTTGCTTAAGCGACTAGAGCCCCCATCCACTCAAGTCAACTGCTGTTGGTACATAAATTTTTAATTTAACCACATTTTTTATTGATCTATTTTTATTTTAAACACTAACAAACACCACAACTGCATTTGGAAAAAAAAAAAACTAGATATAGTTTCTAAAATACTACTTAAAAACTACTATAAATATTAATAATCCCTCCGGCTTTTTCAAAATGCACCATTGGTAATTTTTACACTGTTCACAGTTTAACTTTATCTCAAATTTTTTACATAATTTTGGAAGAAATAACATAGTAAAATGAGATCTTGTTAGATTCGTCTAAACTTACAGTTTTAAAATATCAATTTTTTTTATATTTTTTAGTTATACATAATTTAAGTTATTAATCGTTGAAAATGTGTATCGGCATACATGTCTGGGGCTAGTGTTGTATTTTGAAAAGACGGAGGTAGTATTATCTACTCTTACACTTAAAACTATTATAAATATTATTTATGCCTTCTCAATTTTTAATTTTTCAAACATAGTTCTCCTTTGGAAGATACAATTCTTCAATGATCACCCGATCCTCGAAGGATTAGTATTGGGCCCAATGTGTTACCAAATTTATTTTTTTTTCAAACATAGTTTGTAACACCCCGGTTTTTTGTCACCCAGGTCGGGATGTCACCGCCACACGTCCCTAGTAAGACACGGTTTCTCCGGCTTACTAAAGAGATGCAAGGCTAGGTATTTCAGTATTTAAAATATTTAAAATATTTGCAAACAGCCCATACAATATAAATTCAAAAATAATAATATCACAATGCAGCGGAAATAATATTTAAGTATAATATTGCAGCGGAAATGTAAATAAGACCGACATGGTCAAAACACGGGTTAAACAGGCTCGTTTATTCTATAGTCTAATGTAAGAATTTAAAAATAAAGTTTCGCAAAATATAATTCCCCCATGCATGAACGTGCTCATGTTTGTTCCACATACTCTGTAAGGAAAGGAAAAATAAACGGTTTGGTTAGCACAACTTGCTGAGTAAGTTAACACATGCATGATCGTAGTGTTTAAAAGCCATTAATTTAATATTTACATAAAAATATGATAATAAGCCATAAATAATTCAACTTAATTATCTAACCAATTTGCATAGTTATTTCATGGCACTAGTCAATAATACATTTAGCACAATTTAAAAATGAAAGCCATAATTAATTTAAACAAAGCATTTAACAATTTAAACGACAACGATAAATAATCCAATTTAATTTAAATTCCCCATTACATCCCCGATTTAGTAATTTCAAGTGTTTCACGATTGCATTGCGATCTCGCCAAGTTTAGCCGGAAACCGGCGGCCGCAGCCGTATCTGCCATACCCAGTACCACTCCGGAGCCTCGGGAAACCCATATGGATATTCACGAGAGTGTAGGTCATATATCTCATGCCGTTTTGGCAATATCATATCTCAATTTTCGCGCGGGGTCACCATCGTCCATAAAGGCACGAAGTGAAGCAGTTAGGGGCACCCTGCAGAGCACTCACCCCTAATTTTAATTTATCAAGTTTGTAAGGGGATTTATTTCAAAAATTCTGATTTCACTTAATTTATTTAGAAAGAGATTTCGGTTCGGTTCAACCCTAAAGGCTAATTCCATCGTTTCAACAAGATTTCAAGATTTGACTCCGGTAAACCGCTGTTTACTCTAAAATTAATTTAAAATCAGATTTCAGTCTAAAAATTCTGAACATTTACCACTGACTCGGAAACACCGAGATGAACAACTTTCGTGTTTTAACTTTTTTAATCCAAGATACCAAAATAGGTCAAAAACATCGATTTTTGTAGAAACATTAATCTGTCCGAATTTATCATACAGCAGTTCAAGATTTTCAAGATCTACCATAGCGAATCAACTCCAAACTTAACGAAATTTTACAGAGACCTTCTTAAGACATTTTTCTACAACGTTCATATTCAGCTAAAGATCTAAATCGGCCTAGAACCCTAGTCAAAAACGTCATCAAGTTCAGACCTAAGTTCTGGCAAGAATTTCAAGATTCAAATTTAAACAGTTCGGTTCCGGGTTGATTTCAGATACCAAATCATCACGAAAAATTCTGAAAATTTTACAGAAGATAGATCTAAGCCTTAGAAACGTTTTTTGAGTTTTAAGTTTTCTCGTTTGAAGACTTTTAAGGGTTCGAAAAAATCATACAAAGTCGCTGCGCCGGTAAAAATCCCATGTTGACAGATTTTTGAAATTCTTGATTAAGCTTTTAGATTTAAGTATTTTAATTACTCCCAAAATCATATAAGTTTCAACTTACAGATTTCCAGTCGTCCGGGAACGTCGATTTCGGAGGCGTGGCTTCCAGTCCACCGTTTATCTTCTCCGTTCGTCGGGTTCTTCGTTCTAGATCCGATTCGGGGTGTAGAGAAGAAAAAGAAGGAAGTTAGGATTCGTTTTCGAATCGTATATGGAACAAGGATCGGATCGAAACTTACCACGACGTTTGAGATCTTCCGAATTCGTCCACGACAGCCCTCGCCTTGGTTTCGTGCCTCCGACGACTCCGGGATTAGGGTTTTCGAACGTATAGGGAGTATGGATGTTTTGAAAAGTGTTCGGGGCTTTCAAGAGGGGTTATTTATAGGCAGACACGACCTAGGGACGTCCAAGGTTGGCCTTGGTGAGTCTTGAGCCGAAAGGTGTTCAACCGAAGTCGGAAAATCCGGATTCGGGCGAGTGAATCTCACAACCGGCGAATCTATCGTATGGCGCGGTCGTGGCGTGCCAATTGGCCTTTCACCGCACGGCCACCGCGCGGCCCACGCCTGGACTTCGGTCTGGGCGGTTCGTGCGATCCGTCGTGCCTTTCCTCCTCTCTTTCGGACTTCTATCCCCCTATGCTCCCGGATTCCGATTTCCGGGCCATCTTCGGGTTCGTATTCCGTATCGTCATTTCCCTCGGATTTAAATTTATGTTTGGACTCGAGTTTTCGAATCCATGGGTGTCGGGTACACGTGTAACAATTTATTTATCTTTATTTAATTCTTTTTATTTAATTAAATT
Source organism: Hygrophila difformis (assembly GCA_030278955.1). Lineage (NCBI taxonomy): Eukaryota > Viridiplantae > Streptophyta > Magnoliopsida > Lamiales > Acanthaceae > Hygrophila > Hygrophila difformis. Next base: position 40,402,851 of record JAOANR010000002.1, on the reverse strand, counting down.
CCTTTAATTCCTTTTTAAGTTAAATTTCATTTCTCATTTCCTTACCTTTATTTATTTATTTGCTGTATTTATTTATTTATTGTATTTATTTTATTTATTGTATTCATTTTATGTTGGAAAATTCTCGGGTATTACAGTCTACCCTCCTTAAGAATCAACTTCGTCCTCGAAGTTGTGTTTCGGCTTTTTCTCGTGCTAAGGTATTTTTGGTTGTTTTATTATTCCGTGACTGAACGTAGAGTTAAAACTTCTAAGCTGCCTATGTACCCTGTGAAGGGATCAAGCCATAACATAGTTCAAAACAATTTGAATTTGTTTGCTTGTTTACAAAAATGCACGAAAAATACACGGTAAAATACGGATATCACACCGCGTATTACATCCTCTCCCCCTTAAGATTGCAGTTATGTCCCCATAACTGTGTACGTGTCGGTTTGGAACAGTGTCGGATAGCGTTCCCTCATATCGGATTCTACCTCCCAAGTTGTCGTTTCACTTTCGTGGTTCGACCAAAGAACTTTTATCATTTTGTCGGTTTTGTTCCTCGTTACTCGCTCCTTAACGTCTAGAATTCGCACTGGGACTTCTTCATAAGTCAGATCCTCATCGAGTTCGATTACTTCTGGTTGAAGTACATGTGTCGGGTCTGGCACATACTTCTTTAGTTGTGAGACATGGAAGACATTATGAACTCGATCTAGTTGTGGCGGTAAAGCCAGTCGGTAGGCCAAATTTCCGACTCGTTCTAGAATCTCTTAAGGTCCTATGTATCAAGGACTCAACTTTCCTCGTTTGCCAAAGCGCATCACCCCCTTCATGGGTGATATCTTTAGCATGACCCTATCTCCCACTTGAAATTCTAGGTCTCGTCGTCTCACGTCAGCGTAACTCTTCTGACGGTCTTGAGCGGCTCTAATTTTTCCTTGAATCACCTTGATTTGTTGAGCCATGTCTTCGATAAGTTGTGGTCCCACTACCACAGACTTATCGTTTTCTTCCCAGCTCAACGGGCTTCGGCACCTTCGTCCATACAACGCCTCGAATGGTGCCATGCCAATGCTAGCATGGTAGCTATTATTATAAGAAAATTCGATTAAGGGTAAATGGGATTCCCAATTTCCCTTAAATTCCAACACGCATGCTCTCAGCATGTCTTCTAGTGTTTGGATTGTTCTCTCGGTTTGACCATCCGTCATCGGGTGGAATGTGGTGCTCATTTTGATTTGAGTACTGAGAGCTTTTTGTAACTCCGTCCAAAAGTGAGAGACAAATCTACTGTCTCTGTCGGAAATGATGTCATGTGGTACCCCATGTCGTCATACCACATTATCAACGTAGGCTCGGGCCAATTGGTCCATAGTCCACGTGTCTTTCATCGGGATAAATATGGCTGTCTTCGTTAGCCTATCCACAATCACCCAAATCTTATTCATGCCTTTAGGTGATCGCGGTAATTCCGAGACAAAATCCATTGAGATGCTATCCCACTTCCAACTTGGAATCTCTAGTGGTTGCATCAGTCCTAAGGGTTTATGTCTCACTGCCTTAACCCTTTGGCAGGTGAGGCATTTCGCCACGAAGTCTGCCACTTCCTTTTTCATTCCCGGCCACCAATAGATCTTCTTTAGATCTTTGTAAAGCTTGTCACCTCCGCGATGCACTGAATATGGCGTGTTGTGCCCTTCCTCCATCAACCTTTGCTTCAACTCGGCACATTTATGGGGCACACACCATCTCCCTTTGAAGCGAATGCTTCCATCCTCGTGGACAGCAAATCCTATTGCCTTTCCCTCGGCAATATACTCCTTTATCTTTTCCAATTTTGTGTCGCCCGGTTGGGCGAGCCTAATCTCGTCCAAGATTGGAGTTCCTACGACCATGGCATTGATTGTGTCACTCACTGTGCCCGGATGCACAAGTTCCAAATCCAATCTTGCCAACTCCATGTACAATGCCGGCGGAATTACCAACGAGTTTCTCACTTGTTGGGTTTTCCGACTTAGGGCATCGGCTACCACATTCGCCTTCCCCTCGTGGTAGGATATCTCCAAATCGTAGTCCTTAATAAGTTCCAACCACCTTCGCTGTCTCAAATTCAACTCCTTCTGAGTGAATATATACTTCAAGCTCTTGTGGTCGGTGAACATTCGACACTTCCGCCCATAAAGATAATGTCTCCATATCCTTAGAGCGAAAACGACCGCTACCAACTCCAGGTCGTGTGTCGGATAATTTTCCTCGTGAGGTTTCAGTTGGCGTGATGCATATGCAACGACTCTCGAGTCTTGCATCAAGACACAACCTAAACCTTCCTTCGAAGCATCGCTATAAACTTCGAAGTCACCATTCTCTGATGGTAGTGTCAATACGGGTGTGGTTGTGAGTCGTTTCTTCAGCTCTTGAGACGCTGTCTCACAAGCCTCTGTCCACACGTATTTTAATCCCTTCTTCAGTAGCTGGGTTAAAGGTCGTGCGATTTTCGAAAAATCCTTCACGAACCGTCTATAGTACCCGGCTAATCCAATGAAACTCCTTATCTCAGTTTGGCTCTTTGGGGTTGCCCATTCAGTTACGGCAGAAACGTTTGCCGGATCCACTGAAACTCCATCAGCGGATACTATGTGTCCTAGAAATGCTACCTCCTCCAACCAAAAATCGCATTTCGACAATTTTCCGTATAGCTGATTCTTTCGCAAGGTCCCTAACACTTGGTGCAAGTGCTGGGCGTGCTCTTCCTCGCTTTTCGAGTAGATCAGGATGTCATCAATGAACACCACTACACACTGATCTAACAGCTCTCGAAATACGTTGTTCATGAGGTTCATGAACATTGCTGGAGCATTTGTTAACCCAAAGGATAACACTGTGAACTCGTATTGGCCATATCGAGTTCGAAACGCCGTCTTCGGAATGTCTTTCTCGGCGATTCTCAACTGGTGATACCCAGATCGTAAGTCGATCTTCGAGAATACTGAAGCTCCCTTCAGTTGATCAAAGAGATCCTCAATTCTCGGCAAAGGGTATTTATTCTTGATAGCCACTTGGTTCAATCCTCGATAATCTATGCAAAGACGTAATCCTCCGTCTTTTTTCTTAACAAATAAAACCGGTGCTCCCCAGGGGGAAGTACTCGGCCTTATATACCCTTTTTCTAACAGCTCCTCGAGTTGGTCCTTTAACTCCTTCATTTCCAATGGTGCCATCCGGTACGGAGCTTTTGAGACAGGCTCTGTGCCCGGGATGAGATCTATAGTGAACTCAAGATCTCTCTCAGGTGGCATTCCCGGGATATCTTCAGGAAACACATCCGGGTATTCTCTTACCACTGGTATGCTGTCAACCTTGTTCTCTTCCGCCTCAAGGTTGTGCACGTAGCACGCATATAGCTCATACCCCTTACGCATCAAGTTACTTAGTTTGAGTGCACTAACGATTTTGTTACTCTTCTTAGGGGGCTGAGAGTAAAAGATAACTCTCTTTCCCCTACTTTTTGACAAGGTGATCTTTTGCTTTTGGCATTCGATCACCGCCTTATACTGGGATAACCAATCCATCCCCAGTATGATGTCAAAGTCTCTTAAGTTAAATTCTACTAAGTTCGCGAAGAATTCTACGTTCTTTATCACTATAGGAATTCCGTTATATCGTTTAGAGCAAGATACTACTTCTCCAGAAGGCAATTGAATTCCTAAGCTAATTCTCTCGCACTTAGGTAGATCTAACTCATGCACCCTTCTTGATGCTATGATTGAGCAACTAGCTCCAAAATCAAATAGAACTCTAAGGGGTGTATTCAAAACATGAAATGTACCTGCCATCACTTCTCCTTGTGCAGGCACGTCCGCTTGGTTAACCACGTTGAGCCTCCCCATAGGGCGTCCTTGGTTGCCCTGCTGATTCGCATTCGGCTGCTGATTTTGCTGTTGGTTTTGATTCTGCGGTGGCGGAGGTCGTTGGTTCTGGTTCTGATTCGGCGGCCTAAATTGGTTCTGAGGGGGTCTATACCCCTGGTTATTTCCGTTCCGCCCGTTTTGGTTCTAAGGCTGTTCCGGCCCCATGACCAAATCTTCCCTCCTTGTTATATTCTCGATCCTCGTCCGGCAATCCCGACGAATGTGACCCATTCGACCACATCGGAAGCAGGCGCCCTGTTGAGGGCATCCCCTCGCCAGATGGGGTCGTCCACATCTTGGGCAGGGTGGTACCGGTTCTTCTTGGTTAAACCTCCTTCCATTGTTGGTTTGCTGTGGCCTATTCGGCCCTCCTCGTCGCTCATTTCTGCCCGGGTTGTTCTCGCTTCTCGCGTCTCGGTTCCTCTTGTCTTGAGGACCCCGGCTTGACTCCCCACTCACTCTCCTTTTCAGTTGCTGCACTCGCGCTACTGCCACAGCGCGATCGTACATTGCCTGCAGATCAGGGTAGTGCACCCCTGCGATCACCTCACGTACTGCCAGGTTCAGTCCCATCTCGAACTTTTCTGCTTTCTCCGCATCCGTGGGTACTAGCTTTGGTGCAAACCTTACTAGCTCCTTGAAATGAGTGTAGTACTCCTGCACAGTATGGCCTCCTTGCTTCAGCGACAGGAATTCCTCATACATTGCTGATTTAGTACTCAAGGGATAGAATCGATCCCTGAGCAGTTCCATCATTTCTGCCCATGAATAGGGCTCGTCGTCCTCCGTCAGTTTGGCTTGTGTCGCCTGCCACCAGTCGTCCGCTTCGCCTCCCAAGTAGTACGAAGCGACGTGCACTCTCTCTCCTTCCGGACATTTGACTGCTCCCAGCAGCTTGTCGAAGGTCCGGATCCACTCCTCTAGTTTAGCTGGATCCTCCTCACCAGCGTAGTGGGGCGGCTGGTAAGGATTCACCATTGCCAAGTAGTTGGGGCGAGCCTGAGGCGGAGGTACCGCCGCAGCTTGCCCTTGATTGACTTGCGCATTTCCTAGCGCAATCAAAACCTCTTCTATCGTCCGAAGACGATCGCCCACATTGTTCGGTGCGGGGGCGTCCTGCGCACCTTGGGGTTGTTCCTCTACAGGTTGAGCCGGTTCCGTGACATTTGGAGGTGTTTCAGTAGTAGTTTGGGGAGCGGGTTGAGTTCTTCCTCTTCCTCTGGGTGCCATTCTGTTACAAATAGGGTGGATTAGGACTTGTGAAATTAACATATAGTCTAAACAATTTTTATAAATATGTATGTGTTTGTAATTTCGCACGTGGTGCTCGATCGAACTAAGAAGTGCCGTACGCTTCTGGGTTTTATTTTATTTTATTTTATTTTATTTTATTTCAATTTTTTTTCGATTTATTATAAATAAATCGGGCATTTTATTTCCTTAAAAGAAATTTTAGTACAAGCGAGAAGGTATACAAAAGTAGAAATATTTTCCTAGCAAAATAGTATCTACTATAAATAGAGTCCCTGGCGTCTCAAGACGTCCTCCGGTGGGGTAGCGGGATCCTCCTCCGGGTCTTCCTCCTCCGAACTTGGCGGCAGTAGATCGTCAAAGATGGTGTTCAAGTCTTGTCCATGAGCATCGATGTGTTCCTTCAGTATTAGGTTTTGCGTAGTGAGGGTTTGGACTTGGCGTTCGAGTTGGTTTATGCGGTGGTGATCCGCCTCTCTTAAGTTGCCCATGTGGTGCAGATTTGCCTCCAATTGAGTCATACGATGTTTCATTTGTTCTATGGTTTGTTGGGAGTCAAAGTGAGCGTTTATCATTTTGATCATCAAGTTCATCATATCTTGACTAGCCATCTAGCGCAAGCAAAAGATCTAAGTTAATATTCGCCAAGATTCTAGGTTAAACTTCGCCAAGATTCTAAGTTAAATTCGCCAAGATTCTAAGTTCTTTAAATAAAGGAGATGCAATATGCAAATTCAAATGATGATTTCCCCCCAAAAATAATTCATGCAATATATATATTTCTTTCCATGGGTTTTAAACTAAAAATTCATTTTCATGGAATTAATGCTTAAAAATTTAAAATAATATTTAAAATCCTTGGACCTCTATATCGGGTCAAAATAATTATAATTTGGCTAAAAATTATTTTGGGCTAGGAAAGTTTAAAAATAATAATTTGGGCTTCAATAATAATAATAATGTAAAAATGATCATGGTTTAAAAATAATAATCTAGCAGTTTAAAAATAATAATAATTTAAAAATAATAATGGGTTTAAAAATACTAGTTTAAAAATATCCGGGCTCTGATACCAACTCGTAACACCGCGGTTTTTGGTCACCCAGGTGGAGATGTCACCGCCACACCTCCCTAGTAAGACACGGTTTCTCCGGCTTACTAAAGAGATGCAAGGCTAGGTATTTCAGTATTTAAAATATTTAAAACATTTGCAAACAGCCCATACAATATAAATTCGAAAATAATAATATCACAATGCAGCGGAAATAATATTTAAGTATAATATTGCAGCGGAAATGTAAATAAGACCGATATGGTCAAAACATGGGTTAAACAGGCCCGTTTATTCTATAGTCTAATGTAAGAATTTAAAAATAAAATTTCGCAAAATATAATTCCCCCATGCATGAACGTGCTCATGTTTGTTCCACATACACTGTAAGGCAAGGAAAAATAAACGGTTTGGTCAGCACAACTTGCTGAGTAAGTTAACACATGCATGTTCGTAGGGTTTAAAAGCCACTAATTTAATATTTACATAAAAACATGATAATAAGCCATAAATAATTCAACTTAATTATCTAACCAATTTGCATAGTTATTTCATGGCACTAGTCAATAATACATTTAGCACAATTTAAAATGAAAGCCATAATTAATTTAAACAAAGCATTTAACAATATAAACGACAATGATAAATAATCCAATTTAATTTAAATTCCCCATTACATCCCCGATTTAGTAATTTCAAGTGTTTCACGATTGCATCGCGATCTCGTCAAGTTTAGCCGGAAACCGGCGGCTGCAGCCGTATCTACCATACCCAGTACCACTCCGGAGCCTCGGGAAACCCATATGGATATTCACGAGAGTGTAGGCCATATATCTCATGCCGTTTTGGCAATATCATATCTCAATTTTCGCGCGGGGTCACCATCGTTCATAAAGGCACGAAGTGAAGCAGTTAGGGGGCACCCTGCAGAGCACTCACCCCTAATTTTAATTTATCAAGTTTGTAAGGGGATTTATTTCAAAAATTCTGATTTCACTTAATTTATTCAGAAAGAGATTTCGGCTCGTTTCAACCGTAAAGGCTAATTCCATCGTTTCAACAAGATTTCAAGATTTGACTCCGGTAAACCGCTGTTTACTCTAAAATTAATTTAAAATCAGATTTAAGTCCAAGAATTTTGAAAATTTACCAATGACTCGGAAACACCGAGATGAACAACTTTCGTGTTTTAACTTTTTCAATCCGAGATACCAAAACAGGTCAAAAACATCGATTTTTGTAGAAACATTAATCTGTCCGAATTTATCATACAGCAGTTCAAGATTTTCAAGATCTACCATAGCAAATCAACTCCAAACTTAACGAAATTTTACAGAGATTTTCTTAAGACATTTGTCTACAACTTTCATGTTCGGCTAAAGATCTAAATCAGCCTAGAACCCTAGTAAAAAATGTCATCAAGTTCAGACCTAAGTTCTGTCAAGCATTTCAAGATTCAAATTTAAACAGTTCGGTTCCGGGTTGATTTCAGATACCAAATCATCACGAAAAATTCTGAAAATTTTACAGGATATAGATCTAAGCCTTAGGAACGTTTTTTGTGTTTTAAGTTTTCTCGTTTGAAGAATTTAAGGGTTCGGAAAAATCGTACAAAGTTGTTGCGCCGGTAAAAATCCCATGTTGACAGATTTTCAAAATTCTTGATTAAGCTTTTAGATTTAAGTGTTTTAATTACTCCCAAAACCATGTAAGTGTCTACAGATTTTCAATCGTCCGGGAACGTTGATTTCGGAGGCGTAGAGAAGAAAAAGAAGGAAGTTAGGATTCGTTTTCGAATCGTATATGGAACAAGGATCGGATCGGAACTTACCACGACGTTAGAGATCTTCCGAATTTGTCCACGACAGTCCTCGCCTTGGTTTCGTGCCTCCGACGACTCCGGGATTAGGGTTTTCGAACGTATAGGGAGTATGGATGTTTTGAAAAGTGTTCGGGGCTTTCAAGAGGGGTTATTTATAGGTAGACACGACTTAGGGACGTCCAAGGTCGGCCTTGGTGAGTCTTGAGCCGAAAGGTGTTCAACCGAAGTCAGAAAATCCGGATTCGGGCGAGTGAATCTCGCAACCGGCGAATCTGTCGTGTGACGCGGTCGTGGCGCCCCAATTGGCCTTTCACCGCGCGGCCACCGCGCGGCCCACGCCTGGACTTCGGTCCGGGCGGGTCGTGCGATCCGTCGTGCCTTTCCTCCTCTCTTTCGGACTTCTATCCCCCTATGCTCCCGGATTCCGATTTCCGGGCCATCTTCGGGTTCCTATTCCGTATCGTCATTTCCCTCGGATCTAAATTTATGTTTGGACTCGAGTTTTCGAGCCCATGGGTGTCGGGTACACGTGTAACAATTTATTTATCTTTATTTAATTCTTTTTATTTAATTAAATTCCTTTAATTCCTTTTTAAGTTAAATTTTATTTCTCATTTCCTTACCTTTATTTATTTATTTGCTGTATTTATTTATTTATTGTATTTATTTTATTTATTGTATTCATTTTATGTTGGAAAATTCTCGGGTATTACATAGTTAACATAAATATGATAGGGGATGGGAGTACATTTGAGATTATTTCAAATTTATTCTTGATAAAATGTCTTCCAAACTTAGTGGTTGGTCTTGTAAATATTTGAGCTTTGCAAGTCGTATCACTTTGATCAAATCCGTCCTCCAATCCTTGGTCATCTATCCCATGCAAGTCATGAGGATTCCCCGAGGCATTATCCTTGAGATGGAACGACTATGCCAAAACTTCTTGTGGGGTTCTACAAATGATCATAAGAAAATCCACTTGGTTGCTTGGGACCTCATTACCAATGACATGTAAGCAGGGGGTTTGGGCTTTCATTGCCTTACCTCTCTCAATGATGCCTTACTTATGAAGAGCTGCTGGAGCGTATTAACCCGCAAAACCACCTGGACAGACCTTCTCAAACCCAAATATGGTTAGAAGCGCCATAAATTCAAACAACAGGCTCAATCCCCCTCTCCCTTTGCCAAAGATTTGATGAAAATCTGGCCCAATTTTCTTCCTTTGGTGGGATGGAAAAGAGTCAATGGTAAGGATATTTTGTTTTGGTGTGACCAATGGTTTGATAACAACACTCTTTTGCAGGACCTCGCCTTGCGTCCTCTCACGTATTTGGAGATGGATCGAACTCTAGCCTCTTATGTCAAGGATGATCACTGGAACTTTGGAGACTTGATCGAGAGTCTCCCCATTGATGTCCTTCATGCCATCATCGATATCACTTCTCCCTCGGCAGCTGCCCAAGACGACCTTCCTCTCTGGAAACCATGCCCCAAAGGCAATTTCTCTATTAAGAGTGCAAGGGAATCCCTCGCCCCACACCAGAATCCTCTTACTCATCCATCTAAAACCTGGAAGCTCATTTGGAGGTGGCCTTGCCCCCAACACGTGAGAGCCTTCCTTTGGATTTGTTATCATAAAAAAATCCTAACAGACACTAGTAGATACAAGAGGAATCTTAATCCAGACGACAGCTGCTGGAAGTGCGGCACCTCTGAAAGCCCTATCCATGCCCTAAGAGATTGCCCTTCCTCTTCTCAATTCTGGCTGAAACTCGGTTTCTCCAAAGCTACTTTCTGGTCTACTCCCATCCGTGAATGGATTGATAACAACCTTTGCAGCTCTATTGGCAACCCCGAAGCCACTACCTTGGTAGTCAGTGATTGGTTAATTTTGAAAGCAAGATGAAAGGAACTCTATGGCCACGACACTCCTCATTGGGATTCTCTTCACACGACCATACTTAGAAGCAGCAGTACCGTCACCTCATCCCTTGCAGAATCTAAATCTATCGGCAGGAAAACATGGAGGTCCTCTCGAGCGCGTTGGTGTAAGCCACCCGAAGGTTGGTTCAAACTTAATTCTGATGGCAACTCTAACTCTTCTTTCAGCACAGCAGGTGGTGTTATTCGAGATTCTGATGGGGCGTTGGGTCAGTGGTATCCGCGTTAAGAAAAACTCTATGAATACCCTCCTAGCCGAGGCATGGGGCATCTTACTTGAACTCCAAGAGGCTTGGGACTTGGGAATCACTAAGTTAGAAGTTGAAAGCGATTGCAGCCAATCCATCAACCTCATCAGCTTTAATTCTAATACTTACGAGGAATTCACTGAAATCTTTTCCAAAATTCAACAAATGAAGACTTGGGAGTGGCAGCTCACATTCACACTAATTTCCTAGAGAGATCAACACTGTTTGTGATCTCCTTCTTCGTGATAGGCATATTCATTTTGGCACCGAGCATCTCACCCGCCCCCCGACCTTGTTCGGGAAGCTTTGACACGTGATTGTATGGGCTTGTCCCATTTGTACCATCTCTATAAATGAAAGGCTTCGCCCCCCTTTTATTGGGAAAAAAAATTATGATAGGTCATGTTTGGCAATTAGCCGCTAGCGATGAATTGATTACGTGGTAATAAATTAGGCAAATTATTAGTTGTTAATTACTCTATCCGTCCCACTTGTATTGTCTCATTTTAACTTTTGACACCGTTAATTGATCAACTTTGACCTAATGTTATCACAATTATATGAACGAAAATATAGTCGAGTTCGGTCTTGTTGGATTCGTCTAATCGTGTAATTTTTAAATATATATTTTTTATAATTTTTACTTTCTCTACATTTTAAGATATTAACTGTTAAATAAATATATTGGACTGCGTGTCCAAAAGGGGACAGAGGGAGTAATTATGACAAACTTTTTTATTATAATGAGATGAAATTCAAAATACTATTTCTGTTAGTCAATTTAAAAAGCAGTTTGAATATTTTTTAAGTTATGATTAGGGGTGGGAATAGGCCAGGCCAGACCAGGCTTGGCCTTATACGGCCTAGGCCTACCTAAGCTTTATAAGGCCTGAGCCTGGCCTACTACCTGTAATAGGCTTAGTTTATAGGCCTAAGCCTGGCCTTTTTAACTAAATATGCCAGGCTTTAAGCCTTTAGGAGCCTATTTAATAAATTTTTAAATTTTATAAAATATATATTAAAATATTCAATAAATAATAAATAATTTTATTAATAAATTATAAAAATTATATAAAAAAATTAAACATGCCGGCCTACTAGGCTAAATAGGCTTTTTGAAAGGTCCGGCCTAGGCCTATATGCCTATAAATATATCTAGGCCTGGCCTATTTGATAAAAAGGCCAGGCCGTAGGCCCCTGTCGGGCAGCTTGGCCTATTCCCACCCCTAGTTATGATGTGTTTTCTTAAAAAATTAATTTATATTTCAAATAAACTCATTGAAAATAAATGTTTACTAACAATCCCATAAAAAGGAAAAAAAGAAGATTAGTAATTAAAATAAAGTCTGCAAAGGGAAACCCTTGGCCGGCCGGTGTGGAGATGCTGGAAGTTGAGCCCTAATTTTCCTCTTTTCTTCCGGTGCCTCCTTGTCAATATGTAGGACGCGGCCATGGAGGACCACGGCGGAGATCCGCCTGATCCTCCGGACTCTAGGGGCACCAAGAGGCCTCGACCCTCGTATAGTGAGACGCTCCGGCACGGCGCCGGTTTTGTGCACGTTCAATATGATAGAGAGGCGGAGATGTTGAACGGCGATCCAAGTGACATCACCAAGACTGTGGTTAACGGTGTCATCAAACTTACCCTCTCCCCGGCTTTTAAGGCTTCCCTTCTTCGCAAATGGCGGTTCGCTGTTGTTCTCAAGGTTGTTGGCAGATCTGTCTCCTACAGGGTCTTGAAATCCAGACTCCCCAAATTGTGGCCAGGATCTGCTTCTGCCCCTCTAATTGACCTAGACAATGGATATTTTGTGGTTAATTTTTCCACAGAAGATGATGCCCTGCATGCTGTCACTGCTGGCCCGTGGATGGTGCAAGGTTGCTATATGCACGTCCAAAGATGGGATGAACATTTCAATCCTGTAACCCACCAGATCTCCTCCATTGTCACTTGGATCAGAGTACCTCATCTCCCCCTCCATCTCTATGATAGAAATATTGTTCATGATATCGACTCTGATGTAGGGGAAGTCATTAGTATTGACTTTAATACCGACAAGACCGCCCGTGGAAGATTTGCTCGGATTGCAGTCCGGATCGATGTGGCCAAACCCCTGAAGACTAGCGTTATTGTTGATGATTGGGTCGCAAGAATTGAATACGAAAATATGCGTCGGATTTGTTTTCATTGCGGGAGATTTGGCCATACTAAGGAATCTTGTCCAGAAAATACGGCTGCCAATCCAAAGCCGACAAATCAAGAAAATCCCCCCTATGGCAATCAACCAAATGCGGCTATAGCTCCAGGTTTTGGTCCCTGGATGATTGCACAAAACCGCCGGCGACCTCAGAGGCCTCCCCCCACGCCCACTAATGATCCCCCACCTCCTTCTCATATTCGCACTCGTAATCGTTTCAACTCTCTTGTGGAGCAGATTGATCAAGACAACTCATTTGATGCCAGTCCTTGCCCTCCTCTAAACCGTCGTATGGATTTGGACCATGTGCCGCCTGCACTTAACAATTCTTCTCTTCCTTCCAATACTTTCAACACCCCGATCCACAACATAACTCCTATTCCTTCCATCCCCAATCGCAGCAGGAGTCCCTCACCAGATGGCCCTAATACCTCCGGGCACTCCCCTCCTTGGATTCGTCAAGCATCCGGTACCTGGGCACAAAAGCTCCCATCTTCACTCCCCTAGGGGAATCATACAGTCGTGAGAGTGACGGATCCGTCCACCCAAGTTAGCAAACGGGTTAAGGGTGCCGGTGGTGCGTGGGGAAGACCTCGGATCACAGCTCTTGCCCTTCAGACATTCCGTTAGAGGAATTGAGGGATCGAGCATCCAGCCTGCCTCCCTGATGAGCGGGATCAGTGCTACACCAGAGGGAATTTGAAGATCTCAATTGAAGAAATTCCACTTCGGAGTGGCAGAGTGTGTTGGGAGGGTTCTCCGGGCGGTTGTAACGACCCGAATATTCTAAACCGAATATTTTGTATCCCAAATAAACAAATTCAAATTGTTTTGAACTACGTCATGGCTTGATCCCTTCACAGGGTACGTAGGCAACTCGGAAATTTCAATTCCGTGTTCAGTCAAACAATAATCAAACAACAAACAATCAACAATCGAACAATAATTTAATAACACAATATCGCAAGATAATAAAGTAAACAAAAGGACCCTAACTCTTAGCGCGAGAAAAGCCAAAACACAACTTCGAGGGCGAAGTTGACTCTTAAGGGGGGTAGACTGTAATACCCCAGATTTTTATCAACGTCCAAAGGGAAAAAAAAATTATTCCGATCAATGTCGAAATATCTCCGAGAAGAAGAAAATAATTTATCACGATAAATTATTGCTCGGAAATGAAACGCCGATAGATTCAAAATTCAAAGTGGAATAAAAGAGGGAAAGGAAGCCCGAAGACATTCCATGAATTGAGTCAAAATAATTGGAATTAAATTCAAGAAGGAAAAGAATTTTAATTCCAAGAACCCGTAAAGTCGGAAGAAACTTAATTACACAAGTTATTGCGCGGGAGGCAAAAGACGACGAATTGGAAGCCGACGAACCCGAGACCAACGGACTTAAGATTTCAAACATGAAATTCATTTGAGTCGAGATAAATTTAAGATAAGAATTTATGATCCGAGAATGACCCGAAAAATCGAGCCCGAAAACGTAGGAGGACAGAAGTCCGAAAGAGAGGAGAAAAGGCCCGACGGGATTGCACGACCCAGTCCGGACGCACGGCCCAGACCAGGCCGCGCGCTCTCCGCGCGGGGTTTGGCCTAACCCCGCGCCAACCACACAGGCAGCTGTACTTGACGCGTTTATGCGATTTTCTTGCAAAAAATTCGACCCTCCACTATGGAAACTCGATCACAATCGGAGGGAAAGGATTGTGGACGACTTATGGCTGATCCAAATATCCAAAAACACATGATTTCAGATTCCATTCACTCTCATTAGACCTCATTTTCTCTCCTTTGTTCATCGAATCAAAAACCCCAAGTTATTGAGTTGTGTTTCACTTCCAACGAGCAAACCGGAGCAAGAAGGACGTGGAGAGGAAGTGTTCAGACCCTAGATAGTGGTAAGATGAAGTCTTGAACTTCGTTTCATAGTTTTCGTCGGATTTAGATTCTAACTTATGGTTTTTATTCTCAAAAACACAAATCGGAGCCAAAGGAAGAAGAATCGACTTGAGGAGATTCGTTCGTGATATCCCGTGGATTCCGGACGACCCCATGACCTCCTAGACATCATCCCCACAGTAAGTTAATACTTACTTGGTTTTGGGTGACTTAAAAAGCAACCAAACATAGAGATTTAGAAACTCAAAAATCTGTCAACACGAAAAACCCCCGGCGCAGCGGTTTGGTGCGAATTTTTCGAACACCTAAAACTGCTCAAACGGAAAAACTCAAAACATGAAAAACGTTCCTAAGACATAGATCTAGTTTTAGTAAAATTTTCACAATTTTCCATTGTGTTTTGATATCCGAAAATGGCCTCCAATGAACCTGCCCTAAAAGTCGAACTTGAAACTGTGACAGATTTGAAATCGGACCAAAACCCCTATTTCGAGAGTTCAAACCCCAAAACTCAAAACTAGACTTTTGATCCTAACACATTAAAATATGTGGTGTCAAAATTTCAGCTATTTTCATCAACGTTTGCTACCCCAAAACGATCCGAATATAAACTGCTTTGTAAAATGTCTTCGAAAATCTGACAGTGTAGATGTCCGAACTTGATGAGCATGTTCTTATATTTTCTAGCCCGAATTGATCTTCACAATCTAAATGAAAGTTGTAGAAAATCATGTCTAGTATGTGCATATAAAATTTCAGAATTTTTGGAGTCCATTTGATGTGTCAAATTGCCGAGTTTTGAAGCTTTGTCAAAATCTGAAACCTGACAGCATGCTACTTTGGTGAAGACTTGATTTTTGGCTTGTTTCCTTAACCCGGATCAAGAAACTTAAAACATGAAACTTGTTCGTCTCCGTGTTTTCGAGTTACTGGTGAAATTTTAGAGTTTTCGGACTTAAAATGAAATTTTAAATAATTACGGAGTAAGACAGCAACTTGTGTAAAGTTATATTTTGAGAAACTTGTGAAATTTGCGAAATGTGCTATTACCTTGCGGGTTTGATTCCCCAAGGGCGATTGTATGTTCTCCTGCGGGTTCGATTCCCCAGGACGTGTGTTGATTCCTATGGGTTCAATTCCCTAGGATGTACTTGAGTTCTTGCGGGTTCGATTCCCCAAGGGCGATCGTTTGTTTTCCTGCGGGTTCAATTCCCCAGGATGTGTGTTGATTCCTATGGGTTCAATTCCCTAGGATGTACTTGAGTTCTTGCGGGTTCGATTCCCCAAGGGCGATCGTTTGTTTTCCTGCGGGTTCAATTCCCCAGGATGTGTGTTGATTCCTATGGGTTCAATTCCCTAGGATGTACTTGAGTTCTTGCGGGTTCGATTCCCCAAGGGCGATCGTTTGTTTTCCTGCGGGTTCAATTCCCCAGGACGTGTGTTAATTCCTACGGGTTCAATTCCCTAGGATACGTTTAAACTCTTGCGGGTTCGATTTCCCCAAGATCAAATCATATAAAATCATACTGAACGAAAGTGAAAGAATGAAAATCCTGAAATACCTAATCGTGAAGTAACGGGAAAATTTTTAAGACATGAATGTTTTCCTTATTTAAGTCATACCTTTAAATTATGCCTTGCAATTATTTTACCATGTAATTTGAAGTATGATCATGTGAAATCCTTGTGTTAAATTATGCCATTTAATTTTTAGAGGATGATTAACTCAAATTGTGAATTACCTACAAGCATGTTTTATTAAATTTAAACAAAGGCTTTGAAACCCCTTGATCATATTAGGTGTTAACTTACTCAGCACGTTTTTGCTGACCAAACCACATTTCCCCTTTTTCTTTCAGAGTATGAGGATTATGCATCATCATATGCATACATGGGAACATTCGGGAAAAACTCTATTTTAAATTCCGGCATCTAATTACAACTTGCATGAACGGGCCTGTTTAACCCGTGTTTTGGCCTTGTTGGCCCAGTATTTAAATTTCCGCTGCATTACAATTATATATATGTAAATATTACATTCCGCTGCAACTTTGATATTATTATTATTTTTTTTATTATATTATAATGGGCTGTTTGAATGATTTAAATTCTGAAAAACCATAGCCTTGCATCTCTTTAGCAAGCTCGGAGAAACCGTGTCTTGCTAGGGAGGTGTGGCGGTGACATCCCGGCCTGGGTTGTCAAATCCGGGGTGTTACAAAGTGGTATCAGAGACCGGACTATTTTTTTAAAACTAGTATTATTATTTTTAAACTATTACGAGTATTATTTTAAACTAGTATTATATTTAAAAATCCATTATTATTTTTAAACTAACATTTTTTAGCCCAAATTTTTTTTCTAAGCCCTAACTTTTAGCCCAAATTTATTATTTTAAATCCCAAACCTTTTGAGCCCAAAATTTATTTTTCCTAGCCCAAATCTTTAGCCCAATATTTAATTACTATGTTGGCCCAATTATTTTGGCCCAATAACCTTGTTTTTACTTAAAGCCCAAATAATTTATTTCTTTCAGCCCAATATAGTGGCCCAAACCTTTTTATCCTTATTTTAATCTATCCATGGAATAAATTTATTTTTAAAACCCTTGGATAAATAAATGCATGCATTAAATTTTTATTGGGGGGATTACATATGCATATGCATACATAAATAATTGTGCTAACCTTTTTATGTGAATCGTTTGTGATACATAACCTTCTCACTCTAATGTTTGACTTGACCTTGAGTCTTGACTTAGAAGCGCTAACTCGAGACTAAACTTTGCCTTAGTCCTAGATCTTGATCACTTAGAAACTCATCTTCACGCGCTTAATTACAGAAAATGGCACCTAAAAGAAAACTGAGGAAGGTAAGCCCAAACGACACTGACACTGACCTCCCAAACGCACCTAACAACAATGAGGTTCCTCCGAACGTAAGAGATCGAGCGCCTTCTATACCCAACAACATGGAAAAACGTCTAAGGACTATGGAGGAGGTCCTTGTGGCATTAGGAAATGCTGAGGTGCATAGAGCACAAGCAGCAGTACCCCCACCAGTAGCCCAAGTCAACTACTTGGCATTGGTAAACCCCTACAACCCACCACACTATGATGGGCAAGAGGATCCCGCCAAACTAGAGGAGTGGATCCGTACCTTTGATAAACTTTTGGATGCTATCAAATGCCCTGACAAGGAAAAGATATACGTGGCGACCTACTACTTAGGAGGTGAAGCCGACGAGTGGTGGCAAAACCTTCGAACGAATTCAGAGGGAGATAAAGAAGCCTACACTTGGGAAGGACTTAAGGAAGCTTTGAGAGAAAGATTCTACCCACTGAGCACCAAGACTGCGAAATACGAGGAATTCATCAACCTGAAGCAAGGTGCACAAACAGTGCAAGAGTACTACACCAAATTCAAAGAGCTAGTACGATTTGCTATGAGGATAGTACCAACCGATTCTGACAAGGCTCAGAAATTCGAGATGGGTCTGAACCTTAGTATCCGGGAGATACTTGCAGTAGTACAATTCACAAACCTACAGACGGTTTATGATCGAGCTGTAGCAATTGACCGAATCCAACAACTGAAGCGCAAAGGAAATGGGGAGTCGAGCAAGGGCTCGCAAGAATTTGAGAAAAAGAATCGAAACAATAGCAATGGCAATTTTAAGAAGAATAATGGTCAAGCTGGGTTCAATGAGCCAAAGGAGAATAAGAATAAAGTTTTAAATAATGGGAGAAACAGCATACGTCGTACAGTCATACCACGTTGCCCGCAGTGCCACCAAGCCCATTTGGTGCGCGAATGCCCAAGGCGCGGGACTTGTTATAGATGTGGTGGGGAAGACCACATGATTAGAGAATGCAATGTTCGTGAGGAGAGGATTGAGAAAATGCTAGATTTGGTAAACCCTCAAACAGAAGAGCCGTAGGACGATTGAACGACATCGATCAAGCGGACTTGCCAGCTCAGTGAGAAATTGTTGTATACAACGTTACCCAACCCTGAGTCAAACCGATCCAACAACAGTTATGGGGACATAACTGTAACCTTAAGGGGAGGAGGATGTAAAGACCCGAATATTCTAAACCGAATATTTTGTATCCCAAATAAACAAATTCAAATTGTTTTGAACTACGTCATGGCTTGATCCCTTCACAGGGTACGTAGACAACTCGGAAATTTCAATTCCGGGTTCAGTCAAACAATAATCAAACAACAAACAATCAACAATCGAACAATAATTTAATAACACAATATCGCAAGATAATAAAGTAAACAAAAGGACCCTAACTCTTAGCGCGAGAAAAGCCAAAACACAACTTCGAGGGCGAAGTTGATTCTTAAGGGGGGTAGACTATAATACCCCAGATTTTTATCAACGTCCAAAGGGGAAAAAAAATTATTCCGATCAATGTCGAAATATCTCCGAGAAGAAGAAAATAATTTATCACGATAAATTATTGCTCGGAAATGAAACGCCGATAGATTCAAAATTCAAAGTGGAATAAAAGAGGGAAAGGAAGCCCGAAGACATTCCTTGAATTGAGTCAAAATAATTGGAATTAAATTCAAGAAGGAAAAGAATTTTAATTCCAAGAACCCGTAAAGTCGGAAGAAATTTAATTACACAAGTTATTGCGCGGGAGGCAAAAGACGACGAATTGGAAGCCGACGAACCCGAGACCAACGGACTTAAGATTTCAAACATGAAATTCATTTGAGTCGAGATAAATTTAAGATAAGAATTTATGATCCGAGAATGACCCGAAAAATCGAGCCCGAAAACGTAGGAGGACAGAAGTCCGAAAGAGAGGAGAAAAGGCCCGACGGGATCGCACGGCCCAGTCCTGACGCACGGCCCAGACCAGGCCGCGCGCTCTCCGCGCGGGGTTTGGCCTAACCCCGCGCCGACCCCGCGCCAACCACACAGGCAGCTGTACTTGACGCGTTTATGCGATTTTCTTGCCAAAAATTCGACCCTCCACTATGGAAACTCGATCACAATCGGAGGGAAAGGATTGTGGACGACTTATGGCTGATCCTAACATCCAAAAACACGTTCAGATTCCATTCACTCTCATTAGACCTCATTTTCTCTCCTTTGTTCATCCAATCAAAAACCCCAAGTTCTTGAGTTGTGTTTCACTTCCAACGAGCAAACCGGAGCAAGAAGGACGTGGAGAGGAAGTGTTCAGACCCTAGATAGTGGTAAGATGAAGTCTTGAACTTTGTTTCATAGTTTTCGTCGGATTTAGATTCTAACTTATGGTTTTTATTCTCAAAAACACAAATCGGAGCCAAAGGAAGAAGAATCGACTTGAGGAGATTCGTTCGTGATATCCCGTGGATTCCGGACGACCCCATGACCTCCTAGACATCATCCCCACATTAAGTTAATACTTACTTGGTTTTGGGTGACTTAAAAGCAACCAAACATAGAGATTTAGAAACTCAAAAATCGGTCAACACGAAAAACCCCCGGCGCAGCGGTTTGGTGCGAATTTTTCGAACACCTAAAACTGCTCAAACGGAAAAACTCAAAACATAAAAAACGTTCCTAAGACATAGATCTAGTTTGTGTAAAAGTTTCATAATTTTCCATTGTGTTTTGATATCCGAAAATGGCCTCCAATGAACCTGCCCTAAAAGTCGAACTTGAAACTGTGACAGATATGAAATCGGACCAAAACCCCTATTTCGAGAGTTCAAACCCCAAAACTCAAAACTAGACTTTTGATCCTAACACATTAAACTATGTGGTGTCAAAATTTCAGCTATTTTCATCAACGTTTGCTACCCCAAAACGATCCGAATATAAACTGCTTTGTAAAATGTCTTCGAAAATCTGACAGTGTAGATGTCCGAACTTGATGAGCATGTTCCTATATTTTCTAGCCCGAATTGATCTTCATAATCTAAATGAAAGTTGTAGAAAATCATGTCTAGTATGTGTATATAAAATTTCAGAATTTTTGGAGTCCATTTGATGTGTCAAATTGCCGAGTTTTGAAGCTTTGTCAAAATCTGAAACCTGACAGCATGCTACTTTGGTGAAAGACTTGATTTTTGGCTTGTTTCCTTAACCCGGATCGAGAAACTTAAAACATGAAACTTGTTCGTCTCCGTGTTTTCGAGTTACTGGTGAAATTTTAGAGTTTTCGGACTTAAAATGAAATTTTAAATAATTACGGAGTAAGACAGCGACTTGTGTAAAGTTATATTTTGAGAAACTTGTGAAATTTGCGAAATGTGCTATTACCTTGCGGGTTTGATTCCCCAAGGGCGATTGTATGTTCTCCTGCGGGTTCGATTCCCCAGGACGTGTGTTGATTCCTATGGGTTCAATTCCCTAGGATGTACTTGAGTTCTTGCGGGTTCGATTCCCCAAGGGCGATCGTTTGTTTTCCTGCGGGTTCAATTCCCCAGGATGTGTGTTGATTCCTATGGGTTTAATTCCCTAGGATGTACTTGAGTTCTTGCGGGTTCGATTCCCCAAGGGCAATCGTTTGTTTTCCTGCGGGTTCAATTCCGCAGGATGTGTGTTGATTCCTATAGGTTCAATTTCCTAGGATGTACTTGAGTTCTTGCGGGTTCGATTCCCCAAGGGCGATCGTTTGTTTTCCTGCGGGTTCAATTCCCCAGGACGTGTGTTAATTCCTACGGGTTCAATTCCCTAGGATACGTTTAAACTCTTGCGGGTTCGATTTCCCCAAGATCAAATCATATAAAATCATACTGAACGAAAGTGAAAGAATGAAAATCCTGAAATACCTAATCGTGAAGTAACGGGAAAATTTTTAAGACATGAATGTTTTCCTTATTTAAGTCATACCTTTAAATTATGCCTTGCAATTATTTTACCATGTAATTTGAAGTATGATCATGTGAAATCCTTGTGTTAAATTATGCCATTTAATTTTTAGAGGATGATTAACTCAAATTGTGAATTACCTACAAGCATGTTTTATTAAATTTAAACAAAGGCTTTGAAACCCCTTGATCATATTAGGTGTTAACTTACTCAGCACGTTTTTGCTGACCAAACCACATTTCCCCTTTTTCTTTCAGAGTATGAGGATTATGCATCATCATATGCATACATGGGAACATTCGGGAAAAACTCTATTTTAAATTCCGGCATCTAATTACAACTTGCATGAACGGGCCTGTTTAACCCGTGTTTTGGCCATGTTGGCCCAGTATTTAAATTTCCGCTGCATTACAATTATATATATGTAAATATTACATTCCGCTGCAACTTTGATATTATTATTATTTTTTTTATTATATTATAATGGGCTGTTTGAATGATTTAAATTCTGAAAAACCATAGCCTTGCATCTCTTTAGCAAGCTCGGAGAAACCGTGTCTTGCTAGGGAGGTGTGGCGGTGACATCCCGGCCTGGGTTATCAAATCCGGGGTGTTACAGCGGTAGTGCTGCTCGCGGTTTGCATCCATTGGGCTGATTCGGTGCCTCTGTATATCAATATGCTGTTGAAGATGCCCCGATTGGCGAAGTATGTATTCCTGGATTCTGATTCGCGTTTGGCGTTCTTTCCGACCCTCTCTCCGCCGCTGCCCTGATTTGGGGGCATTCTGTGCTCTGGGGTTTCTTAGGCTTCAGTTCGTTGTGTTCTGTATTTTGGGTTTTTTGGGCCTCTTTTGTTGGCCTGGGCCTTTCTATTAATGTGATTGGGCTTGTTCTGGGCCAATCCTATTGGGATGGTTTGACAAATTCGTTGGTGATCTTCACTTGATTGTTAGGCCTAGGGGTATAAACGAGCCGAGCCGAGCTCGAGCCTGGCTCGGCTCGGCTCGGCTCGATTAAGTAAAAATTCGGCTCGGCTCGAACTCGAAGCTCGACGAGCTTTAAAAACTTGAGCTCGGCTCGAGCTCGACATAAAAAAGCCGAATTCGAGCTCGGCTCGAGGCTCAAATAAAGCTCGAGTTTTTTCTTTTTTTTTTTGTTTTTTTGTTTTTTTGTTTTTTTTTTAACATTGACTCTCATATACTAATAAATGTGTGTAGGGGCTCAAATCACATAAGTTAAAAAGATGGATAAAGGGGACATTACCACTGGACCAGGTCTCCATTCCCAAATTAAGCTCGATATAAAATTAGGAATAATTATCAAATTATTAAATAATGAGCTTAAAAACTTGAAGGATTGAAGTTTAATAGATTTAATATATTAAACTATTCCTAGTTCATACTTCTAACCATAAAAAAGAAAAAATAGAAAATAAAATTTATAGGAGTAATAAATAGATTATACATTTACTATGTATAATTAATATGTATATATATATATATATATTCGAGCCTATTATCGAGCTTTCGAGCCGAGTATTGGTTAGCTCGGCTTGGGCTCATTAACCTTCCGAGCCGATCTCGAATTCGAGTCGAGCCTTTTCGAGTCGAGCTTTGTTCGAGTTTTAATCGAGTCGAGCCCGAATATTTTACGAGCCTATCAGTCTCATTTACACCCCTAGTTAGGCCACTTGTCTCAGTCTGTTTTTCTTGTATCATCATGAGCTTCTCTTGATATAATAATGGCTTCGGCCCTCCATTTCTCCCGAAAAAAAAAAAGGAAAAAAAGACATTTTTTTGTGGAATGAAGTTGGTGAGTTCATTGGTGTATACTTCATCTGTTCTCATATAAATGCACCATTCTTGCATTTCACGCCGTCTAGGGGTGTAAATGAGACTGATAGGCTCGTAAAATATTCGCGCTCGACTCGATCAAAGCTCGACTCGAAAAGGCTCGGCTCGAATTCGAGATCGGCTCGAATATTAATGAGCTCAAGCCGAGCTAACTAATACTCGGCTCGAAAGCTCGATAATAGGCTCGAATATATTATATATATATATTAATTCTTTCTTAAAAATATAGTATATTTTCTTCATTAACAAATGTGAGGAAGAGGAAGTTCAACAGTAAATTCACTCGTCCTTTTATTTAATACATAGTACATTATATTTTATTATGGTTAACACTAAATCAAAAAAACTAAATCCCAATCTCCTTCCAAATTGGGATTATTATATGGAATTATGAAAAGTTTAATATACTTCTACAGAACTCCGTCTTTCAAGTTTTTAAGCTCATTATTGAATAATTTAAAAAATTTTAGTCTTGAGTCCAATGTGGTTTAGAGATACCCGGTTTCAAAAAAAAAAACTGAAATTTATGTCAAGTTTTTTTAGCCATTCGAGCCGAGCTCGAGCTTCAATATATTGTGTCGAGCTCGAGCCGAGCTCAATTTTTAAAGCTCGTCGAGCTTCGAGCCGAGCTGAACTTATATATAATCGAGCCGAGCTCGAGCCTGGTAAAGCTCGAGCTCGGCTCGGCTCGTTTACACCCCTAACGCCGTCCAAGACATATTTTTAAATGTTTATAACTCAAATTTTATATATGTAAAAAATATAAAAATTTGATATTCTAAAACTATGTGATCAGACGAATATAACAAGATCTCACATGACTATATTTTTTCTCATATAACTATATCTAAAAAATTAGTCAAAGCTACCAAATGAATAGTTATTATTATGCAAATGATTCACTTATATGAGAACGGAGAGAGTACTATTTTCACAATGTGCCTATTTTTATTTTTCTTCCAACACCAACAGTGAAATGGTATATTCATTCGACATGCTCTATGAAACACCGAGACTCCATGACCACCGTGTGAATCGCCTAACCCCAGTCCCCACTACTCCGAACGTGTGAATCGCCTAACCAAACACCGAGACTCCATGACCACCGTCCACCGTCCACCGTTCCGCCACCGTCCACACGCCAATTGACCGGTCCTAGGTTTACTGAGAGTGATTTGTACTTGTATAAGAATATGAAAGCAAAATGCAATTCATTACGGACTACAACAAGCTAAAGCAGAAATTCAAGCGCCTATGATGTTAAGATCGGAAAAAGGGTTTTGATTTTAGAATCCCATTGATCTTGGATTTCTCCGTAAGGGTTTAATTGAAATCCCTTGGGAATATTACGAAGTCGCTGGCGCCTTTCAAAGTATTTCAATTTTTGGTGTTGTTTTCTTGTTTAGATATTATTCTATTTTATTATTATTATTTTTTTAATTGGGTTGCTATAACGAATAACGAATATTGCATCATTAAATCCTATCTTTTGTGGTTGCCAATCCCCTTCAATCTCAGAGTAGTCCCCCACCCCGCCCCCTTCTTTTGCTGTTTCCCTTCTCTGTTTGTTCGCCTCCTTTGCTCTTTCTCAGCCACAATTTCTAAATTTATTACACACACCTCTTCCTCCTCTGCTGTCTTCCATCGGGACACTCTCTCTTGAAAACCCCATTTGCTGACACATAATTTATTGGGCCAGCGGTCACATCCCATAGAGAAAGCAGCGTACCAAGAAGGTTTGAAATATGCAGCCTTCTACGGTGAGTCAAGAGCCCACAAATCCTATTCAGATTGTGTCAAATTTGGGCTCTTTAGTGTTCAATTATTCCAGGTGCAATCCCGATGTGAGCTCCGCACTTTTGTCCAACTACTTGTACTTTGATGTCAAGAAGAAGCCGAGGACGGTGGCTTCATTGGGTCTGAGCAGTAAAGGTTCCGGCTTTAGTATTAGAAGAGCATTGAATGAATTCAATAGGGCTGTGAAATTCCATTGTGAGAGAATTCCCCTTGGTTTTGCCTCGGTTGGGGTTGATCCTGGTGAAAATAATGGGTGTGGAGATGAGGGCAATGGGGTTTCCGAGTCCGAGGGTGTCCCGGTCAATGGTGTTGTGTCTGATGCTCCAAAAAAGGTCTTGATATTGATGAGTGATACTGGAGGCGGTCACAGAGCTTCTGCTGAGGCGATTAAGGCAGCTTTTAGTGAAGAGTTTGGGGATGATTATCAGGTATACTACATTTCTTTGAATTTAAATGTGAACAATTATCCTTCTCTTGGATGATTTTTTGCACCAAATTGATTAGAGAAGCAAGTGCAAATTGGACTACATCTACTACAGTGTGAAGGAAATAAGATTATAGGTGTCATTCTTTGAGCCTTTTTTTAGCTAACTGTGACTTGATTATTCTTATTCATTTAATAATTGACGGATGCGACAAATGGGCTTGTGCTATGTTTATTTGGGGTTGTTTTTGTGGGAAATGTTTAGATGTTGCTTTACCACTGCTGAGAATATTAAAGAATCATTGCAATGGTGCCAATGGAATTCACGTGCAAATTGTTTTGTTTGTTTTTGCATTGTGCAAAGTGTTTATTTGTTGAGTATCAGACTATGTTCTCAGTGGTAAAGAGTTTCTTCTACAGGTATTTATCACTGACTTGTGGACAGATCATACACCATGGCCCTTTAATCAGTTACCCAAGAGTTACAACTTCCTTGTGAAACATGGAACCTTGTGGAAAATGACTTATTATGCTACTGCTCCCCGTCTTGTTCATCGAACCAATTTTGCTGCCACGTCAACTTTTATTGCCCGGTGAGTATGTCTCAGTTTTATCCCAACACTATATTTGGCCATACAACGAAAATTTTGCAGTTGGGGTAGGAGGTGAGGTATTTGATCTGAAAATTAGCCGGCTTGTACTTATATTTCTTGCCGCGTAACCCGAAAACTAGTAGAGGCATGTTGGAGTATTTATTACGCTGATAATGCTACCATCGTAGCCGATCTTCTTTCCTAATTATTCCGTGCTCTGTTAGTCTGTTTATTTCCCAATACAGTTGGCAGTTTTCCTTCTGATGGATGGAGGTTGGACTTCATTTTGTTAGGTTACCTGAAAATACAAATGAATCATATCTGGCATATGAAATGTATTTGTTTGCTTAGAATATAGGCAAAAAGTTGGCTTCTTGTCATGTTGTGCAGATTGCAGGAATTAGATCCAATACTTGAGTCGTTATGGTTTATGTAGTTGAAATTCGTCAAGTTTTGATTGATTGTTGTGTTGATCATCATTTAATCCGGCTTGGCATATGTTTTTCACCCAAACCTTAATATCATTATCCAGGGAGGTTGCTAAAGGATTGATGAAGTACCAGCCAGATATCATCATCAGCGTACATCCTTTGATGCAACATGTTCCTCTTCGAATTTTGAGATCCAAAGGTCTATTAAAGAAGATTGTTTTCACAACAGTGGTAACAGACTTGTCCACTTGTCATCCAACTTGGTATGGTTAGCAGCTGTTTTCCCCATTGTAGTGCCACTGATATGGATTCAATATGGATTTATTTGATTGTCATCACATGGTAGGTTTCACAAGCTTGTGACAAGATGTTACTGCCCGTCAGAAGAGGTGGCAAAACGTGCACAGAGAGCTGGTCTTCAGCGTTCTCAAATTAAGGTCTATGGCCTTCCTGTGCGGCCTTCATTTGTGAAGCCTGTTCGCCCAAAGGTTAATTTCTTCCCCCTTTCTGCACGTGTTTCTATTTTAATTCCTAGATTGTATCTCTTTCAAAGTGAATAATTGGTTCATTTTATTATCATAGGTTCCTGTTTATTCAAGCATTTCACACTTTCCTTGAAACACTCGTATAGGCCTCTACCATTATTCTGAATTCTGAAGTCTCTTAAAGCTGTTTCACATGTCTGCTATGTTTCCTGTCTTGAGCTGGAGTATATATATATATATACTGTCCTCTGGTCATATTCCAAAAGGTGCATCCAAGTAAAATTCTTTTGCTGAATGGCAAATTATGCACCTATGAAATTGTTACATTTAGGTTATGTTTGCTTGAAAATCGAAATAAATAATAATGAATTCTTCCATTATTTGGGTCCAGTAAAGGATTTGACAATAAATTTGAAATTCACAATACGACCTAGTTATTTACTTTATTATTTTGGATTTCAAATCACTCTTATTTTGGAATCACTTATTGAAATCCTTAAATGCAAATTCAAATTCACATGCGAACTGATATTGAGCATGGCTGTAGGATGTATTGAGGAAGGAGATTGGAATGGATGAGCACCTCCCGGCAGTCTTATTAATGGGTGGTGGTGAAGGTATGGGTCCAATTGAGGCCACCGCTCGTGCTCTTGCTGATGCATTATATGATGAAGCAAATGGAGAACCTATCGGTCAGGTTCTAGTGATTTGTGGCCGAAATAAAAAGCTAGCCAGTAAATTGAAGTCCATCCCTTGGAGGATCCCTGTGGAGGTAATAATTCTTCGGAATTTCCAGATTTCCGATGGTTTCCTTGAATCCAACAAGTCAAGATCCCATCATTTCACTTTTCCTGTCTCTAATTCTCTTGTTCTATTTAAGCCTGCCCACCTTCGCAAGTTTGAGTATTCGATATAACTTTTATGAATTTAGGTGAAGGGTTTCGTCACCAAAATGGAGGAAGCCATGGGCGCTTGCAATTGCATAATCACTAAGGTATAGTTCTCGTTGGCCGTTGCCAAAATTACGTTCTACCATATCGTCTGGAGAAAACTAATTAACTAGCCATTATTTCTGCAGGCTGGGCCGGGAACGATTGCAGAGGCTATGATTCGAGGGCTGCCTGTCATCCTAAATGGTTACATCGCTGGCCAGGTAATCCACAGCTCGCCGAATTTTCCTTGCATAGAACAATGAATTTAAAGAAGAAACCTTTTTTGTTTTTCCTTAAAAATTCTTAGTAAATATATAAGTCTGTGGCGGCATTGGTTATTTGACTCGGCCTGAACTGAATTGCAGGAAGCTGGGAATGTTCCCTACGTCGTCCAAAATGGATGCGGGAAATTCTCCAAGTCCCCCAAAGAGATAGCAAACATTGTGTCCGAATGGTTTGGTCCGAAACAAGCAGAGCTCATAGCCATGTCCCAAAACGCGCTGAGGCTTGCAAGACCAGATGCAGTTTTCAAGATTGTCCATGATCTCCATGAATTGGTCAGACAGAGAAACTTACTACCTCAATTTTGTGCTGCTTGATTACAGATTAGCTCTCTTGTTGAGAATATTTGGAAAATACAAAGTTCCTTCTGTCGGAACTTCCAATCCATTCTTGAAGATATGTGCTTCGATTGATTGACATGTTTATCATTTCAAAATACTAGAACAAATTTTTGTCCTGGAAGTATTTTAATTTTAATTCAACGCCATGAATGAATCCAATGTTAATTCCCATTTAATAATCCTGTAGTTGGGGTTTGGAATCCTACACACTAGGAAAGAGTGGTGAGATAAATAGGAGAAATAAGGGCACGAGGACTTGACCACCAGGTAAATCTCCATCACCTCCCCATAACTCATTTGATTTGATTTCTACTTTTATTTATTTATTTTTTCTTTTCTCACTTTTAAAAATAAAGAAAAAGACCCTTAAAAAACTCATTTAATCCTCGTTTGATCTCTCTCATCTCTTTATTAAGTTTTTGCTTCATAAAATACATGCAGGTCAAGAAGTGTTAATAGAAGTCTTTATTAAACAAAATCTATAAATACTAAAATAAGATTAAAAAGGGAAAATGTAATTCATTTTAGGTATTAATCCAACATCCAAAACCATCTAAGATTCTAAGTTCCAAAAATAATAATTCAAAATAAAAATGACAATTCTAAGACACCCAAATCAACACTTATGATTTCGACTCTTTAAAAAAAAAATCAACACTTACGAGTTCATTCAATGCAATCTGATTTTGATAACAACATATTACTATAATTAATTCTTAAAATTTCTAGTGAAAAAAAAACTCCTATGAGAGGTTGGGTGGTCATGCAGGGATATTACTATGATTCAGTGCGTGGGGCTACCCTACTATTTCAGCCGACAGACAATCCAGCTAATGTTTTTTTTTTTTTATATTACCAATGGCATAACTAATATCTTCACACTACGTTTCTGTAACTACTAAACAGAATTATGCTTCCTTCTACTCTAATTCATTTAATTATATAGGAGTACTACGTAACACAATTTGATCACATGGGTTTTATCAAAATGCACAAGACAAGCCCTTTTCCTTACCCAAAGGAACAGACGAACAGTGGCAAGTGCCAGTAGAAATCGAGATTAGTGCAGAATTTCGAAGACCCAAGAACAAGATGAAAACTTTTTGCCGTTTCAAGCAGGCTGGCCGCTGGCCTGGCAGCGGCGCATACACGCACCACCACATGGCCTTTTTTGACTTCAAATTTCAGCTTATTTTCACCTTTCCTTACAATAAACGACAACTCGCATAGCTAGCAACTAGTCAATTTTTGTTGGACACGAATTAATAATACTTCGTAATATTCAATTCTCCTCCTAGAATTGAAACTTCCGCATTGAATAGTTAGAAACCCTTTTTTCTTTTTTGGGGGTGGTGTTCCTCATTCTCTATTCTCTAACATCGAATTTGTTTCAATTTGTTTCATTCTGTTGCGGAAGTGTACCCAAATTAGCCAAATGCAGCAAAATAAATAGACACAGAGCATTTACGTGGTTCGGTCAAATCGACCTACATCCACAGGCAAAAGGAGAAACAAATTTTACTATGAGGGAAAATATTACAAAAGGGTTTGGACAATAATTCCCGGATCCACAAAACCCACTCAACAAATGTTGACTCCTCACAAAAGAAGAAAGCCTACCAAAACACCCTAACACTCTCTGGGCCAATTTTGCCCACTAAATTCAGCAGACAGAAGAAAACATTGGCTGCTTTGCTAATGCCTCTTTGTTGCTGCTCTCTTTGTTTTGGTGTGTCTTTCTTCAGCAAGAATAGCAGGTATTTATAGGGCCAAGTGCAGGGATGGGAGAGGCTGTGATTGCCTTCAACCCCCAACCCCCAACTACTATAATTATTGCACTACCTTACCTGCCACATTAAAGGAGCACCAGCTAACACATTCCTTTGTTCTTGGTTTTTGTTTCTCGGATTTCTTGGGAATAATGGGTTGGAGGTATAAAGCGGGGTTGGGGATGATTGGGGCTTTTGTGTTGATATGGGTTACGGCTGCTGAGGTTACCCAGGTGAGGTCTTTGATATTGTAATTTCAATTTTGTTTACTCGTATCTAATTTGACGATAATTAGGTAATTAGGATTTCATTTCTGTGTTGTAATTCTGCCAATTTCCCTATTTCGTGTCTAAATTTCAGCAATTCTAAGGTTCTTATAAGGCTATAGAGCTGCAATTTGCCAGGGAAGATAATTAACAGTACTAAGTTTTGCAGGAAATTTTCACGGGATACATGCAGCCGTTTGCTTTGACATATTTTTGGATCTCTTTGATGGTAGTTTTTCTCCCAATAGCATTTTGTAGAGATTTCATGTGTAGATTTTGGAACAGAAATTGGGTTAATAAGAGTTCTGGTAGTAATGATCTCTCATGGTCGTTAGCTACGTTCGATTTTCCTCATATCGGGACAGGGGATGATTCCGAAGTAGCTTTGAAGAGGTATTTTATGACAGACAGGCGTTTAAGTGCAACGGAAGCAGGAGAGCCTTTATTGTCTCCGGAAGATGAATTTGAAGTCATTGAAAAGGGGCATGAGAATAGCACGTCGGATGTAATAAAATGCAGCCTTTATCTTGCCCCAGTATGGTTTATAACCGAGGTGTGAAATAATGCCGAGCTTTATCTTATTTAGAAACCTTTATGCTGAATATAATGAGATGTATAGGGACAGGAACGTTGAACAACAGTACCCCGTTCAGAAAGAAAACGAAGAAGGGAGGAATCATAATATTCAAGGGCATTATCAGTCCGTAAAGTGCGAATAGGGTAAGAAAACTGGGTACGAATCATGGTGGCAAATTGAGTATACATAGTAGGTAGCTCAGAAAGACTTTTTACGAAATAAATCCACGTAAAACGAGAAAAATTATCAATAAAAATAACAAAATAGCGACAACCACTCATAGATGCAACATGAGATGGACCCCAAATATCAAAGTGCACTAAATAAAAAGGTTTTTCAGCAGTACATGGATTTTGGGAAAAAGAAAGAGCAGGTTGTTTTCCAAGTTTACAATGCAAGCATTGGAAAGACTCAAAATGACCTGGACCTAAAAGACATTGATTATGCAAAAACTGAACTTTATTTGAAGAGGCATGACCAAGACGAAGATGCCACTGGAGACTGGTGGGCAGGGAGGTAGTGACAGTAGAGATATGGCGAGAAGGAGATGGGTGGAGAAACTCAAGTTCAAATAATCGGTCCATCTTGCGTCCCTTCCCAAGAAGTTGACCCGTTTGAGAATCCTGAACCTGCGCACCAGAAGGGGAAAACAAGACAGTAAGACCACTATCAACAAGTTTTCTAACAAAAACAAGGTTTAAAAAGCCAACTGAGGTATACAGTAAGTATAAGGAAGATGAATAGAAGAGGATGATACAGTGCCAGTGTGGGTGACAGTCATATGGGTACCATTGGCAGTGTGGATAGGAGGCAATGAGGAAACAACAGAGGAATATGACAAAATACCAGAATCAGATGTCATATGATTGCAACATCCATAGTCAAGGTACCTGGGAGAGTTACCTGAACGGGCAGATAAGGCAGCATTAGAGCTTAAAACCTGTTTGATAAGGGCTTCAATATCCTGGGCAGTGGGAGGTGAGGGAAGTGACTGGGGAGTGATAGCAGCAGCAGCAGTATCAGAAGGAGTCCCAGGAGGCCTAAAACCACGAGGTCGTCTGGAAGGACAATGTGTAGCAATATGCCCCAAACGATGACAAATATGACACTCCACCTTAGGGCATGTGGACCACGAGTGCTCAGTGCTCTTGCACTTACGACAGTACTGGCCAGTCTGAGAAGTCTGAGAAGCCGACGACAAAGAACGATGTGAAACTGCCAGAGCAGTCTCAACTGGAGATTTGACCTAGTTTATGTTGGAAAGACTCAAAATGACCTGGACCTAAAAGACCTTGACTATGCAAAAACTGAACTTTATTTGAAGAGGCATGACCAAGACGAAGATGCCACTGGAGACTGGTGGGCAGGGAGGTAGTGACGGCAGAGATATGGCGAGAAGGAGATGGGTGGAGAAACTCAAGTTCAAATAATCAACCCATCTTGCGTCCCTTCCCAAGAAGTTGACCCGTCTGAGAATCCTGAACCTGCGCACCAGAAGGGGAAAACAAGACAGTAAGACCACTATCAACAAGAAGTTCATGGATGGGATGCGCCCGACATCCCATCCATGAATTTCTAACATGGTATCAGAGCCATGGATACTCGTTTGGGTATCTCGTTGTTTCCGAGATGAATATCATCTCAAGGAGGGGTGTTAAAGTCCCACATCGGTTATATGTTGGGTAAACCCCTTGTTTATATGGACATGGGCCACTCTACCTATTACCAGTTGGTTTTAGGTTGAAGCTCTAGGTCCATCGTTATTTCTAACAACAACTAAAGAAAAAGACCATTAAATACTCATTTTATCCTCGTTTGATTTCTTTATTAACTTTTTGCCTCAGACAACACATGCAGGTCAAGAAATGTTCATATTTATTAAACAAAATATATTTATCCAACATCCAAAACCATCTAAGATCAATAAAAAAAGTCAAAATAAATATGACAATTTTAAGACACTCAATAAATAAACAGTTATGAGTTCATTCAATGCAATCTGATTTTGATAACAACATATATTTGGGACACTTTCACTATAATTAATTCTTAAAATTTCTAGTGAAAAAAACTCCTATAAGGCTATCTCTATCCATAACCACCCCAACCACCCAACCATCCAACCATCTCATTATTTAATTAATTTTTCTCTCTTCCACATCATCAATATTCATCCCAACCCAACCATTCCAATTTTACATACTTTATCAATAACCACCCAATCATCCAACCACAATATTATACTAATATAATTATTTTAATTTTTATAACTATAATTTTTGTTGAAATATAAAAAATTAATATGTCAAAAATATAAATATTTTATCTTATCTATAAAGAATAAAAAATCTAAAATTTTTATATATTCTTTATTTATTTTTATTTTATATAAATTTTAAAATGAGTTAAATATATTAAAATTGGTATATTATGTATTTAATAAAAATATAGCAAAAATGGTCTCTATTCGTAGAGAACGGAAAAAATATAAAATTTGATACTTCCTCCGTCTCATTGTTTTTGTTACAAAGGCCTCCGACACGCATGCCGATGCACGTTTTTAACGGTTAATAACTTAAATTATGTACAAAGAAAAGTTATAAAAAATTAATTGTCTAAAACTAGAAGATTAGACGAATCTAACAAGATCTCAATTGACTATGTTTTTTCTTACGTAGCTATAATAAAAATTCAAATCAAAGTTAAACAGTGAATAGTGTCAAAAATTCATCCGTAACAAAAAGGGTGAGACAGAGGTAGTATATTTTAAAATTATATTTATTTATTTATATAAAAGATATAATCATTTTATTAGATAAATTTAAAAAAATCACTCAACCAATTGGATGATGACAAATGTCACCATCCCATTAGCTCAAACTAAAGAGACCACTTGGTATAAATTTTGAGATGGTCGAACTTGTTGAGCAACCGCACCACCATTTTTCATTTTTTTTTTAAAAATATTAATGATGAGGTGGTGGTTGGGTTGGGGTAAAAAGGTTATAGATAGAGATGGGTACCGTTCATGTACAGAATCTGCAGGTGCAGATATGATGGCTGGAGTCTCCCTTGTTATGCCAAGTGTAGTAGTGCTGCCAGGGATTACTTATGTTATGTGATAAAATTGGTTGAATAAGTCAAAAAAACAAATCACTTATATTTACGGATATTATATGTGTTCGGAAGTTACATGATGTTATAGATGCGGTTAAATTATTTTATTTTAAATTAAATATCTAATATTGACTTTTTTCGGGATGAATCAGATTTTACGTTTGAAAATTCAATATCCAAACATTCATTTTATTGGATACATCAGATTTTATTTTTGAAATTCAATATCCAATTACTTTTTAATTTGGGTGGGTCGGGTCATGATATTTTACCCTACACATCACAAATTGATTCATTCGCACCGAGGGTTGGTTGCAAAGTTACCTCTGTGAACCTCTGACCCAAAATCGTACGGCGGCAGTCTCTCCGGCGTCCTTCTCTTCTCCACCTGAAAGTCCAAACAAACTTCTTGAAACTCCCCCCACAGGTAATAGAGTACCCAATGTTTCCCCCCTTTTTTTTGGTTTATTTTCTTCAATGTGTATGTGTCTAATTGCTTGTTGATTTTTCTTCTTTCATGAGATTTGCAGCATGTATTCTATGATGTCATAGAATGTAGGCCGGTTGGGGGTTTCTATACTTGCAGCCTTGAGAGGAGGTTAACGTTCAGAGATGATGTTAAATATGTTGGAGTTATGCCTAATTCGTGCAGTGATCGAATGGAAGAAGAGACAGCTCATCATGATGATGTTGGGTAGGTAGGCATGAAGGGCATGTTTTTTTTTTTCCTTGGTAGCGTGTGTCAATTTTATGTTGAATTGGATAACTGTGATGTGTAATGTGAAAAGTGTGTTGTCCTTGACTTGGTTGTGCTGCGTCCCGAGGTTAATGTGATGCACCCATATATCATTGTGTAAACTGACATCTTGTCTCTACGTGTTAATTGAATTGGTTGTGATGTCTCAGGCATGTAAAGTGATGCAATCAGATCTTTCAGTGATGTGTGCCGGAGATGATATGGGTGTCCGCGTTACATATTCTAGTTTGTACAGCATGATGTGTGATGTACATACGATTCATAGATGTCTGTTGGGATGGTATGATTATGTGCTGCACTGGCTATGTTTTTTGATTCCTTTGATTTGTTTTGTGCTGCCTATGGTATATACTTGTGACGATTGTGGGAGGATTTGTGTTGGGTGCAATATGATTCGTGTTGTGTGCGATATGTTTTGTGTTTTTAATAAAATGTGTATTTGGTTCTTGTTGAACAGGGGGCGTGGTGTTGATCACGGGAACATATCGGTGTATAAGTCTTCTTTCGAAAACAATGCTCCGAGCAATGATATATGCAGTTTGTTCATGGATGCTTATTGTCATATGTTGAATCGCAACACGTTTGAACAAATTGATGCTAAGCATCCACCGGCTGCCGCATTTTTCCACCCATCACTGTTGCTATGGGCTCTTCTGTGTTTTTTCATTGGTGTCTGTGATGTTTAGATCGAACAATTGACTCATGGCGATGTCGTCGGAGATACACAACGGTGGCCGGAGACACGATTGACCTAGGAAGATATACAGTTTCTCGAGGACTTAAACTGAAAGGGGAAGCATCTGGATGTAGAGTTTGGATTTAATATTTTCTTCCCAAATCCAATTAGATATACTTATTTAAGATTACATATATTTTATGGTTATGGCTAGATTTTAGGAGGTTTGTTGAAAATGGATGGGTGTTGCCCAACATCACAATTTCATTATTTCCCACATAGTATGCACCTGCAGAATTGTACAGAATAGAATTGTACAATTCTGTACATGAACTAAACTGGATAGAGATGTGGTCATGCAAGGATATTATATTATGATTCAACGTGTGGGGCTACCCTACTATTTCAGCCGACAATCCAGCTAATTAATCTTTTATTACCAACGGCATAAGTCATAACTAATATCTTCACACCACGTTTCTGTAACTACTAAACAGAATTATGCTTCCTTCTACTCTAATTCATTTAATTATATAGGAGTACTACGTAACACAATTTGATCACATGGGTTTTATCAAAATGCACAAGACAAGCCCTTTTCCTTACCCAAAAGGAACAGTGGTAAGTACCAGTAGAAATCAAGATTAGTGCAGAGAGTTTCGAAGACCCACGAGCAAGATGAAAACTTTTTGCCGTTTCAAGCAGGCTGGCCGCTGGCCTGTCAGTGGCGCATACACGCACCACCACATGGCCTTTTTTGACTTCAAATTTCAGCTTATTTTCACCTTTCCTTGCAATAAACGACAACTTACAAAGCTAGCAACTAGTCAATTTTTGTTGGACACGAATTAGTACTCCGTAATATTCAATTCTCCTCCTAGAATTGAAACTTCCGCATTGAATAGTTAGGAACCCTTTTTTTTTTTGGGGGTTTATTTTTGTTGGGTTCTGATTCTCTATTCTCTTACAGCGAATTTTGTTTCAATTTATTTCATTCCTTTGTTCTTGGTTTTTGTTTCTCGGATTTCTTGGGGAATAATGGGTTGGAGGTATAGAGCGGGGTTGGGGATGATTGGGGCTTTTGTGTTGATATGGGTTACGGCTGCTGAGGTTACCCAGGTGAGGTCTTTGATATTGTAATTTCAATTTTGTTTACTCGTATCTAATTTGACGATAATTAGGTAATTAGGATTTCATTTCTGTGTTGTAATTCTGTCAATTTCCCCATTTCGTGTCTAAATTTCCGCAATTCTAAGGTTCTTATAAGGCTATAGAGCTGCAATTCGCCAGGGAAGATAATTAACAGTACTAAAGTTTGCAGGAAATTTTCACGGGATACAGGCAGCCGTTTGCTTTGACATATTTGTGGATCTCTTTGATGGTAGTTTTTCTCCCAATAGCGTTTTGTAGAGATTTCATGTGTAGATTTTGGAACAGAAATTGGGTTAATAAGAGTTCTGGTAGTAATGATCTCTCATGGTCGTTAGCTACGTTCGACTTTCCTCATATCGGGACAGGGGATGATTCCGAAGTAGCTTTGAAGAGGTATTTTATGACAGACAGGCGTTTAAGTGCAACGGAAGCCGGAGAGCCTTTATTGTCTCCGGAAGATGAATTTGAAGTCATTGAAAAGGGGCATGAGAATAGCACGTCGGATGTAATAAAATGCAGCCTTTATCTTGCCCCAATATGGTTTATAACCGAGGTGTGAAATAATGCCTAATTTTATCTCATTTAGAAACCTTTATGCTGAATATAATGAAATAGTATTATACTATATGGTTTGATCTTGTCATGTGAATGTTAGTGAATTGGTTTTTGTGATGATGTTCTGTTGCAGTATTTCTCGAACTCAGCTCTCGCATATACCAGCGTTGCAAGCACGACTGTCTTGACTTCGACTTCAGGGCTATTCACGCTGATTTTTGGTGCTCTAATTGGACGTGACACAGTGAATTATGCCAAAATTGCGGCTGTTTTGATCAGCATGGCAGGTGTCGCAATGACTACCGTAGGGAAAACTTGGGCACCTGATGAAGTACTTAGCGCCTCTGAGTAAGTCGCACTCACACTTGGAGAATAGCATCACCGTTTTGATTGAATGTTTTGGCTAAAGATAAAGTAGGAAAATCAACTCTTTAAGTTGATTTTTGCTTGTGTATTCTGTTTATTTTGCATTTAAGTTTTACTGCCTTTTGATATGTTTTCTTGTTGTAAAGGATGAAGCGACATTCAATCATGGGAGATGTGTTCGGTCTGCTCTCTGCCGTGTTTTATGGCTTATTTACTGGTATTCCTTATCTTTTGACCTGTCGAATACCAGATTGCTCTGTACTTTTTGACTGAACATTTGATTATATTAAATTCTGCAGTGCTGCTGAAGAGATCTGCCGGATCAGAAGGGGACAAGGTTGATGTGCAGAAGTTCTTTGGATACATTGGACTGTTTACCTTATTGGGTCTTTGGTGGCTTGGTAAGTAATTGTAGCTAATTATGTTTCCTAATGGAGTTAACTGGGCAGGAATTTGGAAGATATTTTGGAACAAAGCCTATAACTGCAAATACTTGACTTGTTGCATTTGTTTGTTGCAGTGTGGCCACTTAATGCCCTAGGCGTCGAGCCTGCTTTCAAGCTTCCAAGTTCAGCGTCTGTTAGGGAAATGATTCTGTTCAATGGATTTGTTGGAAGTGTTCTATCCGATTATGTCTGGTATGGAGCTTTTACTTTCCTTTTTTTTTTTTCCTCGGACTGTTTTAAATACCTGATTCCGGTTTAGTTTGGATGGAAGGGAATGAAATTGAAAAATCATTGATAAGATTCAATCTCATTTTAAGCGGGTTAATTACACCAAAGGTTTTATCACACTTCCAATCTGTCGATTCCAATAAAAAGGTTAGATCTTTGATGCTGGTAGATGGAATTGTGAGCAATTGCAATAAATTGGGTTCATGGATTCTCTTGATAATGCCAGTGGCATTGCTCATGTTATCATACGCTATTGATGGAGTGGTTTGATGTGAGAGCAGATGCAGTAATGGACTTCACTGCCGGTGGTTGCTGGAAGTTATATTACTGTGTTGAAAGTAGTATGCAAATTCAACCACAGTATTTAGTTAGTTATTTATGTACTGATGTGTAAACAACAGTGCAGGAAATTCAGTAATGCCCAGCAGTGTAGTGAGGTCCATCACCGCAACCTCGCTGGGTTTTCATACTTTCATGTCGAAACAGCATATATTTTTTGACGATCTGAATTGGATCTACATCATTGCATGAAAGTGAGATATTTATTGTGTCATTTATTAGGGGCTTACATATTGAGAAAAATCCTAGGTTGTGTTGAAGAAATTGAAATTTCGATTCTGCTGAACAATTATCAACATGGAATTTAACCTTGGGGAATTTTCAATTGTACTAATTGTATTCCAGTCACCAACTATAGATTCAAATTTTCCCCCTGAAAATACCTGTAGTCTCTTTAGTTTAATTTCTGGATGAAGACACCCATCAGGGTTGATGATTTTTGTTTAAAATTTTAACAGGGCATTGTCTGTTGTATGGACAACTCCATTGGTTGCAACGCTTGGGATGTCCTTAACGATACCCCTAGCGATGGTAGCTGACATGTTGGTCCACGGTCGTCATTACTCTGCTATTTATATTCTCGGTTGCATTCAGGTGATCTATGCTTCTATTTTCTCTGCTGCTTCTGTCCTCACAAGTTGTCATTACTGAATACTGATCATTAACTGACTCGAGATTTCATTCAGGTTTTTGCAGGATTTATTCTTGCCAATCTCTCTGACAGGCTTACTTGTAAAAGAAGGTGATATTCAATTAAAACTACTGCGCTATTGATTTTATTGATCTTCGAAAATCAAGACAAGATCGCTGCTTGAAAGAAGTGTATGTAAAACAGGTAGTTTCATTTTCCTTGCCAATACCATCATTGAAATGTAGCCCAGGATATACACTTTTGTACGATGATGAACCTGTCCGATTATTTTCTATTTTAAAGAAGATTTAAGTATCAAATGTGTTCATCTGCCCATTTAGCAATCAGGCACAAATTATTCTTCCTTCCACACGAAGCCCCAAAATTCTCAGTCATGTCGAATTCTTCAGGACAGCCCCTGCCTGGAATTTCCCAATTGAAATGATACAGCAAATGAGCCAGGCAAAGCTCAACTCCCGACAAGCCAAACCCAATTCCAGGGCACATCCTTCTACCCGCACCAAATGGTATGAGCTCGAAGTGGTTTCCATTGTAATCAATGGCAACGTCCTGGAATCTCTCGGGCTCAAATTTCTGGGGCTCCCGCCAGACGTTGGGGTCCCTCCCTATTGCCCATACATTGATCATGACTGTTGTGCCGACAGGGATGTCATATCCATTGATCTTGGATTGCTCCCGACAGCGCCTGGGGCAGAGTAAGGGGCCTGGAGGATGTAATCGCAAAGTTTCCTTGATCACCATTTTTAGATACTTAAGCTGCTGGATGTCGGCTTCCTGGAATCGTTGCTTTCCCTGGAGAACCTTTCTGACTTCTTCTTGTGCCTTGTGTCGAACTCTTGGATTCTTCATCAGTTCGGACATGGCCCATTCGATTACCAACGAGGATGTCTCTATACCGGCTATGAACATTTCCTGACCAAAGTAGTAATTGACTCTTCTCTTAGGAATGATCATGAAATTGGGTTCTGACACGGTCAATCAATTTCATTTGAGTTGATGGCTTTGAATTTAAGAATCAATTTGGAGTAATTAAGGATTTAAAATGACTTAAAAATGACTCATTTTATAAGGGATCTGAAATCCAGCATCCATCCATACACAACCTAAAATACTTTAGATTTAACTTATCAGTTCAGCTCCAAGTTATGATCAGGTTGGGATTCAACTCAAATCCAGAAAAGTATTTGGACTTGTGAGTTTGCAACCCTATTTTAATTGTTGGCAATAAATAAAAAAGATATGATTTTCATTTAGTTTGCAGTATTAAAACAAGAAACTTACAAAGAGATTGGCTTTGATATTGTCTCGAGTAATTGGAACTCCATGTTTGTTCTCAGTGGCTGTGGCCCTCAACATAAGTTCTACTATTATATTTTCTTCCTCCACTGTTCCCTCTTCATTTCCACTTAACCCTTGTTTTGTTGCTGTATTCTGCTTTCATCCAATTCTATTTAAACTTTATTTCCCTAATACTGATGAATACCTTAATTATGCCCTAATATGTAATTAGCAATTTAGCAGTACTTTACGAAACTAACCTTGATTTGAAAGCGAACCTAAATGCACGAGCACCTTAAAATAATAGTATAGAAGAAAACCAAGTCTTAGACTTAGAGCATATTTCATTATATATTAATGAGTTTTTGTAAAATTAAAATTTAAAAAGTAATAGTTAAAGTTGTTATAAACTTATTAAAATAGTACATATTATTCAAAGTATTTACTTTTTGAAGTTTTTTAGGTGAATACAATTTTTTTTTTTTTGGCATTGAAATAAATAATAAGTTAAAATCAAATTTCTTTCATATGAACTTCATCGATCTCATAGAAAATATTTAAAAACAATTTATCAATTAAGTGTTTATATATCAAATTAGATCCAACTAGCTACTTAAGTAAGATATCGAGTTCAAACTCATGTAAATTCAGAACTCTATTTATTTCTCAAATAATCACTTCATTTCACTTCTCTCACAATATGTGGATATTTTTAATAATTAATAACTCAAATTATGTAAAAATAAAATTATACTGTAATTAAAAAAATTAATTAGATGAATTCATTAGATAAATTCAACAATATGTTAAATAATTTTCCTAACATGTATATGTTGTTGAACCAAAAAAAAATGTTAATTAACTATATTTTCTCTTAATATAACTGCTATATAAAAAAAAAAGTTAATTAAAGTTGCACAATAAATAATGTTGAGTGCTCTTCCAAAAAATAATGTTAAGAGTGAAAATGAAACAATTAAATATAAACAGATGTAGATTACAAAAGAAGCATATACATACTTTTGTCTGTTGGTGCTGTGTAATAATTTTCTCAAGAATGGAATCAACCCTGAGGTGCATATTCTCCAATTTTCTCCTGCAACCGGCCGACAGGAAATGCAGATACTTCATCGACGGGAACAGCTCTGCAAAATTAAACAGCGCGGCCATCGCCACCGCTTCTTTGATAACCGCGATCAACGACGATTCCACATCCTCGCCAATTACTCGACCCACCGTCGCCCTGCTGATGATCCCGAACTCCATGGACAGAACCTGCCGTGTTAAGTTCACAGGCATCGTCCCTCCCGACAATCTCAAGCGCTGCACAAGTTCCAGCACTTGCTCCTCCATCAGCCCATGGAATTCTCGAACCTTCCTGTGGTTCAAGAATTCCCGGACACTCAGTTTCCGCATATGCTTCCAGTATGCTCCATAAGAAGCTGCTGCTATGTCCGTGGAATCGTACATCACTATTTTGGGCAGCATGAACTCAGCGCGATCCGCGAATGCCATGTCGTGTGTTTTGGTGATCTGTTTGGCGATTTGGGGAGATGAGACGACGACGGTTGGGAGCTGGCCTAGCTGAAGGTACATAAGAGGGCCGTGTGTTTCTGCTAGGGATTTTAATGTGTGATGTGGGAGAGATCCCATAAAGTGGTGCAAGTTTCCAATTATGGGAAGTTTCCAGGGCCCTGGAGGGAGTTGTGTTTGTGGGTGTTTTTTGCCTGATTTTTTCTTGGTGCATAATATTGTTAGGAAATAAAGCAAGGAGAGGTAAAGGAAGTATTGGAATGCAGGAAATAGGGAATGAATCTCCATGGAATTGGGAGTACGAAGATTTTTGTAATGTTCATTGACTGATGGTATATTTTACTAGTATTTATAGAATCATTTGGATATGGGGACAATCTTGTAACTAAAGAAATGAAATGGTTGGTCTTGCACATATGATTTGACCTAAAATTTAAAAACTCAAAACGGCTTTGGATTGCTAGTTTAATTTCTATCCTGGCGGCTTGGATGAATTGGTTAGGGTGCTGGCGGCGACTTGATGAAGTGTGTGGTGTTCGGGTGCTAGTGAGGTGTATTGGGTATTTATTGGTATTTGAATTGTATAAAAACACTCAACACATACAAAGACTATTTTAGTACATACCAAACAATCATTCGGGAAAAAAAATACAATTGGTCCCATAAGTTTCCTCAATTTCAATTTCAGTCCCATATTAATTTCATTAACACAATCAATCCATTATTTTTTGCTAATTTTTGCATAATCTATCCCAAACCCCTTAATGACGCATTTCTGCCGACGTGACACCGGATTAAGAAAATTTATGGGACCAATGGCGCCGGATTAAGCAACTTATGGGACCAATGGCACCGGATTAAGCAAACTTACGCGGTGCCACGTCAGCAGAAATGCATCATTAAGGAGTTTGGGATGGATTATGCAAAAATTAGAAAAAATAATGGATTGATCGTGATAATGAAATTAATATGGGACTGAAATCGAAATTGGGGAAACTTATGGGACCAATAGTGTTTTTTTCCCTCCTTCAACACCTGCTGATTCAGCTCCCAAACCAAATACTGAATTCACCTCCCAAACCAGGCTATTGCATTCCGTGCCGCCCTATTTCTTTATTTTATTTTTAAGGTTGACATTGAATGTGATATCTAACCATACGTGCAATGACACCTTTTTCCTAAAATAGATCAGATCTTGCTTGATGGTCCATCATTTAAATATTCGATCACCTAATTTTTTGGTAGATTTGAACTTGAGTTTTAATGAACAGTATAATATTGTACTCCCTCGGTTTTATAAAAATTGTAACAGACCCACAATGCACGCAGTTCAATGAATATTTTTAATCATTAATAACTCAATTTTGGTACAAATAGAAATTCTAAAAGTTTGATATTTAAAAACTACTCGACGAGATGAATCTAACAAGATCCCATTAGACTATATTTTAACTTGTATAACTATGATAAAACTTTAAATCAAAGTGCAGATGTGAATAGTGTCAAAATTCCAAATGTTACAATAAAAAGAAAACGGAGGAAGTATAAGTTTATCTGTGTGGAAGAGGGTTCAATCCTGTTAGCTTGCTGAAATGAATTATTCAGCATAGCATCCGGGAATAAAGAACTTTTAATCCGTTTTCTTTTCAAAAAATTCAAATCGACCCGTTAATTAATAATTTTTTGCCCCATATAAGTGCTCTACGTTTGCTAATTTTTTTTTTCAATTCGGCCCTAATTACGTAATTAGCATGAGGGTGCTGACATGTCCAAAGTAAATCACATTTTACATCCAACGTGGCCAATCTGGAGTCCCCACACATAACACAACAGTTTAATAAATGTTCGAAATAAATATTTTAAGGCTGTCATAACACATTACTACTCTAAAAAATGCCTCCAGCAGATCAATTGAGTTATTCTTCACTGGGTTTAGGGGCATAGTCTCCACTTGATTCGCATTGAACCGTCATTGGGGTTACCCAATCCACAAAGAAACATCAACCATTCACAACAATAACATAGCTTACCTTCATTTTGATTCCGGATAGACTCAACAACCATTATCTCAGCCCCTTCACCACAAGAAGAAATTGGTGTTCTTGGTAAATGTAGGTCAAGCGACTCCCTCCTCGATGCGAAGCCCATTCTTGCATTGGATTGGGTAGTGCCTTCGTTGGATGCCATCGGAATTCTAGTCAGCAGCTACCGCATTGGATCTTCGTTTAAGTCTCGGTAATTTTTTGTGTTTCTCAAGAAAATGAAGACCGATTGTGATATATAATGTGTGCAAATGAATGGTTGTTGTTTATTTGTGGGTTGGGTAACCCCAATGAGAGCTCAATACGAACCAAGTGGAGATTATGCCCCTAAAACCAGTGAAGAATGGCTCAATTAACCCGCTGGAGGCAATTTTTTGAGTAGTGATGTGTTATGGCAGCATTCAAAGATTTACTTCAAATATTTATTAAGTTGATGTGTTATGTATAGAGACTCTAGATTGGTCACGGTGGATGTAAAATGTGATTTACTTCGGCCAAGTCATTAACGTCATGCTAATTACGTAATTAGGACCGAATTGAAAAAAAAATTGTAAACGTAGAGGACTTATATGAGGCA
The DNA here is from genome assembly GCA_030278955.1 of Hygrophila difformis. Lineage (NCBI taxonomy): Eukaryota > Viridiplantae > Streptophyta > Magnoliopsida > Lamiales > Acanthaceae > Hygrophila > Hygrophila difformis. The sequence continues at coordinate 40,358,248 of JAOANR010000002.1, read as the reverse complement.
AAAAGTTACTAACCGACCTATTTAGATTTTTTGAAAAGAAAAAAGACTAAAAGACTTTTTTTCCATAGCATCTGTTATACATAGCATCTGAAATGAATTATTTAGCGTACGCATGATGGATAATTATTGTTTAGAATGCTGTTAATTGCATCTTGTATTCAATTCCTACGTAAAAGGAAAATCCACCGAAAAAGAAAATATATATCCTTTTGCTACATAGTCACTACTAGAAAAATTGCGGATTCGGTCCCTAAAATTATAGTAGCAAACTGTTACTCCCGTTTCGGGGTAACGCTTAATCCTCTAGGCGGAGCCTTCAAGATGGAAGGCAGGACGAGGACAATTATAAGGGATGCTAGAAACTAGAGCATCGTGAAACAAACTAAGGAAATGAAAGAAAGCAGTAAAGAAAAGCAGTAAAAAAGTAGTAAAGAAAGCATTAAGGAAAGCGATAAATAAAAGTAAAGTACTGAAAAAACAAAGACATTGTATTAAAATGTTTGGTGGTTGATGAATCAAGATTACATATTGAGTTCTAATATTTATACAATGTCTGATGCCTGTTCGTTGAGAGGCACCGGTTGGGGGAAAGAGATAAGGATGAAATTCAAAAAAGATCTTCCTCGCCTCAATTCTGGAACTGGCGCGGATAAGGCTTCCGCGAGGGTGAGGAGAGCCTTCACTCGGGGTAACGTCATCTTGTAACGTACTAGAACAGTTTCCTCTAACTCGTGGTACTCGAGCACTTATCGTGCTCAGGTATGACTTTCTCCTGGTTGCGTCATTATTTAGGTAGGTTGGCTTGCTCGGGTGATGTCCCTCGAGGTCTATGGACTGGTCTTGGGCTATCTCTTCTGTATCAAGCCTAGAAATTGGGCCCTTGTGAAAATTGGGTCTGGATATGTATGTGGGCTGGATTAACTCCATTTTTATGTTTTAACAAATTGGCCCCCATTTTTCAGTGGAACACTTGGCCAAGTCTTTGGCCCCATCCGCTGAAAAAGTCTAAGACCTCCTTAGCTTAGGTTCTCCGCGCTTGAAGGATTTAGGAAATAATCAATAACCTTCCTACACCAGTCATTCGGGACAACTAGGTTGTTCATGTTATCGTCAACAAGGCACATCAAGACATGGTCGGTTGTGGCTTGTCCTTCTGTCCTTCTCATGTCCAAAAGTAAGGACGCTTCAACCAGATTGATGTTCGGAATCAATTCGTAAAACCCTTGGTGGGGCTTATATCCCAAGGCATGTTGGGCCAAGTCGTTGGCCTCGTTGTTGTCTTCCCAAGGTACGTATTTAATGAATACGTCGGGGATTTGACCAAGTAACTCCAGGACTCTTTCTTGATACCTTGACAAACCTGGATGCTTGCATTAGTATGTCTCTACTACTTGGTTGAGCACCAATTGAGAATCACCATGGATCCTGACCGTTTTTGCCTTCCGTAGTACTAATTTCAAGTCCGAGGATCAGAGCCTCATATTCGGCGGCATTATTGGACATCAAGCTTAACTCCAGAAATAATCTTATTTCTTCCCGATTTGGGCTAAGAAGATAGACTCTGGCCCCTGACTTGGTGCTTGTACTTGAACCGTCGAAGTACATGACCCATGGACGTATAGCAACATACATATCATCATTGGACTCCTTTGGTTCGAGCATGTTCGGATGTTCAGCCTGGAAATCTGCAATTATCTACCCCTCAACGGCCTTAATAGGCACATATATCAAGGCAAATGGTGCATGTTTCAAGGCCCATTCCAATAATCCACCCTTATGAGTGGGTCTTCTTAGGATAAACTTTACAAGGTCGAATTTGGAAATGACCTCGCTTTCCCTTGGCAACATGTAATGCTCTAGTTTCTTAAATGCATATACTAAGGGGTAACATATCTTCTCTGCGATGAAGTAATTAAGTTCGGGGTCTGCCAACATCTTACTTAAATAGTAGACAGCCATTTTCTTTCCATCGTCCCAATCCTGGGCGAGCAGACAACCGATGGCATGACTCGAGGATGCAGCTTTAGCTTCTTGTCCCTCCTGGGGGGAACCAATACTAGTGGGTTGACTAATGCCTTTTTTTATTTCATCAAGTGCTTTTGGGATTCGCCTCATTCCACTTATGAACTCGTCACACCCCGAAGAAGCTTCGTGATAAGTTGTACTTTGCCTGCGGCGTTTGCTATAAAGCACCTCAGAAAGTTTACCTACCTAAGTAAACTTTGTACTTCCTTCACGATACGAGGAGGAGGTATCTCCATTATGGCCTTAGCCTTATTGGCGTCAATCTCTATTCCCCGCTGTTGTATTAAGAACCCGAGGAAGTTTCCGGCAGAAACTCCGAAAGCACACTTGCTTGGGCTTATCTTCAGATTATACGACTACATATGAATAAAGGCCCTTTCCAGTTCCCTCAGATGTTCGTCAAACCCTTTGAACTTGACTATAACATCGTCGACCTAGACATCCATGATATCTCCAATCATGTCATGGAATACCATGTTCATTGCCCTTTGATAAGTTTCCCCCATTCGTACACGCCTATTAGGTCTAGGCATCTGAAGGCCGTCTTGGGTACATCTTCTTCGGCCAAAAAGATCTGGTCGTACTCAGCGTATTCGTCCATCAAAGACAACATCTTATGCCCAGCCGTAGCATCGACTAGCATGTCTGCTATGGGCATGACGTATTCGTCTTTAGGCGTGGCTAGATTTAAGTCGCGAAAATCAATGCAGACTCTTATCTTGCGATTCTTTTTTATCACGGGGACAATGTTAGAAAGCCATTCCGCATACCTGCATGGGCGGATGAACCTGGCCTCTGACAGTTTCTGAATTTCCTCTGTTATCTTAGGTAATAACTCCGGGTCGAACCTTCTCGGAGGTTGCTTAAAAGGTCTAAATCCCTTCTTGATAGGAAGTTTGTGCTCAATCATATTCCTATGTAACCCGGGTATCTTCATATTATCCCACGCGAGGCAAGTTTGATACTTCCTCAGAAGGTCAGTTAGTTTCACTTGTTGGTCTTTTGTTAACAGACCATTTAACCGAACTATCCTTGGGTGTTAGCCGATGTCAAATTCCACCAAAGGGTCCTCTGAGTATGCTGTGGGTTGGTGCTTTTCTAGCAATTCGGGCCATTGATAAGGCCTCAACTTGTTGTCATTCTTTGGTAAGTCACTGCTCGAGCCATTAGTTAGCAGAGAACCCAACTCTATTAAATAATTGTAAATATGAGTATCCGTTTTATTCAGCATATTTCCAAATATTTATATATCGATTGTTGGCTGAATGACAAGCCATTACACCTCCTGGCCTCTTCGTGCCTAGGAACCGGAAGCATAGCTTCCGAGGCGGTAAATTGGGTCATCCGAAATTGGTCTATCATAGGGGATAGTTAAAGATAAAGGCAGAAACAAATTTATGTAGTGACCGATTCATCCTGCATTTCTGCACTCCCCTGGAATGGACTTGGAGATGCATCGACTGTGACCACTTTGTCTGCATCTCAGAACATCAACTGTTGATGTAATGTTGATGGTATGCACCTCTCCACATGAATCCAGTCTCTTCCAATTAATGCACCATATGAAGTATCTGCATCTAGCACGAAAAAGACGGTTGGCATAGTTATTGGTCCGACTTCAAGTTGGAACAATATCATCCCAAGCGGCGATGTAGATTCGCCTGAGAATCCTGCCATCTTCATGCTGGTGTTCTCCAGATCGGAGACCTTCTTCCGAATCTTCTTTAAAGTGGACAAAAGGATGCAATTGAATACTGCCTCGTTGTCTACGGAGACCCTCCTAATCTTTTTAACCTCCATGTATGCCTCTGTATAGAGTGGCTTCATATGGGAATGTATTCCCTTTATTGGTGAGAACACGATTGGAGGAGTAATTCGGGATTTTCCTGAATCAACATCCAGGGGAACTGCATCCTCATACTCAACGAGAAATGCCCATGCTAGGTCCTCCTCTGAATAGGTATCATAGATGAGTTCTACCAAATTGCTCACCATTTCATCCTCAGAAGTTTGAGGAGTCACAGATTCCACTCACGCCATGATCGTTGCTAATGACCAAGAATGTCCATTATTTTCAATCAATTTCCGTGTCTGATACAGACGTTTTGATCGTATTCCCATTTTATTTAATAAGAAAGCAGATGAATTGGACTGATATATGCATGTTGTAAAAACAATAAGCTGGTATGAAAAATACATAAATATGTGATACACATTTGTGTTAGAAAAATCCAAAAACATGAGAAAAAGAAAAATGAAATAAAAAGAAGAGAAAAAAATGAAAAACCCACAAAAATGCACACTTTGATGTAATTACGACGCTAACCATGTACGACGCTAGACGAGTTTCACGTCGTACATGGTGGCTAGCGTCGTAAGGGAGCAGGAACAAAAGACTAACCATTTGAAGAATTACGATGCTATACATGGCTCACGTCGTAAACCAGGATAGCGTTATAAGCAATCAAGAAGGAGAATTCAACAAATGAAGAGGTTACGACGTGATCCAAGCATCACGTCGTGAGCAGGAGGATCATGTCGTATGTTGTCTGGCTAGGGACAAACTGTGTTCCCGAGTTGGAGGCTTACGATGCGAGACGTGCCTCACGTCGTAAGCTAGGCTGGCGTCGTAAGGAGGTTCACGTCGTCAAGAAGCCCAGAATTCAAGACTTGATGGGCCCATGGGCCTAGGGTTTCTCACCTATATATAGAGGTGTTGACTCCCATGGTCAGTCACTTCATAACATTCTCAAACTTGGAGGCAACAGGCAGTTCTCCAGCTTATAAGTAAGGTAGTTTAGTTTTATTTTTTTGTATTATTTAAATTTTTGCATTATAGCTTAGATTAGCTTAGTTCAGCTTGGATTAGTCATTTTTAGTGCTTGTCAGCTTAGATAGCCACATTTTCATTATTTACAAGCTTTGTTAAATACTTTTTAGAGTTTGAAATACCCAAATAATGGGTATTATCAAACCATTTTGAAATATATGGGAAGTTAATCACAAAAAGAGTCCCAAATCATGAAATGGAAATGATTCCATGGATTTTACTACTTTATTTCTGTTTCCATATCACTTGGTCATTTTATTTTTGCTTACAGTACGTAGATTTTGTTGTGTTTCTTTTATTTTGGTTAATAATGCATGTTTGTGTGGTCGGAAACCCTATTCTGGGTTTATTGTTCAGTTATGCTTGGTATTAGTTTAATATTTCACTTATTTTATGTCCTGTTAGCTTAAATGTTCATACCTGTTTTGCTTTGTTGCATTCGTGAACCATATAATCTGGAAAAGTGTCATAAAATTGCATAGATTGCATGACACGACCAATTTCCATGTTCTGGGATGGTTACAACGCTAACCGACCCACGATGCTAACCTAGGTTAGCATCGTAAGCGAGGTTTAGGGTCGTAACTGTCTTTGGACTTGGAAAAATTTTTGTTGCACGACGTGATCCTAGGAACCCAGGGTCACGTCGTAATTCCTTTAGTCTCACGTCGTGAGATCCAAAAATACTTATAATTTTGCCCAAAAACCCACCTATAACACTAGACTCACGATGTGATCCTAGGATCACGTCATAATTTAATGTTTGGCGTCGTACTCCCCATTTTCACAAACACTTCTAAAAATTTCATTTACGACGCTAGCCTCACGACGTAAATTAATGACTAGCCGCGCACTCCTATTTCTGAAAAATCCCAAGTCTTTAAACCTACGACACTAGCCTCACGACGTGATCCTAGGATTACGTCATAATTTAATGACTAGCGTCGTAACTCTTCCCTTTTCAAAATTACCAAGTTCTCCCTCTACGACGCTAGACTCACATCGTGATCCTAGGATCACGTCGTAATCTCTTGCCTAGCATCGTAATTTCCTAAAAATCCAACCTGCATGCACGACGCCAAACCTACGACGTGAACCTTGTTTCACGTCGTAAATATGGTTAGCGTCGTACATAACACCATTTATTCTAAAAAATCCAAAATTATTTTCACCAACCCATGACGACGCTAGCCTCACGACGTGATCCTATGATCACGTTGTAATTTCTGTCTAGCGTCGTAATTTATGTTTCTTCATATCTCATCATTAAAATTAATTGAACCCTTGAGTCGTCAATTAAAGATCTTGATTAGCAATAATTAGGATCAATAATTATTATGACTAGAGGAATTTTGTTCAATTTCCATTAAAAGAATTTTCTATAAATCAAATTCTATTGCTTTGAGCATATAATTTGGACTGTAATCAATTATGGTACGAAGGATTATTTAAAGCATTAATTATGGATTAAAATCCATAATCTGGTATGAGAAACCAATGACTCTCATACAAGATGATTTTCTTTTATTTTATTTGATCTTTTTCGTGATGTGTGAAGTGGGTAATGAGAGATATCACAGACCAATGTTGGCAAAAAGGTCCCTTTCTAGGGATACGACTAGCTCCTCTTCTATGTATTAATCATTACTTACTATTTTGGATGGTCTGACTAGTGATTGGTGGAAGCTTTGGCAAAAAGGTCTCATCACAAAGATAACGACTAGCCACTCAGCCAGGTCATAATTAGATACAGTTTCATTTTCTTTATCTTAATTTCTAACCCAAATTCTAATCTGTAATAAGAGTCAGTTGATATCTGTCAATACCAACTGATATTATTGCAGAGATAAAATATGTAGGTTTTTATTCTGATTTCACAGATAGTAGAGGCCCAACTGGTAGCGACACTGCCATTATAGGGTTTTCTGCCATCTAAAAATCATTCCACCTTAATGATTAGAGAATTGGACCACAGATAACTGCAATCCAACTAACCCTAATTATTTTCTCATCTCTTTAGCCAAACAAAAATTCTTCGTATCTCCGGCTGTTTCACCTCTGTGTTTTACATTCTGTCTAAACACACCATTATATTTTGGGTTAATTAATTTTACACTTGCCTATACATTTATGCATGATATTATTATGTAATTATTGTGATCTAAATATTTTGGGATCATTCCCTTGGACATAGAAGTCTTGATTTAAAACAGATGTTGCATATTAAATTTCCAACAAAAATTCATTTAGAAAATCCGGATCTAAGGGATAAATTCCACAGTTATGACTAATTCACATTCGACTGGGGGTTGATCTTGGGAAATTAGAAGCAGAGTCAGCGATTAGGGCTCTTCTAGTCTGAAAGGGTTTGTATTCTTATTGAGAGTCTAGTACCTGTTTAGGGAATAATATTCAAATCTATTATTTTCCAAAATTGTTGTGTGTTGGAAATCTGATATTAAATACTGCACTGAGTTGGAGTCCACTTGGATTCAGATGTGGTGTGATAGGCAATAATAGAGGAACAACACTCCGGCCTTGGTTATTTTCTAAGATAGGGTTGAGTATTCTTTCAACTCATATCCTCTTCTGCCAAAGCCTAATTTTGAGTCCTGAGTGAGTACATCCAGAACGAATTAATTTATTAGTTCGTTTCATTTAGTTTGTATCTCATAACTACTCAGGTATTTTAAGCCCTGTGGCTTACAGATATTTGGGAGTTCTTAATCTGCATCTGGTCACCAAGACGAGGGGATATTTTATACTAATGGAATGAGATAGCTTTTAAAAACTTCCGAGTGATAGGATTTTAAATGTTTTCTTTACCACTTTCTTTACTGCTTTCTTTTAAATGCTTTTATAGAGGTCACTCGGAAGAATTAGAGGTTGGCCGCCGTATATAAGGTTTAAGAGTTATGGAATAGTTCAAGGTTTGATTAGAATCTTTGGGTGTGACATGGGGGAATGATAGCAGTACTTGATACTTCAACTAATGATTCATCAGGTGTTGCTTGACTACCACAGGTAAATAACAAACCCTGGCCGGGGCAGTTACGCATCCGTGGTGTCGTAGAATTTGTGGTCTTAAGAACATGTAAACTCTTACTGTACCGGTTAAAGGGAACATGGTATAGTGAAACTTTTGACAAATTTCCCACACGAGTATTTTTAAGAAAATAAGATAATCCCGGTTTTTTTATTTTTATTTAATGAAAATCAATTTATGATTATGGAGTTGGGATTAGGGATATATTTATAGGTTGTCACGTTTTTATTTACTCGTGTTAAGAAACTGTGCCCCCGAAAGCGCACGGAGTCAAAAATTGCAGTATTTATAGTAAGTACCGGATCGTTCACTGGAGGATGTGCGATAGAAGCAGGGCCCACATCGTTTACTAAGATTTTCCACTCGGTTACTCGATTCAAGTTTGTGTTTGATTATAATCTACTTGACATAATTTAATTCTAAGCTATGAAAGCAATAGAATAAAGCAGATAAAATTATTCTCCATTGATCTTATATTGCTCCCGAAAACGCCTGGGGCAGAGTAAGGGGCCTGGAGGATGTAATCGCAAAGTTTCATTGATCAGCATTTTTAGATACTTAAGTTGCTGGATGTCGACTTCCTCGAATCTGTGCTTTCCTTGAAGAACCTGTTTCACTTCTTCTTGTGCCTTGCGTCTAACTCTTGGATTCTAAAGAGATTTTATATTTCACACTTCAAAAGGTAGAGTTACAGCAAATATATATAGAGAGCCATCATAGGATTTCCAGTTACAACAATATGGAGATTTGAATGGTATGAAAGATGGTTACAATAAACTACTAGATACGCCATATTCTCTATACGCCCCCTCAAGATGGTGGACCATGAACGATGCCAATTTTGGAAATCAGCAGACCAATCTCGTCCCAGACAGTGCCTTTGTGAGAGCATCGGCGAGTTGATCTGCAAAGGAGATATGAGCAGCACAGAGGGCACCAGCTTGAACAAGCTCACGAACAAAATGGTAATCAATAGCTGAGTGCTTCATTCGTGAGTGAAAAATAGGATTTGCACAAAGATATGTAGCACCAATATTGTCACTGTAGATGACAGGTGTAGATGAAACAGGAACATGTAGCTCGTGAAGAAGAGAACGAACAAACTGAAGGTCAGCGGCAACAGCTGCAATAGCGAGATACTCAGTCTCAGTGGAGGAACGAGCTACGGTTTGTTGTTTCTTAGACGTCCAAGAAATGGGATTGGGGCCAAGAAACACAACAGTGGCACCAGTGGAAGTGCAATCATCTAAAATCCCACCTCAATCAACATCAAGAAGCAATGTAGAGAGAAAGAGGAGGTGGGACAAGTGGGAGCCCAATGGATGACAGTGGGAGCCTGCATATATTGAGAGAGCTTATTGACAGCATAGGCAATGTCCGGACAAGTGAGAGCCAGATATGGAAGACTTCCCACAGCTTGCCGATACCGTACAACATCATCAACAGGAGCCCCATCATGAGACTGAAGACGAGATGTAGTAGCAAGAGGGGTTGATACTGGCCGAGAGCCTAGCATATTGTGTCGAGTGAGAAGGTCCAGAGTATATTTCCGTTAGGACAAAAAACAGCCTTGAGGACGACGCAATACCTCAACTCCCAAAAAATAAGAGAGATCTTCTAAATCTTTTATCGAGAAGCGTTTTGCAAGAGATTGCATTGTGCGAGCTATAAAATGAGAATCACTAACAGTGAGTATTAGATCATCCACATAAACTAAGCAATAAGCTGTAATCCCAGATGAGTGAAACACAAATAAAGAAGCATCACATCTTGTAGGCTTGAACTTGAGGTCAATTAAAAATTGCCGAAGTGCATGATACCAAGCGCGCAGTGCTTGCTTTAGGCCGTAGATGGCCTTTTGAAGTTTGCAGACATAAGAAGGAAAGTTAGAATCAGCAATGCCAGGCGGTTGAGACATATATACCTCTTCATTGAGATGCCCATGGAGGAATGCATTATTGACATCAAGTTGACGAAGCGACCAGCCACGGGATAGAGCTAATATGATAACTATACGAATTGTGGTTGGTTTAACCACTGGACTAAAAGTGTCAGAGAAATCAATACATGGTCGTTGATGAAAGCCTTTGGCGACAAGCCGAGCTTTAAATCTATCGACTGACCCATCCGGATTTTGCTTAATTTGAAACACCCATTTACACCCTACAACATTTTGAGTAGAACATGGTGGTACAAGATCCCAGGTTCCATTTTGAAGAAGGGCATTAAACTCAACGGACATAGCATCATGCCACCGATTATCGGCCAAGGCTTGAGAGACAGTCGAGGGCTAAACATCGTTCAAAGCCATAGAGAAAGAAAGTACACATAGGATAAGTAGAATGTGAAGGTGGCACATGGTGCTGCAGAGGAGGGTCGGGTGGAGCATCAGAAGAGCCTGGCAGCAAGGGCTACTGACCAATGGACGAAGCCCGGGGTGCTGGCTACTGGGGCTGTGTATCATGTTGTGGAGCAGGTGATGGTACATGAAACAAGAGCAGTGAAATCGGAGATGGCACTGTGGACACTGTAGACGAATTGGCAGGTGTGGACTGAGGGGCTGGTGTGGACGACAAGACAATGAGAGGGGAGGTTGGAGATATATCAGGAGCTGGTGATGTAGATGTGGATGACAAAGGGTGTGAAAAGGGAAATATTGACTCAAAGAACTCAACATGGCGAGACACAAAGACTTTTGAGGTGACTGGATCATAACAAAGATAGGCAGATTGAGAAGATGAATATCCTAGAAAAACACATGGGCGGGAACAAGGTTGAAGTTTGTGGGAAGTGTATGGGAGGAGCCATGGAAAACATTGACAACCAAACACTCGAAGGCGAGAAAGATTTGGAGGTCGGCCAAATAGACATTCATAAGATGAGGAAAATGAGAGATGAGATTTAGGTAGACGATTGATGAGGTACACGGCAGTGGCAAAAGCATAAGTCCAAAAGGTGGTGGGAATAGAGGCTGTTGTCATGAGGGCAAGAGCAGTTTCGACAACATGACGATGTCTTTGTTCGGCAAGGCCATTTTGTTCAGGAGTATGAGGAGGGGAAGTAAGGTGGGTAATGCCATGTTGCTGAAGAAATGACGCAAGCGCAATGTATTCACCCCCATTGTCGGAGTATAAGGTAATTATTTTGTGGTTAAAATATTTTTCAACAAGTGGTTTGAACTTTATAAAGGTTGCCCAGACATCCGATTTTCGACGAAGGGGGTAAAGCCATACATAACGAGAAAAGTGATCCACAAAAGTAACATAGTATTTGAATCCATCAGTAGAAATAATAGGTGACGTCCAAACATCAGAGAAAATCAATTCTAAGGGAGATATAGTGGACAAACTAGACTCAAAAAATGGTAACTTATGACTTTTACTAGTTTTGCATGCATAGCACAAAATGTCAGACTTTGGATTATTAAATAAAGAGCTAGACTGAGCAACATAACGCAATACTAAAGGGGAGGGATGACCAAGGCGTGAATGCCAAAGGGACGGGTTGGACACGGTGGTAGTGTAGGCTTGTGGACTGGAACGGTGAGCAGAAGGCCACATATAAGCACCATCTTTAGTTTGGCCGGTGAGAAGGACTGCTCTTGTCTGACGATCCACCACCTGAAATCCAGTGGATGACAGAACAATATCAACATTATTATGTTTACACGTTTGAAATGCTGAAATTAAATTTCTTTAAATAGCAGGCACACAAAGAGCATCTGAAAGTTTCAGCGAATTGGGAGCAAAGAGAGAGACAGTGTGAGTGATACGCAAACCTTTGCCATCACCAATGGTCACCATGTCAACGCCTTCGTAGGGGTTGTGCATTGACAAATTTTGTAGATCCGCAGTAATGTGATGAGATGCCCCAGAATCTAGGAGCCGTTCCGATAGAGAAGGCACTGAGGAGGTGGCAGTATGGGCGGCCGGTGAGCTGTAGGCCGGAGAACTAGACGTTGTGACTGAGGAAGAGTGCCATGGAGTATGCCGGTAAGTCGGGCAACGTTTCACAGAGTGACCGGTTTCCTCACACAGTTGGCAGCGCCCAAGATAGGTCGTGGGCCAGGTGCGCTATAGGTATTTGAGCGATTGCTATGACCGCGAGAGCTAAGACCACGGGAGGACAGTGAGCCATGACCACCAACGAAGGCAGTCACGGGTCCAGGGGCAGGTTGGCGCTGTACAAGTTGAGCTTCGAACGCCAATAGTTTATCATGAAGTTCATCAAGTGAGAGGGGAGTGTCACGGGCCTGGACCGCGTGGGACAACTCTTTGTATTGATCATCCAGTCCATTGAGGATCTTAAGAACAAGATCATCATCATCTGTGGAGACACCAAGGATCCACGGTTGTTTTGATATCGTGAATGAATTCCGTAATAGTGCGAGATCTTTTAACATGATTCAACAAACGATTTTTCAGGGCCAAGATGCGCCCGCGAGAGGGACGACAATAGATGTTGGCAAGCGTGGTCCATGCCTGATGAGACGTTTTGGCAGCGGCAATGAAGGGAATAATCGTTGGTGATAGAGATTCGACGATAGCCGAGAGAATAAGATTATCCTGCCGACGCCGAAGGGAATACTCAGGATTTGGTTCTGTGGTTGTACCGGAGACAACAGTGGGAGAGGGAGTTGTTTTGGAGCCATCGTCATAGGAAAATAAGTCATGGCCAATGAGAAGGGTTTCGAGTTGAAGTTTCCATGCGGTATCGTTTGTGGATGTGAGTTTGAGGGTGAGCTGTTGGACGGGGTTAATGGTAACAATAGTGGAGGAAGTGGTCATGGTAGGCGGCTGTGTTGAGTGAAGGAAAAAAAAAAATTAAGGAGATAAGATCTCTTGTGGCTCTGATACCATAGAGAGGTTTTATATTTCACACTTCAAAAGGTAGAGTTACAGCAAATATATAGAGAGAGCCATCATAGGATTTCTAGTTACAACAATATAGAGATTTGAATTGTATGAAAGATATGCTGAGAGGTTACAACAAACTACTAGATACGCCCTATTCTCTATAGATTCTTCATCATTTCGGACATGGTCCATTCGATTATCGACGTTGATGTCTCTGTACTAGCCATAAACATTTCCTGGCCAAAGTCCATTCTACTCAGATCAAAACTAATTCATCGTGCAAAAGCAATCAATTTAAGAAATAATTATCAATATATGCTACTATATATACGGACCTTAGTTTTAAGTCACGAACAAAACCAGTTATTGAAATTGGCCATCACAACACATATTATCATTTTTTTGGCCAAATGACCTGATTTTAGGTCCAAATTTGATGGCCCATAATTATCAATATAGATTACTAAAAAATAATTTTTTTTTGGGTAAGCCACAAGGCCAGCAAAGGACTAAAAAAATGAGAGAATTTTCCTTTATGTATTATTATAAAATAATCTCCTTCAGCTTTTGGTCTCAACTTTTAGAAATTTTGACTCCTCACAAAAAAAAAAAAAAAGACAACGTAGATCATCACCGGCTCCCCGCACCCTCGTCAGGCTCTACAGAAAACCCTAAAACCATAATCTTAAATTTTGCATTAATGCTTTTAACAATGCTTGAGGCGCCACTACTAATAGTGGCTGTTTTTCTTGTAGTGCCTAAAATCAAAATACATTGAGCAAATCTCATTTTATATACATTAACTATTTGAAAATAGTCATATTAGTACGTGAACTTTTTTCTTGGAGAAAAATAGACCTCAACTTCACAATTTTTGAAAATAATAGATTCTGTTACATTTTAGCCATTAATATCATTTTTCACGTTAAACTCCAAGCCCATTACATATACTTGACCCAGATCCAGTTAATCCTTACCCTGATCCAAATAATACTTACCCCAGCCTAATTTCTTCAAACCAATTGCCAACCCTAACCTAGCTACTTTCATTTCATCCCATCGTCTCCACGCCACCTCCACCGGCTGCTGCCGGCGCCGCTCTCTCCTCCAATCAAGCATCGTCTGTCGCCCTTTCTAGTATAATCTGGAATAACTCTTTTCCGGTGGGATTCTTGTTTATTTCTCTTTTTGCACAAATTATGGTTTATAATTACAGAATTAACAAATGAAATAGAAATTGTACGTGATTGGAGGAGAAAAGGAAACAAATTCTTTGTTGCATTTGCTACAGTTGATTTTCCTTAGAAGCATTACCTGAAAATCAAATACGTAATCCTGCCGACATAATGGTACAACTTGATTTAGATTTGTTTTTACTGAAAAAAAAATGAGTTTTCTGGAGAGCCCCTTTTTGTTTTTAAGTACATCATGAGTTTTTCATGGTGGAGAGGCAGCCAAAGGCAGTGGAGGTGGCGTGGGGACGGGTGGAGAGAAGGTATTGACTTGGGGTGAAATTGAAGAAGTGGGGTTTGGCTTTGGAACCGATTTGTAGAAATCAGGTAAGGATTATTTGGATCCAGGTCAAGTATATGTAATGGGCTTGGAGTTTAACGTGAAAAATAATATTAACTGCTAAAATGTACTAACTATTATTTTCAAAAATTGTGAAGTTGAGGTCTATTTTTCTCCAAGAAAAAAGTTCAGGTACTAATATGGTTATTTTCGAACCGTTGGATACATAAAATGGAATTTGCTCAAATACATTTCACACCCTCTTCTACTTAACATAAGTAAATAAATAAATGGGCTCGTTCAGCTCATTATTTCCAAATAAATTAAAGGCTTGTTTCCAAAACTACTTCTTTTGCTTCCTTTCCTTTCAAGCTCCATTTATCGTATCAATAGTTCATTATCTAATGGATCGATTCTGACAAAAGAAACTATAAAGATTTATTAAAACTTTAGAAGAACTATTATTTTGGAAAAAAGTTCGAAAAACGTTTAAAATTTGTATTCATTTTTAAATTATTGCGGTATTTATAAAAACGGATCGGATAGGGCATGTATAGCAAGATAAGATACTTACAAAGAGATTGGCTTTGACATTGTCTCGGGTAATGGGAACTCCATTTTTGCTCTCAGTGGCCCTCAACATAATGTCTACTATATTTTCTTGCTCATCATTTCCACTCAACCCATGTTCCATAGCTGGATTCTGCATTCATTCATTCAATTATTTAAATTTACTAATTACTCATGTTGTCTAATATACTAATACTGAGAAAAGAACAAATATATATCAAAAAAAAAATTCATCCAAACTACTGCCCCAATATTGATTCAAATTAATATATTTGGATCGATTACAGAATTATTTGGACTAATATATTATTATTATTATTATTTGTAGAATTAAAGTAATCTTAGGAAATAGTTGATAAAAAAGAATAAAAAAACTAAATTATATTAGAATTTAGAATTTGAATGACTAATTTCTTAATTTAAATACATTGTAAATTTAAAATTAAAAAAATAATGGTAACAAATGGTGTATATATCTGTTGGAAAAGGGGGGTTTTAAGCTCCTTTTTGCGTAATGACGATATTTAATTTGGTTAATTAAATAGCATATATGAATTCTACATTTCGCGTAGATTATCGTAGTGTATCTATTTTCTCAAAACCATTGTCGGGTGAGTGAGAAATAAGTGGACGAAGTGGGTCATTGAGTGCGGCTAGCGTTTGCTTGAATGGTCGTTAAAGAGTGGTTAAAGGTGGCGCGTCCCACATTGCTTAAATAGTGGGAGTTGAATTAGTTTATATTGTTCTGCGTGTTAGAATCAATTAAACTAATGCAGGTTGGTCAAGTGCGGGGGAAGCCCACACGCGCGCGCCCGTCCCGTCCCGAGCCGAGCCGCGCCGTCGCCCGCGCCCTTGGACTTGGACTTGGATCTTGGGCTTTGGGCCTGTCTAATTTTTTAGACAAAGTTTATTTGTCGGGCCCATGCCAAGCCCAGTCGTTGAAGCCCACTTTGATTTCAACAGTTGTTGAAAACCATTTCAGCTGAAACAACTGTTGAAAACCATTTTAATTCCAACTGAAACCGCCCCATCAATACTCGTCGGCGGTTTCGTCTCCTCCAACGCCTATAAATGGCAGCGTCAGGCTTAGGGATCATACACATCTTCTCTGCATCTTTTCTGCATACACATACATTCTCTCCTCCCGACTCCATCAGCTCTCTGCTCTGTTCGTCGGTCGTCGACGTTTGCGGTGCTGCTACGTCGAGACGTTCGTCGTTTTACCTTTGGGGACATTCTGCCGTTGCCGGAGCACTACCGGGGCATAAACGTCTTGCGGGAATAGTACAATCTCGACTCGACGTTCCTTTTGTATTGCTGTTACCGTTCATTTCTAACAAGCGCAAGACGTTTAAAAATGGACGGTTCCACTGCTGCCGCCACCGCCTCCACTGACGTTTCATCCGGCGCTGCCGCCACCGCTGCCGCCACCGCCTCTGTTTCCATGCATGGGTCTGTCCAGGCGTCCGCTGTCGTTACCCCCAACCGCAGCGGTGTCGTCAATGCCGACAACACCTGCCGTCATTCCTCCACCCGCAACGCTGCATTCGATGCCGATGCCGACGGCAGACCCAAACGGCTCTATCGATCAATATTTGCTTGATCCAGCAACGACCTTCCTGCCCCCGTCGCCGACGCCTAATACTGGCGGGTATGTTTTGCCCAATTCTGGGCAGTTTATCTCTGGACATTCCTTTGGAACTGTTTCGTTCCAGCCCAACGTTTCGGTTGGGGAGTCTTTACCTTTTCTGGATAAACGGTCGGGATTACACCCGCAGGACTTAATAATAATATGAACACCGGTTTGCAACCGGGTGGTGGGCCGCTGAACACTAGTTTGCCAACTTATGTTCAGTCGGAGCCGGCCTTCGTGCCGGGCGTTGGGCCGTCAACGGGTTCCGTCCCTATGGCGTTGCCAAGGTCATTTGGAGTGGCCGAGAAGCCGTCAAAGTTTGACGGGCGTGATTTCAAGACGTGGCAGCAGAAGATGTTCTATCTGACCACTCTTGGTTTGGCCGGGTTTTTGAGGAGCAACCGGCCGTCCCTGTCTGAGATGGAGACCGATCCTCAAAAGATCTTCGCCAAAGAACAATGGATTCACGGTGATTTCATGTGTAAGAATTTCATTCTTAGTGCTCTCACGGATCCTTTGTACGTTGTGTACTCTTCTGTAAAAGGTGCAAAGGAACTGTGGATTCAGTTGGAACGGAAGTACAAAACGGAGGATGCTGGTACTAAAAAGCATGCCGTTTCCAAATATCTGGGTTTTCAGATGGTTGACGGGCATTCAGTGGTTGAACAAGTTCAAGAGTTTCAATTACTGATACATGGCGTTCACGCTGAGGGAATGCAATTGCCCGATGCGTTTAACACTGCGGTTGTGATCGAGAAGTTGCCTCCTTAGTGGAAAGACTTCAAAAACTACTTGATGCACAAGCAAAAGGAAATGTCCCTTGAAGATCTTGTTACACGGATCAGAATCGAGGAGGATAACCGTAAGGCCGTGTTAAGGAGCCATTCTGTGGAGGCTAAGGCCAACTTGACTGAAACGGCCGGTAAACGCAAGCAGCCGCCCGCTGCGGGTAAAGGCAAAGCGGTTGCCGATGGCCAAAAGAGGAAGAAGTTCTCTGAGAATTGCTACAACTGTGGCAAGGTTGGGCATTTTGCACATCAGTGCCCGAAGCCGAAGAAGAAGAAGCCTGCTAAGCCTGCCGCTAACGTGGTACAGGCTAAACCTGACGGTTGGGAAGACAACCTTTGTGCATTGGTGCCTGAAGCTTTGCATGCTGATGGTGCTAAAGGTTGGTTTGTTGATACCGGGGCTTCGTGTCATGTGGCTGCCAACAGGGAGTTCTTTACTTCATACCGTACTGTTGAAGGCAGAAAGCTGCACATGGGAAACCAAGCATCATCTGATGTGGTTGGCGTTGGGAATGTAGTACTGAGGCTGACTAGTGGCAAAAACTTGACTCTGAAGGATGTGATGCATGTCCCTGATATCCGGAAGAATTTGGTTTCTGGTTCGCTGCTAGTTAGTAGTGGTTTTAAACTTGTTTTTGAGTCTGGTAAGTTTATCATGACTAAGTTTCGAAAATTCCTTGGTAGAGGCTATCTCGCCAATGGTCTTTTCAAGTTTAATGTATTGGCTAAACGCCAAGTTGTTGAGCAAGCTTCTGGTAATAAAATTGAAGGTTCTTCTTACTTGCTTGAGTGTTTTAATTTATGGCATTGTAGGCTTGGACATGCAAATAAAAATGCTATAAAGAGATTGGTAAATTTAAATTTACTTAAAGAAATGGAATTTAACGATAAAAACAAATGTGAAATTTGTGTTGAAGCGAAAATGACAAAACTTCCATTTCCAAGTATTGAAAGAAATACTAAACCCCTGGATTTAATTCATACTGATGTATGTGATTTTAGATCTTTGCAAACTCGGGGTGGTAAAAAGTATTTTATTACTTTTATTGATGATAGCACTCGTTATTGCTATCTTTATCTGTTGAGAAGCAAAGATGAAGCTATTGAAGCTTTAAAAAACTTCAAGCTTGAGGTTGAAACTCAATTGAATAGCCGTTTTAAGGCTATTCGGAGTGATCGAGGAGGAGAATACGTTGCTCCGTTTGCTGAATTGTGTGCCGAGTCCGGAATAATTCATCAAACTACAGCTCCATATTCACCGCAGTCCAATGGTGTTGCGGAACGTAAGAACCGTACGCTAAAGGATATGATGAATGCCTTATTGATCAGTTCAGGGTTACCTCAGAACTTGTGGGGGGAAGCTGTTTTAACAGCTAATTATATTTTAAATAAAATACCTCACAAAGGTAAGGAAGTAACGTCTTATGAGTTATGGAAAGGTAGAAAACCTTCTTTCAAATACCTCAAAGTGTGGGGGTGCTTAGCTAAAGTTGAGGTGCCACCTCCTAAACAAGTTACAATCGGCTCCAAAACAGTTGATTGTATCTTTATAGGGTATGCCCTTAACAGTAGCGCGTATCGTTTCCTGGTACATAAGTCAGAAATATCTGGTATGAGTGAAGGAACGATATTTGAATCAAGAAACGCCGTGTTTTTTGAAGACATATATCCTTACAAGGATAAAGTGGAATGTTCAAATAAAAGAACGTTTGATGAAGCTACGAGCTCTGATCAGCCGAAACAAACTGACAAGGGAAGTATTTCTTCTGAACCAGTTGAACTTCGTCGTAGCCATAGGGCCAAAGTGGCTAAAACTTTTGGTCCAGATTTCGCCACTTTTATGTTAGATAACGAGCCAAGAACTGTGAGTGAAGCTCTGGCTCGACCAGATGCTGCGTTATGGGAAGAAGCCATAAACAGTGAGTTAGACTCCATTATGCAGAATCGCATTTGGGTTCTTGCTGATCTACCAAAAGGTTGTAAACCCTTAGGATGCCGTTGGGTCCTTAAAAGAAAGTATAAAGCCGATGGATCGATCCATAAATACAAGGCTCGCCTTGTAGTTCAGGGCTTTAGACAGAAGGAAGGAGATAATTATTTTGATACTTATTCTCCGGTATCCAGAATCACCTCCATTCGAGTGTTTCTCTCGATTGCTGCACTTTACAATCTTGAGATACATCAAATGGATGTTAAGAATGCGTTCTTAAATGGTGATCTAGATGAAGAGATTTATATGAATCAACCAGAAGGCTTTGTTGTTCAAGGACAATAGCATAAAGTCTGCAAACTGGTTAAATCTCTATATGGTCTGAAACAAGCGCCTAAGCAGTGGCACTTGAAGTTTGATAATGTGATGTTGTTGTCAAACGGGTTCAAGTATAATGAATGTGATAAATGCGTTTACTACAAGGGAACAACAGACAAATTTGTTATAGTTTGCTTGTATGTAGATGACATGTTAATCATGGGCAGTGACTTGAATATGATTAATCAGACCAAGAACATGTTAAAAAGGAATTTTGACATGAAAGACATGGGTGTAGCCGATGTCATATTAGGGATAAAAATCACAAGGCATCCCGAAGGGATCGTTCTTTCTCAGTCTCACTACATTGAGAAAGTGTTGAGGAAATTCAACGCTTATGATAGTCGTCCGGCAAAGACGCCTATGGATCCCAGTGATAAGTTGAGAGTGAACAGAGGTGAACCTGTTGCTCAAGAAGAGTATGCAAGAATCATTGGTAGTCTAATGTACTTAACTAATTGTACTCGCCCGGATCTTGCATATTCAGTTAACAAACTGAGTAGATATACTAGCAATCCAAGTCGTGAGCATTGGAAGGCTATTATGAGAGTCTTGAGATATCTGAAATATACTCAAGAGTTGGGGTTACATTACACGAGATATCCTCCTGTTCTTGAAGGGTACTCTGATGCCGATTGGATATCAGAGAAAAGTGATTCATTATCCACAAGTGGTTATGTATTCATGATTGCGGGGGGGGGGGGGGGGGGGGTTGTGTCTTGGAAGTCACAAAAACAAACGTGTATAGCCCGATCCACCATGGAATCTGAATTCATAGCTTTAGATAAAGCTGGTGAAGAAGCCAAATGGCTTCGAAATTTCCTCGAGGAAATTCCATGTTGGAAGAAACCTGTGCCGACAGTAATGATACACTGTGATAGTCAAGCAGCTATTGGCAGGGCACAAAATGAGATGTATAATGGTAAGTCGAGACATATCCGTCGTCGACATCATACCGTTAAGCAATTGATTTCTAGTGGGGTGATTTCTCTAACTTATGTGAAGTCTGAAGATAACCTAGCGGATCCGTTAACAAAAGCTGTCAACAGAGATCAATTTTGCAAATTGCGAGAGGGAATGGGGTTAAAACCCACACCTAAAGAATGATTACATTGGTAACTCAACCATGATGCGTGGAGATCCCACAAACTTGGTTCAAAGGGACAACTAAGATGTATGATTTCAAATGTGAAAACACTTTTGAAGAATAATCTTCATCCTTTCCCTCAGAAGCAATGATGAAGTGTTTGATGCCTGTCTGCGGTAGATGTTGAGTTTAATGACTCTTAATGATTCTGGAACTGTGTGTTCATTTAAGTATGACAGGATACTTGTTCGAATCACCTATATAAGTAGAAGTGTGGCCGCTTCAGTAGAGACTTATGAATCCAAAGGGGGTTTCCATGGCCTGGAATGGAACCAAACGTGAGAACGGGCAAAGAGCCTGAAAAGTTACTGATTCTTTATTATTGATCTAGTATACGATGTGGGGGATAGTTCAAGAGTAAAATCACTACTCCGCCTGTATACTCAATAACATTGATATGGTTTAAGTTCAAAGCCAAAAACTACTTAGACCCGTGCAGTAACCTTTCTTTAAAGAAGGAGTCGGGGCATTTGCATTTGCATTGCATTCACTACTGCTGTTATTTCCACTCATGTGGGGGATTGTTGGAAAAAAGGGGGTTTTGAGCTCCTTTTTGCGTAATGACGATATTTAATTTGATTAATTAAATAGCTTATACGAATTCTACATTTCGCGTAGATTGTCGTAGTGTATCTATTTTCTCAAAACCATTGTCGGGTGAGTGAGAAATAAGTGGACGAAGTGGGTCATTGAGTGCGGCTAGCGTTTGCTTGAATGGTTGTTAAAGAGTGGTTAAAGTTGGCGCGTCCCATATTGCTTAAACAGTGGGAGTTGAATTAGTTTATATTGTTCTGCGTGTTAGAATCAATTAAACTAATGCAGGTTGGTCAAGTGCGGGGGAAGCCCAAACGCGCGCACCCGTCCCGTCCCGAGCCGAGCCGCGCCGCGCCGTCGCCGTCGCCCGTGCCCGTGGACTTGGACTTGGACTTGGATCTTGGTAATTGGGCTTTGGGTGGGCTTTGGGCCTGTCTAATTTTTTAGGCAAAGTTTATTTTTCAGGCCCATGCCAAGCCCAGTCGTTGAAGCCCACTTTGATTTCAACAGTTGTTGAAAACCATTTCAGCTGAAACAACTGTTGAAAACCATTTGAATTCCAGCTGAAACCGCCCCATCAATACTCGTCGGCGGTTTCGTCTCCTCCAACGCCTATAAATGGCAGCGTCAGGCTTAGGGATCATACACATCTTCTCTGCATCTTTTCTGCATACACATACATTCTCTCCTCCCGACTCCCTCAGCTCTCTGCTCTGTTCGCCGGTCGTCGACGTTTGCGGTGCTGCTACGTCAAGACGTTCGTCGTTTTACCTTTGGGGACGTTCTGCCGTTGCCGGAGCACTACCGTGGCATAAACGTCTTGCGGGAAGAGTACAATCTCGACTCGACGTTCCTTTTGTATTGCTGTTACCGTTCATTTCTAACAATATCCTTAATTTAAAAAAAAAAAAATTGGAAATATATACCATTTAGTCCTTTTTATCATTTAATTTTTCCAATTTTTGTCCTAGTTTTTGCTTTTTTTTTTTTAATTTTCTCTCATTCAGTTCTTAACTTTACTATTTTTTGTCAAATTGGCATAATTAACCTTAATCTTATAAATTAACACAATTAACAATGTGGGACAAACCAATTTTGTACCATATTCAAATAATCTCACATTTCCAAAATCTCATTCCCTCACCTCTATATTAACTATTTCCCGGCATTATTTCCCCACAATAACATTTTTGGGGAAACGGGATTTTGGATGGGTCGAATTATTTAAGTAGGGTACGGGACAATTTTTGTCCCATAATTTTCCTAATTATGCTAAATTATAGGATTATAGTGGATTGTGATAGATTTGGCCAAAAAAAATAGTAGTAGTAAAGTTAGACGATTGAATGGGACAAAATAAAAATTGATTGACAAAAAAAAATAAAGATAAAGGATCAAATGGTGTATATATCCTTAATAAATTAGATTATAAACATGCTCTCACTTGTTTCATGTGTTGGTGACTGCTGTGTAATAATTTCCTCAAGAATGCAGTCAGCCCTGATGAGGTGCATATCCTTTAGTTTTCTCCTGCAAGAAGCGGACAAGAAATGCAGAAATTTCATCGACGACGGGAACAACTCTGCAAAGTTAAACACCCCGGCCATGGCCGCAGCTTCTTTGATAACCGCGATCAACGAGGATTCCACATCCCTGCTGATGATCCCGAACTCCATGGACAGAAGAATCTCCTGTGTCAGGTTCACGGGCATCGTCACTCTCCCGACAATCTCAAGCACTGCACCAGTTCCGCCACTTGCTCCTCCATCAGGGCACGGAACTCTCGAACCTCTCTGTGGTTATTCAAAAATTCCCGGACACTCATTTTCCGCATTTGCTTCCGATGACAACGGTTGGGAGCTGGCCAAGCTTAAGGGGTACATAAGGGGGCCGTTTGTATCGGCTAGGGATTTCAATGTGTGATGTGGGAGAGAGGCAGAGTAGCCAAGAAAGTTGTGCAAATTTCCAATTATATGGGAAGTTTCCATGGCCGCCCTGGAGGGAGTCGAGGTTGAGCTGAGGGTGGGTTTCGCCTGGTTTGGTCTTGCTGAATAATAGTATTGGTAGGAAGCATAACAAGCAAGGAGAGGAAAACGAAGCATTGGAATGCAGTAAATATAGTAGCACTAATTAGGTAATAAAGGTCCGTATGTACTGTTTTTGGTAGCCGCCAGGGAATATGACAGCGTTGTGTTGTGTTGTGTTGTGAAAACTGTAATGTTCTTTGCTATGCTATTTATAGTGTGTAGTAGAATCATGGGATAGTACTGTTGTAAGTAAAATGACAGCGTTAGTCATTTTCAATATTTTATTTGACTTCAAAAAAATGTCCTGCCGCCCATGCTGGCTAGCTATTAGAGCTGTAAATAGAACAAACAGTTCGTGAGCTGAGCTCGTTTCGACACGTGTTCGTTCGTTAACAGCTCGTTCGATAAGTTAAACGAACCGAGCTCAAACACATAATTTGGTTTGTGTGTTCGTTCGTTAAGTTCGCGAACAGTTCGGAATTCTTTTTTAATGGAATATATATTATAAAAAATAAAAAATTTATCTAGTTGTTCTTTCTATTTTTCATTTTTATTAATTTTACATTTCTCTCATAAATTATATTACAATATATATTACATTTTCACACCTAATTTAATTCTAAAACAAATAAATTTATTAATAAAATAAATGGTTCGTTAACTGAGCTCGACTAGGCTCGTGTTCGTTCGTTATTAGCTCGTTCGTAAGGTTAAATGAACAGAGCTCAAACATGAAAATTGGCTCGTTAAGATTTTTGGCTCGGTTCGTGTTCGTTCGTTAAGCTTAACGAACAGAGCTCAAACACTTGATGTTCGGTTCGGTTCGGCTCGTTTACAGCTCTACTAGCTATATACTTCCTCACTTTTTTTTTTTTTTTTTGCTACAAATATTACTATTCACTTGTATACTTTTAACTTAAAATTTTATCATAGTTATATAAATTGAAATATAGCCAAGTGATATCTTATTAGATTCGTCTCATCTTGTAGTTTTTAAATATCGAACTTTTAGAATTTTTACTTGTACCGAATTTAAGTTATTAATGGTTTAAAATATGCATTGGACTGTGTGTTGGGTGGGTCTGTAGCAATCTTTAAAAAACAGAAGAAGTATGACTTATCATTTGAAATTCATAGAACACTAGATTTTTGACCCGCGCTTCGCGGGCGGTGTTTTTTCTTTATTTTTTCCCTTAATAAAATCAAGTATTTGTGGTCTTATTATTATTTGTGCATACAGTTTTCTTTACTTTAAATTCATAACATAGGCATAGGAAACCATAAGAATCTATATCAATTTGATCATAAAAACATGCAACAAAATAAATAATCAGTTCATTACCTCGACATAATCAACATCAATTTCTATAGGAATATCTAGATCCAAGCTATTCTAAACCATGAGTACGAATCTCCACAATTTCAATAGGATAGTAGGAGGGATGGATTTAATTAATTATATTATACAAACCATTATTTAGAAGACCTATAAAATATTAGATTTTAATAGAGTTTTTTTGGATGAAAGATTTTAATAGAGTTGAGTATGAATGTTGCGTCATGAATTAAAAATTTACAATAAAGAAAATATTCATAATTAAATCTCAGCCATATAACCAATTATTAGATTCGAAAAGAGTTGAGCATCGATGTTTCTCCATGAATTATAATAAAGCAATCACTAATATCAGATCTCAGCCATAATCTCAAAACCAAATGTAAGATTCAAAGACAGGCGTGCATACTTGTTTCATTGAGGAATCGGAATACACAACATAATAAGATGTCATGAGACATGAATGATGATGCATATTAAAACATGGATTATAATTCACAATATCCTCTTATAAATTATAAGCTAATCAACGGGGAAGAAGATCAAAAGATAATGTGTAAGAGTAAATCCTTAAGCAATAAGAGATAATTGTTCCCAGCAAATAGAATTAGAAACCATGGCCTAAAGGACTAAAAATATACAGTCTCAAATATTAAAAGATGATTGGAGTGTAAATTTTAGTAAGACTATTGGAAAGCATTAGCTATTACAAAGGTTTACGAGTTAATATGTTACTATAAATTACTCTTTTACACCCATTGCATGCAGATATAGATTGTATGTTGCATTTGAATGAATAACTTAAAATGATTTTTCAAGTTTTTGTTATAAAAAATTATATATACAAAATTTAATTCTTTCCTCAAAAGGCTCCAGATATTTTTTTTAAAAAAGAAAGAACAAAACTAAAAAAATAAAACAAAAATGGTATGGAGGGATTTTTACGAACATATTATATACTCTCTAATTTCCTATACAAAATTCACACATTAAGCAACCTAAATGTAGAATTATATCATATTCATTGCCATTTGCATCTAGAATTCCCTTACAAATCAAAACAAAATTGAACGAAAACCAAAGCGCTTAAACCCCATTCGAGAATCCTAAATCATATGCAAAATATAATATTCTTGATCATTTGTATCATAAAAGGAGAGAATTCAAATAGGAACAGAATTATAGGAGAGAATTAATTCCATAGTATCATTATATCAATATTGTAGTATAAAATTGCTAAAATCACCTGAAATTGCTACAATCACACTGAATGAGATATGAGTAATCAAATTCAAATAGAAATAGAATGATATGAGAGAATTAATTAAATAGTAACATTGTATCAATATTGTAGTATAAAAACTACTTATGTGGAGGTGATTATGTATAAAATTAGTATATAGTCATCTTGACATTCAATAACAATATGTAATGGCATTTCATTTATTATTTACTTATGTATTTTAACTGTCCGTATATGAATGACTTTCACAATGATTATCCAATCATATTTATTGTTATTGAATGAATTCAAACTATCATACTTCATTATATTTATCATTTATCTTAATATGAAGAATGATTTAACTATGGAAAATGAATCCAAAAATGTATGATTAATAATTGGATATAAAATTAGTGGAGAACAATAAGTTAATACAATAAAGAAATATCCACTTTTTATACTTACATTTTCAGCAAAATTAGCAGTTTTTCAACTATTATGGAATGATTGTCTTCCTATTTTCCTTAGTAATAATATATAAGTGAATATGAATACATTTTTGGTACATCATTAAAAGTATTATGCATGTTTTTAATGTTATGCACAGTTCGATGCACAGAAGGGCTCTGTTCTATAGTCATATAATTAACACTTCAGGTTTTCATGTTTTTCTTGGCAATATATTAGTAAATGATATCGTAAAATCGATTAATAAATTTTTTGACCTTTTTGAGAAACTAAAAAAATGCAAAGTTCTGGATTATGTTCATAAGAAGAAAAAAATTTATTTTTTCAATAATTATTTTTTCTTTATATTATTTTCTTTTATTAAAATTATTTTTACGATAAAAAATATATTTAAAAATTAAACCTTATTAAAAAAAGGATTAAATTTTTATAACGAATTATGATTTCTTATTAACTATATATATTTTGATAAATTACCTAAAATATGATTATTATTAATTTTTTATTTTATTATATTTTTTTGTAAATATTGACACCCATGTGTCATCAAATGTGTGTGTAAGCCTAAACTATACATTTTTAATTTTATTATATTGATTTAGGTTAATATTTTAGTCTTATAAATAATATAATATATATTTGAAAATATTACTTATTCAATTAAATAATTTATAATGTACTTCTTTAACTAAATATGTCATAAATATCAAATATATTATAATTTATTTTCAATTTATATTTTTATTAAAAAGTACTATATATGGAAAGATTTTCTCAAGATTTTCTTGTACTAACAAATAAATTTATTATCTAAATATAGAATATTTAAAAGATTAATCACGTGGCATGCAGACGTGTAATTATTTTGGATGACTGTACGTTTTTGTATGATTAATCAGCGCTTACGTGGAAACCTAAGGCATAATTACTGTATAACCCTTGAAATTACGTTTTTTCTTCCACTGCGCACGGATGTTGAACTTATATGAAGATTATAAAATTAGAAGATAACTTTTTTTGAGTTATTACATAATGTTCAAAGTCTTTTGCTTAAATAGTGGTGGAAATGTATGGAACAAAAAATTGAGGGAAATAAAGGAGATAATAGGAGAATGGAAAGAAAGTCAAACCCCAAATAGGCGGATATAATATAAAATATTTTTTCCATCACTTAAAAACTAAATATATAGTTTCACTTTCATATCTAAAATACTAAGAACAATTGAAAAAAGATAACCTTTAAAAATTCAAAATTCGAATTACTTCAAAACTATGTGTGACTACCTACCACAAATCTTTACGTATAATTTACACTAAAATATTTCTTATATCCTTTTAGAGTACAAATTGTTTATAAAAATTTGTATAACAATTTACTTCGACTTTCATATATATTTTTATTTTATATCGAAATAATTAACAATGAAGGATACTATTATGTTTAATAATTAAAATATGATGTGTTATTTTTTTCATTTTCTTTATTTTTTTGTAAAAAAAATGATATAGAATTTGTTTAGAATGATATTAATTTTTTTAGGAGATGAATCAATTTATATTAGTCAATTTTTTAGAATCAATGAACTAATTACACCATAAATAAAGTTTTTCAAATTTCTTTAAAAATAATGAATTGATGATAAAAAAATAATATAGTCCGTACAAACTAAAAAATATTTAGAATTCATATATTTAGGTATTTATAGATAATTAAATATATTAAAATACTAATAACATTATATGTTTGTTATAATACTTAGTTTTTCTTTATATTATTTATTTATCAAACTTATATTTATGAGACTAAGTTTCAAAATTAGATCTGATATAAAAAAACTCATGAAATAAATTTGATTAAATTTTTTATAATTGATTAAAATTTATAAATTTAATTATTTCATATATATTTAAATGAAATATTTATATTAAAAATATATTATCATTAAATAATAATGTTTGAAATCTATGATGTTAATTGTTAAATTCCTTATATTTATATAAGATTATATTTTAATTAGTTACACATTTTAAAATTATTTAAATGTATATAATAATATTATAATATGTCAATCTTTATTAAATAATATTATATATACAATCAAATCATTTATATTATATAGTTTTATATTTCTTAATATTTGAAATGATAAGTATATTTACTATAATTAAAAAATACATACTTACATTTTCCTTTATATTTTTTAGTTTATCAAAATTGTATTTGTGAGATTTAATTTTTAAAATTTAGCCTTGTACAGACATGAGAACTAAAATTTCATTAGATTTTTATAGTTCACTAAATTTTTTTAATTTGATTATTCAATATATATTTTTAATGAAGTATTTTTATTTAAAACACGGCTATTATATTCTTTATGTTGATATAGGATTATACTTGTAGACATAAATTTAACCAAAATTAAATTTATTCAATCATATTATAATAATATTTATTAAAATATATATGGAAACAAATAATTTATATTATATAGTTTTAATCAATTTATATATTTTAAGTGTAATAAATTTTTATATCTTTTTAAAATATATATTGTAACACCCCGAAATTCATCCTCATAAGGTTTCAGAATGTTACCGCCACACTTGTCAGTCAGGCTCGCCCTTTGGCTAACTTAATTGACAAGTGCTACGGCTAAATATAAATTTTTGTAGTATGAACTTTAAAAATAATTGCCAATTTTATAAAATATAGACATAAGAAAATTTAAAGTACTTAATACCAGAGTCATTGTTCTTTCTCACGCGGAAGCATAAACTAAAGGCAATATATATGACATTAATATTTAAAAGTACGTGGTTCCTTAAAGCAACAATCTTTTATGAAAGGTAATCCCATCCCCAAATGCTCATGTCATGAGATGCAGTTCATATGTCAGCTCCAATATCTGTAAAAAGATAACACAACAACTTTTTATCAGTACAATGGTACTGAGTAAGTCAACCCGCTCCACTTCAAAGAAGTGGGTTTTAAAATAGTGGTTGACACTCAAAAAAAATAATAATAATAATTTTCACTTTTTCTTTTAAAATGATCACACACATTACCTTTAACAAAATAAATAACTTTCATACTTACCATTGTAGCAACTATGCACAAGAGGACACCATTTTCCATATATCATATCATATCATATCGATCATAAGTCATGATCAGCATGCAGCGGACTCATATACAGACACATTCCGGAGCCTTGGGTAACCCATCACGGATACACCCAAGAGTATAGACTCATACATGCAACAACGCCGTTTTGGCACAATTAATCAACAATGCCGTCTTGGCATATTTAGAGGGGGAGGCCCCGCAAGACACATCCCTAGTGCATTAGCCCTCTATCAAGTATGGCATCTTACTCAAGTTAATAGTGCACAATGGATTTAAAAGAGGTTTTCACAATTTTTCCACATAATATCCTCTTTAAAAGAGTTTTCAACAATTTCACGGGAGTAACCTCATAACAAGGGCATTCAATAATGCCAAATATCATTTCAACATTTAACTCCCATATCAATATCTCATAGATATGAAAATATCATTTCATGGATCTCAAAATCCAACAATTTCTCATTTGGACCAAATATCAAGTCCAATGTCGCAGTTTACGCCAAGTCAGTTTAAAAATTCATATGAAAGGCGATTGCTTTGAAATTTAAACTGTAGATACTAAACACATAGTTGAACAAGTTTCATGTTTTACACTTTTCAAAATAAGGTATGGAAATAGTTCAAAAATTGAGTTCTTTTCAGGACATGTATTCTGTCAGAAATTCAATGGTGACTCTATAATTTTCAACAGGTTTTAAAAATAGTAATTTGCGACCAAAAATTATAAAATTTTACTACAAGGTAGATAACATATAGATAAATATTTTTCATGAATAAACCATTTATGTTTGAAACACTTAAGACCTTCAAAAATGAGGATTTCAGAAACACTATCATTTCTTAGATTTCAACAAAAAGAGATTTCGACCTTTCGATAAAGCGGATCCCATAACTTTTTCATATGAGTTCTAAAAATTATAAAAGTTTCCAGAAATATACTCAACTCAATAAGGAACAAGTTTTATGAAGGAACCTTTGAGGTATGATGAACCAAAATATTTTAAAAAGATGGATCATTACGTAAACGAAAAACGGACAGATTTTGGTATAATGAGAGAATTCTAATTTCGTACTCTTAAAACATGGATGAGGATCTCCAAACTTAAAGAGAGAGTGTTAACTTACTGAATTGATGTATAAGAGCAAGGAGATTCAAAGATAATGGCCATTATAACACAAGATTCGCACCACAAATTACGGGTTTCGCTGAAATTCGACAAATAGAGGGAAATCAATTTATAGTATAAAAATAAAAGATTTAGATATCTAAGATACAAGTTTCAAGGATGATATCTTACTAACCAAGTGTTGAGAAGAGTTAGAACTCTTAGAATGATGAAGGTTGCCAAGCCTACAAGACTCCACAATCCTTAAGATATGCTCACTATGTGGGAGAACTTTGAAGAATAAAATGGGTAGTGAATTTGGCTAATGAGATGGATGAGATTGGTGTGTTTGAAGGCTAGAAACTCCCTCTATTTATAGGCTAAGATTTGAACAATTGAACATGACACATTGTGAGAGTGATTACAACCTCACCATCATCCAATTAAGTGTGTCTTGAGCAATAATGGTTAGAGTATTTGTATCCACTCATTTGGTCCTTATAGCCTAACAAAGAGGCTATTAATTTGGGAGGCTATTAATTGTGTCCATCATGTTGTCTATTAACATAATGGTTTGCCTATTATGGAGGCTATTAATCTTGGTGGGTTCAAGAGATAATTGATCACCTTTCTTTGCTAGCCATTCATCCAAGACACTTGTTAATCATGTGGATTTTTCATCTATTTGTTTAGGAAGAAAATTTCTTGCAATTGCTTTTAACCTTATATTTGTGTAAGTAGTGTATCATGAAAATGATTGAAGTATTAGCTTGTCTACAAAAATCATTATTCTTGCCATTATTTAGTGGCATGCATTTATACTCAATGAGTTGGATATGATAATGTAATATTTTTTTATTTATTTCAAGTATTGTATTTATATTAATGTGCTTTCAAAAAGATAATAATAATATACTTGCATGGTTTTATTTTATTCATAACAATACTCAAACCACAAAGTCTTCATGTCATCATCAAATAAATATTATAATCTATGAATATATTTTCTTATATATAAAAGTTAATTCTCATAGATTCACATAAAAACTCATACTTTTATTTTTATAAAAATTTATTCCATAATGAATATCAAAGTACTTAAAATATTCACATACTATCCTCATAATAATTTTCAAGACCAATGTGTATATATATAAAAACTTATATATATAATTTAAACAATAGATTTTAAAAAAAATATTCCATAAACTATATAATTCTATTACCCATGATATTGAAATTCATATTTCTTTTGGAAAAGACAAATTTACATATATAGTTTTTCAAGTGTTGTTTTGTAGAAAAATCAATATACTAATTCTTTAAGCAAGTGATTAAATATTTAATAAAAGTCTCTTTAGTGAATTACAATTATCTCGGGTAATTTCTATGGTATTACAATCCACCCTCCTTAAGAATCAACTTCGTCCTCGAAGTTTTAATGAAAACTACTATGGCAATCTAATATGCGGAATATAAGATAAAAGTTAATGGAAAAGAAAGAAAAAAAAAAATTAGGAGATTTTGAACATACCCTATCAAGATTGTGTCGGGTGGTTACATCCTCCTCCCCTTAAGCCTACAGTTATGTCCCCATAACTGTTATTTAGTCGTTTAAAAAGAGATTGGGGTAGCGTTGCTTCATATCATCCTCTAGTTCCCATGTTGCTTCTTCCGTACCATGATTGGACCAAAGTACTTTAACAATCCGGGTGGTCTTGTTCCTTGTCGTTCTTTCTTTGATGTCGAGTATTTGGATTGGATACTCTTCATAAGTTAGATCTTCTTTGAGTTCAATTACTTCCTGTTGAAGTACATGGGTTGGGTCATGCACATATTTCTTTAACTGTGAAACATGGAACACATTGTGCACTCGAGATAGTTGTGGCGGTAGGGCTAGTCTGTATGCCAGGGTTCCGACGCGATCCAGAATGTCATACGGTCCAATATATCGAGGACTTAACTTTCATCGCTTTCCAAAACGCATCACTCCTTTCATAGGTGATATTTTCAGCATAACCTTATCTCCAACTTGAAATTCTAGGTCTTGTCGCCTAACATCGACATAACTTTTCTGTCGATCTTGTGCTGCCTTCATTTTCCCTTGGATCATCTTGATCTGTTGCGCCATGTCTTCAACGAGTTGCGGCCCAACCACAATAGAATTCTCACATTTTTCCCAACATAATAGGCTTCAGCACTTGCGTCCATAGAGTGCCTCAAACGGTGCCATGCCTATACTAGCATGATAGATGTTATTGTAAGAGAACTCTATCAAAGGTAGATGGTTTTCCCAACTTCCTTTAAATTCAAGAACGCATGCTCTCAGCATGTCCTCCAGTGTTTGGATTGTCCTTTCTGTTTGTCCATCCGTCATCGGGTGAAAAGTGGTGCTCATTTTAATTTGGGTACCAAGAGCTTCTTGCAGATTGGTCCAAAAATGAGAGACAAATCTGCTGTCTCTATCAGAGATTATATCATGTGGCACTCCATGTCGTCGAACCACGTTATTGATATATGCTCTTGCTAATTGATCCATAGACCATGTATCCTTCATTGGTATGAAGATCGCAATCTTTGTCAATCTATCAACAATTACCCAAATTTTATTCATTCCTTTTGGTGATCGTGGTAGTCCTGAAACAAAATCCATTGATATACTATCCCATTTCCAACTCGGGATTTCCAATGGTTTCATGAGTCCTAAGGGCTTCTGACATACTGCTTTAACCTTTTGACAGGTTAAACATCTAGCCACAAACTCAACAACCTCATTCTTCATCCTTGGCCACCAATAAACCTTCTTTAAATCCTTATAAAGCTTATCACCCCCTGGATGTACTGAATACGGGGTGTTGTGGCCTTCTTCCATTAATCTTCGTTTTAGCTCTACGCATTTATGCGGTACGCACCATCTCCCTTTGAAGCGAATGCTTCCATCCTCATGGATTGCAAAACCAATTGCTTTTCCTTCGGCAACCTTCTTCTTGATCCTTTCAAGCTTTATGTCGCCTGGTTGAGCACTGCGTATTTCATCAAATACCGTAGATTCAATGGTCGTAGCATTAATGACATTTTCCACAGTTCCATAATGGACTAGCTCCGTGTCTATCTTGACCAAGTCCATATACAGTTCCGAAGGTAAGATAAGAGTATTTGCCACGTGTCGAGTCTTGCGGCTCAACGCATCTGCGACCACGTTAGCTTTCCCTTCATGGTAGGCGATGTCCAAATCATAATCCTTGATCAACTCTAACCATCTGCGTTGCCTCATGTTTAACTCCTTCTGAGTAAATATGTACTTAAGGCTCTTGTGGTCGGTGAATATCCGACAAGTTCGTCCGTACAAGTAGTGTCGCCAAATCATTAATGCGAACACTACCGCTGCTAATTCTAGGTCGTGCGTCGGATAATTCTCCTCATGAGGGTTCAATTGTCGTGTTGCATATGCAATGACTTGCTGTTGTTGCATTAAAACACACCCTAGCCCCTCTTTTGAAGCGTCACTATACACTTCAAAATCTCCATTTTCTGTTGGCAATGTTAAAATTGGTGTTGTTGTGAGGCGTTTCTTTAACTCTTGAAATGATGATTCACACTTTTCTGTCCATTCATACTTCAAGACTTTCTTCAAAAGTTGAGTCAGAGGTCGTGCAACTTTGGAAAAGTCCTTGACGAACCTCCTGTAATATCCAGCCGGTCCAAGAAAACTTCTCACTTCTGTTTGATTAGTAGGCGTAGGCCACTCGGTGATTGCTGATATTTTTGCTGTGTCAACAGAAACTCCATCAGCTGATACAACGTGGCCTAAAAATGCTAATTTTTCTAACCAAAAGTCACACTTGGACAACTTGGCATAGAGTTGGTGTTTCCTTAATGTCTATAGCACCTGATGCAAGTGTTACTCATGCTCTTCATTGCTCTTTGAATAGATCAAGATGTCGTCGATGAAAATGACTACACATTGATCTAAAAATTCTTGAAACACATCATTCATGAGATTCATGAATACAGCTGGGGCATTTGTTAGCCCAAATGACATCACTGTAAATTTGTAATGTCCATAACGTGTCCTGAACGCAGTTTTCGGAATATCCTTTTCAGCGATTCGCAGTTGATGATAACCGGATCGCAAATCTATCTTGGAGAATACCGTTGCACCTTTAAGTTGATCGAAAAGGTCATCAATCCTAGGTAACGGGTATTTGTTTTTAACCGTTACCTGATTTAAACCTCTATAATCGATACAAAGACGTAACCCTCCATCTTTCTTCTTGAGGAATAAGACCGGTGCTCCCCACGGCGACGTGCTAGGTCGTATATACCCCTTTTGTAATAATTTCTCGAGTTGCTCCTTGAGTTCATTCATTTCTAGGGTTGCCATGCGATAAGGAGCTTTTGATACAGGTTCTGTTCCGGGAAGTAGATCGATTGTAAACTCGACTTCACGTTCTGGAGGCATTCCAGGAATTTCTTCTGGGAATACATCTGGATACTCCCTCACTACTGGAATGTCATCAATTTTATTCTCCTTTAACTTGAGGTTATAGATATAGCATGCATAAAGCATATATCCTTTCTGCATAAGACTATAAAATTGTAAGGCATTTACTACCTTAGTCTTACGTTTGGGGAGTTGGACATAGTTGTTGACATTTTTGCCTCTCGTCTTAGACAGTGTAATTTTGTGTTTCTGACACTCAATTACCGCTTTATATTGGGTAAGCCAATCCATTCCCAATATAATATCAAAATCTTTAAGGTCAAATTCTACTAAGTTTGCATAGAACTCAAGGTTCTTAATGACTATAGGAATCCCATCGTATCGTTTGGTGCACGATACAATTTTTCCCGAAGGCAACTGAATTCCTAAGTTAATCATTTTAGGTTTTGGCATCTCTAATTCAGGCAAGATTCTAGAAGAGATAAACGAACAACTTGCTCCAGAATCAAATAAAACCTTAACAGGCACACTTAAAGCCGTAAATGTACCTGTTATCACATC
This sequence comes from Hygrophila difformis, assembly GCA_030278955.1. Lineage (NCBI taxonomy): Eukaryota > Viridiplantae > Streptophyta > Magnoliopsida > Lamiales > Acanthaceae > Hygrophila > Hygrophila difformis. The sequence continues at coordinate 40,322,705 of JAOANR010000002.1, read as the reverse complement.
CCCTTGAGTTGAAAGATCTGCCTGATTAATAACATTGAGCCGCCCTATAGGTGCTCCATAGTTCCCTTGTTGGTTTCTATTTTGCTGAGGCCTCTGTCCTTGATTATTTCCGTTTCGCACATCCTGATTATTTGGCTGAGTGGGGATATTGATAAGGTCATCTCTTTTTGTAATATTTTCAATGCGGGTCTTACACTCCTTCCTCATATGACCTTCTCGGCCACATCTATAACATGTACCCGGCTTGGGGCATCCTCTAGCCAAGTGGGGCTTGTTGCATTTTGGGCATTGTGGTATGTACCCTTCATGGTTTCTAGTACCATTGTTGCCCCCTCCTTTGTTTCCCTGAACGGGTCGATTCTGCCCACCTCGAATATTGCCTTTATTGTTGCTGAGGTGGTTGTTGTTGCTGCTGCTTCCTCGGTTGTCCCGAATCCTCTTGTCCTGTCCTTGGAACCCGCGGCTAGACTCCCCGGCTTTTCTCTTCATCTGTTGTACACGAGAAACTGCAACAGCTCGATCGTAGATCGCTTGGAGGGTAGGATACTGAACTCCAGCCACCACTTCTCTAATGGAGAGGTTTAATCCCATTTCGAACTTTTGTGCCTTCTCGGCATCGGTGGAGACTAGCTTAGGAGCAAATCTGACTAACTCCTTGAATCTGACATAGTATTCTTGTACAGATTGTGCTCCTTGTCGTAATGATAGAAACTCTTCATACATTGCTGCTTTGGTACTCATCGGGTAAAACCTTTCTCTTAGAGCTTCTGTAAAGTTTTCCCATGTATACTCCTCATCATCATCTAGCTCTCTCTTCTGTAACTGCCACCAGTCATCTGCATCACCTCCTAAAAAGTACGAGGCTACAGTAATCTTCTGCTCATCTGGGCAACGAGTCGCCTCGAGTAGCTTGTTAAAACTTTTTATCCAATCCTCCAATTTAGTAGGGTCCTCCTGCCCATCATAACGAGGTGGTCTGTATTGGTTCACCACTGCTAGGTGATTGAGCTGGGCTTGAGGTGGCGGCACAGCTGTTGTGGCTTGATTAATTTGACCCTGACCCAAGGCAATGAGCATTTGCTCAATGATCCTTAGACGATCATTGTCAAACGAGTTTGGCGTGTTTTGATTCTGAGGGGTTTGGTTGTTGGGTGCTCCCTGATTAGGAGGTACCATGTTGTGTCCAACGTCCTGATTGTTGATGATGTCAGGGTGATATATGTTGTGTGCAGGTGGTACAGCTTGTTGATTGGATACACCCTGTGCTGCTGGCACTTCGTGGTTAGTCATGTTCGGATTTTGGTGTGGCTCCATGTTGTTGAGGGCATTAACACTTCGGAGGGTTTTTCTAGTCCTTGCACGGGGTGCCATTCTGCTAAGGATGGTTAAGCAAGAGTGAGTTCAAGTCTAAGGGATAATTATGTCCTAAAACTCGTTAGGTCATAGTATAAGGATGAGTTAACGCAGAAATGTCTAAGTTAGGAGTATGACTTTATTTAGAGATTAACCAGAAGGAATGAAATAACAAGCTTTATTTCATAAATCTAGAAAATATTACAAGATAGAGAATTTAAAACGAGCACCTATGATAAGGTCAACTGACTTAGTATATCAGAACAATATATATATATCTATATATAATTTTTTTTTCTTTTAAATTTTATAAAAAATGATGCATGCTCATGAATACATATGTCCCCACCCATATGGGCCTTTGAAAAATATTTTGCATATTTCTTTCTCAAAATGGACTTTTTTTTTAAAAATCCATAAACCGGAGTTAAACTGTCGCATCCCTTAGTCAAGCTCGCCTTGTTGCTAACTTAACCAATAAATGCTAAGATTAGAGGGTACCGCCTTCTAAGTAATTTGCCAACTAGTTAAAATATAGAGCTACAAAGTTGATTCCCAGGAAAGACTGGTAGAGCCACCGGCTGACGGGCAATCTTTAAAAACCAGACTCCTTAGACAGAATCACCTCATGCAGTTCTATATTTAACAGTTTACAAATACTTAGAGTTTAAAAATACGCTCTGATACCACTCTGTAACACCCCGAAATTCATCCTCATAAGGTTTCAGAATGTTACCGCCACACTTGTCAGTCAGGCTCGCCCTTTGGCTAACTTAATTGACAAGTGCTACGGCTAAATATAAATTTTTGTAGTATGAACTTTAAAAATAATTGCCAATTTTATAAAATATAGACATAAGAAAATTTAAAGTACTTAATACCAGAGTCATTGTTCTTTCTCACGCGGAAGCATAAACTAAAGGCAATATATATGTGACATTAATATTTAAAAGTATGTGGTTCCTTAAAGCAACAATCTTTTATGAAAGGTAATCCCATCCCCAAATGCTCATGTCATGAGATGCAGTTCATATGTCAGCTCCAATATCTGTAAAAAGATAACACAACTTTTTATCAGTACAATGGTACTGAGTAAGTCAACCCGCTCCACTTCAAGAAGTGGGTTTTAAAATAGTGGTTGACACTCAAAAAAAATAATAATAATAATTTTCACTTGTTCTTTTAAAATGATCACACACATTACTTTTAACAAAATAAATAATTTTCATTCTTACCATTGTAGCAACTATGCACAAGAGGACACCATTTTCCATATATCATATCATATCATATCGATCATAAGTCATGATCAGCATGCAGCAGACTCATATACAGACACACTCCGGAGCCTTGGGTAACCCATCACGGATACACCCAAGAGTATAGACTCATACATGCAACAACGCCGTTTTGGCACAATTTATCAACAATGCCGTCTTGGCATATTTAGAGGGGGAGGCCCCGCAAGACACATCCCTAGTGCATTAGCCCTCTATCAAGTATGGCATCTTACTCAAGTTAATAGTGCACAATGGATTTAAAAGAGTTTTTCACAATTTTTCCACATAATATCCTCTTTAAAAGAGTTTTCAACAATTTCACGGGAGTAACCTCATAACAAGGGCATTCAATAATGCCAAATATCATTTCAACATTTAACTCCCATATCAATATCTCATAGATATGAAAATATCATTTCATTGATCTCAAAATCCAACAATTTCTCATTTGGACCAAATATCAAGTCCAATGTCGCAGTTTACGCCAAGTCAGTTTAAAAATTCATATGAAAGGCGATTGCTTTGAAATTTAAACTGTAGATACTCAACACATAGTTGAACAAGTTTCATGTTTTACACTTTTCAAAATAAGGTATGGAAATAGTTCAAAAATTGAGTTCTTTTCAGGACATGTATTCTGTCAGAAATTCAATGGTGACTCTATAATTTTCAACAGGTTTTAAAAATAGTAATTTGCGACCAAAAATTCTAAAATTTTACTACAAGGTAGATAACATATAGATAAATATTTTTCATGAATAAACCATTTAGGTTTGAAACACTTAAGACCTTCAAAAATGAGGATTTCAGAAACACTATCATTTCTTAGATTTCAACAAAAAGAGATTTCGACCTTTCGATAAAGCGGATCCCATAACTTTTTCATATGAGTTTTAAAAATTATAAAAGTTTCCAGAAATATACTCAACTCAATAAGGAACAAGTTTTATGAAGGAAACTTTGAGGTATGATGAACCAAAATATTTTAAAAAGATGGATCATTACGTAAACGAAAAACGGACAGATTTTGGTATAATGAGGGAATTCTAATTTTGTACTCTTAAAACATGGATGAGGATCTCCAAACTTAAAGAGAGAGTGTTAACTTACTGAATTGATGTATAAGAGCAAGGAGATTCAAAGATAATGGCCGTTATAACACAAGATTCGCACCACAAATTACGGGTTTCGCTGAAATTCGACAAATAGAGGGAAATCAATTTATAGTATAAAAATAAAAGATTTAGATATCTAAGATACAAGTTTCAAGGATGATATCTTACTAACCAAGTGTTGAGAAGAGTTAGAACTCTTAGAATGATGAAGGTTGCCAAGCCTACAAGACTCCACAATCCTTAAGATATGCTCACTATGTGGGAGAACTTTGAAGAATAAAATGGGTAGTGAATTTGGCTAATGAGATGGATGAGATTGGTGTGTTTGAAGGCTAGAAACTCCCTCTATTTATAGGCTAAGATTTGAACAATTGAACATGACACATTGTGAGAGTGATTACAACCTCACCATCATCCAATTAAGTGTGTCTTGAGCAATAATGATTAGAGTATTTGTATCCACTCATTTGGTCCTTATAGCCTAACAAAGAGGCTATTAATTTTGTCCATCATGTTGTCTATTAACATAATGGTTTGCCTATTATGGAGGCTATTAATCTTGGTGGGTTCAAGAGATAATTGATCACCTTTCTTTGCTAGCCATTCATCCAAGACACTTGTTAATCATGTGGATTTTTCATCTATTTGTTTAGGAAGAAAATTTCTTGCAATTGCTTTTAACCTTATATTTGTGTAAGTAGTGTATCATGAAAATGATTGAAGTATTAGCTTGTCTACAAAAATCATTATTCTTGCCATTATTTAGTGGCATGCATTTATACTCAATGAGTTGGATATGATAATGTAATATTTTTTTATTTATTTCAAGTATTGTATTTATATTAATGTGCTTTCAAAAAGATAATAATAATATACTTGCATGGTTTTATTTTATTCATAACAATACTCAAACCACAAAGTCTTCATGTCATCATCAAATAAATATTATAATCTATGAATATATTTTCTTATATATAAAAGTTAATTCTCATAGATTCACATAAAAACTCATACTTTTATTTTTATAAAAATTTATTCCATAATGAATATCAAAGTACTTAAAATATTCACATACTATCCTCATAATAATTTTCAAGACCAATGTGTATATATATAAAAACTTATATATATAATTTAAACAATAGATTTTAAAAAAAATATTCCATAAACTATATAATTCTATTACCCATGATATTGAAATTCATATTTCTTTTGGAAAAGACAAATTTACATATATAGTTTTTCAAGTGTTGTTTTGTAGAAAAATCAATATACTAATTCTTTAAGCAAGTGATTAAATATTTAATAAAAGTCTCTTTAGTGAATTACAATTATTTCGGGTAATTTCTATGGTATTACATATATGGAGATTTTCTCAAGATTTTATTATATTAATAGTTAGATTTATTTTCTAAATATAGATATTGATGACGTGGAAGGTGAGTTAGAATTAATCAGCGATTAATCAGCGATGATGTGGATTAATTGTAGCCATTGATTATAAAATGGTGGTATAATTACAGATAAAGCCCTAAAGATTAAAAAGAATCAGTTATATTTAATAAGGACAATACAGTCTGCACAGACAAAAAGTATTCAAGATTTATTATATAGATTAAGCATTGAAACATTAAGGGGATGGATATGAATGTGTAACAAAGATGTTACCATAAAAATTAAAAATTATCCATTGTTCGTTTAATGTTTCTTTTTATTTTTTAAGAACTGGAAACAAAATAGAAAAATTGACAATACAATTGTTTGAGTGAAATAATAGTAAAATACTTAGACCTTAAATGATGGACAATACTTAAAAATTTATGGTAGTACGTGTTCCACAACTTGAGAAAAGGTGTTCAATTTTGTTTGTTAGTATGTTCTATTTTGACTTTTGATACTGTTAATTGATCAATTTTGACCTAATGCTATCACAATTATATAATGAAAAATATAGTCAAGTTCGGTCTTATTGAATTCATCTCATTGTGTAGTTTTAGAATATACTCCCTTCGTCCCATTATTTGTGTCCCAAAACTTCTGGACACGGTATTTTATGTGGGATTAGTTAATACTTCATTTAATGTAGGTGTAGATTAGTGTTTAAAGCGGGGGTAAATTAGGAATATGTGTGATGTGATTGTAATGAGTTTGAATTTTTAATTGATTTATTTATATGTGATGTGATAGTTGTGTGTTTGAAATTTTAGTATATTTATTTATTAATGTGATGTGATGGGAGGGAGTTTAGTAATTAAAATATAGTATTTAATTATTTTCTAAAAATGAAATGTGACAATTGTAATGGGACGAACCGAAAAATAAAGTGAGACAGAATTAGTGGGACGGAGGGAGTATATTTTTTATAATTTTTACTTCTCTATATTTTAAGATATTAACTGTTAAACAAATGCATTGGACTGCATATTCAAAAATTTTGAGATGTTTAAAATGGAACATAGGAGTATTAGTTAATTAGTCATAGTGCATATATGCAATATGCAAATGGTTTGTAATTAACTTGGTATATGAAAGGGGGAAAGAATTTAATTTCCTCGATCGACCGGGAAGAAGATACATATATGCCCGGTGGGCGGTGTCCGGTGAGGCCTTGCAGACAACCGTAGATATCTCCATGGCTGTCGCGACCCAAACTCGAGAAGATTCCGGTAGTCGGTAATTGTCACTGTTCTATCTTTTGCTAGGATTTACTTGTTGAATCTGGAGCTTTAACTTCTTGTAGATTTTACCTACTAGAGTAGATGTAAATAATTGCTGTTTTGTTAGTAGAATATTTGTTCAAACTTCAAAGTTTATTGCAGCTTTGACTTTGAATTGAATGAGAAATCTAAATAAATATCTGCCACGTCATATTCGTTCCAAGTGATGCGGAGTAATATATAAATGATTTTTTGTTTTGTACACATTGGTATTTTGTTACTGTTCATTATGGGTATGTTTGGGAAATAATTGGAGTTTAGCGACTGGAGTTTGGAGTTTAGAGTATCGAGTTTGAAATTAATGGTGAAAATAGTTTTAAATTTGAATAATGATGTTTGGTAATGCAATTTAAATTAGAGTTTAGAGTCTGGAGTTTGAAAAGCTAAAAGTTGGGGGAGATGAGCGTTCAGAGTTTAGAGATTAGAGATTAAAATTTGACAATTACTGTATTTAATGTTTATTATATATAGGATTTTAGACTATTTTTAGTATGTATTTTAGAAGCTAAACTTTAATCGCTAGCGTTTGTTCCCAAACGCAGCCTAAGTAAATTTGATTCGACTTTTTAATACATTTATATAAGATAAAATATAATCATGTGGGATCTTATTAGATTCGTCTAATCGCGCAGATTTATAATATCAAATTTTCATAATTTTTAGTTGTATGTAATTTGAGTTATTACGGATTAAAAATGTGTATTGAATTGCGTGAAATGTGGGTCAGTGGCAAATATTAAGGAACGGAGGTAGTATATTTTTTAACATCAATTAAACCTTTTTATGAGTACATAATACCATAGTTGTTAAGATCCCGATCCCGATCTTAGGATCTTACGATTTTACGATCACATTTCTCTAAAACGATCCCGATCCTTGTAGGATCTTAAAATTCTAAGATCCCGATCCTGGTAGTAGAATGTTACGATCTTATAGTCATACTCCCTCAAACGCTTCTACGATCTTACGATCTTACCCTCTTAAACGCATAAAATTTTTGTAGTATTTTATAATTTGGGATCAAAATAACTTGTTTCTTTTAATTTTAAACTTAAGAGCTTGTATTCCTTATGTATGATGTGTACAAAAACATAATATGTATGTATGTGGAAAATATTTTATGTTTGATTGTGATATTTTTGTATTATATTGTATTAATTAACTTGCAAGATTCATAAACACACAAAATAATGCTTTTACTTGTCAGTATGCATAACTGAGTTTATCTATTATTCAATTTCATAAGATCTTAGGATCCCGATTCGATCCTGCGATCCCGATCTTGCAAAGAGAAAAACGATCCCATATAGGATCCCGATCTTAACAACCTTGCATAATACATTTGCGCAGCGATCATTATGTTGAGTTATGTGATGAATGTATTTAAATAATATCTGGAGCTTTGTGATAAAACATCAATTCTCGTCTACATGTAGACATCCATACTTACCTTTTTAAAATCTCTTGCACTATGTTTGGGAACAAACGCGCGCGATTAGCATTTAGCTTTTAAAATACATATTAAAAATAGCTTAGAATCCTATATATAGTAAACATTAATTACAGTAACCACCAAATTTTAATCTCTAAACTCTCAACTCTGAACTGGATGCACCTCTCCCCAACTTTTAGTTTTTTCAAACTCCAGATTCTAAACTCTAATTTAAAATTGCATCACCAAATACCACTATTCAAATTTAAAACTATTTTTTACCATTAATTTCAGACTCCAGAGTCCAGACTCTAAACTCCAAACGCTAATATCTAATTATTTCTCAAACATACATTTAATTATGATTCGTTACATATTTGTGGGTGTCAAAATAGATAAAAAATAAGGTAATATCACCAAACCGATGCTAAAAATATTCTAATTCAATGTGCTAATTTAACAGTGAAGGCTTACCCACCTACCCCCACACTAATTAGAGTTAAGAAATTATTATTTTTACCAATCTAGAGTCTAGACCATTCATATTATTATTTAATAATGTTATACCCATTGCCATTTTTATTTTTATTTTTTTATTTATTTATTTTATTTTTTTTTTATGAATCCATTGTGCAGATGGTATGTATGCAGACTACAGTCTCGAAGAAGCAAAAGGGACCTCCTTGTCGCTTACTTCTTGGTCAGTGCAAGTACACTTGAACCAGAGAGATCAAAGGAATGACTAGTATGGGTAAAATCTCAAGTCATCTCTAATATCTATCGACGTATTATTCAATCAAAGAAGCCCAACCCTCAGAGCATAGTGTTGAATTTCCATCAACATTAAGCAAAGACATACATTTTGGCGAAGACACGAAAAGGTAATGCTGAAAACTATAGTTGAAGTCATTCATCAAATGCCATTGAACATTTTAGTTGATTCTTGACGCGGATGGGACATTGATGCAGTTACAAGAACGTACAGAAAGTCATCGCTATCTTGTTAGAAACACTGGCCGATCTGGTCAAGGATGTATGTGAACAGAACAATGATATAAGCGAGCTACTTCAAGGCTGTAAGCTCAAATTGTTATCATACATTGCAACTGAAACAATTCTTGCGCGACAATGTATCAATCTTCTGTTGTTGAAATGGTGCAGTGGGGCGGTTGGCTGAAGAGGCTAGGGGAAGGAGCCGAGGAGAAGCAAGAAGCAGAGCTCCTAATAAGGATAGCGAACATCTGGGGCAGGCGTATAGCCTCAAAAGAGATACTATCCCACGATGAATACAAGACATTTCTGGGCTCACCAATGAAATCTGTCACCAGCTCACCCAGTTTGGAAATGAAAAGGTGAGCTACGTTGTTCTGAATAATCTTTTCAAGCTATATGCAAGATATTGAATACATCTAACATATCGTACAGGCATCGGCGAGAACTGAAGAGAGTATGAGTGAATGCGGAATGAAAATGCAGTTGCCGGTGCAGCTAGTCCTCCACGACTCACCAAATGGCATCGCTAAAGATATAAAGCAGACATTTTTATCGGTCGCCAAAACATTTTACTACAGGGCTTATTTTATGACAGAACAAATCGACAAGCATGTTTCCAAAGTCCTCTTCGAGAGGGTTATGTAATTCTCTAGCAGTGTAAGGACTTGCCTATCCATGATGCATCGAGCTTGGCACTAATTGGAAACATGTTTTTTAGTCTACTGACTCCAAATAACGACGGATATATACCTTGTAGCCTTCCGGCTTGCAAAATTGCAGTCTATGAAATACAGCATGAAGTTCAGCTTACAAATTCATGGCCACTTAAATCGTTACCAGTATACCTCCAATCTAGCCACAGGGTGATTCTACAGTACAGCACCAAATCCCAACAAATGTAGACAGTTTTAAGTGAAGCCTAGGTTGATCATCTTGTCTAATTTGGCTTAATACAACTTCCAATCTTGGCATTTCATGATTAAGACACTGTTATTCCTCGCCACAAACTCCAGGAGTGCTGAAACAATCTTATTCCATGGCATTTCACAACTGTTACCAACCCCTCATTCAGACACTGAAACGCAGGGAGATCTGGCAAATCACAAGCTGCAAGACACGACAATTCACAAGATAATAGGCAATGCAAGATGGCTTATAGCCGTTCTTACATCAAGTACAGTCATGCCTCAGCCAAACCTCAAAATATACATGGGCACACTTATGACAACATAAACAGACTGGGTACTTGAGTTTTTCTCCAGAACCTTGAGTTTCCAGATCCACAACTGCCGAACATCATCTTCAACTAGTGTTAAATTATTTAAGCCAATCACACCTTGATTTAACTGTATAGCTGCCATCCATCACAGACGCCCAAACCGTTAAATCTTTTGCACGAAGATGAATCATAACCCCGTGCTGCTTTATGTCATCCACCAACTTTTGCGGGAGCCAAGTGTAAATTCCCCCAAGTTTACAGCTATCTGGTTCCCACGTATCCTAGAGCTCAAGATCAAGATCATGTGTTTCTGCTTTTTAAACACATTTCTTCTACTACCAATTTAAAACATCGACTAAGCAATAAAAGCCAATTTTAGACAATTCAACTGTTCTGGTAAAATCAAAGGGCTTCTGGCACAGCTGACGAACAGTCACACCATTTTGGGACATCAAAATCAAGCGTCACCCCTTTTTGGACACTAATTTCTCCAATCATCAATTTCGAACACCAATTAAACCAATAGCAGTCAATTTCGGAAAATTTCTCTCTAATCAGTTAGAATTTGGAATAATCTGCCTTAAATTTTGAATTTTCATTTTTAGTGTCAATCTCAATCATGCTATATGATTCTACTACGAACATTGCACAATTTGGGACTAGTTTTGACATATTAAGCAATGTGTTATGTCAGGAAATATTCAGAAGCAACTATCAACATTGGAGCTGGACCAAATTACCAATATGTTATTGTGAAAGTTGTGCATTATTTTATCAAAAGCGGGGCTTCATCTCGGTTGAGAGCTGGAATCTTAAGTAACCAAAATTAATCGCAGAGTCCTTCTGCCCCAGTGATGGACAATTATGAGCCAAGTAAATAATGGAGTTTATATGGATGAAAGGTTTACCTACTTCAACCTACATAACCCTTAGTCCCTTACAAGGTGAAAATATCTGATCCTGGAGAGCATTGCTCTCTGTAGAATTATGACGTGCTCCTAAAATTTAAAATACTAAACCCCATACTATAAAGATCAATCATATTGAGTATTACTTCTATCCTGTCACAACTCACGATTTTACACCTACAGTCATAGTTGTGAGACTCAGATGCAACCTACTGAGAGTTCCTAACTACCAAAGCTATCCACAACAGGCAACAAAAACATCTGACGCAAGGATATGGATCACTAGTGCAATGAACGTATTAACATGAAAAATGAGAGTGGATGTAAAAATTCATCGAGCTTCATCACAATCCACAAGAGGGTTTTTATATAATAAAAAATCTTAATTCCCAAAAATGTGAAGATCCACATATATGATGGATTCAGTAAATGTAAGAAGTTGCTAAAGCCTAAAGGTATTATAGCAATCATAATCTATCATACAGGAGATGGAGGAAACTAAACAAGAAATGAGGTACTCGGTTTATAGAAAGCATACACAAGTCATGGATGTAATATAGCCATGTATGTAACAACATAAGCATAAATGCAAATGCAGCTACTTTTCTGTCAATTGCAAGTCCTCGTAAGGAACCCTAGTGTTGATAGTTACTAGAAGCTGCATCCGATCTGGCATCAAGACACGTGTTACTAACTACCTGTATGATAACAAGGAAAAGATCAGCAACAATGTCCTCTCGTGAAAATAAAGAGCTTTCGGGGCATTTCTTTATACCTAGTGCTAGTGGAGTTCAAATTAGAACAAGGACTTTGCCACATTGATATATCGGCTAAAAGATTACGGAGCTGGTCTATCAGATGCTTGAGATATTTGTTCTTGTCTGCAAGTTCCTGATTTCAGATACAAGGACGGATAAAGGAGACACATGGTATAAGAAAAACGGGAAAGTGCATGAGATCATTAAAAAAAAGAATAATTGTGTCACTGTTCATCTCCAATAAGTTATTCCATATTTTTCACTAATTCTATAATGCTACATGCACCACCATTTTATCCTTGCAGTATATTGTTCTCTAGCAGAAAGGTTTAAGAAAACTCACATAACCACAAGAGAATAAATGAAAAAACATTAGCTTAAACCTGTGGCGCAAAATATAAAATCACCATTTCACTAAAACAAAAGCATTATAGTGCAAGAAAGTAGCAACCATCACAGCTCAACAGACCAATATCAAAAGCAAACAACTAGTACGACTTCCTCACAATTAGTTTTCCTGATGAGTCTAGTAGTCTACCATAAGCATTAGAACTATTATGCAGTGTGAGAGATTTCAGAGATAATAGTACTGAATTTCAGAGAGATTTCAGAGACAATAGAGGGAGTCTGAAACAGTATTCAACTCTTTCGTACTGAATTTCAGAATTACTAAATAATAGTACAATTTAATAGGACTTAATACCTTTCTTAATGTAGAGGCCTGCTCTTCAAGCTTCTCCATTTCTGTTTCATCTTCCGGTGACATTGAATTACGTGTTGGGATTGTTTCATGAGCTTTAGCCTACTCCAATAGAGTAATTGGTCATTCATAAAAAAATATAAAAAATAAACAGATATTATTATCATCTCGTGATTGTCTCTCCACAAATAAACAATTTGCATCCACAAAAGAAGATGGAGAAACTATTTATGATTACGCAGAAGGCAAGAATGTGGCAATGGAACCCCAACCCAACCAAAACGAAAAAAACAAACGTTTTAGAAACACCAAAGAAACTTGGGGGAGGGGGGTGAAAAAACATCAGCTTTATTCCATATAATCAGACAATCTATCCAGTTTCTCAGGTAAGATGGTTTAAGCTTAAACAATAGAGTTAGCAAGTGAAACAATTTAAAGTTTCTGCAGCAAGTTCCCAATACAAGCTGCATCAATGTACGGAAAAAAATTAAACTAGCGATAATTCGTTCTATAAAGACTCAATTTTGACACTCGATTCTAGAGAAACTTATAATTAGCACACCTCCACTAAATGGTGGACAAGCAAATATATACCTTCTGGGAATTGGAGATTGCTATTAGAACGGAGCGCAGGGCAGCAACAGAGGATTTGTACTGTAGTCTAGCCTCGTCAAGGGCACCACCGCCCACATCAGAGCTATTATGATGATGAGGGTGAGATTGAGAAGCAGAAGACGAGGCGGAGGACGATGAATCGGACAATACATCGCCATTGGAATTGTGGGCATTGCTGGTGCTAGTGTGTCCACCGCCGACGTTAGTAGCGGTGACGGTGGTTGTGGCATTTGGAGCGGTATTGGACCAGAGAGCGGGATTGCAGAGCTCATCGTTCATGGCAGAAAGGATCAAGAAAGCGGCCTCAATTGTTTCCTCCAGGTGCTTTTGGCCTTCGATGGCGAGTTCTTGTGTGGTTCTGGTGGTGAAATTACTGGATGTTGGAGAGGAACTCAGTGTAGAGGGTTTGTCGTCCATTTTGAGAAGATTTCTACCTCGAGAAGGCGGCAGCGCGGCGAAAAGGGGATCTGTAGAATTTGGGAGTTGGGGAATGAGGTCGAGATTGTTGAAAGTTGAAGGTGTGGATTAGAATTATAATCATTGATTTGAACAAGACTTTTTTTAAGACTAATTTTACCTATAAGTTAGAAATTTAAAATGCTAGAAAACCAGCTAATTGAATACTTTTTAAAATTATTTTGTCTATTTAAAAAAAAAATATTTTTGGAATTAACTTTTTTTGGGATTAACTTTTTGTTATGTTATGTATTAACTTTATAGAAGAAATAAATATGGTGTGTGGATTTTTTTTGGGATGAATTTGTAAACTATTATAGAAAATGATTGTGACATTTATTTTTTTGGCATTACAGTCTATACAAGAAAAAATGAAAAGAACAAAAAGAAAAAATAAAATAAATAAAATAAAAATGCAAACAAAGGAGCTAACACTAAGGAACCACGGGCCAGGTGCATCTACCCCAGAAGATGTTTCACTTGATCAGGAGGAAAGGTTCATGTCATGACATTTATTTATTTTTTTTTGGATAAGCCAATTCAATGGCCGGAGAACACACAAACACCACACGAAAGAACAAAAGAAAGAAACAAAAAGAAAACAACACAGATGAAGAGACTAAAGAGCAAAAGACACTAAAGGAACACAGCACGAAATAGAAAATGAGCTAACAAACATCCAAGGCTTCTGCAGAAAGGCCCCCCAAGATAAAATCCGGCGGGAACGCCCAAGTGGTAAAGAACCTCTCTTTCGAATCTCCATCCTTAGCAAGACCATCCGTCACCTTATTCCCTTGCGGCTCAACCAAGAAGATCCTCTCCAGCCGAGATTTATGAAGTGTATCTAGGAGAATTCTCTTAGTCCCATTCCCTATTCCACTCGTGTTCCATGCAATTTTGGGAGACGCGTAGATAATGGACAGGTGCCATATTTTATTCCCAATGGAGACTTGCACCGTGATGATTCTGTTAACAACATCCGTAACCAACAGATTCAAGCCCAATCTGATTTTGGAGAGAATCCATAATCCCCCTGATCGGCCTGAATCCCTCAAGGCATCCCAATTACCACGCCTCTCACTGTTAGTAGCACCTGTAGACATATTAAGAGTAATCAAACGATTCTTACAATCCCACATGACAACACTAAATCCCGACATATGCTTCTGCAGGACCCAAATGCCCCCAGACCTCCCCGTAGCTTCTTGGATGCAGAGGGGGGGAAATCCCAAATTGTGCAAAAATAAACTAGTCTTATGGAAAGCAGATTGAGTTTCCATGAGAACTAAGAAATGAGGATCTAAGCGAATAATTAATTCTTTCAAAGACCTTCTTGCCATCTTGCCCATAGCCCCACCGATGTTCCAGGACACTAATTTAAAGTTTATGTAATCCATAAAAAAGAGATAGGGGTTGTGAGGCGCAGGGGGATTCCCTACATCTGCATAGCAGTTACCTCATCCGGGGGATTTTCTTTCGGTATGGAGTTAGCATCCTCCTCCAGAGGTTGGATATTCTCCTTCCTGGGGCCCTTCTTGTGGCTCGGTGTTACCCTGTCCTTCCCCGGGGAATGCATCGCCGGATTAGCAACTCTCTCCTCTTCAGGCGTCTCTCTGATACGTTTCGCCAGGTTCGGAGCTTCTCTCAGTTGGGTTTTGGTAGCCTTGAAGGGTGTTTTGGAGGAAGAGTTCCGGTCCACCAAGGTTTTGAGGCCTCTAGTGTTGGGGCCCAGTTTCAACTTAGGATTCGTTTTGGGCTTGAGATCCTTTACCTGGGCTGGAGAGCTAACATCAACCTGCTGAATTTTCTTGGGCTTATGGGTCTTATTTTTCTTCACAACTTTGATCCATTCTCCTGTGCAAGGTTGGACAGGTACTGCTAAGGGAGTTGTCTCGTGACTTGCCTCTTTGGTGATATTAGACTTCCCTGTAGTATCTTCCCTCCCCTCAATGTTGACATGGGCTATTTTAGTGTATGTCTGTTTCTCAGCAGCATAGGTTGAAATTTCCATATTGTCTCTACTACCAGATATGGAAGAGTCAGCAACCTACTGTGAAGGCACCTCAGTGCTTTCCCCTTCCACCTTTCCCTCATCTGTCACCTTAGCCAAAGTACCGACTGTCACCTCTCTCCTGGGCTCCTCTGGTTTCCAAGTGCAAGTATGGCTTGCATGGCCATACCTTTGGCAAGTAGAACATAGCAAATGTAGACCCTCATATGCAACTTTTTGCCATGTTTCATCGATGAGAATGCTGGATACAACGGGAAGACTCGAGTCAATTTCAACGCAAACTCTCGCATACTTGCCTCGGTTTACTCCCTTTGTCATAGCGTCGATCTTAACAAGTGTCCCGAGGGCTGCCGCCATCTTGGAGAGGAGCAGCTCGTCAAAGTACTCTAGGCTAAGCCCTGGAAATCTTGCCCATACCACAGTCTTCTTGGGAGTAGCTGAGTCGGCTTTGAAGTTGGGTTTCCATGGACAAATTGTCAGGTAGCTATCAAAAACTACCCACGGTCCTTCATTAAGTACCCTGATCCTATCTTCAATCCGATCGAACTTAACGAGAAAGTACCCCGCATCCATATCAATCATAACAAACCTGTCCTATATCTTCCAAACTTTGGTAAGTCTGTCCTTCAAAGCCATGTAGCCAACTTTTCTCCCCAACACAGACACAATGAGGCCATCCTCAAAGGGCTTGCACAGCCGATCCTTTACTTCAGGGGCCACTGTGATACGTGGCATGAGACGATCACCATTCAGAAATTCTAGAGTAACCAGCTTTGCGTTTTCCGGATCTTGCATGAGCGAAGCGGGGGCCGCACTTCTACCTTCTAGGACCTTATCCCTAAAAGAGACACCAGCCGTAGAAACACCCTGAAAAACATAAGGACTAGAAGGAAGAGGGGGCGAAGAGGGGTTAGCAGGCGAATAGAGAGATGCAGGACCGAGGACTGGCGGTGGGGAGGAGCCCGCAGGCTGCTCCATGAGGGAAACTCAGTCGAGAGAGAAAAGAGAGAAAAACCTAGAGAGAGAGTTTTCCCTTAAACAAATGTCATGACATTTATTTGGACAACTATGTATGTCACTACTGGATTAAATAAAATAATATAAATATGGAATTAGTGCATTACTCATTATGCCTCATTATTTATATGGAAAAAAGGTCAATATAGTCCTTTTTTTTTACAAAAAAGCCAAATCAGTCATTTTTTATTTTTGCCCAATTGGTCCACTACATATACTAATTACGTCACAATCGGTCCTTCACCCACTAATTATGTCATAATTACACATTTTAGGCCAAATCAGTCCTTTTATTTTAAAAAATCTAAATTGATCCGTTATTAATTTTTGTCCCCTTTCATGCAGTCCAATGCACATTTCAAACCATTAAAAACTCAAATTCGATATAAGTAAAATTCTAAAATTTCGATATTTACTCCCTCCGTCCCACTTGTATTGTCCCATTTTGACTTTTGACACAGTTCATTGATCAACTTTGACCTAATGTTATCACAATTATATCAACAAAAAATATAGTCAAGTTCGGTCTTGTTGGATTCGTCTAATCGTGTAGTTTTAAAATATATATTTCTTTATAATTTTTACTTCTCTACATTTTAACTATTAAACAAAGGCATTGGATTGTGTGTCAAAAAGTTTTGAGACATTTCAAATGGGACAGAGGGAGTATAAACTAAACGACGAGAAAAATCTAACAAGATCCTACTTGGCTCATTTTAAAATGAGCCAAGTAGGATCTTGTTAGATTTTTCTCGTCAAGTAGGATCTTGCGGACCTAGATATACAAGTTAAAATGAGCCAAGTAGGATCTTGTTAGATTTTTCTCGTCATGTAGTTTATAAATAACGAAATTTTAGAATTTTACATATATCAAATTTGAGTTATTAGTGGTTTGAAATGTGCATTGGACTGCATGAAAGGGGGCAAAAATTAATAACGGATCAATTTAGATTTTTGAAAAAAAAAGGACTGATTTGGCCAAAAATATGTAATTAGGGCATAATTAGTGGGTGAGGACCAATTGAGACGTAATTAGTATATGTAGCGGACCAATTGGGCCAAAAAATAAAAAAAAAAAAGGACTGATTTGGATTTTTTGTTAAAAAAAAGGACTATATTGGCCTTTTTTCCTTATTTATATCCCAAAAGTTTTGGATATCACTTCATTGTATTTATTTAGTTTTTTTTTTAAGTCTAATGTAACATCCCCATTTTTAAAATATAGTTTGGCGGGAGTGTTACCGACACATCCCTTAGTCAAGTTCGCTACGGCTAACTTGATTAAGGAATGCTAAGGCTAACTGTTGGAAACTTGATTAACTTATGTGTCTTAACTTTGGATTACTCTTAAGTACTTGAGTTCTATAAAGTTGTGTCGAAGGCTTCCCAGGAAAGGGATGTGGGCCACCGGCTGACGAGCCTTGTTATCACCAAGCCTCCTTAGACAGAAGCCCCCTAGCAACTCGATAGTTAGAGCTGTAAATGAGCCGAACCGAGCCGAGCTTTGGGCAATCGAGCTCGGCTCGTTAAGCAATCGAGCTCGGCTCATGTTCATTCATTAAGGAAGTCGAGCTTGAAATCGTGTTCGAGCTCGACTCGTGAAAAAGTTGGTGAGCTCGAGTTCGGCTCGGCTTGTTTAGTTCAATCGAGCCAATTTTCTCTTTTGTTCAGCTCGGCTCGTTTGAGCTCGTTCGGCTCAATTAAAATTTACCAAAAATTAGGAATCATTCATCCAATCAAGTGTTAGATGTTTCTTTCCCACAATATTGAATTTTTCAAACGAACGTATACGAATATATAAAATTACAAAATTACCCTGTTAACGAACATATACGAACACTTTCGAGCTGTTCGCGAATAAAGCTCGTGTTCGTTCGTTAAGCAAACGAGCTCGTGTTCGTGTTCGAGGTCAGCTCATTAAACTTTACAAACGGACAGTTAACGAATGAACACAAATCGAACCGAGCTTTGTTCGCAAACTGTTTGTTTTACACCTCTATCGATAGTACACAGTCTAATTTGTATTCCTTGGTTTAAACGCAATTAACACTAAGACGTAATAAAAATACTAGTGGTTCAAGAAGAATGCAATATTTTATTAATAAATTTATTCATAACATAAGTAATTTCATTGGGCACATGGCCAAAACATATATTCCAAAAGTAATTCGATGCATTAAATTAAAAGATTCTTATTTATGTAAAACCTTCCCCGCCCCAAGTGTGTGCTCAACTTATTGAATGAAAGTTACCCTAAAAAAGAAAAAAACAACAAATACTCAGCAACAATGCTGAGCAAACTAGCCTCTTTCCGAGGACACAAGTATGCAAAATAATACACAAGTCATTTAATCATTATGTCTTTTATTTGACTGCAGTACTAACCGCGGCTCAACATGCACATGGTGATTCATCTATGAGTTTACTACTCGGGTACACTAGACCACGCCACGCGTCTTACATCTACCGAGACATAGGCTTAAAACATGTGGGACTAAGGAGGAACCATCCTACCACTTAGCCAGAGGGGAGTTCGGTCATCTACAACTCAGGCACCACCGTGGTGTTCATGCCCTCAAACAATTTAATTTCATGTAATTTCATTTCCACATAATGGCCTAATGGCCCATTAAAATTTTTACATCATGTGTCTAGCCCAAAACACAAGATTAAATGGTTTAAAAGCATTTTGACACAAACGTGGGATTAAAGTCCCAAAAGCATTTTGACAATAACACATAAACATATAATTTAAGCGATTAAAAGGATTTCATGCATAGAACTCAAGAATTTGCATGAAACTTAGAATGTTCGGGTAAGACTAGCTTACTCTTAAGAAGAACAAGCTTTAAGAACCTTCAAGAATCTACTATCAACCTTCGAACTCCTTGCTCCAACCTCCAAGCACACTAACTTATAAAAACACTAAAGAGAATCTAAGAGAAAAGCTAGAGAGGAGAAAAGAAGAATGTTTTTTGGTGTGAGGAAAAGAGTGAGTGGTATGGGGGTATTTAAGGGTGGGTTGAGAGTGAATTTTTGGAATGAGAATAAATGCAAATGGCTTAATTGCTGCCAGCACTTTACCAGCCCCTTAAACCTTACAAAAATAAATGTTTTGGATAAGTTTTGTAGTCCTTATCTAGTTTAGTGTAGGTGGCACTTAAAGACTCCATTAGTGGGCTCAAATCTCATTATTTCAGCCTTACTTGACAACCCAAATCAGTCAAAAATAAGCCATAACAATCTACTTGTTAAAGTCAAATTCTCACTTGTTGAAAATAATTTGGAAAAAAGGACAAATAGGTCATTTTTCTTTTCAAAAAATCCAAATCAGTCATTTTTCTATTTTATTACCAAAACAATCAGCTACAAATGCTAATTATGTTCAAATCAGTCCCTTGTTCACTAATTATGTTCTAATTGCCCACATGACAAGGGTTTAAATTTAAACCTGACAAGTGGACAAATATTAATCCCTTTTCTTTTATCTTTTGTCAATTCAGTCATAAACTTCTATTTTGTTCCATTTAATCCTCTACCCATATCAGTCATCTTTATATTAATTGGCCTTCAACCTTTCAAATTATTTATTTCAGGCCCAGAACCTTAAATTTTATTATTAGTAATTCATTTATCAAATAAATGTCCAACATACTTCCATAAATAAAATTAAACACCAAACCTCATACATTTGGTTTGACTGCCTTGTTACCGGATCTTTCAAGTTTCGGAATTTTACGGACTCTCTCTAACCACCCGACCATAACCGATGGTTTATTGGTTCTGGTTTCCTTTAGCAACAATTAGCACAATCATACGTTGTTTCCTACCTTAGAACGTAGTAAGGTTTGAGTAAATGATTTAATTTTAATTTTTGTGTAAATGATTTAATTTTATTTTTTGGAAGTTTATGGATGCAGGAAGCATGGACAATAAAATTCAGGCTATTTTTTAAATTTTTTAATAAAATTTGAATAATATTTTTAATATTTTTTTCAATAAAATCAAAGGTTCATGTATCCATAATTTTCCAAAAATTCAAAGGTTCATTTACTCAAACATTGCTACGTCCTAAGGTAGGAAATAAAGTAAGGTTGTGCTGATTGTTGCTGAAGGAAACCAAAACCAATGAACCATCGTTGCAGTCAGGTGGTTAGAGAGAGTCCGTAAAATCCCGGAACTTGGAAGACCCGGTAACAAGGTAGTCAAACCTAATGTATGAGGTTTGGTGTTTAATTTTATTTACGGAAGTATGTTGGATATTTATTTGATAAATGGATTAGTAATAAAAAAAAAAGTAAAATCCTGGGCCTGAAATGAAATAATTTGAAAGGTTGGAGGCCAATTAATATAAAAATGATTGATTTGGTTAGAGGACTAAATAGAACAAAACAAAAGTTTAGGACTGAATAGACAAAAGATAAAATAAAATGGACTAATATTATGTCCACGTGTCGGGTTTAAATTTCAACCCTTGTCACGTTGGCAATTAAAGCATAATTAGTGAACAAGGGACTGATTTAGGCATAATTAGCATTTGTAGCGGATTGTTTTGATAATAAAATAGAAAATTGACTTATTTGGATTTTTTGAAAAGAAAAAGGACCTATCTGTCCTTTCTACCAAAATAATTTGCATCCAAAATATAATTACCGTTGCATTTCCGGATCATGACCGTTATTTTTTTGGGGATATTACATCTAAAATTTTTCATAGTTAACATTATTTATTGAATAATTTTTATTCGACTTCTTAACACAGTTACATAAGATAAAATATAATCAAGTGATATGTTGTTAGATTTGTATAATCATATAGTTTTAAAATATTAAATTTTTATAACTTTTTTAGGTCATATGTATTGTGAGGAAAATACAATCAACCTGGTCTGGTAAGATGTTACAACCTATAAGTTAACATAGTTATATAACTGTGTTATAACTTCTTAACACAGTTGACATAGTTATATATAAATGTAAGTACAGTATAAGATTAGATGCGTGATTGAATTTTAAAAAGGTTGACAACCTATAAGTTAGCCAATATCTCAAAATGATTGTTTGACCCTTAGGATGAACAACTCTAGTGCACACAACATTATTGACTTAAGTAATTTAGTGTAGTGGTTTTAGTATATTTAATATTTTTTCATTATAAAATGTGATTGAATTTCGAGAGGGTTAGCAATTTTGTGAATCACTCAATCGCTCTCCAATTGAGGAAAGCGATTGATTGAGTGTTACTCGAGGTGAGCAACCCTACATATACTATTGGATTGAATAATTTTAGATAGGAGTTTAATATATTAATATTAATTTTTTTATTATTACCATGTGTGTATAATTAGGTTTGATTTATCTGTAATGAATGCAACTATATGGGCCCTTCCTTTCCCCTCTTCTTGGCTATGATATCTTACACACTTCCCCTTTTCTATCCAAGAAGCCATGGATTTTTCGAACTGGCTAATCCTGACCATCTTTAGTAGACACTTGGTCCTTTAATTATTAGCCTTTTTTCCTTAAACAGTTTCTCTACACCTTGGGGATCTCTGGAAAGTCTATGAACTCTCACATTCTATCCTTTTGCTTGATATCTTTAGATGGTGGGTACTATTGAGAGGATTGTTGGTGTAATGGAGATCTCAGTGGTCATTGGGTTTGGGTATTCTCAAAAAAAAAAAAAAAAAAAAAATATGGAAGATAGTATTATTTTTTAAAAATTATACTGAAAAAAAAAAACAATGGAAGGTGTGTTTCTGATAGGTATTAATAAGAATTGTTAGGTATTTAAAAGAATGGTAGTGAGAGGGTGTTTCTGATAGTTTGTTGGAAGGGATGGGATTCCAGGGAATGGCACTTTGGTAGATAGATATTCCACATGTTTTATGATTGAGTGTGGGATGGATTTCACTATGCTGTAATTGTTGTTTCATCACTACGTGTACTCATAGATGGTCCCTCTATACCTTATAGCCTTTCACTCATCTTCAAACCCATAACCATGGCCCCGCCCACATTCACCCTACATCCTGCCCATTGTTTCGATACATTGATGTAGAGTATTTTTTGCATGGGATACGTGATGTTAAAGCAAGTTGCGGGATTGTCCGATGGCTCCATTAATTGAAAAATGTTTTGGACCTGCATCTTTAGTGAATGAGTAAATATACTACACCTTGATGCGGGTGTTTCGGCTTGATGAGATCGATGATGGAAGGACTTGGTTGTGCTTTGGTGTGACTAATTGTGGAGACGTGTGCTGGTTTGAAGAGATCCCACTTGTTTCAGCTTGGTGCTCCTCAGATGTCTTCTAATGTTTCGAACGCAGATGGGAAATGAAAGTAGTAATTTGAAATATATCTATACCATAAATTTAGGAAATAACTTAACAGATACTATTACGATTGACGAATGCAACACCGCATATAAGGAACATATTTTTTTTTTAAACGTGACACTCATGTGTCGGCAAAGGTGTGTGGGAGTCTAAACCACACAAATTATAAAGGGGGATAAAGAGGAGGGATAGAGGGTCTGGTGGGGATTCGAACCCCCAACCTATGGTTGGGAGAAGGGAGACTTGACCGTTAGGATAAGTCCCCAACCCCGCATATAAGGAACATATTGTGGATATCCTTAATAGTTTGATCAAGGACACTAAGGGCATGTTTGGAACATTGTATTGTATTAGGGTGTATTGTATTATTTAATGCAGGTGTATAGTATTATATTGTATTATATTAATACCGTATTAAATTAATGTTATACAGTGTTTGGTAGTGTACTGTATTATAATTATACAATATTTTTGTATTGATGTTGTATAGATGTTAATTTATTATTTTTCTATTAAAATTAATTTCTTAAATTTAATATTTTAAATATAATAAATATATAAATAATATATGTCGATGTAGTATTGTGTGATTTATTATTTTTAAGTAATTAAATAAAAATTTTCATTTAGATATAATTAATATACTCCCTCCGTTGTGAGGGAGGGGTGCTGCAAACTGAGCAATGTAGGTTCTGGAAGAGAATTTGGAACATTAAAGTGCCAATGAAAGTCAAATTACTTGTATGGAAACTATATCACAATGCTTTACCAACAAGGGAGATATTATTGAAAAGGAGTTGTATACAGAATTCGAATGCCAATTGTCCGTTCTGCAGGAAGGAAATTGAGACAGCAGATCATGTTTTCTGTGCATGCAAGGTGACTGCTCAGGTGTGGTATAAAGGTGTTAAATGGTTCGGATTTGAATGGGTCATCCCAGGTGAAGCGACTATTTTGTTGGAATGATGGTTTGATACTAATCTCAAAAATGGTCAAAGGGAGATATGGTATATTACAGGTATGGCAATCATTTGGGTGATCTGGAAGTATAGAAATGGAGGTATATTCAAAGGGCAAGAGTTCAACATGAGCATGATAGAGGCCGAAATAAAATGGAAGGCACAAATGTGGTGGAAGGCCGGATATAATGGGAACGTAGTAACATTGGGAGAGGTGAGTGTGTCATTTCCGGATGGACTTTATCACGTTAGGAACTATAGAACTAAAATAACACGAAAGGGGCTGGTTTGGGAACGTCCTTTGAAGGGATGGTGGAAGATAAACACGGACGGGTCGTCTTTGGGTAATCTCGGGCCAGCTGGAATAGGAGGAATCATCAGAAATGAGGAGGGAGAGGTGATTTACATTCTATCGGATTTTATTGGTTGCACTGACTCTACGGAGGCGGAGGTTACGGCTATCAATAGAGTGTGTTTGGCCCTGTTGAGAGACCAAGGATTTCCATTACCACGACTGACCTTCGAATGCGATTCTAGGAATGTGGTTAGTTGGTTAATGGATATAGACAAAATCCCCTTGAGGTTCAGAAAATTAATTGGACCAATTGCGGAAGTATGGGGCTGTGCTGGAGAAGTCAGAATCGTTCATATATTCAGAGAACGGAACGAGGAGGCAGACCTTTGGGCCAGAAAGGGGGTGGGGCAAGAAGGTAGGTTGGAAGTGTGGATGTAATACTGGTTGTGGGGGCTGATGCAGTCTCAAGGGAACAAGAATTCAAAGTGGAAAGAAAGAATGTAGTTAATGTAGCAGACACAAAGAGAGTTTGATTCTTGAATATTTTGTTGTTGTCATGGTTTTTTTGATGTTGTGTTGCAGGAAAAAAGACGGGTGTAGAATCTACTGATCACAGGTTTGAGGATGCCTCGAATACTGGCAGAAGGATCGAGGGAGAATGGGGCTGAATGGCGGACCAATACTATTATCTTGATACATGTAGGGGGTATGTTCGCTTGAGGTTGGAAGGGACTGCTTCGGACAAATCTTATTGGAAACAAAGGAGTTAGGCAAATGGGGCAGACATGGAATGGAAATGGAGGTGCCATTGGAAGATAAAGCGTCGGATGTAAATTCTGGAAAAGTCTAATTTGATACGGGGCGAGAAATGTAAAGAGCTGCTGATGTTGGAATTCAAAGAGCAGAGGCGGGAAACATAATGAGGAATGCAGTCACCTTGACAATGAGAAGGCTACCGATATTGGCTCAACTTTGATGTGGAGAAGGATATCCTGCATTATACAATTGAGACATCTGATAAGTCCCTGGTGAGATCAATGTCTTAAAGTGTATTCTGATAAATGCATGAGTGGTGTACATGGTGAAATTCTAAAAATTGTTTACTTATACATATTGAGACTGCATCCACTCAGTTTAATGTGTTGAGAAAGATAAGGGGTCTAGGATAATCCCATTTGGCCTATATTTTACCCCACACAATTTTCCTTTCCCCTTGTGAGTTATTTGAGCCTAAATGATATATCCCTCTCCGATTCAGCTTTTATCATGTTCCCTGAACATCCAAACTCTACCTCGACCTTGCCAACAGTCTCCTTGCTTTTTGAGATGCCCTGGAATTGCCTATGAATAATCAAATGAAATTTCATTGTGATGCTGCAAGTTCGATTTTAAACTTGATTTGGTGGTGGTTTGTCGTCGAAAGAGTGTGGATATGGTCCTGCTAGTATGAGATGGGATGGGTAATAAGATTGGATACTTGAGTTGAAAATAATTGTAATAATTGTTAATTGTCATCCGGATGCTGTCAATGGTAGTTGGTACTTGTTTGTAAGGGGTTATGTTTATTAGAAAAAGAAAAAAGAAAGAAAAAAAAAAGAAAAAAAAAGAAAGGAAAAAAAAAAGAAAGAGAAAGAAAACAATGCAATAAGGAGGAGCTCTTGGTACTTGGTTGTAAGGGATTGGGTTTATTAGAGAAGCAGTTTGATAGACTGTGGAAAGGAGACAGGGAAGGAGAAGGAGAACGTTGGGAGCAAGCAAAGGGATAGCACTGTGGAAAGTAGGGATCTTCACCGAAAGGGACCCGAGCCCTCTGATGATACTCCCAATTCTGTGGCTGCATCCCCTTCTGTGGAAACTGTGGGGCTTGACTATGGGAACGTCACGAAAGTGGTTAGGACAGAGGGTGATCATATGGAGGAGGAGACTGAAAATTGCCACAATAGGGAAGACATAGAAGAAGACAAAAGTGAGAGCTCGCAGCAAACAGATCACGGGGGGTCAAAGGATATGCCGAAGCAACCTGCCTCAGGCGAGTGGATAAAAGTGACCAGAATAAAAACTAAGGCGTTGAACAAGGCCCAGGTTTTAGTTAACAAAGCCAAATCCTCCAAATTGGGCCAAACTAATAACCTATGGAATGGGGAATCCACAGCCCATTTGGGGAATGGCAAGGTCCTTCGGCCCATAACTAACCTTATACCCACCAAGGGAAAACCACAATTGAAGGGGACCAAGGCCCATGTCAAGAACAAGGCCCACTCTGTGAAAAGCCCATCTCCATCCGATGGGAACCCAGTATTGGCCAAGCGTGCCAGGTCTGTCTCCTTCGATCCGAATGAGACGAAGGGGGAACCAGTGGCTCCCCAATCGCCCAACAATGAGGAAGAAAATACCGATCAACCTGGGCGGGACGAAGGGGTCGATCACTCCATGGAGGAAGCCAATACGGTGGATGGGGAAAAAGGTGAAAAAGCGATTTTCGGTCGCTGAGGCATATCGAGCTGTATGTCCTATCCCCTTTCCTTTTGTTTTTATGGATTTTGCAAACTTTAAGATTTTAGCATGGAACGTGGGTGGAATTACGGGTGGAAACACTAGAAGGAGCATTGGGGATTTAATTCGCCAATTCAACCCTGAGGTTCTGTTCTTGTTTGAACCTCAGATTCTGTTTTCTCAGGCGCAAGTTTTTCTTCTTAAAGCTGATTATACCCCTATCTGTATTCAAGAAGCAGTGGGAAAATCGGGAGGGATTTGGGCCCTTAAGAAAAACGGTAGCAATGTCACCATTGATGTAGTGGATACTCGGAACCGCCTCCTCACTTTCAGGTTAAAGACAGGCAATATGGAGTGGATAGCTACTGCAATTTACGCTAGCCCTCAATATTCGGATAGGAAAGCTAATTGGGAGGATCTCATTCATTTGTCTCGAATCGGGGATGATGCGTGGCTTGTGATTGGGGATTGGAATCAGGTTCTATATAGTGATGAGGTGCGAGGGGGTCTCCACAATGTCACTAGGGCGGAGGAACTTGGGGACGCTCTCAAGATTTGTGGCCTGGAGTCAATCAATACACAGGGAGGAGCTTTCACATGGTCCAGACCGATTGGTTGCTCCAAAATATCAAAAAGGCTGGATCGATGAGTCATAAATTTGGAATGGCTAACTGCCTTTCCGCTTGGTTTTATTCAGGTGCTTCCACCGATTGGTTCAGATCACAGCCCCCTGCTACTGCACTGTGGAATGGCGCCCCCGAGGCATAAATCCAAACCATTCCGGTGGGAATCATCCTGGTCTGTCTTGCCTAACTACCTCCCCACCATTGCCACTGCGTGGGACTCTCCCCCATCTAATCTCTGTCGGAAGCTTAAGAATGTTAAAAGAGCCTCAGTGGAGTTTAGTAGAAATCAAAATACCAACTTTAAGTGGAGGAAGTTAAAGCTTACTAAGAGAATTGAGGGAATTAAACGGAGTCTGGAGCGAGTTGATTTGGTGAAGCTAATTCTGCTGGAAAGAGAGCTGTTAACAGAAATGGACAATCTACTTCTCCAGGAGGAACATTATTGGCACCAGAGAGCCAAGGATAAGTGGGTGAAACTAGGTGATCGAAATACAGCATACTTCCATGCGAGAGCCAAAAGCAGACATCATCGAAATCGAATTCATGGTATTTATCTCCCCGATGGGACATGGTGTGATATGGACTCAGAGCTAGAATTACAAGCTAGAGGTTACTTCCAAGGCCTATATGAGAACCGTGGCAACTGTAATCATGTGGCTATGGCCGAGAATGGTAACCTTCCTTCCCTTACTGCCATTAAGCCGGAATTCACTAAGTTGATGGAATGAGGTGGGTGATAAAGAAGTGGGTCAGGTGGTGACTGAGAGTAATAGTGATTCGGCCCTCGGACCGGATGGGTTCCCCAATCTATTCTACAAAAGGTTTTGGGGGATAATTGGAAGGGACGTGTGCGAGTTTGTGAAAACGGCCTTCCTGGAAAACAAGTTCAATAAAGAGATTGATGCGGCCTTCATTTGCCTCATCCCCAAGATTGCTAATCCCTCCTCCTTCGCTCATTTTTGGCCCATTACACTCTGCAATATGTTGTACAAGATCATTACTAAAATTCTTGTCAATAGGATTCGACCGGCTCTACAAGACAGCATATCTCATCATCAAACGGCCTTCCTCCCGGGTCGTGGATCTATTGACAATGGAATCATGCTCCAAGAACTTGTCTGCCATCTCTCGGGGCCTAGACCATGTGCCCCAGCCATCATACTCAAGATCGACATTGCAAAAGCGTATGATAATGTACAGTGGCCCTTCCTACAGATCTGTCTCCAGGAGCTTGGCCTTCCTAGAACCACCATTGATCTCATCATGTTTTGTGTGTCATCCCCATCTTATTCCCTGCTGTGGAATGGCAAAGCGCTTGACTACTTCACTCCGGGGAAGGGACTCAGACAAGGTGACCCCCTATCCCCCTATCTCTTTCTAATTGTTATGGAGAAACTTTCATTGGCCATTCTTAAATGTGTTAGACAAGGAGAATGGAACCCCATCAGGCTGCATAGGGAGGGAGTGGGGATCTCCCACCTTATGTTCGTAGATGATCTCATCCTTGGTGCAATGGGAGACAGAGGGAGTATACTGGCTATCGACCGAACCTTAAAAGCTTTTGCCTCAGCTTCAGGTTTGCAGCTAAACCCACAAAAATCCTCCTTGTTTATTTCTAAGTCAGTTCCTGATAGTGATAAACAATGGATGGCTGAGTTACTTAATATCAATATGGTGGACTCAATGGACTCTTATTTGGGATTTTCAATATTAACCGGTCGGAAAAGAATTAGGGACTTTGCTTTTGTTCTGGACAATATGGACTGGATGGGTGGAGTAGCAAGCTTCTTAACAAGGCTGGCCGCATTACCCTCTGTCGTGCAGTGCTTGCTTCCATTCCGTCATACACCATGCAATTACATTGGTTCCCAAGTGCTGTCTGTGAAGCAATTGACAAGCGGATCAATAGATTCATTTGGAAGGATCAACATGGGAAAGGCATCCACCTTGTTTCTTGGGACAAGGTGGCAACACCTAAATGTGATGGTGGACTGGGATTGAGGCGTGCAAAGTTGGTGAACATTGCTCTTCTAGGCAAACTCCTGTGGGCTTGGCTACATGGGGCCGATAAAGCCTGGGTCAGAGTTGATCTCTTGCCTGACTGGAATTTCCCCTCACCACTGTCCAAAAAAACTCGGTCTCATATGGCTAAAATTTTGAACAATCTGTTTGCTATCTTTAGGGATGGTTTTGCTTATCGTATTGGCAATGGAGAATCTTCTCTTTGGTTCTCTAATTGGCACCAAGGTAAACAGATTGGTCCACAACTCTCCTATATTGATATTCATGACCTGGATGCCCGTGTCAAGGATGTTATTGCTGACGGCTCTTGGAACTGGAATGGTATTCACTCGGATGTGCCTGATGATCTCCTCCAATCAGTTAACTCATCCACCCCTCCTAAACTCCACCCGCTGGTCCGGGATCTTTGGATTTGGAAAGGTACCTACACAGGGAAATACTCGGTTAGCTCGGCCTACAAAATGATTTCGAGCGACGCTGATTCGGATGCTTCTTGGAAATGGCTGTGGAGTATTAATCTCCCTGAAAAGATATGTGTTTTTCTATGGCTAATGTGTCTGGATTCCCTCCCGATGAATCTCCTCAGATTTAAGAGAAATATGGCTACATCTCCTCTATGTACAGGTTGTGGGATAGAGGAGGAAAGTTGGTATCATGATTTATTTTATTGTACCTGGGCTAGCCATCTCTGGAGGGCACTTCACATCCCTATCCCCCTCGATTGTGAGACCATCCTCACTGAGGAGATCAATGGTTTCTTGCAGGGTATGTTCCGCCGATATGGTAGCCTCTTTGTTGCAACTTTGTGGGTGATATGGAAAGAAAGAAATGCTAGGATCTTTCGAACTAAGAGCCAGACCATATGGTACCTTCATAGAGAAGCTCTCAAGCTTAATGAAGACTTTATTAGAGCTAAGGGACAGCGGGGCAACCAACAACGCCCACTGCGCTTGGTCCATTGGAATGAGGGTAAAGCCACGGATACAATACTCCATGTGGATGGCAGCAGTTATGGGGATCCGGGGAGAGCGGGTTTTGGATTTATCATCCGCAATAAGGAGGGTCTTTGGCTCGAAGGGGGATGTGGTTTCTTTGGCCACAACTCTGCCCTCTATGCTGAAATTTATGGCTTGGCTGCGGGTATGGAATTTTTGGCGCTTAAAGGGCATCAACGAGTTAGTGTCTACTCCGACTCTCTTATTGGCATAGAGCTTGTTCACAAAGCCAACTGCTTCCATCCGTTTGCAGCCACTGTTGCAAGAATACGCGACCTACAGGGTTTCTTTGAGTCTTGCTCACTTCTCCATATTCCCCGTGAAGGAAATAGAGTAGCGGACAAGCTCGCCAAACGCGGTGCCTCGGACGAAGCCTTCTTCACAACGTGGGCGTTCCCTCCCGATTTTGTTAGCACCGAAGTGGAAGCCGATGCAGCTGGGAGCTCCTTCCCCAGATTGTAGCCCCGGCCTATTAATACTCTCCCTGCTGAACTGATGCTTTTTGTATCTGTTCTTCTTTTTTGTTTCTATTTTTGACTTTGTTATCTGGCCTTTGCGGCTTTGCAAAAAAAAAATATTAGAATAATTATTTTAATATTATAATATTTAATTTATAAAAAATATTATTTTATATTTTAATATTATAATATTTAAGATATTTAATAATATTATTATATTTAATAATATTATAATATTTATTATTTTAATATTATAATATTTGTAATAAATTAATTTATCTATTATAATATTTATAAAAAAATAAATACCAAATAAAAATTAGAAACAACAAAACAAAGCCCTCATTAAAATAAACTCACCTCTCCACCATGTATTAAGTTATACACTCAATTCCTCATTAAAATAATACTTATGCAACTCTAAAACTTGTCAAACACCATCTAGCATTATTTTTATACATAATAATAGTACTCTATATCTTAATACTCCTAATACATGGTGCCAAACATTTCCTAAGGTGTGTGGTGGTACTGTGGCAGGTATGGAAGTTTAGCTGCTATGTGGACACAGCGGAGGTGGTAAAATTGGTGTGTCCTGTGCCTGTTGATTGTTGATGGACGGAGGTGGCACATGATGGACGGTTGTGAATTACGTCATGTGTATCATAAGGAAAATCAAGTTGCAGACGCTTTGGCACGAAGGGCGGCTAGGTCAGGAGAATATTATATTACTTGGGCGTTTCCTCTCGATGAGGCCCGAACGGAAGTGGAGCGTGATGTGGGACACTAACTTTATTTTTGTTTGTATGTTAGACAACATTTTTTTTTATTTAAAATACATAAAATAATGTTAGAAAGAAATATTTAAAATTTTAATTAAAGTTTTTGTACTAATTTTCAAAATTTCTTCAATCTCGAAATAAAAATTTTAAATATTTTCGAAATGTCAAATATCTTCGAAAATTGTATAAATTTATATGTTCGATTTAGACACTGAAATGTGTATAATATTACCTCAATTCCCTTTTTTTTTTCCTTCAATGAATCAATAATGCTACTGGCTATAGTGTTATGGATATATTGGTCTGAATTACACGTATTTAAAATATACCTCGAGTTTCTTGGTATTTATATATGAGGGAGTCTACTAAGTTTGGAAAAATATGATGATGGAAAAATGAAGAGTGGAAGATATACCAAAACAAGTCAAACTTCTTGAAACTGAATATGAGGTGATTTTGGAAGAAAAATTAATCAAAATTCATTTTTATATTTCAGATATTTATGTTTTTATAAAAGTTTTACAGTAATTTCATATATTTAATTTAACGTATTTTTTAGGTATCAATAACTTGCATCATGGGTACAAAAAATTATAAAAAAAATAATTTATTACAGGAATCCAACAAAGATTTTACTAAATTATGTCTTTTTAGTACTACCCTAAAAATCTAAATAAAAGTTAAATAAAAAACATGCCAGAAATCAAACTGTATGACTTCAAATAATGTAAAGAAGAAAAGAATGTAAAGAAAAACGTAAAGTTTAAATAGTTTTTTTTTGGATAACATGGACGTATGCACGTCGGGAAAGATAGGAAACAAAGGAAGCAAAATAAAACACAAAACAGCAGGGGGGATGAAGTGAGCAAGGGAAACAGGAAATTAAAAGCGGGGGGGAACACACCCCCAGCAGCGTCTGCGACTGCATGTGGCTTACCCTCGTCCGGAGGATAGGCCCATGAGCAAGTAAATCACATTTTACATCTATCGTGCCAATCTGGAGTCTCCACACATAAAACACCAGTTTAATAAATGTTTAAAGGCTACCATAACACATCACTACTCTAAAAAATGCCTATAGCGGGTCAATTGAACCATTTTCACTCGGATGACGAACATAGTCTCTACTTGGTTCGCATTGAGCCCTTATTGGGGTTACCTAACCCATAAAGAAACAACAATCATTCACAACAATAACAGAGCTTACCTTCATTTTTCATTCCGGATAGACTCAACGACCCTTATCTCAGCTCTTTCACCACAATAAGAAATTGGTGTTCTTCGTAAATGTAGGTCAAGCGACTCTCTCCTCTGTGCGAAGCCCATTCTTGCATCGGATGCCATCAGAGTTCTAGTTAACAACTACCACAGTGGATCTTCTTTTAGGTCTCGGTGGTTTTTGGTTTTCTCAAGACAATGAAGACCAATTGTGATATATAATATGTGCAAATGAATGGTTGGTGTTTCTTTGTGGATTATGTAACCCCAGTGAGGACTCAATGCAAACCAACACTATGTCCGTCATCCCAGTGAAGAATGGTTCAATTGACCCGCTAGAGGCATTTTTAGAGTAGTGATGTGTTATGGCAGCCTTCAAATATTTATTAAACTGGTTTGTTATATGTGGAGACTTCAGATTAGTTACCGTGGATGTAAAATATGATTTACTCCGGCTACGTCAGCAACCTCAGGCTAATTACGTAATTAGGACCGAATTGAAAAAAAACATTAGCAAACATAGAGGACTATAGGTCTGTTTTGCACACGGAGCTCTAGCTGCGAGCTGTAGCTGCGGGCTAGACTGTATGGAGCTGGAACTGGAGCTGTAGCTGTCAGTTTTATTTAAATATATGGTACAACTAGCTGTAGCTGTAATAAAATTTATAAAATGACAAATATTTATATAGGCACTATCGGGTAATGGATTTGTGCCATGGAAGGTCGTAGCAGCCCCTGTAATATGCCAGGAGGAAATTAAGCATACTTCTAGCAGCTGGCCTAAGGACCATTCAATCGAGTATTAAGCTAAAGCAATTGGGCTCAAAAGGCCTAAGGCCCAAAACATCAAAGAATGAGCCCCGGACCCATTATTGACTTTGCTAGAGCCCCGCCGGAAGATAGCCGGAATCTGACTGGATGGCCACGGGCATTCCAAGCTCTCAAGGTCCAAGTCCATGGACTTGGAAAATTAAAAGAGATGTTCACAGCCTAAGCTCAAGCCCATAAAGGAGAAGGGAAGAGCTGGATCCGAATCACTGCCTGGATCCGAATGGGCTTACCCACCATTCGGATCCCTCATCCCATTCGAACCCACCATGCATGTCTCAAACCTAGCCCTTCCTTCTTGGATCCAGCTCGCCTCCATGCACTCCACCAGTCGGATCCCTTGTTCTTTTACTTATGTTATTTTCAAGTATGTTTAATTTAGTGTAAGTACTTGTTTATTTCCTAGTAGCTTCTTGTGTAAGCTTGAGGGGACTACTGTATATATGTCCTCCTCACTCTATTGTAACATCTTTGACATTATGAAAATTTGAAGTTGGCTTTCAAGCACTTCCCTTTTCCATCAAAGATCCTTGGGAGTTTATGGGAACCGTTAACCCTCATTCCGAAAGAAATCTCACCCCAACCGTGTCTAGACTTGGGCTAGCTCACATGATTCGGATTCTTGAAGTAAACACGGGATCGAAATCATCCAGTGTTGAAGGATTTGAAGGAGACGGTGTTGCTAGTTTGGCTTGCATCTCCATCTCAACATCTACTTTGGTATTGAAAGGTTCCCTATCCTCATTTCCATCATCTACATCTTCTTCTTTAATCTTGTCACAATATTGTTTCTAGTTTCGATCCATGGCAGGTTGGTTTTAGGTTAAAATTGTAATTGGATAGAAATAAACTTGCTAGCTTTTTTTGAATGATTTCTTAGGTAGCTTCTATTTGTAGACATTCAAATTGTAGCTACAGCCCTCAAAAGTTAGTGTGCATAACTGAGCTACAATTTTAATATAAAATCAAAAGCTACTAAAAATATTTAAAAACTGCGTGCAGAACAGACCCTATATGAAGCAAAAAATTAGTAACCGATTTAGATTTTTTAGAAAGAAAAGGCACAAAAAAAATTTTACTTCCGTTTAGAGCATGAAAAGAAAAAAGGAAAAAGAAAAAAGGGAGGTTTCCTCCGAATTTTGGTAGGAAATAGAAAGAAAATGAGGATTGAATCTATCCAAATATGATTATGAATTCAAACTTTTCCTTCCTTTCTCATAACTTTTCCCCACAAATTTATTCAAACTTTTCCTTCCTTTCTCCTAACTTTTCCCCACAAATTTATTTCGGAAAAAATGATAAATAGGTCCTTTTTCTTTTCAAAAAATTCAAATCAGTCCTTTTTCTATTTTATTACCAAAACAGTCCTCTACAAATGCTAATTATGTTCAAATCAGTCCTTTTTTCACTAATTATATTCTAATTGCTGACGTGGCAAGGGTTTTAATTTAAACCTGACACGTGTGCATAATATTAGTCCTTTTTCTTTTATCTTTTGCCAATTCAGTCCTAAACTTTTATTTTGTTCTATTTAGTCCTCTACCCTAATCACTCATTTTTATATTAATTGGCCTCAAACCTTTCAAATTATTTCATTTTAGGCCCAGAACCTTAATTTTTTTTTATTATTACTAATACATTTATCAAATAAATGCCCAACATACTTCCGTAAATAAAATTAAATACCAAACCTCATACATTGGGTTTGACCGCCTTGTTACCGGGTCTTCGAAGTTCCGAATTTTACGGACTCTCTCTAACCACCCGACCGTAACGATGGTTCATTGGTTCTGGTTTCCTTCAGCAACAATCAGCACAATCATACTTTGTGGACAATAAAATTCAGGCTATTTTTTTAATATTTTTAATAATATTAATATTTTTCAATAAAACCAAGGCTTCCTGTATCCATAACCTTCCAAAAATTCAAGTTAAATCATTTACTCAAATATTGCGACATCCTAAGGTAGGACGCAAAGTAAGATTCTGTTGATTGTTACTGAAGGAAACCAAAACCAATGAACAATCGGTTGCGGTCGAGTGGTTATTAGAGAGAGTCCGTAAAATTTCGGTACTTGAAAGACCCGATAACAAAGCAGTCGAACCCAATATATGAGGTTTGGTGTTTAATTTTATTTATGGAAGTATGTTGTGCATTTATTTGATAAATGGATTAGTAATAATAAAAAATTTAAGGTTCTGGAACTAAAATGAAATAATTTGAAAGGTTTGAGGCCAATTAATATAAAAATGAGTGATTGGGGTAGAGGACTAAAATAAAATAAAAGTTTAGGACTGAATTGGCAAAAGATAAAAGAAAAAGGACTAATATTATGCACACGTGTCAGGTTTAAATTAAAACCCTTGCCACGTCAGCAATTAGAATATAATTAGTGAAAAAAGGACTGATTTGAACATAATTAGCATTTGTAGAGGACTGTTTTGCTAATAAAATAGAAAAAGAACTGATTTGAATTTTTTGAAAAGAAAAAGGACCTATTTATCCTTTTCTTCCAATTTATTTCTATCCAAATAGTCTTCTTATTATTTTGTATTCGATTCTTTTCATCTTTATCTTTAGCTGGTTGGACTTTGAAGTTCGAAAGAGAGAGCGAGAGGGGGACAGCCAAGCGAGGGACTGAGGGGCGAACCTCCCCTCAAGCCCCAGAGGCGCCTCGTGCCACATTCTTGCAAGGGGTCCAACTTGCAAGCTGTAAGGAAGAAAATTCCTACAGGTCAAATACTTCCAAGTTCCCATTTTTCTCCGTTTCACACGACAATTCAATGGGAATTTATTGATCGTTTACTCCCCTAAAGAAAAAGATAAGAATTCAATGTTCTTTCTAGCCTGAGGTTTTATGGCACTTCAAACTTCATCAAATCTCTTCATACAGAAACCCATACCCACATGTGATTCACAACCCTTTTTGAAGATTAAGCAAAGTCCAGATCCCTACAGTATAATCCATATCAAAGTTGACTTTTTATAGGCTCCTCCCAAATCTGGGAAGAATCCATCCCAACCGATTCCTTCCCTGATTTATCCTAGAAACTCTGATACTTGTAATGATGGGGGAGGAAGAGAGGCTCCCAAACTGCGACGATGAAGTGCAAGAAAATGACAAGCCCGGGAGTGCGATCCGAGGCTGTCTCTATTCCCCAGTTCATTGGCTCCAATTTCTGTCAAAGGAACTGCATTGGAGCTTTGTATTTGGGGTCATAATTGTGTATGGAATGAGCCAGGGGCTTGGGGGAGCCCTTGCAAGGGTGGGCACAGAGTATTACATGAAGGATGTGCAGAAAGTGCAGCCTTCTGAGGCTCAGGTTTACTCTGGAATCACTTCCATTCCATGGATTGTTAAGCCACTTTGGGGTCTTCTAACTGATGTTGTCCCCATTTTGGGCTACCAGAGGAGGCCTTATTTCGTTTTTGCTGGTAAGGGGTGATGTGGATCGCATATATACTGCACTATATATTTAATTTAGCTTTGATCTTTCCTTGATGGTATTTCAGCTGTTCTTTGGATAAAGTGCATTCTGTCTTGTCTGTTTTAAGGTGATATGTGCTTTGTTTGCGTTAAGGTTGTTAAGTTTCAGCTTAGGTAGTGAATTGGATTGCTCTATGTTCTTGCATAGTGACTATCTTGAGTGGAAATCTAATCTAAACTGTATGGAACTATGTTTGTAAACTCAAGAGCATTGAATTTATGTAAGGGTGTTATTGACTAATTGATTATTATTAGATAGAAATATAAAAATAGTTAACTCGAGCTATAATCCGAATAAATAAGTATTTTAAGATAACATTCGGTAAGGGGGTTTTGGTTTGAAGATAATCTCATGTTTCGAATAAAGGATTTAGGCCAACATTTGAATAATCACGATATAAATAGTTTAGCTGAAATCTTTAACTCGAATTCATAGGTATTAAAATGAGTTCCCCTTAGTCTTCTTCTTCTTCTTCTTCTTCTTCTTCTTCTTCTTTTTTTTTTCTTTTGCTTGCTTTATTTGGTTAAACTTATTGGTGAAATTTTTAGGATTATATTTCCTTTGATGACGATACACCTTTCAAGCCTGTTGCTTAATGTTTGTAGAGATTTTCTGCAAGTGCTTGATTAAACGAATGAGTTTTCCTTTTAAGGTATGCTGGGAGTTGTATCCATGCTTTTCTTGTCGTTGCACAACCACCTGCATATAGTCCTGGCATTGCTTTCATTGACAGCTGCGAGTGCCAGTGTTGCAATTGCAGATGTGACTGTTGATGCTTGTGTGGCACAGAATAGCGGCAGCCATCCATCTCTTGCAGCCGACATGCAAAGCTTATGTGCCATGAGCTCATCAATAGGCTCCCTTGTGGGATTTTCTTTCAGTGGTATTTTTGTTCACTTAATTGGCCCCCAGGTCAGCCTCTTTGTCGTTTTCAGACTTCAGAGAATGGACTATATAGAACAATCAATTAGTAACAACACTCTATTCTCAATTATTGAAAGAAGTGGTGCAATGATGTATATGTTTCTCACCAAATTAATTTAGTGACATCTTAGTGACGATCAAGTTTTTGATGATATCTACCATACAAAATTTTATAGTATTACTATACATATTGTCACCACCACTATAGTTGCTTGCAATTTGCAATGATCCTTTGGTTTCATCATAAAAATAACAATATCATGCGACATCGCATTTATTGTACTTCCTTTACAATTCATAGGGTGTGTACGGCTTGCTGACAATACCAGCTGGACTTGTGCTTTCGGTTGGTATGTTGCTGAAGGAGCCTCAGACATCCAGCTTTGCTGTGGAACAGGTAATTAACTTTCTATTACATAGTTGGTATTATACATTAGGACAAAAGCCTTATTCCCCTTGATGGCGAAGCAGATCAATCAGAACTTTGTCAATGCTGGTAAATCTATGTGGAAGACATTGAAATGCCCAGATGTGTGGAAGCCATGTTTGTACATGTACCTATCCTTTTCGCTTAGTCTAAATATCTCCGAGGGAATGTTCTACTGGGCGACCGATGCAGAGGCTGGTCCATCGTTTTCAAAGGTATAAATATAGTCACAATATTTTATTTGGTATGGAGGCTAGTGTGAACATGTATCGATTCATTTTCTATCTCGATATGTTGTGAATATATCACGATATATTATAATCTAGATAGTTCAAGATGTTGCACTTGGTTTTTAGGCACTTAAGTACTGGGACCGTAATGAGTGGGCTTCATATTTCATTTTTAAATCAGTTAAAACTGGGTGTGAAGTTCTTGAGCAAAATCGAGTCCAAATGTAAGGACTCGATTTTGGTGAAGAATATGGTTCTTCATATGGAAGGACTTTAAATACATCTTTGAATAACTGAATGAATTAGATTCTTCCATGTTGCCACCACAGGAAGCTATCGGCTACATCATGGCGATTGGCTCAGTTGGGGCTCTTCTCGGGGCTCTACTCTACCAACACAGTCTAAAAGACTACCCTTTCCGTGACATCCTCTTCTGGGCTCAAATTCTCTCTTGTCTCTCTGGAATGTTAGACATAGTACTCGTGCTACGTTGGAACTTACGACTTGGAATACCGGACTATTTCTTTGTGGTGATCGATGCAAGTGTGTCCCAAATGATTGGGCGCCTCAAATGGATGCCTCTCCTTGTTCTAAGCTCGAAGCTCTGCCCTTCTGGGGTCGAGGGCACCTTCTTCGCCTTGCTAATGTCAATTGACAATGCAGGACTCCTCACCTCATCGTGGCTGGGAGGCTTGCTGCTCCACATCTTCAGTGTCACTCGGACACAATTCGATAAGCTGTGGGTGGCCATTTTGATAAGGAATGTGCTGAGGATCAGTCCTTTGTTTCTACTGTTTTTGGTTCCGAGAGCTGATCCTAATTCCTCAATTCTTCCGGTCTCGGATGAAGCTTGGGATGCTAAAGAGGGCGTAGAAACCTTCTCGGCCGAGAACATTGAGCTCGCTGCACTTGTTGACGATGTGGATGGGAGACGATAGGTTTGTTGCTGTTGAAACTTTGGGGAAAATTTGATTGATTGTTGATGGAGGAGAAAATTATAGGAGTATTCTTTAATTTGCTTATAGAGCTTGAAAATTTCAAATGGAATTTCATTACACGCCTCTTTGTACCCTTTCTTGTAATAGAATCGATATAATATAACAGTGGTCAATGGAGCATAATCTTACTGGCATATTTGATTTCACCTTGTATCTATGTGCCATGGACAATGCAGGTTTTGTATAGGTAAGTATGTTTTAAGTGGTCTAAATTTCTCTTGAAATTTTAAACACTCCTAGGCAAAGACACTCTCACGTCTAAATTGGTACTGTACATGAAGGCTGATGCCATTCCCCCATGTCTGGTCTACTTATTTATATTGGAAAAGCTACAATCAAGTAAACACGTAAGAAGCTATCAAAAACACGAAAACAAATGGTGTAGTGGTGAACTAATTTCACCAGGTTCAACACCATTACGTATACGTATCTGAACTAAATACAACCTTGGATGTAAAATGGTAAAAATATTAATCACTGATTGCGAAGCTGACTACAACATCATTCAACCACGACAATTCCTCAGTACTATGATTTTGATTCAGGACTCGAGTTCACCAACATTACTATAGGAAGCATTGATGGATGAAATGGATAGCTGATGGCGTTGAGGTAGCGGAAGGTATGCACTTCATGTTTTCACTAAAAACACCCAAACATAAAGATCCACTGCACCTAATTGATTTCAATGAGCTGATCTCTTCAAGTAATGATACGTCTTCTGCTTGATCCATTGTCGGTCGCAAGGCAGATAGGCATGAATTGAGTGGTCATATCTGCAAAAAGCACAATAGACAGAACAGAGTACATTATTATTATGCTTTGAAATGATGTACCGGCAATGTTAGTGTTGCGGAAAACTAATGCATAAGTCGAGAGAGAGAGAGAGAGAGAGAGATTACACCAATGCACTCAAATCAGCCAGACCATCGATAAAGCTGTAAAGATCTTCGATCTCATAAGATATGTTTACACGGGTAGGATTTATCTCCCTCAGTTTCTTTTCATAGAGTCCACAAATTCCTGCAAGATCATTATTTGGTAATACCTCAAGTAACATCATAATTAACACTGCGTTAATATTGACAAAAGAACGGGTTTTTGTTCTATTAGGCTTCATTTGGATGGGATGATTTGGAATCAACAAGGGATTCAAAATAAATGGATTTGAAATCTCATGCATTTAAATCCATTGTCTGGATTAAAGAAAAAATGTGCATACAACATATCTATCTTACCGATAGAAAATCATTTATAATGAACACAATAGTCAATTTGTTGAAAAAAAACGAAAGAGAAGTAAACAAAAACGAAAAGTTCAGACGAAAAATAAAAAGAAATGGAAGGAATGGATTCAAAATCCATTGTACGCTAATCACATTTGGTGGATTTAAGCCAAGGATTTAAATCCCTTGAGCTCAAATCCATCCATCCAAAGTCCAAACAAGACATTAAGGAAAACTTCAATGATGCTTGGATGTAATTTTTAACTTACTTTGCTCGAATTTTTTTCAATATTCTCACAATTTTACAGACATAACATTTTCAACTTTCATTTCACTCTTATATAAATTGTAAATAATAAATTAATAATAATAATTCAATTATTAACCCTATTTAAGTATAAATAGGGTTTTTTATTAACAATAACAATAACCCCATCCCTTGCACCCTATTATTTCTATTAACAATAACATTATCCCATCATTTCATATCTTACGTGTAAAATAATATTAAGAGACAAATCAAATATTTATTACGATTCATTTATCCTCGTACACCACATTTTTAAAATAAATAAAAAAAAAAAAAAAAAAAAACTCCCAAAAAATACATCCAAACATATCCGTTGTTTTCCAAATGCCATGGCCAACATGTTCTGAGCTCAATAATTTCTTACATGATCTTTTTTTAAACCTAATGCATCAATGCCAAGGGCAAAAACCCTGTCCAACTCTAAACCAATGTCAATGTTCTTATACAAATTTTACAAGCAGCATATTTTAAATTAATAACTTGTGGTAGAGTGTTTCTATGCAAGGGGACAAGGGGAAGAAATAATTTTTACAAACCAGCCATAGCTTGATTGATTGATACATAATCCATGAAAGTACGAGTGGCTCTGCTCTGAGATGTTTGCATAAGAATAATAGTATGCCTGTTAGACTGCATAGAACCACATATAACTAATAAGCAACAAGAGAAGAACCCTTGCCACAATCCAAATTATGTAATTTCAAGTTCATCCTACAAAATCAAACATCAAGAACCCGAGCTGGAACAATTCACAGCCAACTTTAAGAACCAAAACACAATTTAAAAAATAGAGAAGTTCAATTAGAAAAGAATTGTACAGAACTTGACACGAGCACTAACTCCTTTATTATAGTACTAGATTTTTTCTTAATCAAATAGGAGATGAACAGCAGCATCACAAACCAACACAATCAATAGAAACCGAAATTCATATCAACAAGTCCCAAGGAGATAATTAAGATCAGGTTGACAAGTCCACAAAAAATTATTGAAGATATCAACAACATAGGAAAGTAATTGAAGGTTAAAATTATGACTAAAAGGATTTCAGTTCTTTAGAAACCAAGAATGTGAAAGCACACCTGGAGCTTTAATAACAATGGAGGCGAGAAATTAAATACCGGATAGAGATTCAGAAATACATATTATTCTTTTGCCTACCAATTTTTTCAGAATCATTCATCTCATACGAATTCAATAAACCCAGAACTAGCAATCCCTCACGAACTACAGTTTTCACAATAAAGACTAAAGAATCCCTATTGTGAAGAATATAAAATAAAACATTCCTTTTTGAAAGCCAATAACCAATTTACAATGCAGAATAGGGATCACAACAAAACAACTACACCGTCACTACCACTAAATCTCCAAATAAAGAATCCAAGAAAACACACAATCATCGTAGGCAAGTGGCAACACACAATAAACACTTCCAGCCTAATGGGGTCAAACAAAATTTTTTAGTGACTATTAAAATAACAAATCAGCAGCAAGAAACAGCACCTGAAAACCCACACAGAAAATTTCTAAAAGGAAACAGAAAAACATTGACCTGGCAAGGGCCAAGGGGGGAGAAAAAACATAAGTTGTTTGAAAGATAAATCTAAAAGACCCAATCAGATAAAGAAATAGACATAAGAGGATCACCATTTTGAGGAAGCAATCAAGGATCGGTGAAAGTAGAGCAAAGAGAGAAGAATTTCCTCCAGCCACCGCCCACCAGAGCACAGAAAGAGACAGAAATACTCTGTGCAGCACTGAACTGGGCTCTTTACTTTCTCCGTTATAAAAATAACCGCTCCATTCGCTCAATTTCTGCATTTACAAGACACTTTTTTTTTGTTTTTTTTTTTTTTTTTTTTTTTTTTTTTTGAGGGAAGACACATTTTCTTTTTTTTTTGGCGTAGCCGGGGAAGACACATTTTTAACTCAAATAGTGTAAAAATTACTAATATTTTATAACTAGTAAAATTATAAAAATAATACTCCCTCCGTCTCGCTAGAACTGTCCCATTTTGACTTTTGACACTGTTCATTGATCAATTTTGACCTAATGTTATCACAATTATATAAGAAAAAATATAGTCAAGTTCGATCTTGTTAGATTCGTCTAATCATGTAGTTTTAAAATATATATTTTACATAATTTTTACATTTGTACATTTTAAGGTATTAAGTATTAAACAAATGCATTGGACGACGTGCTTAAAAGTTTTGAGACAGAAATAATGGGACAGAGGAGTACAAAAA
Source organism: Hygrophila difformis (assembly GCA_030278955.1). Classification (NCBI taxonomy): domain Eukaryota; kingdom Viridiplantae; phylum Streptophyta; class Magnoliopsida; order Lamiales; family Acanthaceae; genus Hygrophila; species Hygrophila difformis. Next base: position 40,279,259 of record JAOANR010000002.1, on the reverse strand, counting down.
CAGGAAAAGTCATTGGGATTTGGGATTAATTGTTAATTTTTTTGGTGAACAATGAAAGTAGTGGATTAATAGTTAAATTTAAACTTAAAGTATAGAATTCATGGTTTTTTTTTCTTCTTCTTCTCCTTTTTTTTTTAAAAAAAAAATTACAAGCACAATTCCATGCAAAATAAATATTGTTTTTAATATACAAAATTCCACACAAAATTAATTCAATAAAATCCAATCAAATTAAACAAATTAATCCAATAAAATTCAGTAGAATCTACATATGATTAAATAATACAGTGACTTAAAAAAAATTCAACGGAATCAATCAATTATTATTTTTTTGAAAAAGCCAATGTCTGAGAAAATGGTGGTGATAGTTCATGCCACATAAATTACAAATCAAACAAAGGGAGGGATATGGGACTGGTTGGGGAATCGAACCTCCAACCTAAAGTTGGAAGACAGGAATTTGTCACTTGAACTAGTCCTCGTCCCGAATCAATCAATTATTATTAATCCTTTAAACATCTCAATTCAATTAAATACAACTCTAACTCATAAGTCTCCTTTTTGTTTTATTAATTAATTTCCCCCTTTTTTTAAAGCCACAAAATAGTAGGATTATTATTACTATCAGTATCACATTAGTATCTGATATCTCAAACAATGTACACAATACAAATGTGCTATAAATCAGAGAAGATGAAAATGAAAATGAGAATTTTGTTTTTCCCTTCCAAACAATCTATAATGGTGTTGGGGCCATATGAAATAATGGGCCACGAGGAGCTATTGGGTCATTAGACATGGGCCAGAAAAAAGAGAAAGTTCGAAAGGAGGATGGGCTCCAGACCAGTAAGGCTGAAAGTCCATAGTAAACCGAAGGGAGGGAACCGAGATCGAGAGAAATTTCGGCCGAAATGGGAAGGAACAGCCGAAACCAAAACAACCGAAATGAAGAGAGAAAGAATTCGGCTCAGAAGGTTTAGTCGGAGAGCGGTTACTCCAGCTCCGGCTATAAATAGGGGTCGATACACACAAAATCGGAGAGATCAATCCAACCCCCAAATTCCTTTTATCAAATTTAATTCCTTGTTATCTTTACTGCTTTCTTTACAGCTTTCCTTTACAGCTTTCCTTAGAATCTAGCCTAGTTTGTAGCGGTTACCATTTCCAAATCCACCGTTGCTCCTTAGCAGCTGGTAGTTTGGTTCCCTGTTTTTGGTGAATTCCGCCGTTGTTTCTTAACAACAGGCAGATTCTCCGTTGTATCTTGTTATTTTTTGATCAATTCAAAGAAGATTCAGTCAATTGTGGGCGCATTATTGTTAATCCGGACCCGTAATCGGTTTGATCCTTTTCCGGTAGCCTCCCTTGAGGAGAAAAAGGTCCTTGGCTACACCCGAGCCAAACAGTGGCACGCCCAGTGGGACACAAAATGGCGTTCGAACAAGCAACTCCAGCAGCAAACACGGCGGCGAGGACTGATTTGCCGCCGATTCAGGAAGAACGTGCACCAGAAGCCGGAGAATTCCCCCCAGGTTTCCCCGGACCATCACACTTCCATAATCAGGAGTTTTCAAACGATGATTTAACCCCGCGATTCCGAGATCAGGTTCAGTTTATGGTGGAAGCGGCGGTTACTAATTCGGTTCGCCAAATCGAAGGAAATATCCTGGCAGCGATGCCAGCCATGTTCAGAGCCGAAATAGCGAGGAATATGTATCCGATGGGAGCGCAGCAAGCTCCAGTGGCGCAAAATCCACCACCTGCGATGCAAAATCCTCATAATTTTCAACAGCAGGCCTTTAGGCCGCCAGGAGGGCACGGAGCTCGACCTTTTGTTCCTCCACAGCAGAGGTACGATCAGCAACAGAATCAACCGCCTCCACCAGCTGTTCAACCGCCTGCTCCAGTGGTTCAACAACAATACGCACCACTTCAGCAGAATCCACCACAACTGGTTGACAGAGAGCTTATTGCTGAGATTATTCGTACACAGTTTGGGAATCTCATCGGCCAGGAGAATAGGCCGATGTATCGGAAACCTTATCCAGATTACATTGAGGAGCAGTATCCACTGCCTAGAGGGGTGAAGGTTCCAGATTTTAACACTTTTTCTGGAGAAGTCGGCCGCTCTACCATCGAGCATATTGGCCGATTTACAGCTCAATGTACCAGAATCGCGCAAAATGATTTTCACAAGCTGATATTGTTCAGTTTGTCATTGACTGGCCCAGCATTCGAGTGGTACATTAATTTGCCAGCGGGATCGGTCAATACTTGGGCCGAAATGGAGCGGTTATTCCATGACCGATTCTATAATACCAGTCCGGAAGTTTCGGTAGTTGATCTGACGTCAACCAAGCAGAAGGCGTCTGAATCGGTTACTGAATTCATTGAAAGGTTTTATGCAGTGAAGGCTCAGATGAAGACAAAGCTACCGGAGCATGAATATATTCAAATCTTGAAGCAGAATTTGAAGTTTGCTATCAAGGATAGATTGATGGTAACAAGACCAAGGACGGTAGCCGAATTAACGGCTGAAGCAATAAGGATGGAGACTTATTTGGCAGAACAAGCGGCTTTCAAATCAAGCCGGAGTCAAAGTGGAAGATCACAACCTATCCAGTCAGCTGCCTCATTTGCTGAATCTCTGGATAGATGTGAAGTCCAGGAAGAATACAACACGGACGATGTTCCTACATTAGCCGAAGTTGCAAGGGCAGAGTTAATCATAAAAAAACTATGACTTGTCCAGCACTTCGGCCAGCCAGAGGCAAGGAGAAAGAAGGAGGAGATGAATCTCAAAGGTTTTATTCTTTCGACTTGTCACAAATGGACGAAATATTTGATTATTGCCAGAAGAACGGATTGTTAGAGTTTAAAGGAAACCATCCACAGCCTACCAAGGATCAGTTGGAAGCCGGATGGTGCAGATTCCATGGATCAGCTACTCATTCCACGGCGATTTGTGGACATTTTAGGAAGCTGATTCAGAAACATGTCAATGATGGGAAGCTGAAGTTCCCAAATAGGCTTATGGCGATCGATAAGAATCCGTTCCCAGTTGCCAACATGGTGATGGTGCAGCCCAACCAGAATAGATCGGTGCATGACCGATTGGGGGATCAAACATCATCTAGCAAGAGTTCTGTGCACGATCGGCTTGGGGATCGGCCATCTGCTCAGAAGTCGGGAGTATGGAAAAGATTAGGGTCTCCGAAGGGAAAAGAGAAAGTTACAGATGTTTTTGACCAATTGGAGAATTATGAGGTAAAAGAGTGGGTCAAGCAATCGGAGAGACATCAGGAGATCGAGATCGGAGATAAGAGCGAGAAGCCAACGTTGAAAATCATAACCAACGGATGGGACTCAGAGATGAAGTTAACAGCCGACAAGCAGAATGGAAAGACTGTGATACAGATCACAGTCCCTGAAGAAGCTGTTAGTCCCGAAATGAAGAAGCTCAGAAGGCCACCAGCAAATACTCAGGTAGGCCGATGGGTCCAAAACTCTCCAGAAAGAAGGCATTTCGGCCAAAGCCGGTCTGACCATTCAGCCTGGAGGGCAGAGGAGAGAAAAGTCCCGAAAGGAAAGGGATCATATCGTACTTCCAAACGAAGAATGCAACGGCTTAAAGCAGCTGCTGTTTCTGAGCAGGAGGAGTATGATATGATGCATATGGAAGAGGACTTCCCTGATGACTGTTCGTTCTCGGGAGGAAGAATACTCAATAGGGTATTTTTGGCTCGTTTGAAGTCCGAATCGAAAGAAGAGAGGAAGCCGAAAGAAGGACAGGATCGGCTAAAGAACAAAAGTGAATTTCGGCCGAAAGTAATACAGCCGAAAATTGAAAGTGAGCAGCCGAAATCGAAAGAAGAATGGAAGCCTAGACCAGTCCGAACCAGGGAATGGAAACCAAAGACAACTATCATTCCGAGTAGTGATTCACTCCCTGTCGGGCAGTTTAAGTTCGACTTCGGATCTAGCGCGAATATGGTGACGGTAACCACCGAAGAAAAGGAGGAATACTGGTCGGATTCTGAACCAGCGGTGGTTTTCTGTCAGAAGGATGGGGAATATTATGGTGATGAAGAACCTATAGTGGATTTCTGTTTCGATAAACTTGAGGTATTTCGGCCGGAAGCCGAAATAGAGAAATCGTTTGAGGAAGGATATAAAGCATTTGTTCCAGAAGCTCAACCAGGTACGATTTTGCCTCCAACTGCGAAAATGTCCCAGCATGTGAGGCCTTTATACGTTAAAGGTTGGGTCAATGGGAGACCACTTAGAAGAATGTTTATCGACGGTGGAGCCACTGTTAATATCATGCCGTTATCTACGTTGACAAAGATAGGCCGTTCGAGGGAAGATTTACTCCCTACGAGAATGAAGGTAATGAGTTTTGTGGGAGCTCAGACTGCGGCTGAAGGATGTATTCTAGTGGATGTAACGGTCGGAACGATATCAATTCCGACCATGTTTTTCGTGGTAGATGCAGAAGTCCCGTATGCGGCCCTACTAGGCCGATGCTGGATTCACACATCCCGATGTTTGCCATCAACGCTTCACCAGAAAGTATGGTTCTGGAAAAAGGATGGCACAGTGGAAGAAGTAGATGGGGATCAACCTCCGTTTCCAGTCAGCTCAGCCGGTCGAATTGATGCGGTGTTATATGAAGAACCCATACAACCATTCCTAGCAGTGGTAGGGGATCGGTACCCGCAGGTGATCGAGTGTGATTGGACAGATTTGGGGTTTGAAATCAGATATCAGGCCGATGAACGGCCAGTCGAAGAAGAAAGTAAATGATGGATGCACAATCGAATCAAGCGATCGAGTTCGAATTGGCCAAACTCGGAGTTTCAGACGACAAAGCAGGATGGAGCGATTTAATAGACGCAATTCCAAAGCGAACGCCGGATTTCAAAGCTCAAGACCCCTTGAAAATGGTCAATGTTGGTACAGACGAACACCCGAGGGAGATTCCGTTGAGTGCAAATCTAGATCAGCAGATGACAAGCCGATTCAAGGAGGTTCTAGTCGAATTCAAGGATTGTTTCGCATGGGACTACACAGAGATGCCAGGATTGGAGCGATCGATTGTAGAGCACAGACTGCCTATTAAAGAAGGGTTCAGGCCGCATAAACAGCCGGCCAGGAGGGCAGCGCCCGAATTAGTCCCAAAAATAAAAGAAGAAATAGAGAAATTGTTAGCGGCCGGGTTTGTTAGGCCAGCTAAATATGTAGAATGGCTATCAAATATTGTTCCTGTAATAAAGAAGAATGGAAAATTGAGAGTTTGTATTGATTTCAGGAATCTTAATATAGCCACTCCAAAAGATGAGTATATGATGCCTATTGTTGACTTGTTGATTGATTCGGCCGCAAAACAGGGAATGTTATCCTTCATGGATGGATATTCAGGATACAACCAAATTTTTATGGCCGAAGAAGATATTCACAAGACTGCATTTCGGTGCCCTGGTGCCATAGGGATATATGAATGGGTGGTGATGCCGTTCGGACTGAAGAATGCAGGAGCTACATACCAGAGAGCCATGAACTATGTTTTTCATGACCTCATAGGGGATTGTGTTGAAGTTTATATCGACGACGTCATGGTCAGATCCAAAGATATCGAAAGCCACTTGAACGATTTGCGAAAGGTGTTCATAAGGATGAGGTTGCATGGAGTCAAGATGAATCCAGCCAAGTGTGCTTTCGGAGTACAGGCAGGAAATTTTCTCGGGTTCCTGGTACATAACAAAGGAATAGAAGTTGATGCGAACAAGACCAGGGCTATCCAAGAAGCCAAACCTCCACATGATAAGAAGAGTCTACAGAAGTTTCTTGGGAAGATCGGTTTCCTGAGACGATTCTTGGCAAATGCGGCTGGAAAGTCGAAACCACTAACCGATTTATTGAGGTTGAAGAAGGAAGAGGAGTTCAAATGGGGAATCGACCAACAAAAAGCCTTTGAACAATTGAAGCAGTATTTGATGAATCCACCTGTGTTGGTTCCTCCGATTTTAGGACGGCCATTGAAGTTGTATATAGCAGCGGCCGAAGAATCTATTGGAGCATTACTGGCGCAAGAAGACGATGAAGGAAGGGATCGGGCGATTTACTATCTTAGCCGAATCCTAAGAGACGCCGAAGTAAGGTACTCGCCGATTCATAAACTATGTTTAAGTCTTTATCATGCATGCCAGAAATTAGAATATTATATTCAACCGAGGCAAGTGATAGTGGTAGCTTCGGTTGACATAGTTAAGATTATGATGAATGATCCGGTCAGTAGTCGAAGAATGGCCAAATGGGCCATGAAGTTAAATGCATACGATTTGAGATATCAACCTTTGAGGGCTATGAAAGGACAGATTGTAGCCGATTTTCTGGCTGATCATGTGATACACCCGATAACCGATGACATCGATCATCAAGATCGGCCGAAAGAAGTTGGTGAGATAGGAATTGTATACTTGCAACCATGGGTAATGACATTTGATGGTTCTAAAGCCGCTTCAGGAGTTGGAGCAGGGTTTACCCTACAAACACCGGAGGGCAAGGTATACAAATATTTCGTGCAACTGCCAGAGTCATATACGAATAACCAAGCTGAATATAAAGCGTTGATTTCGGGATTACAACGGTTGATAGAAGAAGGAGTCAGAGCAATCATTATCAGAGGAGATTCGCAAGTAGTTGTTCAGCAATTATTAGGCGATTTTTCGGTTAAGAGTTCTCAGTTGATTAGATTGTACGAAGAAGCGGTTACTTTGTTAGAAGAATTTGATGAGGTATACATTGAATATATCCCGAGAGAAAAGAACGAAGTAGCCAATGAATTGGCTCAGCATGCAGCTAAATATCGGTTGATGCCGATAGCAGGAAATGTGGAAGTACATTTGGCTGAAACAGAGAAGGCCGAATGGATAAAAAAGATAGCACAGACATTAGAAGATCCTTCGGAGGCTAATCCAGCTGAAAAACGGAAAGCGATGGACTACGTCATAATAGGAGGATTATTATTCAAGCGTGCTATTGATGGAGTACTGCTCAGATGTGTCGGAGAAGAAGACGCCAGAAGGGTAATGGGAGAGGTTCATGAAGGAATATGTGGCGCACATCGGGCAGGAAAATCGATGAAGTGGAGTATTATTCGGCTGGGATATTATTGGCCGAATATGGGTCCCGATTGTGAAAAATATGCGAGAGGATGCAGCGAATGTCAAAAACATGGGCCGATTCAGAAGTTACCGGCCGAAGAATTACACATAATGATCAAACCATGGCCATTCAGAGGATGGGCCATGGACATCATAGGAAAAGTTCATCCCTCTTCGTCGAAAAGACATGAGTTCGTGCTAGTGGCGACAGATTATTTCACGAAATGGGCCGAAGCTCAGGCGTATGTCAGTATTTCACAAGAGGAGGTGATCGAGTTTATCAAGAGACAGTTGATTTATAGATTCGGGATCCCACAGACGATTCTAACAGATATAGGAACTGTATTTGTGGGAGAAAAGGTCAAGGCCTTTGCAGACGAATACGGGATAAAAATTGTGCATTCGTCACCATATTACCCGCAAGGAAATGGACAAGCAGAGGCCACAAACAAACAGCTGATAGGAATAATAAAGAAAATGATTGAAGATCAACCAAGAAAATGGCACGAGAAGTTATCTGAAGCATTGTGGGCTTATCGAAATGCGAAAACTTCAGCTACTGGGTTTACACCATTTCGGATGACTTATGGAATGGATGCAGTGTTGCCAGCCGAAATAACAGTGCCGACTTTGAGAACAAGCCAGGCGAATTCAATGTCGGCCGAACAGTATGATTGTGCGATGAGAGATGAGTTATTGGAGATTAATTCCAATCGGTGCAAGCCTTTGAGAATTTACAGAAAAATAAAGATATTGTGGCCGATTGGTACAATAAGCGAATTCGTCTTAAGCGGTTTGAAGTTGGAGACTTAGTTTGGAAAGTTATATGGCCACCTAAGCAGAAGGATGGCCGATTAGGTAAGTGGAGTCCCAATTGGGAGGGACCTTTTATTGTTCATACGAAATTACCGAATGGAGCATACACTCTAGTGGACGAAAATGGTGAGCAGATGTCGAATCCAGTGAATGCAAGATACATGAAGAAATATTATCCATCAGTATGGGATTAAACATTAAGTGATGCGAAAAAGTAAAGATTTTATTGCATGAACGAATAAGTACAAAAAGGGTGCTACTTCGGCCGAAAGCGGCGTCGATAGCCCGAAATTACAATATACAAGGGAAACGTCCTATACTAAGCAGGCATATACAAGGGAAAGGTCCTTGAAAGACATTCAGCCTTGTAGAAATGCCGCTAAAACTATCGGCAACACAGAAGCAGGGCACAGTTGCTTGCCCCAGAACAGTAGTGCCGATTTAGGTCCGACCACCGAACTTCTACTCTTGGATACGATAGAACGAAGAGTACAACGTCCCAGAGGTAGAAGTCAAACTCGGGTACAGCATCCGCACGACCTCAGACAGAAGAAGGAGGAGTGCAGCGAGGCAGTCACCCAAAAACGGTGGAAGGGGGAAAGGAGGGAAGAATAACTAGGGGTAGTTGTTCCCCCCATTAGAAAAGGTCCGACAGGATATGCAACCGCAAAGTCGAAAAGGGGCACACCAGCATAGCCGTCGAGACCTTCATTTGGAATAATAGATAAAGATCCTCGTCCACACGAACATGGTGAAAGGAGCATTAGTTGAACTCGTGTTGCACAAGCAAAAGATTTTCGTACCACGTCTGGAAATCCTTGCACAAGAATACTTGTCAAAGACCATGGAGGAACTGGAGACAGGAAGTTGAGCAAGGAAAAAGGGAGATCCATATTGTTATAGAAAAAAAGAGAAAAAGGAAGTGATAGATAAGTATCAACAATGCCGGGTATTTATAGGAAGAGATAAGTGCTCGGCGGAAGAAACGGTCAATAGTAAATGTTATTTATGGGAAAACGTTACAGCTGATTCCCGGAAAAAGCTGCTAATATTCAGAAATCATCAATAAAGGAGACCGAAAACAGTGGAATTAACGGGATACGAATCGCATTACAGAAGATACAAAAGATACGAATCAAAGTACAATGTATCGGCCAACATAGTCTAAAAAAGGCCGATTACAGCTGTCAAGAGAAAAAGAGTGACCGAAATTTACACTTGACAAAAGACAAGTCAAAACACAGAATTGATATACAAAAACAAATTAGTGGTCTTCCTGGTCATCAAGAGGAACAGCATCATCCAAGCCTCGCGAAGTAGCGGTAGTAGGAGTAACCGAAGACGTCATCAGATTCAGACTCGCTAAAGAAGAAGGGCCAGCAACTTCACCAGGTGGGAGGTGAACGGTGGATGAACCAGCACCACAGGAAGCAACAGTTTTCCCTAGGAGAGAAAAAGGAAAAGGGGGAATAATAAGTAAGAGAGCATAAAAGAAAAAATCACAACAGGAAATGGAAGGGAACAGAGTACCTGAAGGAATGATTGGCAAAGGTGGGTTATCGCCCGAAGGGGAGGACTCTATCTCGGAAGGATCCAAAGGAAATAAGACATGTGGAGAAGAGACGTGAACAACACTTTGCCCACCAAGGCTTTTGATGGCTGAATCCAGTTGACCAACTAAAGACTGGGTTTCGGCCCATTTTTCTTGGAAGGTACCAAGAATGAAATCGTTGAAACTGATCCGCATGGCTAGATAAGAAGCATCCTCCTGAGAATCCAAGATTTTGGCCCTGGGAGCTTCGGCCGATTGACGAAGGGTTTTGATCGATTATTTCAGATCGGCCGATTTTCGCTTGGTGTGAGCTAAAATTAATTCCAAATCCTTCTCTTGTTGTTGAAGCTTAGCTATCTCAGACCGAATCAAGGAAAGGTCCTCGGACTGTTTGAGTTCCTAAGATTCCACTTCGGACAACTTATTCATCTGAGCCCGATACTCTGCAGAATAATTGTCGAAGATGGCTCGTGAAGAAGCTGCAGCCTCACGTTCGGCGGCAAGTTTATGCCGCATTTTTAAATGAGCCATGAGTTCCTGATCCATTGAGAGGACAGACTTCGTAATCATCTGAAGAGTGCCATTCAGATTCAGAGATACCATCTCGTCATGAAATTGTTGCTCAAGATGAGACAAGAGAATAAGGATCGGTTTAGGGTTGACGAATTCCACGTCAGATTGCCGTCCGATTAGATTACACAGCTTGGCCAAACAATCGCCAAGGTGAGTAGAAAGATCCGACGGACGAGAAACCAGAGAAGCAGGAGAAAAGAAATCGTCCAAAACATGCCGATCAGGAAATGGCGATAAAGGGGCCTGATCGGCAGGGGCTTCATCAGCAGTCATACCACTAGATGGGGGGCCAGTCGGTTTCGGAACGACCAAAGACGAGGGTGTAACAGAATCCGTAATAGGCTGAGGACGATCGACCGAAAGAGGGACGGAAGGGTCGGCCGAAATAGAACTTTCAATCAAACCCCGAGGATTAACAGCAGAAGAACTAGCGTGAACAGCCAAATTACTGGTACTGGCCGATGTGCGAAATTCGGCTACCGGAGGGGCCGATACCACAGGTGGAAGTGGAGGAACATCGGGTTGTGGCAAAACAGGTGGGACCTGGCAAGAATAAGAAAAAGAAATTAGTCGAAAGAAAGGAGCCTGGAAAAGGAAAAGAGTAGTGTAACAAACCGCAAAAAGGGAGGCAGGGATTCTGCCAAGCGGTGAATGAGATGAACGCCTTTTGGTCTGAGTAGGAGGGAGAAAGTCAATAAGAGAGGCCGAAGGCGAAGCAGGCCTTTTTCGACCAGGTTCCGAAGTAGAGGAGCGTGGAACATCTGAAGAAATCGGATAAGTGAGACACAAAAAAAAGGGGAACAAGCAATGATCAAAGAAGAGAGGAAAAGAAAAGAAACATACCTGGGCGAGAAGCGGAAGACGAACCGAGAATGCGCTGAGGAGTGGAACCCGGAGATGATGAAGGAATAGAAGAGAACGCCAGAATAGGAGAGAAACCACCCCTCCGCAGAACCGAATCAAGGTTGGCACTAAAAAAGGCACCAGCAACACCGTCCCACCAAGACTGAAAGCGGGAGGTAACGGACCCCGGACGAACAGCAAACTTCCAAACCTTGAAAGAGATCAAACGTTTATGATAGAGGGAGCATTGCTGACGACTGGCAGAAGCAGAAAGGCGTCTACCGGCTCTGAGGGCCTCCACTAAGTCTTGACCAAAGCCGAATTGACGGCTGACCAGATGGGGATTGTAAACTTCGAAAGGAATAGCAGACTTGGCAGATACAAATGTGGAACCATTGAAGATCGGACGGGGTAATATACACCTATTCCAGATTTGAGCAAAAGCTAAAAGAAGGGGAGTCCCGAAGGGGGAAGTAGCAATCTCCCTGACCCAAGCAAAGTCAGTTTTCCGGTAGTGATAATGGGAAAAGGATTGTTCGACGGTACGACCCAGGAAATAGTTGATCCAATGAGGGATCGACAAGGGAGGAAGGGATGCTCTAAGAAGATCAGGAGCGATAAAATGATTAGGACGAATATCATGGGGAGGAAATTGGGAAATGTCGCGAAAGTGCCAAACCAACCACAAGTGAAGGAACCATAACGGACCACGGGCTTTATCAGACGAACCTTTTTCCCAACCCGACACAGTAGCCGAAATACCCGCATATAGATGAGCAAGGAAGAAATCGGCTGAGGGCAGGGTCACATGATTAAGAAGTGCCGAAGCCAAAGAGTGTGTTTCGAGGAGAACACCCTTAGAAGGAACACACCAGAAGAATTTTGTAAGGAAGTACATCATGAAAGCAAGAGGCTCTGAAGGATGTGGAGCAGGCGAATCAGGATCACTCTGATGGGAAATGATCCAATTGGCAAAGGAATCGCCAGAGGAAAAGCCGGTATTTTTCTCCTTGGGCAACGACATGATGGCAAGGTTATCCCCACGAACAGAGAGGCCTAGGAGAAGTTTTACATCCTGAATGGTGGGAGTCATCATCCCCCAAGGGAAACAAAAGCAGTTCACAGAAGAATTCCAAAAACAAAGAAGGGCTTGAATAGGGCGAAGATTTGTGGGAAGTGGCAAGGTACTAAGAGAAATCATACGATAAACATATGACTTATTCCAAGAGTCATGACAGTGGGGTTCAAGATGATGATACCACGCCACATAATCGGGAGAGGGCGAAGACCAATTAGCGAAAGATGAGGGGAAAAGCTTGGAACAGAAACAAGGCTCATACAGGAGAACAGAACGATTATCAAAAATCCGAGCAGTACATTCATCAATATCCTCAGGAATGCCCAACGGACCTAAGGAATAGAAGCCCTCAGGCAGGAGACGAACTGCGGAATGAGAAGCAAAAGAGTTCTCAACTCTGAGAAGATCAGCAGAAAGAGCAGTAACAGGAGCAGGGGGATTTTCCATTGGAGAAGGTGGAAAAAGAGAGAGAAAGAGGAGAAGTTGGAAATGCAGTTCACTCCAAAGACGTGGTAGGCTACGTAAATAGGGGAGTGATGGAGAGTATCCTCGAGAAGAAGAAAAATAACCGCCAAAAGGAAGAAGAAAGGGAGATTACTTGGGCTCCTTCTCATATGAAAGAAATTCGCCCAAGTAAGGAGGGCATCTGTTGGGGCCATATGAAATAATGGGCCACGAGGAGCTATTGGGCCATTAGACATGGGCCAGAAAAAAGAGAAAGTTGGAAAGGAGGATGGGCTCCAGACCAGTAAGGCTGAAAGTCCATAGTAAACCGAAGGGAGGGAACCGAGATCGAGAGAAATTTCGGCCGAAATGGGAAGGAACAGCCGAAACCAAAACAACCGAAATGAAGAGAGAAAGAATTCGGCTCAGAAGGTTTAGTCGGAGAGCGGTTACTCCAGCTCCGGCTATAAATAGGGGTCGATACACACAAAATCGGAGAGATCAATCCAACCCCCAAATTCCTTTTATCAAATTTAATTCATTGTTATCTTTACTGCTTTCTTTACAGCTTTCCTTTACAGCTTTCCTTAGAATCTAGCCTAGTTTGTAGCGGTTACCATTTCCAAATCCACCGTTGCTCCTTAGCAGCTGGTAGTTTGGTTCCCTGTTTTTGGTGAATTCCGCCGTTGTTTCTTAACAACAGGCAGATTCTCCGTTGTATCTTGTTATTTTTTGATCAATTCAAAGAAGATCCAATCAATTGTGGGCGCATTATTGTTAATCCGGACCCGTAATCGGTTTGATCATTTTCCGGTAGCCTCCCTTGAGGAGAAAAAGGTCCTTGGCTACACCCGAGCCAAACAAATGGTTAGGAAAGAAGGTGAGAGTTCATGCCCCACCAACTATAATAGAATAAAGGGAAAGAGTCCACACTTACCATTAACCAAATTCCCATCCCAAAATGAGATAATTTTTTTTGAAAAAAAACAAATAAAATTAAAGCCCGTTAATTTAAGTGTTAATTAATTAATTCATTAAAAAGAAACTATTTGTGGCAAAATTTATTAAAAATCAGTGTTACCAAATTTTTTTTATTAAAAATCAATGTGGTAATTGGTAAGAGTATACTACTGTACTATTGATTTTGAGAAATGAAAATTATTACCCTGACGGGACATGAGGTTTTTACCTTTTAGCAGTAACAAACAATCTGTCGCACAATGCTCAAGAGGCTTTCCGTCTCCACGGTAAGTTTACAGCACACAGATTCCAATCATACGTATTCGTCATCACCAAAACCGAAAACAACCTCCCTCGCCCAAAATTAAGTCGCACCCGTTTCTGCCAACACCTCGCACTCTTGCGCGCTCCTGTCTCCATATATCTGCAATTCCTTCATCGCATCTGGAGTTGTTTCCCTTGATTCTTGTTTGTAATTTTCTCGTGTTTTCGTTGTTCTCTAGTCTAATTTAGATTCAGAATCTTGCTGCCTTTCTGAGTCCAGATTCAGCAATTTGTTGGGTTGCTCGAGCGAGCATGTAATCAAGAATCTTTTTTTGCGCTCTTATAAGATTTTGGCTGTAAATTTTTTGTGCTTTTTCTCGTAATACTTGCATTGTGTAGCGATCGGATGATGACTTACCGTGATTCGCATTTATGCTGATTTCTTTTCTCTTGGTGTTCGTCTGGTATTGGGATTTTTTTTCCCACCAATGATATATTTTGTTGAATTTACGATGTTGCTGAGTTTGATGTCTTTAGCTGTGTGATTGATCTTCTTCCATGTGGGTTTTGTTAAATATTGGGAATTTTGCACATGGTACTCATATACTGAATTTTGCTTCCAAAAAGAATGAGAACTATTTTTTTTTTAAATTGATATTTCGGTAGCATCATAAATAGAATAGTTTTGCTCGTATTCTACTTTTTAGTTGCTAGCGATGTCATCGCAATTCTATGGTCTTGACTGTTTTCAGTTGGATGCCATAATACAATAGATTGTTTGTACTTTGCTTTTCAGCTGTTAGTGTATTTGTCATCGGAATTCCTTGTTTGAATGTTTTGTGTTGCGGACCACTTCTTTCTTTCTTTTCCTCTTTTTTAACCATGGTATATATTTTGTCTTTGTAATAGAACAAAGGCATTAGACAAGTCTAATAACATGTTAACTTGTATTTGGTCTATTGAACTGAATTTGCTTTCTTTTGGAAACATTTTAAGGGACCCAGTTAGTTGTTATTAAAGTTTTATAGCTATTTTTGTTGAAGATTTAATTTGAATGGTTTTTTCTGACACCATCTATTATTGATTCAGTTTCCAATGGGTATATACCTGAGTTCTCCTAAGACAGAGAAGGCTTCTGAAGATGGTGAGAACAATAGGCTTAGGTTTGGTTTGTCTTCTATGCAAGGGTGGCGTTCTACAATGGAAGATGCTGTGAGTAGTTGACCAATTTTTTTTTATTATCTTCATGATTTCATGCATTCATAGAATATTCACTAATATGTGTAGCTTTTATTGACTACTCATGGTAATAACTGTGGAAATTTGCATGAGATCATTCATCAGTGTTCTCCTCACCAAGTTCCCTAGAAAGTTTATGTATAATTATTTTCAGTATTAACTGGGTGTAATGTGATTTACAGTTGTAAAGATGTTATATATCATTGAAAGGCTTGATATTCTTTGTGAGATGTGTACCTTTCATTTTGTCATTAATCTGATGTGATTTCCTTCAGCATGCAGCAATTCCTGATTTGGATTCTTCCACAGCATTCTTTGGTGTTTATGATGGACATGGAGGTTAGCTCTTGATTTCTTTGCTATTAGTTTTCGTGGTAAAGCAACTTTTGCTAATTGGTACACCTGAAGCTTCTTATGCTTTGGAGTATATAATTGATTGATGGAATGCATATTTACAACTTTGATGATTTGTTCCTTAGTGAAATTTGTCAGGGGGATTGAACTGCGAATGATAAGTATTTGATTTTTGAAGTAGATCAGCTTACTGATTTGTATCTTCAATAGAAGCTATCTGTCTTGTCAATTCTACATTTCCCTTCATGAAACCCTGTCCCTTCATTTTTCTCTATCTTATTTATTGTATGTATCATTTTCCCTCTAGTTTATTTGTCTTGTAAGCTCGAAGAAGATCATACTTTCAGTCACTGTATCTGGAAATTTTATCCAATAAGTATTATGTTAAACAAGCTGCAATCTCAGGATACTTTGCATTTCGAGTTCATCTTAATATTTGTTGATTACTTGATTCCATTGGAAGTTCTTTGAAACTGTAGGGAAGGTGGTTGCCAAATTCTGTGCCAAGTACCTTCATCAGCAAGTGCTAAAGAATGAAGCCTATTTGGCTGGTGATATTGGGACTGCTGTCCAAAAGGCTTACTTCAGGTCATTTGCTGACTAAAGAGATAAACTTTGCAGTTTTTTATTTTTTATTTTTATTTTAAAAACTTCTTCCGAAGGCAGACTTTAAAAAAGTGTTTACGGTCGTGACAAACTGTATAGTCAATCCTATACCGAATGCTAAGCATTTTCTGTGTGGGCCACCACAAATGGTTTTAGACGAATATTATTGAGAAGTGGGGTATTCACTGGAAATAGAAATAATTTGTTTTATGTCTGTTGTTTTAAGCATGCTTCAACCATTGCCAATGACTAATTATCAAACATACTAAGGCCAGGAAACAACTGCATTTACCGTATAGATGTCTTTGAATACTTTTTTTTGCAGGATGGATGAGATGATGCGTGGGCAGAGAGGCTGGAGGGAGCTGGCTATTCTAGGGGATAAAATGAACAAGTTCAGTGGCATGATAGAGGGTCTGATATGGTCTCCAAAAAGTGGAGATAAAAATAACCAAGTTGATGATTGGGCATTTGAGGAGGTATTAATATGAAACTTCAATCCATAACTAATAAATAGTTTTCTGATAGTAATAAAATGATGAATGAGGGGATCATTGAAATGCTCTTGTACTTTGTGGAACGTACATTGTTTTTAGTTGAGTTTAATTTGTTTCTAGATTCTCCAGCAATTCTTGTGACATTAAAAAACCTTGCATAATAACTGATAATTACATCATTAACCCATTTCATGCTTCAGTAATAGTCCTTTTAGAAAGATTTTAATTTTGGTGTGAAATGATGTGTTTTTGTTGAGTCACTAGAGATGAGTATGATTTTCACTGGGGATGGATAGATTTCATTTGATTATTTCTGCAATTTTTAAGTATAAAGTATGATTGGATCATATGTTATGATATATGGAAAAATGTATGATATAGTCCTTTTTCTTTCTCCAAATCCAAAATAGTCATTTTTCTATTTTTTTGCCCCTATTGGTCCTCTACGTTAACAAATAGTATCCAAAATAGTCATTTTCTTACTAATCATGTATTTTTAGCTAATTAATTCCTTAATTATGTCCACATGGAATGTTTAAATTTTGATTGCATGTATGACATGTCAAATCAGTCGGTTCATTGGCTTTATCCCGGATTGGCCAGACCCAATACTATAAGAAAAAATCAATTTAGCGACCAAAATTCGCGACCGAACGAAATCAGTCGGTAACAGTGACCGGAATCGCGACCTCGAATTTTTCTGTTGCTATTTAACGACCGAATCAGCAACCGAAATATTTCTATTGCAAATTAGCAATTGAAATCTCATATTTATATTTATATTTTACTTTTAAATTTGATTCCTGAATTTATTAGATATCTAATTAAATTGTTTTTTGAATTTAATTAATATTTTAATCCATTTCGATATTTATATATTAATTTTAAATTTAACTAGTTATTTTAGTTAATTTATATTTTATTTTATTTTTAAATTTAATTATTGATTTAATATTATTCTAATTAAAGTTTTTTAATTTTATTATTCCTTTTAATTAATTTTATTTCAGTTTTTTTTTTTTATTATTTCACTAATATTGCAGGTTATATGTGTAGTCAAATTTTAAACAACCTATGTGGACATAATTACGGAATTAATTAGCTAAAAATGCAATATTAGTAAGAAAAGGACTATTTTGGATATTATTTGTAAGCTTAGAGGACCAATAGGGGCAAAAAATAGAAAAATGACTATTTTGGATTTTGGGGAAATGAAAAGGACTATTTAATACATTTTACCATGATATATAGAGTGAATGTGTGTGAAACTATTTGCATTTGATTTCGAGTGTAACCATGAACAAATTATTGTTTATTTATTTTGTTATGTCAAGAGTGTTGTGTGATTGACAGTTCAGTGTTTAATGGGTGTGATAAAATAGTAACAAACACAAAGTTTAGCTTGAGTTTGACCTACTATTTTGCTGCAGGGACCACATTCTGATTTTTCTGGACCAACTTCTGGTTGTACAGCTTGTGTCGCTATTATTAGAGAAAACCAGCTAGTTGTTGCAAATGCTGGTGATTCTCGTTGTGTAATTTCTAGGAAAGGACAGGTGAGTGCCCCTTGCTCTTCATTGCATATTTTTGTTGTCTTAGTAGGAAATGCTTGTTGTGGATATGTAAGCTTCAAATGTTATTTATAGGCTTACAATCTTTCGAGAGACCATAAGCCTGATCTTGAGGTTGAGAAGGACAGAATTTTAAAAGCTGGTGGTTTTATACATGCTGGTCGAGTCAATGGCAGTCTGAATCTTGCAAGGGCAATAGGTGATGGTTGCTTTTGTTTGTGTACTTTTCTCATTGCCATAGTACTGCAAAGTGTTGAAAGTTTTGTGAGCAGACCTTTTCTGCACTGTAAACCAATATCTGATCTTGTTAAATAATCTAGCCCCAACTAGCTTTGGAACATAAATCTTCCAAATGACTTAATTATATGCCAAGGCAAACCGATTGTTGTCACATGGTTATTGCAGGTGATATGGAATTCAAGCAGAACAAGTTTTTACCTGCTGAAAAGCAGGTTGTTACTGCAAATCCAGATGTAAACATTGTAAGTACTAAGTATATTTTCATTTTATTGCAGCTAAACTAAATTATTGTTTGAGAGTTCATTTCTATGCCTTGTTTGGGCTAAGCAACATATAGTTTCGTCAAATATTCATACCTTGTCTAGAACCAATTAGGGATGAATGTAAGACACTGTTTACATTAAATGATTGATTGGTGAAACCTTATGTACAGAGATTCTTTGTGATATCCAGTATCTTGTCTGTACCATTTGTTTAATTCCATCTATTTCATATGGTCTTATAAGTTAAAACATGACTAGTAAGTTGTAACAAATGCTGTTTTTAGCCAACTTCTGACTGAATGATCCCACATTCGAAGCTTCAAATTGACGCATTATCTGAAATCAATGATTGGAGCTCCAAAATTTATGCAAAGCTCTGAGGATAATATTCATGCATAATAAATCAAGATACTTATATATATGTAATATGTGTGTCAGTGTGTGTGTATATGTATATGTTTTGTATACACTTTCACACATTTGCAGTTACTCTACTAAATGTTGATTCGTTCTATTTTGTCCAGGTTGAACTTTGTGGTGATGATGAGTTCATTGTGCTTGCCTGTGATGGAATTTGGTATGCAATCTGAAACCTATTTTGTTGTTCTATATGCGGCTCATGTTCCATAGAGCAGCCTCCAATCTCCTTGCATTACTAGGACCATATTTGCACATCTTTTATCTGGTTAACACTACTTGGCTTCTTCAAGCAAGTTTTGACTTAACGAATTCTTGTTTCTACTTCTCTTTATCATATATTTTCTGTAGTTTTCTTTTGGGGGCACTCTGTCTCTGATCATAGGATGGTTGGTGGTGGCAGTGGCACATGGAATTCTGTAGCTTAAATACTGTTTGAAGCTAAGTCTATCATGGCTTCAACCTTATGAAACTGTGCCTGTAAATTATATGTTCTCATAAAGCACCTTTCAAAAATACACAAGTCAGTTTGTGAATATGCATGTGCATGCATTAAGAAACTGTGCTTGATGGTCTGTCACATGTTATGTGCATTTGGAAAAATAAACAGTTAATAAAGAAAGGATAAATAGTAAATGAGAAAAAGATTCTGAAGGAACACAATTCATTGTTATCTGGAGAGTTTACTGAAACTCAAGAAAATAGTGTATGATGAAGATTGTTTGTGTTACATTAGCCAGTATTAGAGCCCCCAATGTTGGATTAGCCCATTAAGGTTTCTGTTAGTGTTTTATCTAGTATCTATATGCTGTTTTATTGTATCAAGTGATTTTAGTGAAATACAACTACATGATTGTACACTTTGTTTCCTTCATTATTTCGATTGCATCTTGCTTATTTTCAACCCTTGACATACGCAACCTTTTCATACATTTGATTACCCATGGCTCATGTTCATTGCTTCTCAGGGATTGCATGTCAAGCCAGCAACTGGTCGATTTCATACGTGAGCTGTTGACATCTGTAAGTTTCTTGTGTCCATTCAAAAGGACTCCAATCATAATTTAAAAAGAACAAATTCCCTTGTGTGGATGCCAGTCCATTACATCAAAATTGTCATCTGCATTGAGCCCAACCATATTCCCTTGCTTTATTTACACTTGTTTGAATGCTTAGATTCTTTTTATCCTTCCCCTAACAGGAAGGTAAGCTTTCTGCTGTCTGTGAAAAAGTGCTTGATAGATGCCTGGCACCCTCAACTGCTGGAGGAGAGGGATGCGACAACATGACGATGATCTTGGTGCAGTTTAAGGAAATGACCCAGACAAGCTCATCTTCAGCTGATCAATCCTTGCCTCCTGAGGAGGTGCAGCAGGTGCGGGCTGAGGTGTCGAAACTAGCAGACAGCGAATCAGAGTGGTTGCAGACAGACTGATGTGCCCTGGAGCTTTGAATCTGTAAATTTTGCATAATTTTGTTCGGGCTGAAAGAATCACAACAAATGGGGGTGGTGGGTGTTGGGGGTTTTTTGCGCCTTTTATTTTTGGGTTCTTCCTTGAGTTTTTACTGTTACCACATTATTGCATGGTAATAGAGTTTGTAAAGATGGTTTGGTGACTCACAGGTTGGAGTATTTATTACTAGTCGGATAAATTTCTTTCAACTTTTGATTTATTTTTTTATTTTATTTTATTTTTTTAATAACAAGTTTAGCTCCTATTGGAATTTGTAGCTATGTGTACCACGGAAAAAAGACCAATATAGTCCTTTTTTTTTATAAAAAAGTCAAATCAGTCCTTTTTTTATTTTTTGGCCTAATTGTCCGCTACATATATTAATTATGTCTCAATCGGTCCTCCACCCACTAATTATGCCCTAATTACATATTTTTGGCCAAATCAGTCCTTTTTTTAAAGAAAATTTAAATTGGTTCGTTATTAATTTTTGCCCCCTTTCATACAGTCCAATGCACATTTCAAACCACTAATAACTCAAATTTGATATACGTAAAAATTTTAAAATTTCGATATTTATAAACTACACGACGAGACGAATCTAACAAGATCCTATTTGACTCATTTTAACTTGTATATCTATGTACGTAAATAGCCCCCTTTCAGGCAGTCAAATGCACATTTCAAACCGCTAATAACTCTAATTTGATATACGTAAAAATTTTAAAATTTCAATATTTATAAACTACACGACCTAAATATATAGGCCCATAAATAATACTAGTGGTTTGAAATTTTAGAATTTTTACATATAGGTCCTTAAATAATATAGGTCCGTAAATATCAAAATTTTAGAATTTTTACGTATATCAAATTTAAGTTATTAGTAGTTTGAAATGTGCATTGGACTGTATGAAAGGGGGCAAAAATTAATAACGGACCAATTTAGATTTTTGAAAAAAAAGGACTGATTTGGCCAAAAATATGTAATTATGGCATAATTAGTGGGTGGAGGACCGATTGGGACGTAATTAGTATATGCAGTAGACCAATTGGGCCAATAAATAAAAAAAGGACTGGTTTGGCTTTTTGTAAAAAAAAAAGGACTATATTGGCCTTTTTTTTCATGTGTACCACTGTTAAATTCAAGGCTAACACTGTGAATTGGGAAAAAAGGCCAAATAGGTCCTTTTTCTTTTTCAAAAATTCAAATCAGTTATTTTTCTATTTTATTACCAAAACAGTCCGCTACAAATGCTAATTATGTCCAAATCAGTCCCTTGTTCACTAATTATGCTCTAATTGCTGACGTGACAAGGGTTTAAATTTAAACCTGACACGTGGACATAATATTAGTCCATTTTCTTTTATCTTTTGCCAATTTAGTCCAAAATTTTTATTTTGTTCCATTTAGTCCTCTACCCAAATCAGTCATTTTTATATTAATTGGCCTCCATCCTTTCAAATTATTTTATCAGGCCCAGAACCTTAAATTTTTTATTATTACTAATCCATTTATCAAATAAATGTCCAACATACTTCCGTAAATAAAATTAAACACCAAACCTCATGCATTGGGTTTTATTGTCCATGCTTCCTACATTCAAAATCTTCCAAAAAGTAAAATTAAATCATTCACACAAAAACTAAAATTAAATCATTTACTACGTTTTAAGGTAGGAAACAAAGTATGATTGTATTAATTGTTGTTGAAGGAAACCAGAACGATGAACCATCAGTTACGGTCGGATGGTTAGAGAGAGTCCGTAAAATCTCGGATTTTGGAAAACCTGGTAACAACGCAGTCAAACTTAATGTATGAGGTTTGGTGTTTAATTTTATTTACGGAAGTATGTTGGTATTTATTTGATAAATGGATTAGTAGTAATAAAAAATTTAAGGTTTTGTGCCTGAAAGGAAATAATTTGATAGGTTGGAGACCAATTAATATAAAAATGACTGATTTGGGTAGATGAATAAATAGAATAGAACAAAAGTTTATGACTGAATTGACAAAAGATAAAAGAAAAAGGACTAATATTATGCCCGCATGTCAGGTTTAAATTTAAACCCTTGCCACGTCAGCAATTAGAGCATAACTAGTGAACAAGGGACTGATTTGAACATAATTAGCATTTGTAGCGGACTGTTTTGATAATAAAATAGAAAAATGACTGATTTGAATTTTTGGAAAAGAAAAATAACCTATTTGGCATTTTTTCCCTGTGAATTGGACAACAGTTTTAGGCAAAAACCCTAAAGCAGAGGAACTGGAGGAAGAGGCTGCAAAAAAACAAGCTTGACATGACAAATTGATTGAGACATGAATTAGACCCCCGGGTGCACTTTTTTCCTAGGAAAAGCAAGGCGTGATAAAGGGGTAGACAACTAGTTTGCAAAGCGATAAGTTGGGTGGTTGCTGATGAGTGCAGCGACCCAATGTAATACATTCTTGTCCAGGCCAATGCATAACTAAGCTTATCGAAGCTCATGCAATGATTCTTATCATATAAGTGAATCACAAGATGTACAATACTGAAGTATAACAATAAAAGTGAAAAATCTTTATTACACATGGATCGCGGCAAGGAGTAGCAAAACACAAAACAAAACATGACGAGAGAGAGAGAGAGAGAGAGAGAGAGAGAGAGAGAGAGAGAGAGAGAGAGAGAGAGAGAGAGAGAGAGAGAGAGAGAGAGAGAGAGAGAGAGAGAGAGAGAGGTGAATGTGGTTTCATTTCATTCACACATATTACGGACACATACATGCTCACACTAAGCTTAGTTACACACATTTGAAGCCAGTGGGAATGGTTTTCTTGCAAACCGTGACGAGGGAATCGAATGCATAGGCGTGATAAAGTTTTAGGCCTAGCAAATCAGTCTTGACGGTAGTGCAGAAGCATTTTGCTACCTCCAGATCTGACAGGCCGTCAACCACCGTACAACACGGGTGACTGGAGGACCCTTGCCTATGAATCACCAGCTGCAATAGAGCACTGCAAAAGTTAACAGCATCGCGGGGGCAATCGGGGTATGCTGGTGGGAGCTCAGGTGCCGGTGCCGGCGGTGGGAGCTGGGGTGCGGGTGCAGGTGCGGGCGGTGGGAGCTCGGGTGCGGGTGCCGGCGGTGGGAGCTCGGGCGCGGGTGCTGGTGGTGGGAGCTCGGGTGCATGTGGTGGGAGCTCGGGCGCGGGTGACGGCGGTGGGAGCTCGGGTGCAGGCGGTGGGAGCTCGGGTGCGGGTGCTGGTGGTGGGAGCTCGGGTGCAGGTGGTGGGAGCTCGGGCGCGGGTGCCGGTGGTGGGAGCTCGGGTGCAGGCGGTGGGAGCTCCGGTGCGGGTGCCGGCGGTGGGAGCTCGGGTGTCGGCGGTGGGAGCTCGGGCGCGGGTGCTGGTGGTGGGAGCTCGGGTGCAGGTGGTGGGAGCTCGGGCGCGGGTGCCGGTGGTGGGAGCTCGGGTGCAGGCGGTGGGAGCTCAGGTGCGGGTGCCGGCGGTGGGAGCTCGGGTGTCGGCGGTGGGAGCTCGGGTGCGGGTGCTGGTGGTGGGAGCTCGGGCGCGGGTGTCGGTGGTGGGAGCTCGGGTGCAGGCGGTGGGAGCTCAGGTGCGGGTGCCGGCGGTGGGAGCTCGGGTGTCGGCGGTGGGAGCTCGGGCGCCGGTGCCGGTGGTGGGAGCTCGGGTGTGGGTTCCGCTGGTGGGAGATTGGGTGCGGGTGTGGGTGGTGGGAGCTCGGGTGCAGGCGGTGGGAGCCCAGGTGCGGGTGCCGGTGATGGGAGCTCGGGTGCGGGCGGTGGGAGCTCGGTGCCACCATCGCACTCGGGTGCTGGTGCTGGTGGTGAGAGCTCGAGTGCGGGCGGTGGGAGCTCGGTGCCATCATCGCACTCGGGTGCGGGTGCTGGTGGTGAGAGCTCGAGTGCGGGCGGGGGGAGCTCGGTGCCATCATCGCACTCGGGTGCGGGTGCTGGTGGTGGGAGCTCGGGTGTGGGTGTGGGTGGTGGGTTTGGGTCGGGTTCATCACAAGGTGCGTCCCCAGAGGCTGTAAAGGTAATGGAGAAGATGAGGAAGAAGTGCAGGAGGAGTATGAGAATGGAGGTGGTAGCAGAAGCCATGTTACAAGTTAGAATACGAATTATGCAGTAGGAGGATGGAAAGATGGATATACGGCCTTGTAAGGTTGGGGACTATATGCAATGGCAAGCAGGGGGACCAAGTGAGTACAAGTTGGATTTTTGGAAGATTAGTTGTTGCTTAGCTTATACTACTACTATTATAGTAAGTACAAAGGTTGAGTTGGAATTAACATGTCAAGATACTACTACTATGGTCTATGTACATCTCACACAAGCTGCAACACAACAAAATGTAGTAGCTACCTCAACATCATACTACAAGTGAAACATGGACGGACCCTTAGCTTGTCTCAAATTAATTGGCGCCTACACACCACCAACCACATGCTTGACATGCAGACATGGGCCAACCAACCATTCACCATCATCAACTATATATGTCACTACTCACTACTACTGCCAAAAGCTGCCAATGTGGGCTGAGGGCCGCCCCATAAAAAATGTGAGGTGGGCGGGGCTGTTGCCGTTTGGGCCCGCAGCAGTGCGGGCCGGTACGTGGGCTTTGTTCATTTCTTTTTTTTTTTCTTTTTTTTTTTTTTTACGGTACAGCCTACACAGGCAAGAGAAATGATAAGATTGAAAGCAAGAAATAAAAATGTCAAGAGACCCGTGGGAACTAAGTTCCCGCCGCATCCGCCGAAAGCAAGCTTCTACAAGAGTCAGGGGAAACGCCCAAGTTGTACCTTTTTACAAATTATACTAGAATTTGAATATTTATTAATTATTTGGTAGATTCAATGCCTAGCATAGAGTCATCAAATATAAATCATTATTTTGGTTATACATTAAATTGCAAATTGTTATATAAATAGTCGATCTCTTATAATGTTTCCGTGCTTCTGTATATTATTGTATTAGTTATTTTAAGTTTAAAATTCTTTTTTATTTTATTTATTAAAAATTGTGAATACTTGTAATTTTTTATATTTATTGTCAATTACCTTATTTTTAAATATAATATTAATGCTAAAACAACTTAACCTCTTCAAAACTCCGACCGCAGACATAAAATTTTTATCAACGCAATCATTAATTATAAATCATTTGTCTTGCTCAATACTATATTTCTAAAATATAACACACCTTTAGTATTACAAGAATAAATTCAGTTGTAAAAGAATTATTCAACAAACCCACTATTAACGTAAATAATTATGCCCAGAAATACATACTTTAACTATTTATAATTTTAAATATCATCTATAAATCTTTATATTTTATTTTTAGTTTACACAATAAAAAAATATTCACAATTTTATGTTTTTCACACTAAAAATTAAATTTAATAATATTTTTCTAAAAAGTCCGCGGGAAAATCCGCATAACCCGTAGCCCATTTTTGGGGACGGATTGGACCTAGTCATTTTGAACTCAGCCCCGTTTAGACCCGCCCTATTTAAGCACACAAAAATGCAGGAGCCGTGCAGGCTAGCCCGTACGGGCCCGCTTCGACACATCTACTAATGCCATCATTCGATCGGCTGCTCGAGAGCTCGACCAACAATGCATATATTTATTGGGCAATCTATCAACTAGAAGAACATCATTATATATATTTTTTGGATGAGCATCATCCAAAATGCCACACATTATTTTGGTACATCATTATATATATATTTGGTACACAACAACTACGTACCAAATGCCACACATTATTTCGAAACCAAAAAAAAAACACATTGTTCTATTTACCGACTCCACCTTTAATGTTTCTTTTATGGTAAACATTATATGCATTGTCGCATTTATTAGCCCAAACTTCTTTTGATTATTTCTAGTCTAATTAATGGACTCTGATTTTAATAATAAAATTAAATAAAAATAAAATTTAGTAAAATTGAATTCTGGACAATAACATATCCTACCATCCTAAATGTCACAGAAGAAAAGACAACAAATAAAATAGGACTAGTTAATTGGCAAAAGAAGTAGAAGCTCTAACCGTGGGCCGTGATGGAGGATTTTTTCAGTGTATAGGCGTTTCCGTCGGATCTCTTCGTGGGTTTTGGAAGCGGAAGTGTTAGACATTTGCTTCCCTAGATCATAGTAGTTTCTATGGTGTGATGTTTTCTTTTTTCCTTGTGTGTGTTAGACATTTGCTTCCCTAGATCATAGTAGTTTCTTTGGTGTGATGTTTTCTTTTTTCCTTGTGTTTCTGTCTCCTTCACTTATTTCTTTCTTTTTGCTTTTTTTTTTTCATTTAGTTTGTTTGTGTGTACTTTAATAGTCTTATAGTTCACCCAACAAAAAAGACATGGGCAACACCCACATATGAAGCACTGTTGGTGGGGCCAGTGGACGAAGAATTGCAAAGAAAACTTTTTTCTTTTTTACTTATTGGTTCTCAAATATTTGCTACGGATCAACTGCGTACGTAGTCCCATGCACATTTTGAATCATTAATAACTCAAGTTCAGTATATGTAAAAATTCTAAAAGTTTGATATTTGAAAACTACACGACGAGACGAATCTAACCATATTGCTCTTTACTATATTTTAACTTCTATAACTATGATAAAACTTTAAATCAAAGGATATGGGTGAATAGTGGCCAAATAATATATGGAAAAGGAAAAAACCCCCACCAACAGTGCTTCATACGTGGGTTTAGAAAAAAGTTTTTTTTTTTCTTTTTTCTTTTTAAAACCCTAATTTATTCTTGACCCAGGCTATTCTTATTCCAAAATTTACTAACATCACCCCACCAACTTTTTACCATTCCCAAAATGCCCCTCAACCTTCAAAACTCTACCGAAATGTAATTTTAAATACCAAAAACATCAATGTACTAGTACTAGACCTAAATGGAAGTGTTTTAACATTTCAAATTAACATTTCCAATAAATGGGTCAAGTAAACAAATGAACCCTAACTTCTCTAAATTACTTACTTTTAAATCTGTCCATAGTACTTGTTTCTTGCTTAGGGTGAAGCTGCTCTCGATCGGTTTTGAGTAGGGGTGGGCGTCGGGTCGGGTTGTCGGGTTCGGGTACCCGAAAGTCGGGTACCCGGCACTATCGGGCATCTAAACCCGACCCGCACAAAAGCGGGTACCCGATATTCGGGTACCCGATTTTATCGGGTCGGGTTTGTCGTCGGGTACCCGATACCCGAAAAAAAAATTATTTTTAAAAATATATATATTCAATTTATTTTGTTTAAATTTTTAAAAATACAATTATTAACCCAAGTTACACAATTCTTTAAAAAAACACTAAGATTAATACTAATATTCAAACATATATAGGTATGTTATAAAAAAATTTATTAAGAAAACTTTTAATTTAATTTAAAATGATAATAAATCAATTTAAAATAATACTAACTATGGTGGTGATACTAGTAGTTTTATTTTAAATTTTTCTTGATTTAAAATAATAGTGACTATCAATTTTCTTATTAAAAAAATAAATTATTTAAAAAATATAAAATTTCAGTTTTATATATTATTATTTAACATAAATTAGTAATTTAATTAAATTTAGTGCTCTACGGTGACAGTATTAATTAAAATAAAAAATACAACTCAACGTTTTATCTTCGATTCTTGAAATCCTCTGTTATATTCAAGATTAATAATATTATCCATCACTAATGCCAAAATAATTAAATATCGTAAACTTTACAATTTTTTTAAACTTATACTTAATTTTTTTTACCACATTGAATAAAAAATAAGTACAGTTATCAAATACATATGAATATTGTTTTTTTGTGATCAATACATATGAATATTGTTGAGCAAAACATATAAATAAATATTAGGGGAAAAGTATTAAAATTTATTTATTTAATTATTTTTTCGGGTACCCGATACCCGATAGGATATCCGGCTACAAACCCGATACCCGACCCGATAGATAATTGTCGGGTCGGGTACCCGAAATGTCAGGTTTTAAAAATTAAAACCCGGCAAAACCCGAATCCGACATGTCGGGTTCGGGTCGGGTACCCGATACCTGATAAAAAAATGCCCACCTCTAGTTTTGAGATCCTCCTCCTGTAGCTGCTCTTTCTTCTCGATTCGATGGGGTGTATGAAATAAGGGAATGGGGTGTAGGGGTGGGGTGTATGAAGCAATTTAGGGTGTAGAATTTGGTTTTATTTTTCTATTTTTTCTATAAGAATATTTATGTCTTTTGCTATGGGTATATGTAGAATATGATATGATTTTTAAATTTGTGGGTGGGTATACTTAGCAATGGTTAGCAATGGGTGAGGTGATGTTAGTAAAACTAGAAATAGCCGCGGTCTTTATTCTTTCTATCGAACCCTTCCATAATCCACCGCAACAACCGCCAGATAAAATTTATGGAAAGCGGTGGCGGAAGTAGCAGCGGCGGCAGCAAAGTGATTCCAGAATCAGTGATGGATGCGGTGAAAAGAACCTCTACCAATTTATATGAAGTGAAAGTCAATTTGGAAGAGTTCTTGTCTTATTGTAGCGCTGAAACGCTTGCAAGAATGGAGCCTCTTGAAAGGGCACAGGCGCTCTTTTTGGTTGCCAAGGCGACGACTGTTCTCTTTACTTGTATGTTTTTTTCTTGATTATTCATTTATTGTTTGCGAATTTGTTTTCTGTTAAGAGTCTTTCGATTGTGAGTGAATTCTCCTTTTCTAATTTGTGGGTTTTGTTTAGTGAGGCTAAGATGCAAAGGTATAGACCCAGATAATCACCCAGTCAAGAAAGAGCTAGTAAGTGTTTTCCATATATGTAGTATATCTGTTCACGTATGTAAAGATGATGCTATAATTTGTAAGTTTTGGATGTTATTTATTTATTTTTATTTTTAATTCTCTTGATGATTTTTCATGTTAATCCTAATGGCTTGTGTTAATAACTGTTTACGATTAGGGGTTTTGCATTTGGATTTCCTACTTTAAACCTCTCTTGGTTATTTAGCTTTTTAGATTCTGGTTTTAGAAGATTTTTTATGATTTCTCTGCACGACTATGCTTTATGCCCCACTTTTCCTTGTTATTTTATTTTATTTTTTATTTTTTAAATCTTCATTGTGAACTAGAAATTCTTGTTTTGATTCAATTTTGCAAAAACCGTAGAATTCATTTACCGTTTAATAACACTTGATGACCTTGAATTTCACTCATTTCAGCATTCTTGAATACTTGATGAGTTCTTGCCTAATTTACTGTAGTCTTTCGTTCCTGCTCTTCATTGTTGTGGATTCTTTTTACAGGAAAGTTTTTCATATGGAGCTTCTTTCTGATCTAGAATATATGTAGCTTAATTTTCTTAGATGCTGATTTAGTTCGCTGGCTTTGTTTCCTGATTTATCATAGGTTAAATTTGAAGTAGTCTTTATGGTACTTTATAAGTTCATGTGTAGTTGAAGTGTTGAACTTTAAGTGTTTATGTAATGACACATGTGTGCTTTTTTCTGATGTTTAATGTCTCAGGAGAGATTGAAACTTTATTAAGAAAAATTGCAGAAAAGCATGGACTTGAGCAAAGGTAAATATAATCTTCTACTCACGTAAGTATGTTGTCTTTCCTTTTACTTTCTCTAAGAAAAGCATGGACTTGAGTATGTTGTCTTTCCTTTTACTTTCTAAATAAAAGGTGTGTTGATTAGCAGTTCCACAAGCTTGCTGTTGTTGTCATTTCTTCTTTTTTTTTTCTCTAAGTCGTGAACATATTTTTAATGTGTAGTATAGTGTTATTATTATAATTACTAGATATGAATCACAATCATAATTTTTAATGCGTAATTTTTCTCCCATATAATTGTTTGAAATGAATTACCCTGCAGTATGAGAATTGATTCCATCACTGTACGATACCTTGAATGTCGTATATCTATGTTCACCTTGGAATAAATGAATAATATGAATGCGTGGTGCGGTTCTGCCCAAATTTTTTTAACAAGGCATTTGATATTGATTGAATTTAAAAATAAGATTAGTTGCAGCACACACACACACATATATATAGCATCATGTGCGCACTTGAATTACCCCTTTGTGCCGCATCCCTCGCGACGAAATTACTAGAGTGTTTATATGTATAGATAGATAGAGAGTATTTAAAATTGAAGGAAACAATTCGCACTCCACACTCCCGTCTCCACAATAGTTTTCTTTTTCTCTCTTACATTTAACTCAACAGTCTCCTCTACATTAATTCTCGTTAATGCACCACTAAACCATTGAGGCTTTAAACCATGCCCTAACATCCCACAAACTGTGCAACTGAGACTCATAGTTATAATCACAAATTACTTGTTCAGATTCCAACTGCTAATCAGACATGAGAGAATTATCTAGAAAATGATTTTTGTAGTTCTGAATCACAAGAGTGTTAGTTGATGATGCTTATATTGTTTGTTTGTGTTTTTGTAGCACCTCTGCGGCCTTCAGCCACTGTTAACCCACAGGCAGCTGCCCGTTTTATTGAACATTCGCTGCCTGATCTTTCCATTGGTATGGACACTTCCCATTGTAGCTTGATTATACCTTATATGCACACACGTCCATATATATATATATATGTATAATTAGGTTGTCTTGTGAATAATCACTTGCCATTCTGCAGAGCAGAGGCAAAGCATGCGGGAAATTAGTCGTGGGGAGGGCTCAAGAATGAAATATGTGGATAGAAGTCTCCAGAAGAAGAGAAGGTTCCAATCTTCTGAGAAACAATCAGTTTCTTCTGCTGCTCAGGAATTTCTTGAGAAAGCAGCTCGCGAACTTCTTGGTGATAATAAAAATGGTGTTAAAGGGCCTTTACAACCTGAGGATTCTGATAGCAAAGATATTTAACCATATATAGGGTGATATATTTATTCCCTTGATTCTTTCCATATTGTTGTAATCTTCCCTTGTATATTGGGATTGTTGTTATTCGTTCTATATATACAAGACTCACTCACTCATTGTTCATTGAGTGACAATTATCAAATCATTGTTATTATCACATGGTATCAGCCTAAACACTTATATCCCAAACCCTAGTTCTGAACCCTAGCCTCCGACGATTTTTTTTCCTTTGCTCGGTTCCTCCATGGCCGCCGCTGCCTCCTCCGATTCCGTCCCCATCACCACAATGATCCACATGATCTCCTTGAAACTATCCTCCTCCAACTACCTCCTCTGGAAGCGGCAAATCATGCCCATGTTGACATGTTTTGATCTTCTCTCTCATGTTGACGGCACGTCCGAGGCCCCTCCTCCTATCATTCAAACAGACGACGGGGCCTCTCCCAATCCATCCTACGTCGCTTGGAACACTGCGGATCAGAAACTGTTGGGTGTACTCTTCTCTTCTCTCTCCGAGGAGGCGATGGCCGAAGTCGTGGATTGCTCTACCGCCCGACAGGCCTGGCTTGCCTTAGAGTCTGCGTTCGCGCACTCTTCCTCGTCCCGGGCGCATCAACTTCGTGAGGAGCTGCTGTCATTACGCCGTGGATCTCTATCTGTGCAAGAGTATGGTCGCAAATTCAAGACCATTTGTGATCAGCTATCGGCAATCGGAAAACCCGTGGAGGAATCCGACAAGGGCCACTGGTTCCTTCGTGGCCTGGGTATTGAATTTGCAAACTTTGCGGACACGAGAATGGCGATGACTCCTGTCCCGCAATTTTCTACGCTTCTTCATCAAGCGATTCAATTCGACTTGATGCATCGCGCTATGGAGGGCTCCTTCACGTCAAATAGGGGTGGCAGCCATGCCGCTTCTTCTGGCCGCGGTGGGCGCGGTCGCTCTCGGCGGCCTCCACGTTGTCAGATCTGCAAAGGTGAACATTATTCTGACAAGTGCCCCCTTTACCTGAATCGCGCTCCAGCTCCGTCGGGTGACCTTGCAGCCGCGTTTCAAACCTCCTGTGCCATTGCGGATTCTGCTTCTTCCGCTGATTTCTCAGACTGCTATGTGGACTCCGGCGCATCTGCACATTGGACTGCTGAACCCGGTACTCTTGATTCTGTGGAATCGTATCATGGTAATCGTTCCGTCATTGTCGGTAACGGAACAACTCTTTCTATTTCACATACTGGTTCTCGTCTTATATCTCCATCTTTGGCTTTGAAAGATGTTTTGGTGGTCCTTGATATTAAGAAAAACCTTCTGTCAATTAGCAAACTCACCAAAGATTATCCAGTTGATGTGCTCTTCTCTGACAACTACTTTCTTATTCAGCATCGCCACAACAAAAGAACTCTGGCCACAGGAAGATGTGATAAAGGCCTGTACCTCCTCGACAAACCTGCTTCCGTTTTGCATACGGGCGTTTCTGCTTCTTCGAAGCGCGCGAGTTTTTCTTTATGGCATTCTCGGTTGGGGCATGTCCCATTTCCGATTATTTCTTTGTTAAATAAGTTGGGACATATTTCTGTTACTTCTCTGTTGCCAACTCCTGAGGTTTGCTCTCCTTGCCAATTGGCCAAGAGCAAACGCTTGTCTTTTAATTTAAATAATAAGCGGGCCAGTTCTGTTTTGCAACTTGTGCACTGTGATTTATGGGGACCATCTCCTGTGGTCACCGCTGAAGGTTATCGCTATTATGTCTCCTTTGTTGATGATTACTCCAGATTTACTTGGATTTATCCTATGCACGCCAAATCGGATTTCTATGCTATTTTTGTCCTGTTTCATACTTTTGTTTGTAATCAATTTTCGTGCAATATGAAAATTTTTCAAAGTGACGGAGGCACCGAATTTGTTAATCACAGATTACGCTCCTTTTTCGAGAGTAAGGGCATTCATCATCGTCTCTCTTGTCCTTATACGCCTCAGCAGAACGGGCGTGCAGAAAGGAAGCATCGTCATATTGTTGAAACCGGCCTCTCAATGATGTTCACGGCTCATGTTCCAAAACATTTTTGGTTCGATGCCTTTGCTGCTGCAGTATATGTTATCAATAGACTGCCCTCCATGGTCTTGAACATGTCCTCGCCGTTCGAGATCTTATTTAATACTGTTCCTGATTACTCCAATTTCAAGTGTTTTGGTTGCCGGGTTTATCCTTATCTAAAGGACTATGCCGCGACCAAGCTTGCTCCGCGAAGCCGCCCTTGCATTTTTCTAGGGTACAGCCCCAATTACAAAGGATATCGGTGTTACGATCCTCAGTCTTCTCGGACCTTTCTCACTCGGCACGCCAGATTTGATGAGGGAACGTTTCCTTTTTTGAGCTCTTCGCTCCCCTTCAAGCATGATGATCATCTTGATATTTCCACCTTTGATGATCCGTCGCACACCTTGCCACGTCCTTGCCGGATGCCTGATTGCTTGCATGATGAGGACCATCCCGCTGTCTTGGAACCACCAGCTCCGACTCCAGCGTCTCCGGAATCCGAGGTGGTGCCGCTCCCGCAGCCGCTTCCGATCCTTGATGAGGGGGCAACCCCGCCTCCTCCACGCAGGCCTCGTCGTCCTCAGTTATCTCATCATCCGATGGTTACAAGGGCTAAAGCTGGGATTTTTAAGCCGAAGTATCCAATCAACCTTACCTCCACAATCCTCTTATGTGCGCTCTCCACTTCCTCCGAGCCTTGAGGGTTCAAGTCCGCAGCCAAATCTCCCCACTGGCTTGCCGCAATGCATGAAGAAATGGATGCCTTGCATGCCAATAACACTTGGGATTTGGTCGCTCCTCCTCCCAATGCTAATATTGTTGGTTCGAAGTGGGTTTTCCGCACGAAGTTTCACCCTGATGGTACTGTTGAGCGTTACAAGGCACGCTTAGTGGCTCAGGGCTTCACGCAAGTTCCGGGCGTTGACTTCCATCATACATTCAGTCCGGTGGTTAAGGCCACAACAGTTCGGATCATTTTGTCCTTGGCCGTGCAGTTTCATTGGCCCTTGCATCAGCTCGATGTCAAAAATGCATTCCTGAATGGCTTGCTGTCTAAGCCAGTGTTCATGGCTCAACCTCCCGGCTTCGTCGATCCTCGCTTCCCGACTCATGTTTGTCGTCTCAAGAAGGCTCTCTATGGCCTTAAGCAAGCTCCCTTGGCGTGGTTTCAACGGTTTAGTACCTTTCTTGGTTCCCTTGGGTTCACCCAGAGTCGGTGTGACAGCTCCTTGTTCTATTATCGTCGTGGCTCGGATGTTATATTTCTATTGGTGTATGTGGATGACATTATTGCCACTGGTAGCAACCGGTCTTTGCTTCGGTATTTTATTCGTCGCACAGGTGATGAGTTCGCGCTTAAAGATCTTGGAAAGTTGAATTACTTCCTTGGCTTGGAGGTCTCCTACACTAATGATGGGCTGTTTATTGGCCAAGCTAAATATGCTCATGATATTCTTGCGCGTGCAAATCTTGTCGATGCCAAACCTGTGTCGACTCCTCTAGCCGCAGGTGTCACCCTCACGTGCTCGGGAGATGCCTACTCGGATCCGTCGGGCTATCGTTCTCTTGTTGGTTCGCTCCAGTACTTGACCATTACTCGTCCGGATCTCTCCTATGCTGTCAACCAAGTTAGTCAGTACCTTCAAGCTCCTACTGTGGATCATTTTCTGGCAGTCAAGCGTATTTTGCGCTATGTCAAAGGTACTCTCCATTATGGTTTGTCATTTACTCCTGGAGGACGCCCCAATGTCCTCGGTTTTTCTGATGCGGATTGGGCGCATTGTGTGGACACACGACGGTCCACCTATGGCTACTCAATTTTTCTTGGTGGAAATTTAATTTCTTGGAGTGCAAAGAAACAACCCACTGTTGCGCGTTCAAGCTGTGAGTCGGAGTATAGAGCCATGGCCAACACGGCGTCAGAGATCGTGTGGGTATCGAATCTCCTTACTGAACTTGGTGTTCCACCTTCGCGACCTACGCTTCTATGCGACAACAAAAGTGCTGTTTTCTTGAGTCAGAATCCTGTTGCGCACAAACGTGCCAAGCATATAGACATTGATTATCACTTCATTCGGGAACTCGTTACTTTTGGCAAACTCTCTACTCAATTTATTCCATCCTCTCTACAGCTAGCTGATGTCTTTACCAAAAGTCTGCCTCGACCCGCATTCGAGATGATACGTTCCAAGCTTTGCGTTCGGTTGAACCCCACGCATCGCTTGAGGGGGGGGGGGGGGGGGTGATAGCAAAGATATTTAACCATATATAGGGTGTATATTTATTCCCTTGATTCTTTCCATATTGTTGTAATCTTCCCTTGTATATTGGGATTGTTGTTATTCGTTCTATATATACAAGACTTACTCACTCATTGTTCATTGAGTGACAATTATCAAATCATTGTTATTATCACAGACAGGGCCATTCCTGACATTTTGTAGGCCCTAGGCAGAATCAGACAGTAGGCCCCAATTAAATCTAGCTTCCATTCTACTATTTGTAACAAGCAAAAGATCATATTAAGAACTAAACTCCGAATGAAAAGAACCATAACAAAAAGCAATCTCAATTCCATCTAAATATAGAGCATCACATATGAACCTGAATAAGTCTTGGCGAAAGTTTGGTGCCAAAAAAAACATCTATGCAATCTCATCAATTCCATCTATGTGTAGAAGGTTTTCAAACATCGATCATCAGCAAGAAAATATTCATCCAAATGACAAATTTAGATAAGAACTTTAGCTGTAATTGATCTTGAGACCATGGTGTCACCGTGCACTTTCTATAATATCCCCTTGTCTAACTTATTTGTTGTGTCCACAAAACACAAAATGTATTTTATTCAACAACATACATATAATTTTCTGTCAAAATGAAGCAACCGATCCAGCTAAAAACAAAACACCAAGCAAGAGAAACCAAAATATCAAAATCATATTAAATCACATAAATCATTTTTCCATTAAAGACAATCTGGCTCGAAGAATATGCCATGTTAATAGACTATGCAAAATGTGGCACTTAAAAGACAACTGGTTTTATACAAGGATTTCAGCTTTCAGAGATGATAATTAACACTTCTCAATCAATGGTACCCAGTATCTAATTTGATTAAAAAATATAAGTGTACATCCGGTTTCTGAAGCATTCCCTGACAATTTTCGTAAAGTTTGGCTCATTAGGAGTGCTTGCAAACCCATTTGCTGCATTCCGATTTCTCCCTTTTGCAGAAAGTACAGAGCAAAAAAATAAAATAATAATTTCGAGGCTAGAACCACTGAATAAAATTAGCAAGTGAAAGAATTATAAAAGTCAATAAGATTTGAGCTCACTTCAATTTCAGCCCGTGGAGTAAGTGCTGAAACTGAATCAATGCAAATGAGATGAACATCACCAGATCTACACATGCGATCAACAAGTGACATACAGAAGATTTTCACCCATAAATAAAAATGAAAATAGGCCAATACAAGAGTTTAGTCTTGATTTCCAGAGTTAATGTGGCTTACCATAGGGGCCTTCGTGCTTCCAACCCTCTAAGATTTTCACCTATAAATAAAAATGAAAATATTAGTTAGTGATATGCAGCATATCTGATGGAATATTTAACAATGAAATTTATAGTGTTAAGTTCACCTGCATAAGAGACCTTGAGCTTCTTGATAGTAATTTATTATTCTGTGCAATGGCTAGAGCTTGTTGGCGAAGAACTTTGTTTTATGATTCTATGTTAGCCAGCTTCTCCTCGAGCCTAGCAATAGTACCAAATTATGATTAATTATACCTACTGACATATCAAAACTAAAGAACAAATTATTTCAATTAGGTTGCTGAATGCTGAGGAAACAAGATAAAAGAATATGACAGCAATTAAATGGAAAACTGAAGGGCTGCAAAGATTGCAAGGACGAAATTTCAGCTATCAAGTATGGGCATGACCCATTGAAAATTTTGTGAATTAAATTTAAGGTTTCCAGGGAAACATGACCAAAGACAATAAATTCAGGATCTATTCTACCTGGTCAAGGATTCCTTGAGTTGGTTAGCTCTTTTCTCAGTTTCTTCAAACTTGAGACTCTCTTCCTCACTATCTTTCAGGGCTTCCGCACATCTCCTTTCTGTATCCTCTGAATCCTCAGCCTGTTGTTTTTCGGAAGACAAGGCAGCCTGTGAATGATAAAGCCATAAGTATCTAAATCACCGTAGGGAGATTGAGTATAACATCAGCATATTACCTTCAATTTTTCCATTTCTTCGGACATAGCCTCAATCTTAGCAGTATCCTATACTGGAACAGGGGTTTCTTTGACAATTGAATTGGCTTCTTCAATTGCTTTCGGAGCAGCCTCACGCTCTTTTATGAGTAAAGTATTTGTTTCCTCCAATTTAGCTTGAATAGCCTCCAACGACTGCTGCATCTTTGATATTCTTGGGCCTTTTCCTCTTTCAGATCAGCCTGTTTACGGCTATATAACAGGCAAAATAGATTACATTTCATTGTGGCCATTAACATGATAATAGTTAATACTACATTTGTGAGTGCCTGCCTAACTTTGAGCTTGTTGCATCTTATCAAGTCTCTTTATATGCTTTGGTATAGCCATAGCCCATATGCCCTTATATTTTACGTACTTGTGGCTTTAAAAGTAATTATATATATGCTCAAAAGAGTATATTTACCCTGTGGCGTTTTTCTACCTGTAAACGCAGTGTTAGATCTTCCACCTGCTTTTCAAGCTTATCTTTCGCTTCTTTAAGTGCACCAATTTCTCTTGCAGCCTGCATGCATTTTTGGCATTTATATAACTAACCTTTCTATTTATTAAGAAAATCAGACTTCCCCAATCCTGGGCCTTGATTGATAATACACTGATTTATAACACA
Source organism: Hygrophila difformis (assembly GCA_030278955.1). Taxonomy (NCBI): domain Eukaryota; kingdom Viridiplantae; phylum Streptophyta; class Magnoliopsida; order Lamiales; family Acanthaceae; genus Hygrophila; species Hygrophila difformis. Next base: position 40,241,093 of record JAOANR010000002.1, on the reverse strand, counting down.
GTAGTATATCCATTCAGAAGCTTAAGAACAAAAGTGCCTACCATTTTCAGTTTCCGAAACTGTCTCCTACCAAGCTTTCCCCTCCATCTGCACTGGGCCTTGATTGATGCATACTTCAGTTTCTTGTAAAATGTGTACTCTTTATGACATCTCCAGCGAGCCTGAGAATTTCACATTATAGATTAGAAAGGACACCCACCAAACCAAAAAATTTTGGCAAGTGCACAGCTTAGCTTAATCACCTGTATAATAGTTGCTGCTTTACTTCACCGCCTGTATCTAAACTCATTTTGGGCAGCCATCACTCTCATCCCCGTTTGTAGCACAATTACTGAATGTTTGAGTATACAGAACCAACCCCAAAATTAAAAACAACTAAACCTAAATTGGAGATGTAAAGATTAGCAAGCAAAAAATCTCAAAAGCAAGAGTCTTGAAATTGGAAAGTGAATAAATCCAAGAATCTTAATTTCATAGACTTTTTGGTTAAAATAAATTAAATCATGTTTTATAGGATGGATCTTGAATGGCTAGAGAAATGCAATTACCATATCAAGACATTTACATCAAGCTGCAGTTCACAATATATAATTTTCTATTATTGATCCTCCAACTCTATTGCAATAAATTGTGTGCGCGCGTGCGTATATATCATACGTGTGTTAGTTATTACACGCGAACAATTCAGACACCCCATTACTATAGGTTCCCCATCCCATGGAAGGAATTATGCAATACATGGATAACATGCTTGTGCTACAGAACAACTCTTCTTTAGAACTTCAGAAAAACGAAGAGTGCAGGAAGATAAAGATTACAAATATCCAACTAAACTAAAAATTAAAGGACACATTATTAATTAATATGTATAATGTACAAAACTAAAATTTAGAAATAATACTAACCACACTATTTGCATCCCTCCCACCACAGAGGAGAAGAACAACACCAGAACGTGCACTCACAGTAGTATACCTTAGGCAAGTGCAGGTGCAAGAGGAAATGTTAAAGTAAGCTTCAAGCATAAAAAAAGGTTTACATAAAAAAGTACATTTCTTTAATCTAAAGAGGAATATATCAATCAATCGAAAGGAACATTATAAAACTCACAACTCAACATGGCAACTTTATGGGGTAGATACAGCATCTTCAAGATGGATTTATCGAGATGCATGCATTATCTACAAGGCACACAAGGACTGTAGTCGGTGTGCACGCAGTAACCTCAAACAACAACATACATAATGCATTAAAGTATTAATCTAATATACTAATAGAGAACAAAAAGATATAGCAGTAAAACGGAATAATGATATTCCTGATCTAGGCAAGTTTGAGTCGAGAAGATCGTTGTAAGTCTTTATAAGATTCAAAACCACTATGTTCCTTACCAATGAATGTAAGTAATTGCTGGAAGGTGAAAGGAATAGCTAGGAAGCAAGTTCACAATGACTTATTTGTTTTTACATATACTTATAATTGGCACATTGAGGAGGGGAAAATACATGCAAGGCGGTGGACCCTTGATGAGTGATTTTCACTACTCATATTTTACCACAAGCGGATGGTTGTCATCAAGTAATAAAAACCTGTGAATACCGGGTCCAACCCAAGGGAATTCAGAATATTATTTCATTCTGGAGAAAACTTAGTCATTTTAAGTTCATTAATAATATATATTATATTTTGAAAAGAGTTTGTTTAATTCTAATGGTGATTAAAGGGGGTGTATTCGATTGAGAGTTTATAAGATTTTTATGGACTTTAAAAAGTTGATGGATTTAAAAATTTCATAGACTCCACATAGAGTTGACTGATTTATATAGAATCCATGAAGAGTCTTGAAGAGTCTGGCTGATTTTAGAGAGATTTTGTTTAGTTATAATTTTTAAGAGAATCCATTAAAATCTATAAAGAATTAAAATCCATAGACTGTTGAATACCTCTAGATTTTTAAAGACTTTTAAAAATCTGTATTGAATACCTCTAGATTTTTAAAGACTTTTTAAAATCTGTATTGAATACCTCTAGATTTTTAAAGACTTTTTAAAATCTAGATTGAATACACCCCAACTTTAGAAATCCAAAAAACTCCAACAGAGTCTTGATTGAATACACCCCACTAAATTAAAATGATAGCATTAAAATTAAGAATAAAGCAAGTTAAAAATTTAAAATAATAAAAATAAAGATAAGATATATGCTTGTAATGATTTAGAACATGCCATCTTTATATAAAAGTGAAATTGCATAATGATTTAGCATTTCCCAATGTCTAAAAAGATCAATTTCAGCAGAATTAATGATTTTATAGATTAAAAATATGCCAATTTCCTAATTTCATAATTTGTAAAAACAAACTTCATGGAAGCAAATTAAATTATCTAACATTCTGCAATCATCAGTCTAGGCATAAATTTGAGTCTTTCCCAAGCATACGAATTTTCCTATTGTGATTAAATGACACATTTCATTTCCCAAATCAGCGTGTACATGCCAGGATCTATTTTAATATGATTTATTCCCAAGACCGGTACTAAAATCTAATTTCCACTTTTTATCTCCCGATTTAGCAAAGCAGAAATCAAACAGATTAGATTCTAACATTTAATTATGCAAAATAGTGTAAATAATCTAATAAACATGGTAAAATATTGATAAAACATGGTAATATGGATTTTAATACTAAATTTAGAATGTGAACAGATTAATATTATGCCAGATTAAACTTAAACAGATTAATACAGATTGATCGCTCATATCAGATTAGCAGATAAAAAATGCAGATTTCAGAATTTTTGCCAAAACATAATCATCGATCAATTGCAGGCATCCAATATATAATCCTAATTCAAATTCTAACAGTTCTTGCAGATTAATCCGGATTAAACATATAAACATCGACATTTATTATACTTCCATAAAAACATAGATTCGTACTTCAAAAGTGATTCTGAACTCCCGTTCTAGAATACTTTTAACACGAACAACATAGAAATCCGTTTACAAACATGAAAACAGTAGGAAATTATGTTTAAAAGCAAATCCTAAAACATTACAAAGCGAGAAAAAGAAAGACAACACCTAGAATGCGAAGAACACAGTCAGAGAAGACGCTCTGTTCACTTCTTCCAGCATGGTTCGGTGTTATCGGCCTTCTTCTCCAAAGTTGCAGAGCGTTTCTGTCAAAAATATGAGTCTGGGATGAGTCTCGATGAAGAGAATGACGAAAAACGGCATTTAAAACCGAGTTCGGGAGGTTAGAAAACTGCCCAACCGCGACTGTGGCGCATAAAATGGCGCTCGGAAGAGGTTTTCGACGCCATCAAAGAGAGCTGGCGCATCCTGTCATTTTCCAAATTTTCTGCTGCGGTGCAAAAAGTGGCGCTTGGAAGGCAATTTCGGCGCCGCCAAGAAGTGCGGGGCATTCTGAAGCTTTTTCCCAATTTTCTGATTGCGGTGCCAAAAGTGGCGCCTGGAGGCTGTTTTAGGCTCCGCCATGCCTGTGCGGAGCATTCTGGGAAGGTTTCAACTGAATTTTTTCTAAGTCTGAATCTTGGCACATATCACATTAAGTATTCCTTATTTTCCAAAATAAAGCTTCCGAACATCGCTTTTCATCATTTAAATGCCTGAAACAATATTGCAATGCATTAGGTTTGCCAAAAGTCTTATTAAAAACATATAAAAACATGATAAATTTAACCTAAATAAGCCAAATCTAACCATGATCACTTGAAAAATAAAAACACATGAAATACACCTAAAAGTGCAATGAATTAAGGTAAAATGCACTCATTTTGGATATATTGTGGTATAATTCAAGCTTGTATAAGTGTGGTTTCACAGGGTGCATCAACATCCTCACACTTAAATATTGCTCGTCCCTTGAGCAATGAAATTAATTAACACATCAACATGCCAATCAAGATAATAAGGATGAAGTCACTATAGTTCTGCCAAATCATAGATTTCAACAATGCAATGAGCTAAAAGGGTTCAAAGTTTAATGTGCTAGAACAAGGTAAATTGTCATGCATCAGCTGTCAAAACCAGATATCCAAAGCACTTACAGTACAAAAGGCGGATCAATCACACATAGCAACTCGAAATGGGAGAGTGAATAATGTAAATATGCTTTTCTATTCCCGTCTTCAAATATGCTCAATTAATGACTCAGTTTCACAAATATTCTAGACACTTTGGCTGAGTTGTAGAAGGTTGAATTCCAAAAGCTACTCATGTCTTAGAATACGTGCCAGTCATATAGCCAAGAGTTTATAAATATTCTGTTTAATACCCCTTTATTCAACATTTTTTTTTAATCTTGCATTTTCTAATTTTTCCTTTTCTTTTCTTTTTGCAAGATTTAATCTTTTTTTTTAATAGGGGTTTCACTCTGACTTTATTTGCAACTAAGCATTTAAGGAGACATGGAACGAGCATATTCATATATAAATAATGATGACTCTCCACATGACAAGTAGACCAGTCTAATTAATCAAAAAGTTTCTGCAAAGTAAATAGAATTGTCACCAAAGTTCGAACAACTAGCATGACAATTTAACAAAGTCTAGGACTTTAAACTAAGAATCATAATGCTCATTAAGTTGTAAAATCGGATCTAAGCAGAACAATTAGACTTATTCGGATTTTCTTAAGATTGGCTGTGATGTGGTAATTCAAATAATAGCACACAGTGAAAACACAATTTAATCTAAAATATTTAACATATCCAACTTAAAGCATTTACCATATTTATTCAAAGCATAAAGAAATATTAAAAACATAACTAAGCTCTTATCCATTTATTCCCATGCAAATTAGTAAACATAAAACATGAAAAGATCACACCTGGAATGTTTAGGGCTTTGATTTTCATTCATCATCACGGCAGTCATCTTGCTCCTTTGTTGGCATATCCTGCTTCTAATATGTATATACAAAAATTACTCAAGCAAATATGATTGTTAGTGCATATGGGAATTTCAAAGTAATCAGAATCATAAAACACCATCCATAACGCAAATTATAAAATTTAACAGCAATTTTCAGTAACTTTAATAAGTATGGACAAGTTTGATAGATAATAAATTTCAGAATTCACCAAAAGCAAAACATCATAAGTTCTATAGCAGAATTTACAGCAAAATGCCAACAACTATAGCAAAATATACCCCTATTCTTCATGATAATTCAACCCTGGATAATGTATTAAATAAATGATTTATACATTGAATAACTAAATGGACCTGTTGATGAAGAATTTCGGGAATGTGATCATAATAGAAACTCCTCCATCCTCACACTTAAACTGAACTACCAGTTTAGTTTAAGTGCATAATGGAAGATTTAAAATATGGGATTAAAACTTTTTAATTTCAAAAATAAGAATATAGCATGCATTTAAAAAGTTAGACTGAATTAGATCATACTTTTTAAATAGATAAAAATTTTCAGCTTTTTCTTTAATATGATCTATACATCATAATTTATTGATTTTAATGCCTGCATTGTGTAAAATCATAAAGATTAGACACTTCAACAACATTAATCCCGCTTCTTTCATCAATTATCATGGTTATTTACTTTCCTATTATCAAACCAACAGCTCACAACATTCCAGTTTACCATAATTTAAGTAAGAGCTATTTTATTAGAATTAAAAACATGCATAAACATAACTTAAACATAAATATAAACTTAACCACACGCTCACCATATTAAATACAAATAAAACACCTAAGTAGTGCATAGCAGAGCAAACCAATATTCATAGCAAAAACATCCAACCAAGTAGCAAGGTATTTCTTATACATTATTTGTGGAACCTGGTTACACAACAACTTTGGGTTAGTGATAAATATATGATTCCTCCCCATCCTCACACTTAAGTTTAAACCAAAAGTTTAACTTAAGTGCATTGTATAAAGCAAACATATATCAACCTGGAATGTGGGATTTAAACAACTAAATGACCAATATATTTTATTTTAAAAGCTATAAGTTCTAAGTCTCTTATAAATTCAAGAAAATCACTTTCTAGAACTTAAAACTTATTATTAAAAAGAACACATTTTTAAGTTATAAAAACTCCCTTTTTGTTAAAAATTTGAGATTTAATGCTTAAAACTAACCAAATTAGCAAACTAGTTCTTATTAATGATTCGAAATAATAATCAAGAACTTTTAGTTTATTGTTTTAAATGACATAAGTTTGCCTTTTAGTTGAAAATTCATAGGTTGAGTTTTTATAATAAAATTGTTTCTTTTTCATAAATTAGAAAAACATGAGGTTTCAAGCTTTAATGTTACAAAAAGTTATTAATGTAGATTAAAACAACATGGTTAACAATATTTATAGATCAACTTAAAAGATTAAACATGTTATTTTAACTCATTTTAAACAAATTTTCAGGATTCCCAAGCTGTAATTTCAGTTTTTAGAACACGCAAATCCTAAAATTTTGATAAATAATTTGAAACTTTTGAAGTTGAGCTTGAAAACATGTTCTAATACCATATTGTTCACTTCAACCTAACATTCATGCACTTAAACCAAGTTTTAATCCCACATTCTAATAATCCCAAAATCAAAGCAACAACACAAATACCAACAATAATGCATTCTCAATCACAAAATTGAATGAATTATTGACTAGGATAGATATTCTTACCATAAGTGAAGCTTTGGAAGCATTTGGAACAACAATCCTCAAATTTGAGAAATTAGGGTTCTTGAGCCTCAATTTCAGCTTCAATTATCAAGTACATTTCAGCTTCTACTTTCACCACATAACATGCACTACTTAATTATTAAATTAGAAATATGGTGATTAACAAAATTAAAAACCTAAACAAATAAACATAACGTGACATAAAATGAAAATAAAAACATGCATATACCATAAATATGATCATAAAGACAAACAAAAACAGATTATTATTATTATTATTATTATTATTATTATTATTATTATTATTATTATTATTATTATTTATATTTATTTTTTTAAAAGAACTGTGGTGGAAGGAAAATTGAAGATGATGACTGCGGTTGTGAGATTGAATAGAGAGAGGAATGTGAAAGAGAGAACAGGAAGGAGATGACTATTTTATTTTATTATTATTTTCTTTTATTTTATTTTATTTTATTTATTTATTTATTATTTTTTTTAAGGTTTACATTAAATGGGTAGGTTTTTAAGCCCAATTAGAAGATCTATGATTAAATTTGAGCTAATTGGAGATGAATTAGAATGGACTTTTGTAAAAATTCAAGTTTGGCACAAACCCAACGATTCCATTTAATACTACATGTGGTGCTCAAACAAGTTTTTACGCATTATTAGTATGAATGAAACCCAAAATGCCTTGTTTGTGCTACTTTCGGTGCTTAACTGAGTTTTTGAAAACCATTTACGAAGAGTGGCATCTAAAACTCAGTATTTGTACAGACTTTGTAGCAAAAATACATTGCTTGATTTGTTTAAATGAAACCTAATATTGCATCCATATTCCTATTCATCTGTTTAGTAAAACTACCCTAATTAGTTCTAGTCATCCCCTATAAATATCTATGAAATTCTGTTCGTTTTCGTCAACCCCTCTATCAATTTATTTAAGCCTTTCTCCTATTCTACTTAAATCACCACAAAAATTCTTTCAGTTATTGATCACTCTAATTCTTAAGAGTCACTCCAAAATTACATATAATGAAAATCATGCAAGAATCATTTTTATATTTTTTTTTTAGTTGTAAGTAAAACATATAAATTAAAATAAAAGGAAATCAAACATATTAAGCAAAAGACATAAATAACTATTGTTAAGCATGCAAAGACAGTATGCGAATTCCCTTTACTAATTAGCTTTCAACGACAAATGCACCATTTTCTAAATTAAAGGTCTAAATGGTGGGTGCACTTCCATGATCCTGTCATTCATGAGTTATAAGGTCAAATTGCACATCTTTATACAACAATTTAAATAAAGGTAATGCAATCATAAGAAGATTATTGATTAACATTCTAATATATCAGCATTCCCTCAAAAAAAAAAACTCATTAAAGTTGTATTGTTGTCAAGAGATGGAATTTAATCTCAAATTTTCTAGCATCCAATATCAACACTTGATGTAATGCATTTAATTAAAAGTAATCTAATTTATTGAGAAATACGTACCTCAAGTGTGGTGCTAATACCTTTAAATGAAGTGTAGGGGGCTTTTCAATCGAGGCTATCCACTTGAAATCCTCAATTATATATGCTGCATACAACTCGCCGCCATCCTCACACTTGTTCTCTTGCAAATCTTCCTCTTTTTTAGATGAGAAACCCAATATTCTTTCAAATTTCAGGATCACACACTGATTTAGCTCGATGCCCTTGTACGACATAGAATAGCAAAAAGTTATAACAATATTTAAAAAGTAGAAATAACATAAATATATTCAAATGAACTTAAAACAACATAATTTTCACAATAATTCCCCGGCAACGGCGCCAAAAACTTGATGGGTGATTTTTACTACTCATATTTTACCACAAGCGGATGGTTGTCATCAAGTAATAAAAACCGGTGAATACCGGGTCGAACCCAAGGGAATTCAGAATATTATTTCATTCTGGAGAAAACTTAGTCATTTTAAGTTCATTAATAATATATATTATATTTTGAAAAGAGTTTGTTTAATTCTAATGGTGATTAAATTAAAATGATAGCATTAAATTTAAGAATAAAACAAGTTAAAAATTTAAAATAATAAAAATAAAGATAAGATATATGCTTGTAATGATTTAGAACATGCCATCTTTATATAAAAGTGAAATTGCATAATGATTTAGCATTTCCCAATGTCTAAAAAGATCAATTTCAGCAGAATTAATGATTTTATAAAGATTAAAAATATGCCAATTTCCTAATTTTCATAATTTGTAAAAACAGACTTCATGGAAGCAAATTAAATTATCTAACATTCTGCAATCATCAGTCTAGGCATAAATTTGAGTCTTTCCCAAGCATACAAATTTTCCTATTGTGATTAAACGACACATTTCATTTCCCAAATCAGCGTGTACATGCCAGGATCTATTTTAATATGATTTATTCCCAAGACCGGTACTAAAATCTAATTTCCACTTTTTATCTCCCGATTTAGCAAAGCAGAAATCAAACAGATTAGATTCTAACATTTAATTATGCAGAATAGTGTAAATAATCTAATAAACATGGTAAAATATTGATAAAACATGGTAATATGGATTTTAATACTAAATTTAGAATGTGAACAGATTAATATTATGCCAGATTAAACTTAAACAGATTAATACAGATTGATCGCTCATATCAGATTAGCAGATTAAAATTGCAGATTTCAGAATTTTTGCCAAAACATAATCATCGATCAATTGCAGGCATCCAATACATAATCCTAATTCAAATTTTAACAGTTCTTGCAGATTAATCCGGATTAAACATATAAACATCGACATTTATTATACTTCCATAAAAACATAGATTCGTACTTCAAAAGTGATTCTGAACTCCCGTTCTAGAATACTTTTAACACGAACAACATAGAAATCCGTATACAAACATGAAAACAGTAGGAAATTATGTTTAAAAGCAAATCCTAAACATTACAAAGCGAGAAAAAGAAAGACAACACCTAGAATGCGAAGAACACAGTCAGAGAAGACGCTCTGTTCACTTCCTCCAGCATGGTTCGGTGTTATCGGCCTTCTTCTCCAAAGTTGCAGAGCGTTTCTGTCAAAAATATGAGTCTGGGATGAGTCTCGATGAAGAGAATGACGAAAAACGGCATTTAAAACCGAGTTCGGGAGGTTAGAAAACTGCCCAACCGCGACTGTGGCGCATAAAATGGCGCTCGGAAGAGGTTTTCGGCGCCACCAAAGAGAGCTGGCGCATCCTGTCATTTTCCAAATTTTCTGCTGCGGTGCAAAAAGTGGCGCTTGGAAGGCAATTTCGGCGCCGCCAAGAAGGTGCGGGGCATTCTGAAGCTTTTTCCCAATTTTCTGATTGCGGTGCCAAAAGTGGCGCCTGGAGGCTGTTTTAGGCTCCGCCATGCCTGTGCGGAGCATTCTGGGATGTTTCAACTGAATTTTTTCTAAGTCTGAATCTTGGCACATATCACATTAAATATTCCTTATTTTCCAAAATAAAGCTTCTGAACATCGCTTTTCATCATTTAAATGCCTGAAACAATATTGCAATGCATTAGGTTTGCCAAAAGTCTTATTAAAAACACATAAAACATGATAAATTTAACCTAACTGTAACACCCCGGATTTGATAACCCAGGCCGGGATGTCACCGCCACATCTTGTAACACCCCGGTTTTGGTAACCCAGGCCGGGATGCCACCGCCACACCTCCCTAGCAAGACACGGTTTCTCCGAGCTCACTAAAGAGATGCAAGGCTATGGTTTTTCAGAATTTAAAATATTCAAACAGCCCATTCATAAATAATTTAAAAATAATACATCAAAGTTGCAGCGGAAAATAATATTTACATATATAGTGCAGCGGAATTTAAATATAGGGCCAACATGGCCAAAACACGGGTTAAACAGGCCCGTTCATGCAAATTCTAGTCTAACGCAAAATTTAAAATATAATGTAATCCCCAAAAATTCCCAGTATGCATATGATGATGCATATTCTTCAACTCTGAAAGAAAAAGAGGATATATGGTTTGGGTCAGCAAAAACGCGCTGAGTAAGTTAACACATAGAATGGGTTAGAGGTTTCAAAGCCTTTAATTAAATTAAATAAAAAGATGTTTTGAGCTTTTAAAAATTCTTCCCGATACGCCACCATCTCATCAATATTTAATTTAGCCGGCAATCCGGCGGCCGCAGCCAATTTCATAAAATCTGAGCTTTTTTTAATATATTTATTTCCCGTTACGCCATCATCTCAACATTTCTCGTTTCTTTTATAGTCACACTCGTCCGTATAGGCACGATGCGAAGAGCTAGAGGGGCACTCTATCGAGCACTCACCCCCTACGTCGATCACTCTCGGCCGTTTTGGCACGAAGTGAAAAGCTAGAGGGGCACTCTATCGAGCACTCACCCTCTACATAACATAGGTCACACTCGTCCGTATAGGAACGATGCGAAGAGCTAGAGGGGCACTCTATCGAGCACTCACCCCCCTACGTCGATCACTCTCGGCCGTTTTGGCACGAAGTGAAAAGCTAGAGGGGCACTCTATCGAGCACTCACCCTCTACATAGGTCACACTCGTCCGTATAGGCACGATGCGAAGAGCTAGAGGGGCACTCTATCGAGCACTCACCCCCTGCGTCGATTAAGTATCTCATGCGTTTTGATTTAGTGTAACGGGATTTTCAAAAGTATAGTTATATCGTATTTCAACGTCTCGGCCGTTTGTTCGAAATTTCAAAATCTCTTTGATTTAAAAATCACAATTTGCGCCTTTTTGGTTTAAAAATCCATTACTTAGGCGATTGATCTGAAATTTGTACAGCATCTCAAAATCATCCCAACGAACAACTTTCGTGTTTTAAGTTTTTCGGAAAAACGATGGGAAGCATGTCAAAAATCGAGTTTTCTACACAAACGAAAAGCTGTCAGGATTCAGATTCGACAACGTTAAAAGATTCGACTTTTTAACATACCAAATGAACTTCAAAAATTCTGAAATTTCATATGCATATACTAGACATGATTATATGCAACTTTTGTTTAGAACTCAAAGATTAGTTCGGGCTAGAAATGATAGGAATAAGCTCCTCAAGATCGGTTATGAAATCTGTCATCCTTTGAAGATTCTTAAAAACGCAGAATATGTCCGATACGATTTGGGGTATCAAAACTTGATGAAAATTCCTGAAATTTTTACACAATATAGCTTAAGATCTTTGGATCAAAATCTTAGTTTTGAGTTTTCAGGTTTGAACACTCGAAGTAAGAGTTTTGCTCGTCAAGTTTGATTATGAAATCTGTCAAGGTTCTTGATTCGGTTCTAACGCAGATCGGATCGGCTCAGATTCGGAGGTTCAAATCTCAACGAAAAATTCTAAAAACTTACAGTAATATTCCAAACTCATAGATCTATAATTCTTATATTCAACTCCAATCCTAGATCGGCCTAGATCCATGGTCAAAATAACCAACAAGATTGAGAGTGAAATCTGCCAAAGTTCTAAGATCCAGATTTAACACTCTTCGGTTTTGGGTTGGTTTCAGGTTTCAAAACATCATGAAAAATTCTAATATTTTTACAGAAGCTAGACCTAAGCCTTAGCAACACTTTTCATGTTTTGAGTTTTCTTGTTTGAGCAGCTTTAGAGGTTTGAAAAATTCATACGAAAACGCTGCGTTGAGGGTTTCTCTTGTTGACAGATTTTTATTAATTTTCTTGAGTTGAATCTCTATGTTTGGTTGCATTTTAAGTCACCCAAAACCATAGTAAGGTTAACTTACAGTGGGGATGATGTCTAGGAAGTCACGGGGTCGTCCGGAATCCACGGGATGTCACGAACGAATCTCTTCCACCCGATTTATTCTTCCCTTGGCTCCGATTTGTGTTTGAATACGAAGATTTGTAAGTTAGGATGATGTTTATGATCTTAAAATCATAAGGAAACTTGAATAACATCTTACCAACAATCCAAAGCCTGCAATCCTTGATCTACACACTTCCTTGGTTGGATTTGGTTGCCGGAAACTCGTCGGAAAGTCGCCGGAAGTTCGTCGGAAGAGTGTTTGGCTTTGGGAGAGTTTTGGGAGAGTTTTGGGGTGAATGATTGATGAGAATGGCTGACAATGGAGATGGGATTGATTACAAATCGTCCAAAAGATGCCTCCCCCGTGATAGATCAGATTCCCAACCTTGGGCCCCGAAAATTGGCGAGAAAGTCGCCAAAACGCGACAAAACGTCACTACTGTCAGGACGGCGCGGGGTTGGCGCGGTTTTTGGCTAAACCCAGCGCCGGGTGCGCGCCACACTCGCCTGGACTTCGGTCCGGGCGGGGTCGTGCGATCCGTCGTGCTTTTCCTCCTCTCTTTCGGATTTCTGTCCTCCTACGTTTTCGGGCTTGATTTTTCGGGTCATCCTCGGGTCATAAATTCTTATCTTAAGTTTATCTCGGCTCAAATGAATTTCATGTTTGAGATCTTAAGTCCGTCGGTCTCGGGTTCGTCGGCTTCCAATTTGTCGTCTTTTGATTCCCGTGCAATAACTTGTTTTATTAAATTTCTTCCGACTTCACGGGTTCTTGGAATTAAAATTCTTTTCCTTATTAAATTTAATTCCAATTATCTTGACTCAATTTATGGAATATCTTCGGGCTTCCTTTCCCTCTTTTATTCCATTTTGAATTTAAATCTATCGGCGTTTCATATCCGAGCAATAATTTATTGTGATAAATTATTTTCTTCTTCTCGGAAATATTTCGACATTGATCGGAATAAATTTTATTCCTTTGGGCGTTGATAAAAATCTGGGGTATTACAGTCTACCCCCCTTAAGAATCAACTTCGTCCTCGAAGTTGCGCGACTTATTGACCGATTGATTGATTGCGATTGTATCATTGTGTTTTGTTGTTTAATATTATTTGACTGAACCCAGAATTGAAATTTCCAAGTTGCCTACGTACCCTGTGAAGGGATCAAGTCATTACGTAGTTCAAAAAGAATTTATTTGGGATACAAAATATTCGAGTTTCGAAATAAATGCTTATGTATTCTTACGGGGTATTACATCCTCCCCCCTTAAGATTACAGTTATGTCCCCATAACTGCCTACACATCCATGAAGGTTCAAGTATCGTTGCCTAGCACAGGTATATCTTTATTTACCACATTTAACGTCCCATGAGTTCCCCCTTGGTTACTTGTGGCTAGTTAGGTCCAGTGACCAGGTCATCTCTTATGGTTATATTCTTAATATGGGTTCGACATTCTTCCATCCGATGTCCACGTCGACCACATCGGAAGCATGTGTCGGGTTGAGGGCATCCCCTCACCAGATGAGGTTGGTTACAGCTTAGGCATCGGGGCACGTAGCCTTTACGGGTGAAAATCCTTCTATTATTGCCTCCATCGTTGCCTTGGGCTGGTCCATTTGGGCCTTTGCGAAGGTTATTCCTACCCGAGTCATAATCAGCTCCGCGGTCCTTACCTCTCTTGTCTTGTCCTTGGGGACCTTGGCTAGACTCACCTATCGCCGTCCGCTTCAATCCCTGAACTCGTGCAACCGCTACCGCGCGATCATAAACGGCTTGCGGGTCAGAGTAGTGCACACCCGTGATCACTTCCCTAATAGCCAGGTTTAACCCCGTCTCAAATTTCTGAGCCTTGTCGGAGTCAGTTGGTACTAGCCTTGTAGCAAATCGTACTAGCTCCTTGAATTTGGTGTAATACTCTTGCACTGTCTGTGCGCCTTGCCTTAGGTTGATGAATTCCTCGTACTTCGCCGCTTTTGTGCTTAACGGGTAGAACCTCTCCCTTAGAACTTCTTTAAAATCTTCCCAAGTGTAGGCTTTCTCGTCTTCCACTAATTTCCTCTGGAGGTTTTGCCACCACTCATCGGCTTCACCTCCTAGGTAGTAAGTTGCTGCATGTATCTTTTCCTCATTAGGGCATTTGATAGCGTTTAAGAGTTTATCGAACGTACGGATCCACTCCTCTAGCTCGGCGGGATCCTCCTGCCCATCGTAGCGTGGTGGTTGATAGGGATTCACCAACGCTAGATAGTTGGGTTGAGCTACGGGTGGAGGTACTGTTGGTGTCCTATGCACCTCGGCATTTCCTAATGCTACTAGGACTTCCTCCATAGTCCTTAGACGTTCTTCCATGTTGTTGGGCGAGTTGGGGAGGTTAGAGTCAGTGCCATTTGGACTAACTTTCCTCGGCTTTCTCCTAGGTGCCATTTCTGTTATAGAAGCACGCGAAGATGAGTTTCTAAGTGATCAAGATCTAGGACTAAGGCAAAGTTAGTCTTTAGCAAGCGCTCCTAAGTCAAGATCATGTCGAGTTCTAAGGTAGGAGTGTTTCTTATTACCGATAATTCACATAAAAAGGGTTAGTGTATTTATGTATGCATATGCATATGTGATCCCCCCAAAAAAAAAAAATTTTATGCATGCCTTTATTTATCCATGGGTTAAAAAAAATAAATTTATTCCATGGATAGATTAAAATAAGGATAAAAGGTTTGGACCACTATATTGGGCCGAAAGAAATAAATTATTTGGGCTTTAAATAAAAACAAGGTTATTGGGCCAGAATAATTTCTTGGGCTTCAAAAAAAATTTTTGGGCTAAAAATTTGGGCTTTAATTTCAATCTTTAAAATAAATAGCTTTAAAATAGTCTGGGCTCTGATACCAACTTGTAACACCCCAGTTTTGGTAACCCAGGCCGGGATGCCACCGCCACACCTCCCTAGCAAGACACGGTTTCTCCGAGCTCACTAAAGAGATGCAAGGCTATGGTTTTTCAGAATTTAAAATATTCAAACAGCCCATTCATAAATAATTTAAAAATAATACATCAAAGTTGCAGTGGAAAATAATATTTACATATATAGTGCAGCGGAATTTAAATATAGGGCCAACATGGCCAAAACACGGGTTAAACATGCCCGTTCATGCAAATTCTAGTCTAACGCAAAATTTAAAATATAATGTAATCCCCAAAAATTCCCAGTATGCATATGATGATGCATATTCTTCAACTCTGAAAGAAAAAGAGGATATATGGTTTGGGTCAGCAAAAACGCGCTGAGTAAGTTAACACATAGCATGGGTTAGAGGTTTCAAAGCCTTTAATTAAATTAAATAAAAAGATGTTTTGAGCTTTTAAAAATTCTTCCCGATACGCCACCATCTCATCAATATTTAATTTAGCCGGCAATCCGGCGGCCGCAGCCAATTTCATAAAATCTGAGCTTTTTTTAATATATTTATTTCCCGTTACGCCATCATCTCAACATTTCTCGTTTCTTTTATAGTCACACTCGTCCGTATAGGCACGATGCGAAGAGCTAGAGGGGCACTCTATCGAGCACTCACCCCCTACGTCGATCACTCTCGGCCGTTTTGGCACGAAGTGAAAAGCTAGAGGGGCACTCTATCGAGCACTCACCCTCTACATAACATAGGTCACACTCGTCCGTATAGGAACGATGCGAAGAGCTAGAGGGGCACTCTATCGAGCACTCACCCCCCTACGTCGATCACTCTCGGCCGTTTTGGCACGAAGTGAAAAGCTAGAGGGGCACTCTATCGAGCACTCACCCTCTACATAGGTCACACTCGTCCGTATAGGCACGATGCGAAGAGCTAGAGGGGCACTCTATCGAGCACTCACCCCCTGCGTCGATTAAGTATCTCATGCGTTTTGATTTAGTGTAACGGGATTTTCAAAAGTATAGTTATATCGTATTTCAACGTCTCGGCCGTTTGTTCGAAATTTCAAAATCTCTTTGATTTAAAAATCACAATTTGCGCCTTTTTGGTTTAAAAATCCATTACTTAGGCGATTGATCTGAAATTTGTACAGCATCTCAAAATCATCCCAACGAACAACTTTCGTGTTTTAAGTTTTTCGGAAAAACGATGGGAAGCATGTCAAAAATCGAGTTTTCTACACAAACGAAAAGCTGTCAGGATTCAGATTCGACAACGTTAAAAGATTCGACTTTTTAACATACCAAATGAACTTCAAAAATTCTGAAATTTCATATGCATATACTAGACATGATTATATGCAACTTTTGTTTAGAACTCAAAGATTAGTTCGGGCTAGAAATGATAGGAATAAGCTCCTCAAGATCGGTTATGAAATCTGTCATCCTTTGAAGATTCTTAAAAACGCAGAATATGTCCGATACGATTTGGGGTATCAAAACTTGATGAAAATTCCTGAAATTTTTACACAATATAGCTTAAGATCTTTGGATCAAAATCTTAGTTTTGAGTTTTCAGGTTTGAACACTCGAAGTAAGAGTTTTGCTCGTCAAGTTTGATTATGAAATCTGTCAAGGTTCTTGATTCGGTTCTAACGCAGATCGGATCGGCTCAGATTCGGAGGTTCAAATCTCAACGAAAAATTCTAAAAACTTACAGTAATATTCCAAACTCATAGATCTATAATTCTTATATTCAACTCCAATCCTAGATCGGCCTAGATCCATGGTCAAAATAACCAACAAGATTGAGAGTGAAATCTGCCAAAGTTCTAAGATCCAGATTTAACACTCTTCGGTTTTGGGTTGGTTTCAGGTTTCAAAACATCATGAAAAATTCTAATATTTTTACAGAAGCTAGACCTAAGCCTTAGCAACACTTTTCATGTTTTGAGTTTTCTTGTTTGAGCAGCTTTAGAGGTTTGAAAAATTCATACGAAAACGCTGCGTTGAGGGTTTCTCTTGTTGACAGATTTTTATTAATTTTCTTGAGTTGAATCTCTATGTTTGGTTGCATTTTAAGTCACCCAAAACCATAGTAAGGTTAACTTACAGTGGGGATGATGTCTAGGAAGTCACGGGGTCGTCCGGAATCCACGGGATGTCACGAACGAATCTCTTCCACCCGATTTATTCTTCCCTTGGCTCCGATTTGTGTTTGAATACGAAGATTTGTAAGTTAGGATGATGTTTATGATCTTAAAATCATAAGGAAACTTGAATAACATCTTACCAACAATCCAAAGCCTGCAATCCTTGATCTACACACTTCCTTGGTTGGATTTGGTTGCCGGAAACTCGTCGGAAAGTCGCCGGAAGTTCGTCGGAAGAGTGTTTGGCTTTGGGAGAGTTTTGGGAGAGTTTTGGGGTGAATGATTGATGAGAATGGCTGACAATGGAGATGGGATTGATTACAAATCGTCCAAAAGATGCCTCCCCCGTGATAGATCAGATTCCCAACCTTGGGCCCCGAAAATTGGCGAGAAAGTCGCCAAAACGCGACAAAACGTCACTGCTGTCAGGACGGCGCGGGGTTGGCGCGGTTTTTGGCTAAACCCAGCGCCGGGTGCGCGCCACACTCGCCTGGACTTCGGTCCGGGCGGGGTCGTGCGATCCGTCGTGCTTTTCCTCCTCTCTTTCGGATTTCTGTCCTCCTACGTTTTCGGGCTTGATTTTTCGGGTCATCCTCGGGTCATAAATTCTTATCTTAAGTTTATCTCGGCTCAAATGAATTTCATGTTTGAGATCTTAAGTCCGTCGGTCTCGGGTTCGTCGGCTTCCAATTTGTCGTCTTTTGATTCCCGTGCAATAACTTGTTTTATTAAATTTCTTCCGACTTCACGGGTTCTTGGAATTAAAATTCTTTTCCTTATTAAATTTAATTCCAATTATCTTGACTCAATTTATGGAATATCTTCGGGCTTCCTTTCCCTCTTTTATTCCATTTTGAATTTAAATCTATCGGCGTTTCATATCCGAGCAATAATTTATTGTGATAAATTATTTTCTTCTTCTCGGAAATATTTCGACATTGATCGGAATAAATTTTATTCCTTTGGGCGTTGATAAAAATCTGGGGTATTACACATCTCCCTAACAAGACACGGGTTCTCCGAGCTTGCCAAAGAGATGCAAGGCTATAGGTATTGCCAAAAGGTTTAAAAACAAGTCCGGAATCTATGTAAAAATAATAATGAGTATCGTCCACACACAAAGTAGCAATAATAATATGTCGCAGCGGAAAATGTAAAGTGGGCCGACATGGCCAAAACTCGGGATTTACATGCCCGTTGTGCAAGTATCATGAAAAGCGATAAAACAATGATTAATAAATCCATCCCCCAATGCACATGCTATGCATTATCTCCGTACTCTGAAAGAAAGAGAAAAACAACAATTTTATCAGTATATAAAATACTGAGTAAGTCGATCCTAACATAGCAATAAAAGGGATTTATTTAGATGATTTAAAATTTCACTCCTAACATGCATTCACGACATTTTAAGGAATTAATATTTTAATTGTGTACTTGAACATGCATTTAATCCACAATAACAATTTAGTCATGATACGAAATTTAAGACATAATTTAAATGCATAATTTAAAGACATGCAAAAATAAATAAATACTTAAAAACATTAATTCTTTTATTTCCCCCGTTACGTAACCATTTCTCAATGTTTTGTATAGCCGGTGATCCGGCGGCCGCAGCCGTGTCGTAAGTATCTTGTATAGCCGGTGATCCGGCGGCCGCAGCCATATCTGCCATACCCAGTAACACTCCGGAGCCTCGAGAAATCCATACGGACAACCCGAGAGAGTAGGCCATGTATCTCCCGCCGATTGGCGTAATATCTCATCAAATTCTCTCGTCCATTATAGGCCCGAAGAGAAAGGCTAGAGGGGCACCCTGCAGAGCACTCACCCTCCACCAAGTATCTCATGTATCGTTTAGATTTAGTGTATCGGGGTATTTCAAAAGTATAGATGTATCGTATTTCAAATCTTTGATCGTTCGTTTCGAAATTTCAAAATCCTTCGATTTAAAAGTATCTCGGCGTCACAGTTTGCGCCTTTTCAATTTAAAAATTCGGTTGAAGTCCGAAAAATCTGAAAACTTCACAGTTCATGCAAAACACCCTAACGAACAACTTTCGTGTTTTAACCTTTTCGAAATAAGTTGAGGAAACATGTCAAAAATCGATTTTATTATGCAAACAGAAATCTGTCCGGACTCAGGTTCGACACAGTTCAAAATTTCGACTTTTTAACATACCAAATGGACTTCAAAAATTCTGAAAATTTAACCACATATACTAGACATGATTATCTACAACTTTCATTTAGATTGTAAAGATCAAATCGGGCTAGAAAATATAGAAACATGCTCATCATGTTCGAATATGAAAACTGTCAGGTTTTTCGAAAAGTCCTAGAAAACAGTTTATGTTCGGCGCGATTTGAAATAGCAAACTTTAACGAAAATGTCTGAAATTTTTACACAACCTAGATTTATGTGTTAGGATCAAAAGTCTAGTTTTGAGTTTCTCGGATTGAATCCTCGAAATATGAGTTTTAGGCCGATTACAGAAACTGCGCAAGTTGGGGTTTTTAATTTCGATTTTTACGTTTCGTTACATTACGCCTATTCCGGACACCCCGAAATCACCCGTATTGATATGGAAGGCTCAATTACAGTGATAGAGAGTTTTGGATCGTCCTAAGGTCGCTGGCTCGTCCAAAATCCTACGAACGGATCTCCTCAACGTCAAGCTTCCGACTTTGGCCACGATTTCGAGTCGGACGAAGAAATCCAATGTTAGATCGAGTTTTCGGGTTCAAAAACTTAAATGGAAATCTATGAACGACTTACCACAGATTAGAACACTAGGGATCTTGTATTCTACGCCTCCTCCGTCGGTTTTCGTCGCCGGGAAGTGATCGGAAAGTCGTCGGGAAGTCGCCAGAAAGTGTTTTGGTTTTGGAGAGAGTTTAAGAGAGTTTGAGAGTGAATGGGGAGTTTGGTGACTGATGAAAGGGTGGTGGAGGCAGCCCTAGGTCGCCCTAAAGGCTTTCCCTTCGACCAAAATTTGCTTTCCAAAGTCGGGAGGTCGAATTATGGTAAGAAATCGCCGAAAACGCGCAAGTTGCCAAAACCTGTAGGGCCACGCGGGGTTGGCACGCCTTTTAGCCAAACCCCGCCCGGCCAGCGCGCGGCCCTCGCCTGGACTGCGGTCCGGGCGGGTCCGTGCGATCCGATCCGTCGGGTCTTTTTCTCCTCTCTTTCGGACTTCTATCCTTCCACGTTTTCGCGCTCGATTTTCCGGGTCATTTTCGGATTATGCTTCTCATCATAAATTTATTCCGTCTCAATTCGATTTCATGCTTGAAATCCTAAGACCGTCGGTTTATGGTCGGTCAGGTTCTAATTCGTCGTCCCTTGACTTCCGTGCATTTCCGCGTCTACGGGTCCTCGGAAACAAAACCTTCTCTCCTATTGGATTAATTCCTATTTTTACATTCTAAAATTTACGGGTATTACAGTCTACCCCCCTTAAGAACCAACTTCGTCCCCGAAGTTGCACTTCATCCTCTTGCGACTTCGGGAGTTGTTTGATTAAGCGATTGTACTATTGTGTGTCGTTGTTTGTTATTATTTGACTGAACCCAGAATTGAAATTTCCGAGTTGCCTACGTACCCCGTGAAGGGATCAAGTCATTACGTAGTTCAAAACAATTTGAATTTGTTTCTTTGGGGGTACAAAGTATTCGTATAAAATATCCGGAAATATTCGGGTTGTCACATCCTCCCCCTCTTAAGATTACAGTTATGCCCCCATAACTGTTGTTGCATTGTTTTGGAATAGGGTTGGGTAACGATCCTTCATGTCTGCCTCTAGCTCCCACGTTGCCGTCTCGGCTTCGTGGTTAGACCAAAGAACCTTAACCATCCTCACGGTCTTATTCCTTGTTACCCTCTCCTTCTTGTCGAGTATTCGCACCGGAATTTCTTCGTAGCTTAAGTCATCGTCCAACTCAATTTCCTCCGGTCGGAGTATGTGGGTCGGATCATGGACATATTTCTTCAGTTGCGAGACGTGGAACACGTCGTGGACACGAGCAAATTGTGGCGGTAGTGCTAGTCGGTACGCAAGATTCCCCACTCTTTCTAGGATCTCGTATGGTCCTATGTACCGTGGGCTTAATTTTCCCCGCTTGCCAAAGCGCATCACACCCTTCATCGGTGATACCTTTAACATGACCTTATCGCCTATTTGGAATTCCAAATCTTGCCGTCTCACGTCGGCATAGCTCTTTCGCCGGTCTTGCGCGGCTCGCATCTTTCCTTGGATTATTTTGACTTGTTGAGCCATGTCCTCAACAAGTTGTGGTCCAATTACCATAGTCCTCTCGCCCTCTTCCCAGCTTAATGGGCTTCGGCATTTGCGTCCACTCGTATTTCGTAGAGCAGAGGAGGGGTAAATACATAGGAAAGGAGGAATAAATATCTTTTTTTTTCTTTTTTCTTTTTTTTTCTTTGTGGCCCGCGCGGGGTCCGGGCGGGTTTTGGGGGTTTAGCGCGCGGCCACCGCGCGGCGCCCCCAGGGTGAAGAAATAGGGCTCGCGCCCCGCGCGAGCCGGTTCTTCCTCTCCCCTTCCGAAATTCCTCTCATCTTCCTCTCAAATCCGCCCTATCGTGCTCAGATTCTCCTAGTTCCGACTTCGATTTCTCTTTGTGAGGTATGTATCTTCTAATTTCACTTGCCAATTTCAAGTTTCATGCCTTGATTTGTTAGAATTTGGTTGAATTGTGAAATTAGGGTTTATGTTTACAATTTGGGGATTCGTTGTCTTTAAGCTTGTTTTGTGCGAATTAGCAAGCATATGTGCTTATTGATGTTGTTTTTGTTGATTTTGTTGAGTTTATGCCCCAATGTGTATTTGTTCTTGGCCATTTCTCGGCGATGTGGATATTTAGGAGTAATATGGAATTCTTCATTTTAGGTGGTATTGTGACATGAAAGATGGATTCATTGTTTTGGTGTCATATTATGATGATGAGTTGTTGCTTGGGCAAATGTTAATTTATGGGCAAATTTCGTGTATATTATGAGTATAATTGAAGCTTGTTGTTTTTCACATTTAACGTGTTCGATGAAATGCCGCAATGGGCTTCCGAATTTATTTGGGTACAATCATTGGTTTGGTTATCTTCTGGCATGTATTAGTAACTATGAAGTTCGAAGCTTTCTTAGATTTCTCCCGTTGGAACTATGTATATATATATTTGACGTTATTCCGTGTGTGGGTCATTAGTCTAACAATTGGTATTGGGTGTTCGCAGGATGTTGCTCTTCCTGTGGTTCATCTTGGCGTTCCTTATGGTCCTTCCGGGGGCCAAGAGACGAGCTACCCGACGTGATGCAGCCGGCCCTAGCACTGCCGCTCCGGTGATGCCGGATATTGACGACAGTGAGTCCGAGGAGGACGAGGAGCGGGTGCCGAGGCTCAGAGATCTCCCTTACGAGGTGCGTCCTCGCCGGCATGACAGGTTCCGTTTCTCGTCGATGGCCGCCCAGGACTTCTACTTCGACGAGCTTCGTCAGAAGAGGGCTTACGTTCCCAAGCGAGGCTTGTTCCCCGATCATATGGGTGACGATCGGATCAGTGCACTTTTGGGGCATCTCCAGTGGACCGGTCTTGCACGTCATCCCGACGGCGTTGCCTCCGGCTATCTAGCTATGGAGGTTATCGCCAACATCAGCGGTCTTGGGGTAGACGACGACCTTTCTCGAGTCTGGGTTCGTGGTCGCTACCTAGACTTCAGTGCTCGGGCGATCAACATCTATTTCGGCCTTCCAGATGATGGCGCGTTCCGACCACAGCCGGAGGGACGGGTTTATGCTCCTGCCTGGGGTGTCTTGTGTACCGAGGTACCCCCGCGGACTGGATACCCTCACGAGCTACGACTGACGTCTTTGGATGCTCCTTGGCGTGTACTTGCTCAGCTTTGGTTAGGACGCGTTCGGCCGATCACCCGGAGTCATATCGTCATAGATCATGTCTTTGAGACTGTCTGCTTTATCGCACGAGGCGGTCGGGTAAATGTGGGCGCGTGCATTGCGGATAACCAGAGGGGTTTACGACGGGGGCGAGGGAGTAGGGTGATCACTCATGCACACCTCATTTGTGGGCTATGCGTTGCCCAGGGGATCCGCACGTCTCCCGAGACGGACCCCTATCCTTTAGCTCCAGGTGAGCACTATCGTATTCCATCTTATGCCGCTCGGCGCAGCACTTTGCGTCGTGGAGAGCCTCGGGCTATACTGCGCCCGCAGCCTGAGGATGGTGGTTTGATCTTAGTTGTTCCTCCAGAGCGGCCACCTCCTCCTCCTGTGGTTCCACAGCAGGGTGGGGTTCCACCGCATGGTCAGGACATGACGCGGATGCTCCAGATGATGCAGGAGATGCGTGTCAGCATAGATGCCGGGTTTGCAGCTGGGCAGGCTCGTTACGATGCCTTGGATGCTAGGATGGATCTCTATCAGGATCGTATGGACACGCTCACTATGAGACAGGCGGAGCAGCAGGTCACCATGGCTGACATGTATGGCTACATGCGTCAGATGGACGACTACATGCGTCGCCAGTTCCCGCCTCCTGATCAGTGACCCTTCGTTTTTACGGTACTCTTGGGGTGCGTAGTAGAAGTAGTTTCCTTATGAGACTGTAAGACGATGGTTTCCATTTCTGTGTTTTGTAGTTTGTGCTTTTATGGTGTTACTCCATGATTATCTATTTCGGTTGTAAATTCTGGAATTTCGGTTAATTGATGACTTGGGATTTCAGGGTTTAGGGTTCAGGGTACTCTCGTTTGATTGACATTTATATGTGTTGTTTGCTTATTAATACCTTGTTCCTTTGTTCTGTTGAGTCCCTCACCATACGTTTGGACTTGGAAGGCGGTTTTAAATATGTGCATATATACATGTATGTGGGCACTATGGATGATGGAAAAGAGAATATAACATAAATGCTTGTATTTTTATTGCTCAATAGAAAACGTTATTTGATACAAGCTGTAGGGATCACAAGGATAGGAATAGCTCGGAAAATAGGAACGGTAATAGTAGAAGGAATGCGATAAAGGTCCCTAAGCTGAGGGAGTGTAGGTGGTTGGGTCCTCCATGGGATCATCCTCATCACTCGACTCCTCAACGGTACCCCAGCCAAGGGGTCCATGGAATACTGGGCTCGCTGGCCAATTGGGCCCAGCGGCCGGGGCAAGATCAACGACGACAACTGAAGGTTGGGCGGCTGTAGGGACAGCGTCAGGATCAACTACGGGGCTAGCTGCGGGAGGAGTCCCCAGGTCGAGAGGGGCAGGTGGAAGTAGATCGTCCTTCAGATGATGCAGTTGATGTCCCACGACCCCTACTTCGGTCTCTACGTCGTCAATCTGGGTCCAAAGTTCAGTCTCGCGGGCCTGGAGTTCATTGATTTGGATTTGGAGTTGGGTTATATCTTGATGTCCTGCTTGGCCCAGATTAGTTAGGTGGCCCAGGTTAGCTCCCATTTGTTCTACCCTTAGTCTGAAGTTGTTCACGTTTTGAGGAGATTCGAGGTACGCCTCAATCAACCTCATTAGTAGGTTGATCATGTTCGCGTTTGGGGCGGCCATCTAATGTCACAAGGAGGTTAGAGTTAGAGTATGTTTCGAATATAAGTCATGATATGCAGGAATTTAAATCTATATGAATATGCACATGCAATCCCCCCCAAAAAATTAATTTTAATGCATTTTTAAATTTAATCACGGGTTTAAAAAAGTTGGGCCTCTATATTGGCCAAAAATAATATCTTGGACTTAAGGAATAAAAGCATAGGTATTTGGGCCGAAATGGTTGGGCTTATAATAAATAATTATTATTATTGGGTCAAAATAATTTAACCCCCTTTGGGCTCAAAATATTATACTACTTGGGTAAGAAAATTTTTGGGCTCAAATTTTGGGCTAAAATAATAATACTAGTAGTCTTAAAAATAATAATGATGATAATAAATTTAAAAGTAATACTTAGTTCAAAATATTTTAAAATAATAATAATAGTAGCTTAAAAATATTCCAGGCTTTGATACCAACTTGTAACACCCCGGATTTGATAACCCAGGCCGGGATGTCACCGCCACATCTCCCTAACAAGACACGGGTTCTCCTAGCTTGCCAAAGAGATGCAAGGCTATAGGTATTGCAAAAAGGTTTAAAAACAAGTCCGGAATCTATATAAAAATAATAATGAGTATCGTCCACACACAAAGTAGCAATAATAATATGTCGCAGCGGAAAATGTAAAGTGGGCCGACATGGCCAAAACTCGGGATTTACATGCCCGTTATGCAAGTATCATGAAAAGCGATAAAACAATGATTAATAAATCCATCCCCCAATGCACATGCTATGCATTATCTCCGTACTCTGAAAGAAAGAGAAAAACAACAATTTTATCAGTATATAAAATACTGAGTAAGTCGATCCTAACATAGCAATAAAGGGATTTATTTAGATGATTTAAAATTTCACTCCTAACATGCATTCACGACATTTTAAGGAATTAATATTTTAATTGTGTACTTGAACATGCATTTAATCCACAATAACAATTTAGTCATGATACGAAATTTAAGACATAATTTAAATGCATAATTTAAAGACATGCAAAAATAAATAAATACTTAAAAACATTAATTCTTTTATTTCCCCCGTTACGTAACCATTTCTCAGTGTTTTGTATAGCCGGTGATCCGGCGGCCGCAGCCGTGTCGTAAGTATCTTGTATAGCCGGTGATCCGGCGGCCGCAGCCGTATCTGCCATACCCAGTAACACTCCGGAGCCTCGAGAAATCCATACGGACAACCCGAGAGTGTAGGCCATGTATCTCCCGCCGATTGGCGTAATATCTCATCAAATTCTCTCGTCCATTATAGGCCCGAAGAGAAAGGCTAGAGGGGCACCCTGCAGAGCACTCACCCTCCACCAAGTATCTCATGTATCGTTTAGATTTAGTGTATCGGGGTATTTCAAAAGTATAGATGTATCGTATTTCAAATTTTTGATCGTTCGTTTCGAAATTTCAAAATCCTTCGATTTAAAAGTATCTCGGCGTCACAGTTTGCGCCTTTTCAATTTAAAAATTCGGTTTAAGTCCGAAAAATCTGAAAACTTCACAGTTTATGCAAAACACCCTAACGAACAACTTTCGTGTTTTAACTTTTTCGAAATAAGTTGAGGAAACATGTCAAAAATCGATTTTATTATGCAAACAGAAATCTGTCCGGACTCAGGTTCGACACAGTTCAAAATTTCGACTTTTTAACATATCAAATGGACTTCAAAAATTCTGAAAACCACATATACTAGACATGATTATCTACAACTTTCATTTAGATTGTAAAGATCAAATCGGGCTAGAAAATATAGAAACATGCTCATCAAGTTCGAATATGAAAACTGTCAGGTTTTTCGAAAAGTCCTAGAAAACAGTTTATGTTCGGCGCGATTTGAAATATCAAACGTTAACGAAAATGTCTGAAATTTTTACACAACCTAGATTTATGTGTTAGGATCAAAAGTCTAGTTTTGAGTTTCTCGGATTGAATCCTCGAAATATGAGTTTTAGGCCGATTACAGAAACTGCGCAAGTTGGGGTTTTTAATTTCGATTTTTACGTTTCGTTACATTACGCCTATTCCGGACGCCCCGAAATCACCCGTATTGATATGGAAGGCTCAACTTACAGTGATAGAGAGTTTTGGGTCGTCCTAAGGTCGCTGGCTCGTCCAAAATCCTACGAACGGATCTCCTCAACGTCAAGCTTCCGACTTTGGCCACGATTTCGAGTCGGACGAAGAAATCCAATGTTAGATCGAGTTTTCGGGTTCAAAAACTTAAATGGAAATCTATGAACGACTTACCACAGATTAGAACACTAGGGATCTTGTATTCTACGCCTCCTCCGTCGGTTTTCGTCGCCGGGAAGTGATCGGAAAGTCGTCGGGAAGTCGCCGGAAAGTGTTTTGGCTTTGGAGAGAGTTTGAGAGTGAATGGGGAGTTTGGTGACTGATGAAAGGGTGGTGGAGGCAGCCCTAGGTCGCCCTAAAGGCTTTCCTTTCGACCAAAATTTGCTTTCCAAAGTCAGGAGGTCGAATTATGGTAAGAAATCGCCGAAAACGCGCAAGTTGCCAAAACCTGTAGGGCCACGCGGAGTTGGCGCGCCTTTTAGCCAAACCCCGCCCGGCCAGCGCGCGGCCCTCGCTTGGACTGCGGTCCGGGTGGGTCCGTGCGATCCGATCCGTCGGGTCTTTTTCTCATCTCTTTCGGACTTCTATCCTTCCACGTTTTCGCGCTCGATTTTCCGGGTCATTTTCGGATTATGCTTCTCATCATAAATTTATTCCGTCTCAATTCGATTTCATGCTTGAAATCCTAAGACCGTCGGTTTATGGTCCGTCGGGTTCTAATTCGTCGTCCCTTGACTTCCGTGCATTTCCGCGTCTACGGGTCCTCGGAAACAAAACCTTCTCTCCTATTGGATTAATTCCTATTTTTACATTCTAAAATTTACGGGTATTACACTAACCATGATCACTTGAAAAATAAAAACACATGAAATACACCTAAAAGTGCAATGAATTAAGGTAAAATGCACTCATTTTGGACATATTGTGGTACAATTCAAGCTTGTATAAGTGTGGTTTCACAGGGTGCATCAACCCTCGCCTTCTGGCTCCAGTTTCTGCCATTCATATGGCTTTGCAGCAGTGTCCAATGCCCATACATCAGCTAACGGTCGTTTTCTTAATAGGAATGCACTAAAGTGCCGGCTTTTACAGAAGTTACAAAAGAAAAATAAGGGACAAATTTTGAAACATCGTTGAGACCATCATTTCTACCAATCGCCATGAGATAGCATTGTCCAACCAAAGCCATGACATGTCCATAGCGTGGCCCTGGCCCTGGTCCATGGACCACAACCCTAGGGAAAAAAAGTAAAGTTCAATACATTGACTACAGAAACAATTATAGGAGTGCTTTTACACATGCCAACATGAGTTCAATGGTATCTCAACTCAACTCAGATCAGTTGTAAATGAACCCATCTAGATAGATAGATTGATTGATTGATAAATAGATAGATCTGTAATTGCAAAGTTAACAACCTATGCCATCTTGGGCGTTGTTGAATGAGATCCAAAACATGCAAATCTTCTGCAGATAAACCAGCTGGGCCAATCCCACCCTGTGATGGTCACGAATGTTAGTGTCAATATGTCTGCATTATTGAGAAATAAATGTTAACCTCTATACACAATCTGCAATTCAACAACCCTGAACATTAACCATTGTACCTACAACAGTTGCAACATGAGCTGCCCTAGGTGTGGGTGGCTCTCCAATAGCGTAACTCTGAATAGATTAAAACCCATATATCATCATTTGAATTTCAAGGTATAGAGCCAAAACTTAAAACGTAAAAAGGGAAACACAAGTGGTTAACTTAAACATACCGAGACCATTTATTTGTCAAAACATCATAACAGTGGACATCAACAGTAGCCCCTATCAATCCTGCAGAAACAACCGCGGCCAAAGCGCAAAACAGATTTTAGGTAAAAAAAAAAAGGGATTTGGGCTTCACCTTGGAAGATCATAGTCAAATTAAGTAATATCTGCTTACAACATTGTTCAAAGAACTCTCAAAACCATACTCCAGAATCTAAACATGAATTCTCACTGGAAAGCTGAACACTCACAGGTCACCTGCTGACAAGCTTAAGCAAACAATATCCGTTAACAGAAATATCTGACGAAAGTCACTGAGGTAGTAGCCGAAAATTAAGATTTATCTTTATCTCATTTCTATTCTTGCTCCACTACACAGTTTTTCTGTAAGTACTCCGCTGAAATAAAAACTGAAATTACCAAACCTCGCCAGACCACAAAGTGCAGATATGGTATGTCCGAGCAATTCAAGAAAATTAAGATCACGCAAGTTGGGGAATGCTACCACAACACATTACAGAAAATGAAAATCAGAACTACAGGCCAGCATTTCAAAACGCAAAACAAGGATTCTGTAAGATGCTATCCATAGTCCAATCAAAACAGGAACAAAAAATAGAAAATCATCTCAATTGCTGATTCATTGCTTTTGTGCTTTCGAAAAGAGCAAAAAAGGACAGCTCATCAAAGCAATCTCATCTGGTTTCTTTTCAGAAAGAAGTTCACACACAAAATCGTGCAAAGATTTGGATGTAGCCTGCACTTTTAAACATGAAATCGCTTTATCATGATAACAAATACGCAGATCACTTTATTAAGGTGGAGTCCAACATTGCTGGGGGAGCTCTTCTGACTTACCAAGCAATCAAGATACTTCTCAACAGTGGATGAGTTCCTTGAAAGTGAATTAGTAAACAGATCAGAATGCTTTCTGACAACCTGCTTGTTCATGGAAGGGCTCTTTATACTTCCACTAAATTTCCCCACTCTTTTTCCACCTCCTTGTTTCCTGTATGAATTCAACTCCAGGATGCAGTTCACAATTCTGAAAGTCTTCCCACCCTAATAGTTTCGTTCAAACAGCTTTTTCACATTGCCATAAATAAACACTCAAATCATAAATAGAGTTCTTAATAAAGTTAAGCACTATACATGTTCCGAATCTGAGGCTATGCTTGAAAGATTATCCCAAACGTCTAAGACTCCATATTTCCAAACAAAATGAGTATAAAGAATGCACAAACAAAAATGCTACCAAAGAACAACGAAGCTATCTTACCAGAGAGCTGCCGCTGAAGTAGAGGCGAGGCGAAGGCAGGGCGACGGAGAGCAGGCGACGACGACGCGAGGCGACGGCGAGGCACGGCGAGACATCGACGTAACTGAAATCCACCCCCCTTTCGCCAAGACCGTCGGGAAAACGAGGAAACCCAAATCAGCCGAACCCCAACCCCATCTTCCTTTCGCACTAAGCTACACTCCAGAATCCGACCCAGGATCCACCAAAAGAAACAGGAGCGGCGAAGCACCTCCGGGAAGCACGCGAGTCCTGCAAATCAGCGCCAGTCCTAATCCAAAGAAAAAACCTTAAGCAAGCAACACAAAAACAACTCCGCCCGAGGGAATTTGGAGAAGAAGAAATGGACCACTGGATAAGACCCCACGTGAATAAACTTTGGATCCAATGGCCAGAATTCCATGTCACCTCCAATGTGAAATCGGACGGTCCAAAACCAATTCAGAAATGAGCGGCCACGATACAAATTGAATTAGAATGGATGGTGGAGATTTGAATAGAGGAAGGAAATCCAACGGTAGAGATTCAAATTGTCAACTTCGCGAAAGCCGAGGCTAATCCTTTTATAGTAAACAAGATAAAAGCCGCCGGTGGAATCAGATCCCACACATGGTTAAAGATTTTGACTACTGGACAAATTCAATCGTTGTCATACCATGTATTTTTCGTGCATTTTGTAAACTTTTGAACTACGTTATGGCTTGATCCCTTCATATGGTACGTAGGCAGCATAGAAGTTTTAATTCTAAGTTCAGTCACAAAGTAATAAAATAAACAAAAGACCTTAGCACGAGAAAAGCCGAAACACAACTTCGAGGACGAAGTTGATTCTTAAGGAGGGTAGACTGTAATACCCGAGAATTTTGCAACATAAAACAAAACATAAAATAAAACAATAATTAAATAAATAAACAATAAATAAAATAAATACAATAAATAAATAAATTCAGCAAAGTAATAAATAAAGATAAGGAAATGAGAAATGAGATTTAACTTAAAAAGGAATTTAATTAAATAAAAAGAATTAAATAAAGATAAATAAATTGTACACCGAAACCCGACACCAACGAACTCGAGAATTCGAGTCCAAACGTGCAATTAGACCCGAGTAAAATTTAGAGAGAAAATAGGAACCCGAAGATACCCCGGAAATCGGAATCCGGGAGCATAGGGGGATAGAAGTCCGAAAGAGAGGAGGAAAGGCACGACGGATCGCACGACCCGTCCGGACCGAAGTCCAGGCGAGTGCCGCGCGGTCAAGTGGGAATCGCCGCGCCACGGCCGCGCCGCTTGACAGATTCGCCAGGTGTGAGATTTACTCGCCCGAATCCGGATTTTCCGACTTCGGTTGAACACCATTCGGCTCAAGACTCTTAGAGGCAGGTCTTGGACGCCCCTAGGTCTTATTTACCTATAAATAAACCCTCTTGAAAGCTCCGAACACTTTTCCAAAACCCTACAACTCTCTATACGTCGAAAACCCTAATTCCGGAGTCGTCGGAGGCACGAAACCAAGGCGAGGACTGCGTGGACGAAAATTTTGACGATCTCCAGTGTCGTGGTAAGCTTCGATCCGATCCTTGTTCCATATACGATTCGAAAACGAATCCTAACCTTTTTCTTTTTCTTTCTACACCCCGAATTAGATCTAGAACGTAGAACCCGATGAACGGAGACGATAGACGGAGGACTGGAAGCCACGCCTTCAAAATAGACGATCCCGGACATCTACAAATCTGTAAGTTAATACTTACATGGTTTTGGGAGTAACTAAAACATTTAAAGCTAAAAGTTTAAACAAGAATTCGAAAATCTGTCAACGTATGATTTTTACCGGCGCAATAGTTTTGTCGAATTTTTCTGAACCTTAAAACTTCTTCGAACGGAAAAACCTAATCACGAAAAACGTTCCAAAGGCTTAGATCTATCTACTGTAAAATTGTCAGAATTTTTAATGGTGATTTGTTATGTGAAATCCACCCGAAACCGAACTGCTTGAAATTGGATCTTGAAATTCTTGAGAGAACTTAGGTCCGAACTTGATGACGTTTTTGACATTAGTTCTAGACCGATTTAGATCTTTAGCCGAACATGAAAGTTGTAGACAAATGTCATAAAAAGGTCTCCGTAAAATTTCATTAAGTTTGAAGTTGATTTGCTATGATAGATCTTGATAATCTTGAACTGCTGTACACGAAATTCAGACAGATTAATGTTATGACGAAAATTGACATTTTTGACCTGTTTTGGTATCTAGGATTGAAAAATTTAAAACATGAAAGTTGTTCATCTCGATGTTCTGAGTCAGTGGTAAAATTTCAGAATGTTTGGAATTAAACACGATTTTTAATGAATTTTAGAGTGAACTGTGGTTGACCGAGTCAAATCTTGAAATCTTGTTGAAACGGTGAAACTAGCCTTTAAGGTTAAACGAGTAAAAGACTCTTGAAATAAATATATGAAATCTCAAATTTAGAAAATCCCCTTTACAAACTTGATCTTTAAAATTAGGGGGTGAGTGCTCTGCAGGGTGCCCTCCTAACGATTCACTTCGTGCCTTTATGGACGATGGTGACCCGCACGAAATATTTGAGATATGTTGCCAAAACGACATGAGATATATGGCCTACACTCTCGTGAATATCCATATGGGTACCCGAGGCTCCGGAGTTGTAATACCCGAGAATTTTCCAACATAAAATAGAACAATAATTAGATAAATAAACAATAAATAAATAAATCCAGCAAGTAAATAAATAAATGAAGATAAGGAAATGAGAAATTAGAGTTAACTTAAAAAGGAATTAAAGGAATTTAATTAAATAAAAAGAATTATTAAAGGTAAATAAATTGTACACCGAAACCCGACACCAATGAACTCGAGGATTCGAGTCCAAACATTCAATTTGACCCGAGTAAAAATTTAGAGAGAAAGTAGGAACCCGAAGATACCCCGGAAATCAGAAAACGGGAGCATAGAGGGATAGAAATCCGAAAGAGAGGAGGAAATGCACGACGGATCGCACGACCCGCCCGGACCGAAGTCCAGGCGAGTGTCGCGCGGTGGCCGCGCGGTCGAAGGAGGAAGAGCGCGCCACGACCGCGCCATGTGACAGATTCGCCCGTGCGAGATTTTCTCGCCCGAATCCGGATTTTCCGACTTCGGTTGAACACCATTCGGCTCAAGACTCCTAGGGGCAAACCTTGGGCGTCCCTAGGGCTTGTTCAACTATAAATAAGCCCTCTTAAAAGCTCCGAATACTTTTTCAAAACCCTACAACTCTCTATACGTCCGAAAACCCTAATTCCGGAGTCGTCGGAGGCACGAGACCAAGGCGAGACTGATTTGGACGAAAATCAGAGTCTCCTAGACGTCGTGGTAAGTTCCGATCCATTCGTCTCTTATGTTTGATTCGAAAACGAATCCTAATCTTCTTATTTTTCTTTCTACGCCCCGAATCGGATCTAGAACGTAGAACCCGACGAACGGAGAGGATAGACGGAGGACTGGAAGCCACGCCTTCGAAATAGACGATCCCGGATATCTACAAATCTGTAAGTTAATACTTACATGGTTTTGGGAGTAATTAAAACACGAAACCTAAAATCTTAATCAAATCTTTCGTAAATCTGTCATTGAATGTTTTCTACCGGCGCAACAGTTTTGACAAATTCTTCCGAACCTTAAGACGACTTCAAACGGAAAACCTTAAAACACAAAAATTGTTTCTAAGGCTTAGATCTATATACTGCAATATTTTTAGAATTTTTAGAGACGATTTGTTATGTGAAACCCAACCGAAACCGAACTGCTTGAAATTGGATCTTGAAATTCTTGACAGAACTTAGTTCCGATCTTGATCACGTTTTTGACACTAGTTCTAGACCGATTTAGATCTTTGGCCGAACATGAAAGTTGTAGATAAATGTCTTAAGAAGGTCTCTGTAAAATTTCATTAAATTTGAGGTTGATTTGCTATGTTAGATCTTGATAATCATGAACTGTTGTATACGAATTTCGGACAGATTTAGGTTGTGACGAAAATTGATGATTTTGACCTATTTCAGTAACTCGGATTGAAAAAGTTAAAACACAAAAGTTGTTCATCTCGATGTTTCTGAGTCGGTGGTGAAATTTCATAATTTTTAGAATTAAACTCGACCTTTAATGAATTTTGGAGTAAACTGTGGTTGACCGAGTCAAATCTTGAAATATTGTTGAAACGAAGAAACTAGCCTTTAAGGTTTAAACGAGTAGAAGACTCTTTGAAATATTTATATGAAATCTGGAAATTTAGGAAATCCCCTTACGAACTTGATCGTTAAAATTAGGGGGTGAGTGCTCTGCAGGGTGCCCTCCCAACGATTCACTTCGTGCCTATATGGACGATGGTGACCCCGCGCAAAATATTTAAGATATGATGCCAATACGGCATGAGATATATGGCCTACGTCTCGTGAATATCCTTATGGGTTTCTCGAGGCTCCGGAGTGGTACTGGGTATGGCAGATACGGCTGCGGCCGCCGGTTTCCGGCTAAATACTTGCTATATTATCTTGCTATATAGCAATCGTGAAATACTTGCTATATTATCTTGGGAGTAATGGGGATAGTTAAATATTTGTTGTCCTCTAAATTATTAAATGCTTTATTTAAATTAATTATGGCTTCTTTTAAATTATTTATGAATATTATCATGCTTTTATGTAAATATTAAATTAATGGCTTTTAAACCCTACGATCATGCATGTGTTAACTTACTCAGCAAGTTGTGCTGACCAAACCATCCTATTTTCCTTTTTCCTTACAGAGTATGTGGAATGATCATGAGCACGTACATGCATGGGGGAACCATAATTTTTGCAAACTTTATTATTTAAATTCTTGCATTAGACATTAGAATAAACGAGCCTGTTTAACCCGTGTTTTGACCATGCTGGTCGTATTTATATTTCCGCTGCAATATTATACCTAAATACTTTTTCCGCTGCGCTATAATATTATTATTTTCGAGATTATATTGTATGGGCTGTTTGCAAATATTTTCAAAGCTTTTAAATACTGAAATACCTAGCCTTACATCTCTTTAGTAAGCCGGAGAAACCGTCTTATTAGGGAGGTGTGGCGTTGACATCCCGACCTGGGTGACCAAAAACCGGGGTGTTACAGGAGTGGTACTGGGTATGGCAGATACGGCTGCGGCCGCCGGTTTCCGGCTAAACTTGTTGACATCGCGATGAAATCGTGAAACTCTTGAAATACTAAATCTTGGGTGTAATGGGGATAGTTAAATATTTTAATTGTTGTCTTTTAAATTATTAAATGCTTTATTTAAATTAATTATGGCTTTATTTAAATTAGTTATGAATATTATCATGCTTTTATGTAAATATTAAATTAATGGCTTTTAAACCCTACGATCATGCATGTGTTAACTTACTCAGCAAGTTGTGCTGACCAAACCATTTATTTTCCTTTTTCCTTACAGAGTATGTGGAATGATCATGAGTACGTTCATGCATGGGGGGAATCATATTTTGCAAACCTTATTATTTAAATTCTTGCATTAGACATTAGAATAAACGGGCCTGTTTAACCCGTGTTTTGACCATGTTGGTCGTATTTACATTTCCGCTGCAGTATTATACTTAAATACTATTTCCGCTGCGTTATGATATTATTATTTTCGAGACTATATTGTATGGGCTGTTTGCAAATGTTTTAAATGCTTTTAAATACTGAAATACCTAGCCTTGCATCTCTTTAGTAAGCTGGAGAAACCGTGTCTTACTAGGGAGGTGTGGCGGTGACATCCCGACCTGGGTGACCAAAACCGGGGTGTTACAAGTTGGTATCAGAGCCCGGCTATTTTTAAACTATTATTTTCAAACCATTATTATTTTTAAACTATTATTAATATTTTGACTATTATTTTAAATTTTAAAATATTATTTCCATGGAAAATATTTATTTTAAACCCCATGGAAAAATATATAAAGTGCATTAAATTATTTTTGGGGGAAATCATCATTTGCATTTGCATATTGCATCTCTTTTATGTAAAGAACTTAGAATCTTGGTGAATTTGAACTTGGAATCTTGGCGAATTTGAACTCAGAATCTTGGCGAATTTCACCTTAGAATCTTGGCGAATCTTAACTTAGAATCTTGGCAAAGTTTAACCTAGAATCTTGGCGAATATTAACTTAGATCTTTTGCTTGCGCTAGATGGCTAGTCAAGATATGATACAGTTGATGATCAAAATGATGAACGTTCACCTTGATTCCCAACAAACTATACAACAAATGAAAAAACGTATAGGTCACTTGGAGGCAAATCTGCACCAAATGGGAGATTTAAGGGAAGCTGACCTCCAACACTTCCTGAACTTGAGAGCCGCTGATCAAGGTCGCATAAAAGACTTAGAAACTCAAGTGCAAAAGCTCACCGAACGGAGCGACGCGATGATAGATAGAATCGAGGATCTAAGGACGAACCTGCTTGACCTCACTGATATAGTAGTACCATATAGCCCTGTGGAAGACCATTTGATGGGACCACGAAGCCCAACACCCCCAGTAGAGAGCCCATCCGGCCTTATCCGTGGACGCTACGGAACCCTTGGACTCTGGCCCCACATGGTCCGCCCGTCGCCTAATCCGGGCCCCGTAGAGAACCATCTGGAGGAGTCACCGGAACCAGTTCCGGAAGCCGTCGATCCACCATCCCCAGTGTTTCATGGACCCTTGGGCACCGGCCAAGTCTCTGATGAGGATGATCCAATGGAAGATCCCACTACTCTGCCAGAGGATGCAGAGATCCTTTAGATACTTTGTCTTAGATAGTACATTTATTTTGCGCATCCTATTACTTGTATTAAATTTCTTTTAAGGAATAAATGCAAGTTGATTTTTTTTTAAATCCTTCAGCCCTAAGCTATCGGAAAAAAAAAACCTGGACAGACCTGTCCGTGTAAAAAAAAAAAAAGAGAGACGAAACGAAATAGTTCCACCACATGTTCTCTAAACGATAACAGTCGAATCAGACAACTAAGCAAGGATACAATGGAAACATAAACTACCAAACATAAATAGTCAGATTATCCTTATACAGTCCCATAAGAAAACAACCAAATAAAACACTACTACTGCGAACCTAAATGGAGACGCAGAAACGAGGGATCACTGGTCGGGAGGCAGGAACTGACGGCGCATATACTCGTCCATCTACGCATGTAGGCATACATGTCGGTCATGGTGGCCTGTTGCTCCAGCTGCCTCGTAGTGATCGTATCCATGCGAGCCTGGTATAGATCCATCCTGGCATCCAAAGCGTCATAACGAGCCTGCCCGGCTGCAAACCCAGCGTCCATACGAGCAAACCCAGCATCCATACTAAGTTGCATACCCTGCATCATCTGAAGTATCTGCGGCACCTCCGGACCCTGCTGGGGAACCACGGGAGGTGGAGGCGGCTGCTCAGGAGGGACAACCAGAATCAAACCATCACCATTGGGCTCCGGGCGAAGGACAGCCGGAGGAGCCCCACGTCGTAAAGCACTGCGTCGAACGGCGTAGGTAGGAATACGGTAGACGCCGCCAGCAGCTAACTCATAAGGATCCGTCTCTGGTGACGCACGGATCCCCTGAGCTGCACACATACCACAAATGAGGTGAACATGGGTAATCACCCTGCTCCCTCATCCTCGGCGCATACCCCTCAGGTTGTCTGCGATACAAGCCCCAACATTCACCCTACCATCTCGGGCGATAAAGCAGATGGTCTCATAGACGTGGTCTATTACGATATGGCTCCGGGTAATCGGCCGGACACGGCCTAACCATATCTGAGCAAGCTCGAGCCACGGAGAGTCCATCGTCGTCAATCGCAGCTCGTGATCATGCTCGAGCCGAGGTCCCACCTCAGTGCACAAAACGCCCCACGCAGGTGGGGGTATACGACCCTCAGGCTGTGGCCGGAATACGCCGTCGTCAGGAAGGCCGAAGTAGACGTTGATCGCCCGAGCACTGAAATCTAGATGGCGACCCCGAACCCAGACTCGAGACAAGTCGCTGTTCTCCCCAAGACCGCCAATGTTGGCTATGACCTCCATGGCTAATTAACCGGAAGCGATGCCCTCGGGATGGCGCGCGAGCCCAGTCCACCGAAGAATGTCCAAAACCGGACTAACCCGGTCATCGTCCATATGACGAGGATCCATGCCTCTCTCCGGAACATAAGCCCTGTTCCGACGAAGCTCGTCGAAATAGAACTCCTGAGAGGCCATAGTAGCAACCGATACCTATCGTGTCGATGGGGACGCACCTCGTCGGGAAGACCCTTGAGCTTAGGGCCCCGCTGCTCCTCGCCCTCCTCTGACTCGCTCTCATCAAAATCAGGCATCGCCGGAGCGGCAGAGCTAGGGCCAGCCTCATCGCGTTGAGCAACCCGTCTCCTGGTCCTCGGGGGACACATGAGAGACGCCAAAACAACCCATAAAAAGAGCAGCATCCTGCAAATACGCAGCCAATACCAAATATAAGGATAAATCCTACACAACGATTACATCAAGTATAGGATAGAAAACACAAGAACATGAAGTGTAGGCTCTAACACGAGCGATCTAAGAGGATAACCAAGCAAAGAATAAGCCCAAACAAATCCCAAGACTCTTTGGGACATTTAGTCGAACACGTTGTGTGCGCAATAAATTAAATTCAAAGTTTACTTGTGAACACATGGAAACGTCCCCAAATCGAACTAATTGCTTAGGCAATAACTCAAAATCATAATAGGGCACAAAACGACAACAACGAACTCATGCTCATGCCCGCAATACCAATACAACTCAAGAAAATTCATACTCTTCCTAAAGCATGGAATCTAGTAAAAACTTCCCCAAACTAGGTATACATTGTTGCACAAATACTTCCTAATCAACAAAAATAACACCAAGTATCGCATAAACTCGCTAATTGCACAAATTAAGTCTAAAAACAACAAATCCCCAATTTTTGTCCCTAAACCCTAATTTCAAAATTCACCCAAAGATTAAGGCTAAACAAGGCATAAAATCTGAAATTGACAAGTAGAGGTAGTAGACACATA
The DNA here is from genome assembly GCA_030278955.1 of Hygrophila difformis. Classification (NCBI taxonomy): domain Eukaryota; kingdom Viridiplantae; phylum Streptophyta; class Magnoliopsida; order Lamiales; family Acanthaceae; genus Hygrophila; species Hygrophila difformis. The sequence continues at coordinate 40,201,655 of JAOANR010000002.1, read as the reverse complement.
CCTTGCAATGCAAAACCGAAGCCGGGAATGGGAGAATCGGGGTATGAGAGAACGAATTTGAGATCAAACTAGAAGAAGCCTCGGAAGTGGAAATGGAGCGGAATGGCTCGCGCTCCGCGCGAGCCCTTTTTTTTCAACCTGCTGTGGCCGCGCGGTCACCGCGCGCCGCCGCGCGCGCACCGCGCGGGCCCACGTAAATGTTTTTTTTTTTATTTTTTTTATTTCCACACCTTCTATTGTTTACACGATCAACTATTCGACAAATTGTCCAAATGCGGCTTTTGGTTGAAGGAGGTAGCACTTCTTGGACATATAGTATCCGCTGATGGAGTTTCAGTGGATCCGACAAAAGTCTCTGCCGTAACTGAATGGGAAACTCCAAAGAGCCAAACTGAGATAAGGAGTTTCCTTGGCTTAGCCGGGTATTATAGACGGTTCGTGAAGGATTTTTCGAAAATCGCATGACCTTTGACCCAGCTACTGAAGAAGGGAGTAAAATACGTGTGGACAGAAGCTTGTGAGACAGCGTTTCAAGAGCTGAAGAAACGACTCACAACCACACCCGTATTGACACTACCATCAGAGAATGGTGACTTCGAAGTATATAGCGATGCTTCGAAGGAAGGTTTAGGTTGTGTCTTGATGCAAGACTCGAGAGTCGTAGCGTATGCATCACACCAACAAAAACCTCACGAGGAGAATTATCCGACACATGACTTGGAGTTGGCAGCGGTCATCTTCGCTTTAAAGATATGGAGACATTATCTTTATGGGCGGAAGTGTCGAATGTTCACCGACCACAAGAGCTTGAAATATATATTCACTCAGAAGGAGTTGAATTTGAGACAACGAAGGTGGTTAGAACTCATTAAAGACTATGATTTAGAGATAGCCTACCACGAGGGAAAGGCAAATGGGGTTGCCGATGCCCTAAGTCGGAAAACCCAACACGTGACGAACTCGTTGGTAATTCAGTAATATCTGCTTACAACATTGTTCAAAGAACTCTCAAAACCATACTCCAGAATCTAAACATGAATTCTCACTGGAAAGCTGAACACTCACAGGTCACCTGCTAACAAGCTTAAGCAAACAATATCCGTTAACAAAAATATCTGACGGAAGTCACTGAGGTAGTAGCCGAAAATTAAGATTTATCTTTATCTCATTTCTATTCCTGCTCCACTACACAGTTTTTCTGTAAGTACTCCGCTGAAATAAAAACTGAAATTACCAAACCTCGCCAGACCACAAAGTGCAGAGATGGTATGTCCGAGCAATTCAAGAAAATTAAGATCACGCAAGTTGGGGAATGCTACCACAACACATTACAGAAAATGAAAATCAGAACTACAGGCCAGCATTTCAAAACGCAAAACAAGGATTCTGTAAGATGCTATCCATAGTCCAATCAAAACAGGAACAAAAAATAGAAAATCATCTCAATTGCTGATTCATTGCTTTTGTGCTTTCGAAAAGAGCAAAAAAGGACAGCTCATCAAAGCAATCTCATCTGGTTTCTTATCAGAAAGAAGTTCACACACAAAATCATGCAAAGATTTGGAGGTAGCCTGCACTTTTAAACATGAAATCGCTTTATCATGAATAACAAATACGCAAATCACTTTATTAAGGTGGAGTCCAACATTGCTGGGGAGCTCTTCTGACTTACCAAGCAATCAAGATACTTCTCAACAGTGGATGAGTTCCTTGAAAGTGAATTAGTAAACAGATCAGAATGCTTTCCGACAACCTGCTTGTTCATGGAAGGGCTCTTTATACTTCCACTAAATTTCCCCACTCTTTTTCCACCTCCTTGTTTCCAGACACTGTATGAATTCAACTCCAGGATGCAGTTCACAATTCTGAAAGTCTTCCCACCCTAATAGTTTCGTTCAAACAGCTTTTTCACATTGCCATAAATAAACACTCAAATCATAAATAGAGTTCTTAATAAAGTTAAGCACTATACCTGTTCCGAATATGAGGCTATGCTTGAAAGATTATCCCAAACGTCCAAGACTCCATATTTCCAAACAAAATGAGTATAAAGAATGCACAAACAAAAATGCTACCAAAGAACATCGAAGCTATCTTACCAGAGAGCTGCCGCTGAAGTAGAGGCGAGGCGAGGGCAGGGCGACGGAGAGCAGGCGACGACGACGCGAGGCAACGGCGAGGCACGGCGAGACATCGACGTATCTGGAATCCACCCCCCTTTCGCCAAGACTGTCGGGAAAACGAGGAAACCCAAATCAGCCGAACCCCATTCCCATCTTCCTTTCGCACTAAGCTACACTCCAGAATCCGACCCAAGATCCACCAAAAGAAACAGGAGCGGCGCAGCACCTCCGGGAAGCACGCGAGTCCTGCAAATCAGCGCCAACCCTAATCCAAAGAAAAAACCTTAAGCAAGCAACACAAAAACAACTCCGCCCGAGGGAATTTGGAGAAGAAGAAATGGACCACTGGATAAGACCCCACGTGAATAAACTTTGGATCCAATGGCCAGAATTCCATGTCACCTCCAATGTGAAACCGGACGGTCCAAAACCAATTCAGAAATGAGCGGCCACGATACAAATTGAATTAGAATGGATGGTGGAGATTTGAATAGAGGAGGGAAATCCAACGGTGGAGATTGAAATTGTCAACTTCGCGAAAACCGAGGCTAATCCTTTTATAGTAAACAAGATAAAAGCCGCCGGTGGAATCAGATCCCACACACGGTTAAAGATTTTGACTACTGGACAAATTCAATCGTTGTCATACCATGTATTTTTCGTGCATTTTGTAAACTTTTGAACTACGTTATGGCTTGACCCCTTCATAGGGTACGTAGGCAGCTTAGAAGTTTTAATTCTAAGTTCAGTCACAAAGTAATAAAATAAACAAAAGACCTTAGCACGAGAAAAGCCGAAACACAACTTCGAGGACGAAGTTGATTCTTAAGGAGGGTAGACTGTAATACCCGAGAATTTTGCAACATAAAACAAAACATAAAATAAAACAATAATTAAATAAATAAATAATAAATAAAATAAATACAATAAATAAATAAATTCAGCAAAGTAATAAATAAAGATAAGGAAATGGGAAATGAGATTTAACTTAAAAATGAATTTAATTAAATAAAAAGAATTAAATAAAGATAAATAAATTGTACACCGAAACCCGACACCAACGAACTCGAGAATTCGAGTCCAAACGTGCAATTAGACCCGATTAAAATTTAGAGAGAAAATAGGAACCCGAAGATACCCCGGAAATCGGAATCCAGGAGCATAGGGGGATAGAAGTCCGAAAGAGAGGAGGAAAAGGCACGACGGATCGCACGACCCACCCGGACCGAAGTCCAGGCGAGTGCCGCGCGGTGGCCGCGCGGTCAAGTGGAAATCGCCTCGCCACAGCCGCGCCGCTTGACAGATTCGCCGGGTGCGAGATTTACTCGCCCGAATCCGGATTTTCCGACTTCGGTTGAATACCATTCGGCTCAAGACTCTTAGAGGCAGGTCTTGGATGCCCCTAGGTCTTATTTACCTATAAATAAGCCCTCTTGAAAGCTCCGAACACTTTTCCAAAACCCTACAACTCTCTATACGTCGAAAACCCTAATTCCGGAGTCGTCGGAGGCACGAAACCAAGGCGAGGACTGCGTGGACGAAAATTTTGACGATCTCCAGTGTCGTGGTAAGCTTCGATCCAATCCTTGTTCCATATACGATTCGAAAACGAATTCTAACCTTCTTCTTTTTCTTTCTACACCCCGAATCGGATCTAGAACGTAGAACCCGACGAACGGAGAGGATAGACGGAGGACTGGAAGCCACGCCTTCGAAATAGACGATCCCGGACATCTACAAATCTGTAAGTTAATACTTACATGGTTTTGGGAGTAACTAAAACATTTAAACCTAAAAGTTTAAACAAGAATTCAAAAATCTGTCAACGTATGATTTTTACCGGCGCAACAGTTTTGTTGAATTTTTCCAAACATTAAAACTTCTTCGAACGGAAAAACTTAAACACAAAAAACGTTCCTAAGGCTTAGATCTATCTTCTGTAAAATTTTCAGAATTTTTGATGATGATTTGTTATGTGAAATCCACCCGAAACCGAACTGCTTGAAATTGGATCTTGAAATTCTTGAGAGAACTTAGGTCCGATCTTTATGACGTTTTTGACATTCGTTCTAGACCGATTTAGATCTTTTTCCGAACATGAAAGTTGTAGACAAATGTCCTAAGAAGGTCTCTGTAAAATTTCATTAAGTTTGGAGTTGATTTGCTATGGTAGATCTTGATAATCTTGAACTGCTGTACACGAAATTCGGACAGATCAATGTTATGACAAAAATTGACGTTTTTGACCTGTTTTGTTATCTCGGATTGAAAAAGTTAAAACACGAAATTTGTTCATCTCGATGTTTCAAAATCAGTGATAAAATTTCAAATTTTTTGGAATTAAAATCGATTTTTAATGAATTTTAGAGTAAACTGTGGTTGACCGAGTCAAATCTTGAAATCTTGTTGAAACGGTGAAACTAGCCTTTAAGGTTAAACGAGTAGAAGACTCTTGAAATAAATATATGAAATCTGAAATTTAGGAAATCCCCTTTACAAACTTGATCTTTAAAATTAGGGGGTGAGTGCTCTGCAGGGTGCCCTCCTAACGATTCACTTCGTGCCTTTATGGACGATGGTGACCCGCGCGAAATATTTGAGATATGTTGCCAAAACGGCATGAGATATATGGCCTACACTCTCGTGAATATCCATATGGGTTTCCCGAGGCTCCGGAGTGGTACTGGGTATGGCAGATACGGCTGCGGCTGCCGGTTTCCGGCTAAACTTGTTGACATCGCGATGAAATCGTGAAACTCTTGAAATACTAAATCTTGGGTGTAATGGGGATAGTTAAATATTTTAATTGTTGTCTCTTAAATTATTAAATGCTTTATTTAAATTAATTATGGCTTTATTTAAATTAGTTATGAATATTATCATGCTTTTATGTAAATATTAAATTAATGGCTTTTAAACCCTACGATCATGCATGTGTTAACTTACTCAGCAAGTTGTGCTGATCAAACCATTTATTTTCTTTTTTCCTTACAGAGTATGTGGAATGATCATGAGTACGTTCATGCATGGGGGACTCATATTTTGCAAACCTTATTATTTAAATTCTTGCATTAGACATTAGAATAAACGGGACTGTTTAACCCGTGTTTTTACCATGTTGGTCGTATTTACATTTCCGCTGCAATATTATACTTAAATACTATTTCCGCTGCGTTATGATATTATTATTTTCGAGACTATATTGTATGGGCTCTTTGCAAATATTTTAAATGCTTTTAAATACTGAAATACCTAGCCTTGCATCTCTTTAGTAAGCCGGAGAAACCGTGTCTTACTAGGGAGGTGTGGCGGTGACATCCCGACCTGGGTGACCAAAAACCGGGGTGTTACAATCGTCATACTATTTGATTTAATAATAAATTTACCCATAGTTAAAATATTTTTTTAAAAAAACTTAAGTAGTAAAAGGAAAAATCCATGTCCCCGTTGCACGAGGACATCCGATACAGCATTGCTCTCCATGAGGATAGGTTGGATCTTGTACCGTGGCCACGCCTCCAAGATGCTCATCATGCTTCTAATGTTCCCCACCAGAGGTTGGAGAAAGTGGTCATCATTATTCAGTCATCATTCAGATCTTGTTATATACGTACTTCCTTCATTTTTTTTATTTGCTATGGACCTAAATTGTACACAGTCCAATACACATGTTAAACCATTAATAGCTAAAGTTCAGTACAAGTAAAAATACAAAACATTCTATATTTGAAAGCTACATGATGAAACGAATCTAACGAAATCCCAATTCACTATATTTTAACTTATGATAAAAATTGAAGTCACACTAGTCCAATGAACAGTACTCAAATTTGGTTTGGGCAATAATTTTAGAACTAAGGAAGTACTCCCTCCGTCCCGCCTAACGTGTCTTGTTTGACTTTTTGACACTGTTCATTGTTCGACTTTGACTCAATTATATTTTACGTACATATTAGAAAAAAATAGTCGAGTTGGGACTTGTTAGAATCGTATGATCACGTAGTTTTATAATATATATTTTACATAATTTTTCATTGTACATATTTTGAGATATTAACGATTGAAAAAGTGCATTGGATTGTGTGCAGAAGTCAAACAAGACAAGTTAGATGGGACAGAGGGAGTATATGAGTTTGATGGTCTTTTGTAAGTCCAAGAAACAACCATCCCTCGAGATGCCCAAGTGTCTAAATAGCTGCAAGCTATTCCATATTTCACGTAATTCGGCTTTAAGGTTCCCTGCAATATTGATCGAGCCCAAAGTACCATCCCAACCAGCTTTTATGCATATTATCAAATGATAGCCCCAAAGCCCGTCATCATTGGATTCCTAAAGATCTTCCATCGATGAATAGGTTGTCGTCACACTCCTAGGCTGTGTTGCACAACACCAATTGTTGTTCCAAACGCCTAAATGGTTCCCCCAATGATAAAACTATCTATTTAGTACAGTACCAAAATAACATTACAAATTTACAATTTTAAATTAATAATAAATTAAAAAAAGACCTATCAATAACAGTTGACTTGAATAATTATGGGATTCTAATAGCTTAAATAAGGACTTGAGTTTGAGCATTTGTTAATACAGAGGCTTAGAACATTGTTTTAGTTCCCAAAAAGATAAAAATAAAAGAACATATGGAGCTGTAATTTTTAGACGTTTGGTATTAATAATTTTTGTTGGCACACTAACATTTCATGCAGATTCATACTGTTGCCATAACATCACAACAACAAACAGGGTGATTATTTTTCAACAGATCAAGACTACACCAGCACCATGGACTGAAGAACCAAGACGGGAGTCGCTCTCTATATATTCACATTGTCTTGAATCTTCAATAGTTTTTGAGAGTGATTTTGAAATACTTCTACACATTCTTGATAGCATTTTTTATTTCGATTTAGAAGTTCTTTAGAAGTCAAAACATTGTTCTTCAGATTAGTCTTACTAGATCGTTTGTATTGTGTGAGAATTGATTGTGAGTTGATTGTAAATTCAAGATAGTATCTTGAATGAGTGATAGATAGATAGGATTTCAGATTACAGGCATAGATAAAGATTCAAGGTTTTTAGGCCGTCTTTGATGTTTGTATACTGAGGGAGATCTGTAGTTAAGGGGGGAAAGCTTAACTGTGAGACTCATCTAGATACAAGGTTGATATGAAAGTTCGTAAATTTCTTGAGTCTTGATTAGTGGAGTCTAAGCCTGGATGGGAATCCCCCGGATGTAGGACAGGAGGTCCGAACCGGGTCAACAAACCATCGTGTTCTTTACATTTAGGCAATTTGTGTTCTTGGTTTGTGGGGTGTGTGCGTGCTCAGCATAACGCGATAACAACCGGCTCATTGGGACTGTCAATTGGTATCAGAGCCAATCTTCAAACGATTACCTGAAGATCAAGATTCATCATGAGTCGAGAGATCTCACACCTGCGTCCACCGATCTTTGATGGGACGAATTATAGTTTCTGGAAGTCTAAAATGGAATGCTATCTCATGGCTCTTGGAGAAGAAGTTTGGGATGTTGTCGAAGAAGCGTGGTAACCACCCACAAGAATTGAATCTCCTGCAACTAGAAGCACCACAACAACAACCACTGACACCGCAACAACTGGAACGACCGCGGCACCTACTGTTCATCCAGCAAGAAAAACCGAATACTTCAGCAGAGCGAGCAACAAAACAAGGGAATTATGTAGCTATGAATGCCATAAGTGGAGCCATGGAGGAGTCACAGCATCGTATGATCAAGAATTGTCAAACCGCTTATGATATGTGGAGATTTCTTGAAATCAGATTTGAAGGATCAACAGATGTTAAGCTTACACGTTTGCATCGAGTTGAGTCTTTGTACGACAGGTTAGAGATGACAGACGATGAAACATAGCAACATATTTTGAAAGATTTTAGAATGTTGTCAATCAGTGTTTAGAACTCGGTATGAATTTTGAAGAACAGAAGTTAGTCCGAAAGATGCTTAGAACTGTTGCACCAAAATACTCAGGGAAGATATCAGTTCTTGAAGAAAGTGACAAGACTAATACCATGACTCTGGAAGAACTTGTAGGGAATTTGCAGAACTATGAGATGAACCATCTAGAATCAAGAAGTAAGAACAAGTCAAAGAATATTGCCTTGAAGGCTGAGAAGCTTGAAGTCTCAGATGAAGATTTAGAAGAAGAAATGTCCCTGATTACAAAGATGGTTGCCAAAATTCTTCAAGAAAAGAGAGCTAGGCAATTTCAGAAATAAAAGTTCTAGAAGAGTGGTTCGAGCAATGGTTCAACAACAGACAAACAACAGTACAAGGGTTCAAGGAAAAATGATGTAAAAGGGAACAAAATCAGTAAACCCAGAGAACCTGAAAAGATTGACAAATTTACTTCTATTGTGTGCTATGAATATAGAGGAAAAGGACATGTCAAAAAGGAATGTCCTACTGTTAGAAGAAAAGAAGGAAAAGCCAATCAAGCTACTTTAAGTGATGGTGATTCAGATGTCAAAGCAACTGAAGATCCACATAGTGAAACAGAAGATGTTGTAGCTTTCATGATTCGAGATAGCAGCCCTCCAATAGGTAACACTAGTTCAATAGATTATTCTACTGATGAAGATGATTCTATTGATGCAGGTGATATAAATGAAATCTACACAAAACTAGATGATGCCTATAATGAGTTAAAAGTCGAGTATGATGCTGCGTTCAGTGAGAACAAGAAGTTGTTAAGACAACTGACTGACCTTGGCGTTTCATATGATGAGTTGACTGCTGATAAAGCTAAGTTCTGAAGGAGTTAAAGTTGCTCAAAAATAAAGTTGAAGAACTTAAGACATGTTGTTCAAAGCTGTTGGATAAAAAACAAGCTTTAGCTACAGAAAATCAGAAACTTCAAATCAAGTATAATGATCTATCTCAAACGGTAAAGGTTAAAAGTAAACTTGATTAAGTCATTTCTATTTGCAAAAGACTTGTGATCTTACAAGTATTGGATATAAGAAGAAAGGGAAGCTGAATAAGTCCAAACCAAACAAGAGGAACTTTGTTAGTGGTGGATACCTTGGTGAAGAATCAAGTGGTGCAGCTGCTTACAATAATGTACCAGTTCAAGTCAATCTTACACCTCAAGATTCTAGAGATTGTACATGTTGTGGACTTCCAGGACATCAAGCTGATACATGCCTAAGGATTGTTCATGATCTCATGAATGGAAGACCTGTTGTCTGACCATCGTTAGAAATTCAGAAGAAAATCCAGATTCGTAAGGCATGGATACCTAAATACTCTAACAAACAAAGTATTGCTTTTGTTGTTCTCTCATTACCGGAACACCAAAGAGATACAAAGTGGTATTTTGACTCAGGCTGTTCCAGACACATGACTGGAACTAAAAGTATTCTTCAAAACTTCACAGAACAAAATTGTGGAGAGGTTAAATTTGGTGATAGAGCCAAAAGCAAAATCACAGGCTATGGCACAATTGGTAAGGGAGTTCATACTAATCTCTCTAAAGTCTATTTTGTTAAAGGTTTAACTACAAATTTAATTTCCATAAGTCAATTGTGTGATGAAAAGTCATTAGTGCTATTTGACATGAACACTTTGAAGGAAACAGTTGACAAGACACTAATCTCTAAGGAGGATCTTACTAGCCTATGGCACAAAAAGGATGACACACCCGAACTATCAAACCCTCTACAAACTAAGTATATCTGGCGCAGTAAAAGGCCTACCCAGACTACACCGAAACCCCAGTTTTACCTGTGAAGGATGTGCAAAAGGAAAGCAAACAAGATCTCAACATAAGAAAGTTGAAGACATTACCACTGACCATTGCCTAGAGCTTATCCACATGGACCTCATGGGTCCAACTGAAGTCGAAAGCCTAAATGGCAAGAGGTATATTCTTCTTATAGTTGATGACTATTCCAGATTTAACTTTGTTTGTTTTCTTAGGTCAAAAGATGAAGCTTTTGAACAATTTGAATCAATAAGCTTGAAGTTGATGAACTAGAAACAATCCAAAATCAAAAAAATCAGAACAGACCATGGAAGAGAGTTTGAAAACAAAAAATTTACTGAATTCTGCAAGCTGCATGGGATTGCACAGGAGTTTTCAGCTCCAAAAACACCACAACAAAATGGCATTGCAGAAAGGAAGAATAGGACATTGCAGGAAATGGCAAGATCTATTCTACTTCCTCCGTATTCAAAAAACGTTAACATTCCTTATTTTTACGCAATCCAGTACACATTTTTAAAGGGTAGTATCTCAAATTTTATAAAATAAAAATTATAAAACTTTAAAATTATAAAACTACATGATTAGACGAATCTAACAAGATCTCACTTGACTATGTTTTCTCTTATGTAACTATGTTAAAAAATCGAATCAAAGTTACTCAATGAATAGTGTTTACTATGCAAACGTTAATATTTTTAAAAATCGGAGGGAGTACATGACAACGCTCTTTCACAGGCTTTTTGGGCTGAAGCTGTCAACACAGCATGTCATGTGGCCAACAGAGTTCTACTAAGACCCGAGACAAATTTCACCCCCTATTAGATGTGGTATGGTAAACTTCCTAATGTTAAATATTTGCACTCATTTGGTTGTTCATGTCATGTCTACAGAGACAGAGAACAACTCAAGAAGTTTGATGCTGGATCAGAAAAGGGTTGTTCTAGGGTTACTCTAACAACGCCAGAGCTTACATGATTTATCCGTCTGATAGTAGAAAGGTTATTGAATCTATAAATGTAGTTTTCGAAGACTATGTCTCTTAAACTGTATCTGAAGATGAAGATGGTCTATCTAGTATTCCTAAGTTTGATATACCATCTATGGGAATTGAATTATCTCCTTCTGAAGACAACACAAAATCATGCATTGAGACTCAGATAGCTGTTGTTGGTGATGAAGTGGAGCAACAACCAGCTCACAATGATGAAGAAGAAGAACAACAAGATGATGATATTATAGTCAACAAAAGAAAAGGTCCGAGGACATTGAAACATCATTCTAACAATGACATTATAGGAGATGTAGATGCCCCCAGACAGACAAGAAATAAGAAGGTTGATTACAAAGAGTTGGCCGGGATGAATTGTTTCATATCTAAAATTGAGCCAAAGAATTTTGTTGACGCACTCAAGGATGAATATTGGATTGCAGCTATGCAAGATGAGCTTCTTCAATTTGAAAGGAACTCCGTATGGGAGTTAGTACCACCTCCTGACAACATCAATGTCATTGGAACCAAATGGATATTCAGAAATAAAACAAATGATCAAGGTAACATTGTCAGAAATAAAGCTAGGTTGGTTGCACAAGGCTTCAGACAAATTGAAGGATTAGACTATGTAGAGACATATGCACCTGTAGCCAGAATGGAAGCAGTAAGAATTCTTTTGTTAGTTGCCAATTGTCTAAACTTCAAGTTGTATCAGATGGATATCAAAACAACCTTTCTGAATGGAAGGATAAAGGAAGAGATCTATGTGGCCCAACCTGTTGGTTTTGAAGATCACAGATATCCCAATTATGTTTACAGAGTTAAAGGAGCTTTATATGGACTTAAGCAAGCACCCCGTGCTTGGTATGAATTTCTTGTTAACAACGGGTATACCAGAGGGAATGTGGACAAAAACCTATTTATAAAGCACATATATTATGACATTATGGTTGTTCAGGTCTATGTAGATGATATAATTTTCGGTTTTACCTCAGATAATCTCATAAACAATTTTGTACATGCCATGAAGACTGAATTTGAGATGAGTATACTTGGAGAGTTACATTACTTTCTTGGATTACAGATTAATCAAGAAAAAGATGGTAACTTTCTGTCACAAGAGAAATATGCTATCAACATGCTTAAGAAATTCAATCTGGAGGATAGCAAAATTGTCAGAACACCACTTGGACTACATGAGAAACTTTCTAAGAATGATACCTGTAAAGATGTTGATCAGAAATTGTATAAAAGTCTGATAGGCCGTCTTCTCTACCTAACAACTACCAGACCCGACATCTCTTATAGTACATGTGTTTGTGCTAGATTTCAGTCACAACCTAAGGAAACACATCTCAAGGCAGCCAAGAGGATTATGAGATACATTAAGGGAACCATTGGTATTGGAATTTGGTACTCTAAAAGATCATCTTTAGATCTTATAGGATACACAAATTATGATTGGGCCGTGATAATGGCCAAAACTGTCCATTATTTTCAATCCATTTCCGTGTCTGAAACGGGCATTTGATCGTATTTCGGTCTTATATTAAATAAGAAAGCAGTTGAATTGGACCGATTTATGCATATCTGTATAAATAATAAAATGGTATTGAAAAATACAAAAACATGTAATTTTATTTCGATATGTGTTAGAAAAATCCAAAAATATGAGAAAAAAGGAAGGAAAAGAAAAAGGAATGAAAAGATGGGCAAAAGAATAAACAACTCACAAAAATGCATTTTCTGGCCCATCTGGCCCAAGCTGTCACTAGACCAACACCCATGCCGCTAAGCATAGTCTCGCGACACGAGAAGGATGAACAGGAAACTCCATGTCCAGAACACCCTGTCGCAAGACACATGCCCATATCGCGAAACATGGTCTTGCGACATGGGAGTGTCTTGCGACACAGAAACCAAATGAAGAAAAAAGACAAGTCCAGAGCATCATGTCGCTAGACCCATGTCGCGAGACATGGTCTTGCGACATGGCACGAGTCTCACGACAGGAGACCAACTGAAGGAAAATTGAAGAATGAAGACCCATGTCGCTAGACCCAGGTCGCGAAACATGGTCTTGCGACATGGTCTGGAGTCTCACGACAGGGCGTGAAGTCTTGCGACGTGCAGCCAAGTCTCGTGACACACCGTGTGGTTTCGCGACATGCAGACATGCTTGCGACGTTGTGAGCCTTACGATATGCGTGGGCCTCATATCAAGGCCCATGGGCCTAGGGTTTCACCTCTATAAATAGATGGTGATCCCAAGGTACCAAGGGTTAGAAAATTCATACCTGAAGACAACATAGGAGATTCTTGAGCTTAGGTAGTTAGTTTAGTTTTATTTTATGTATTATTTAATTTCTGTTCGTAGATTAGTTTAGTTTATTTTTCATTTTATGTTTGTTCTTCATTCTCAGTAGCTTAAGTAGCCACTTTCTATCTTGTTCTTCTTGTTTTGAACCTTGATTATGGTTTGAAATACCCAAATTAATGGCTATTATGAAACCCATTTATAATATGGGAAGTTAATTTGAAAAGTGTCCCTAGAATCATGAAATGGGTGTTCTAAACCCATGGATATTACCAGCTTTCATTTTATTTTGATCATTTGATCATTATTTCTTATTTTGCAACCTGTTTTGGTATTTATTTTGGATAATGTTAATGTTTGATGTGTGATGATATCCTAGATTAGGATTTTATGCTTTATTTAATTTATGTTAGTAGTTAGAATTTTATTTTAAGCATGTTATAGGCTATATTTATTTTTTGTATGCTTTATCTTGTGTTAGAATAGCTTTTTGATATGAAAAAGGGTAGAGATCACGCGTTTTGCATGCTACTGTTCCTGAGATTTGTCCTGGACACACCCATGTCGCTAACCGCCTCATGTCGCGAGACCACGTCTCGCGACATGAGGGTAGTCTTGCGATATGGGTGTCCCAGAACACTTGTTTTTAATTTTAAAACCCCATGTCGCGAAACACTCCTGTCATGAACCCAAGGTTCACGACACACTCTCAGTCTAGCGACATGGGACCAAAATCCCTTAATTTTAATTCTGAAAGGCTCATATCGCAAGACATCCCGTCGTGAACCCAATGTTCACGACGCAATTTCAATCTTGCGACATGAAGATTATGCCTTAGAAAATATTTCAAAAACCCCATGTCGCAAGACCCCATGTCGTGAGACCATGTCTCACGACACATTTTTCAGTCTAGCGACATGGGACCAAATACTTAAAATATTTCAAAAGCCCCATGTCGCAAGACCCCATGTTGTGAGACCATGTCTCACGACACAATCTTTAGTCTAGCGACATGGGAGTAAGCATTTAGAATATTTTCTGAAAACACTCATGTCGCAAGACCCATGTCGTGAACCCATGGTTCGCGACACAATTTTGTCTAGCGACATGAGATCCTTGGCAAAAATTTTAAAACTTCACCTGTGGTGAGACCCATTGTAATACCCGAGAATTTTCCAAAATAAAATAAAATAATAATTAAATAAATAAACAATAAATAAATAAATCCAGCAAATAAATAAATAGATGAAGATAAGGAAATGAGAAATGAGATTTAACTTAAAAAGGAATTAAAGGAATTTAATTAAATAAAAGAATTAGTAAAGGTAAATAAATTGTACACCGAAACCCGACACCAATGAACTCGAGAATTCGAGTCCAAACATAAATTATACGGGGTTTCTATTTCCGTAAACCCGAAGATACCCCGGAAATCGGAATCCGGGAGCATAGAGGGATAGAAGTCCGAAAGAGAGGAGGAAAGGCACGACGGATCGCACAACCCGCCCGGACCGAAGTCCAGGCGAGTGCCGCGCGGTGGCCGCGCGGTTAAGAGGGAACGAGCGCGCCACGACCGCGCCGTTGGACAGATTCGCCCGTGCGAGATTTTCTCGCCCGAATCCGGATTTTCCGACTTCGTTTGAACACCTTTCGGCTCAAGACTCTTAGAGGGAGACCTTGGACGCCCCTAGTTCTTATTTACCTATAAATAAGCCCTCTTAAAAGCTCCGAACACTTTTCCAAAACCCGACAACTCTCTATACGTCGAAAACCCTAATTCCGGAGTCGTCGGAGGCACGAAACCAAGCGAGGGACTGATTTGGACGAAATCAGAGTCTCCTAAACGTCGTGGTAAGTTCCGATCCATTCGTTTCTTATGTTTCGATTCGAAAACGAATCCTAGCCTTCTTCTTTTTCTTTCTACGCCCCGAATCGGATCTAGAACGTAGAACCCGACGAACGGAGAGGATAGACGGAGGACTGGAAGCCACGCCTTCGAAATAGACGATCCCGGATATCTACAAATCTGTAAGTTAATACTTACATGGTTTTGGGAGTAACTAAAACATTCAAACCTAAAAGTTTAAACAAATCTTGCGTAAATCTGCCAATGTATGTTTTTACCGGCGCAACAGGTTTGTTGAATTTTTCCGAACTTTAAAACGACTTCAAACGGAAAAACTTAAAACACAAGAAACGTTCCTAGGACTTAGATCTATCTACTGTAAAATTTTCAGAATTGTTAGAGATGATTTAATATGTGAAAACCAACCGAAACCGAACTGCTTGAAATCGGATCTTGAAATTCTTGACAGAACTTAGGTCCGATCTTGATCACGTTTTTTATATTAGTTCCAGACCGATTTAGATCTTTGGCCGAACATGAAAATTGTAGATAAATGTCTTAAAAAGGACTCTGTAAAATTTCATTAAATTTGGAGTTGAGTTGCTATGGTAGATCTTGATAATCTTGAACTGCTGTATACGAATTTCGGACAGATTAATGTTATGACGAAAATTGATGTATTTGACCTATTTCAGTATCTCGGATTGAAAAAGTTAAAACATAAAATTTGTTCATCTCGATGTTTCTGAGTCAGTGGTAAAATTTCAAAATTTTTGGAATTAAAATCGATCTTTACTGAATTTTAGAGTAAACTGTGGTTGACCGAGTCAAATCTTGAAATCTTGTTGAAACGGTGAAACTAGTCTTTAAGGTTTAAACGAGTAGAAGACTCTTTGAAATAAATATATGAAATCTGGAAATTAGGAAATCCCCTTTACAAACTTGATCTTTAAAATTAGGGGGTGAGTGCTCTGCAGGGTGCCCTTCTAACGATTCACTTCGTGCCTATATGGACGATGGTGACCCGCGCGAAATATTTGAGATATGTTGCCAAAACGGCATGAGATATATGGCCTACACTCTCGTGAATATCCTTATGGGTTTCCTGAGGCTCCAGAGTGGTACTGGGTATGGCAGATACGGCTGCGGCCGCCGGTTTCCGGCTAAACTTGACGAGATTGCGATGCAATCGTGAAATACTTAAAATACTAAATCTTGGGAGTAATGGGGATAGTTAAATATTTTAATTGTTGTTCTTTAAATTATTAAATGCTTTAGTTAAATTAACTGTGGCTTTATTTAAATTAGTTATGAATATTATCATGCTTTTATGTAAAGATTAAATTAATGGCTTTTAAACCCTACGATCATGCATGTGTTAACTTACTCAGCAAGTTGTGCTGACCAAACCATTTTATTTTCCTTTTTCCTTATAGAGTATGTGGAATGATCATGAGCACATACATGCATGGGGGAATATATTTTTGCAACTTTATTATTTAAATTCTTGCATTAGACATTAGAATAAACGGGCCTGTTTAACCCGTGTTTTGACCATATTGGTCGTATTTACATTTCCGCTGCAATATTATA
The DNA here is from genome assembly GCA_030278955.1 of Hygrophila difformis. NCBI lineage: Eukaryota > Viridiplantae > Streptophyta > Magnoliopsida > Lamiales > Acanthaceae > Hygrophila > Hygrophila difformis. The sequence goes on along the minus strand of JAOANR010000002.1, from coordinate 40,185,036 downwards.
CTTAAATACTTTTTCCACTGCGCTATGATATTATTGTTTTCGAGACTATATTGCATGGGCTGTTTGCAAATGGTTTAAATGCTTTTAAATACTGAAATACCTAGCCTTGCATCTCTTTAGTAAGCCGGAGAAACCGTGTCTTACTGGGAGGTGTGAGGGTGACATCCCGACCTGGGTGACCAAAAACTGGGGTGTTACAAGTTGGTATCAGAGACCGGCTATTTTTAAGCTATTATTTTTAAACCCTTATTATTTTTAAACTACTATTAATATTTTGACTATTATTTTAAATTTTAAAATATTATTTCCATGGAAAATATCTATTTTTAACCCCATGGAAAAATATATAAAGTGTATTAAATTATTTTTTTTGGGGCGGGGGGGGATCATCATTTGCATTTGCATATTGCATCTCTTTTATGAACTTAGAATCTTGTCGAATTTCACTTAGAATCTTGGCGAATTTCAACTTAGAATCTTGGCGAATTTTAACTTAGAATCTTGGCGAATTTCAACTTAGAATCTTGGCGAAGTTTAACCTAGAATCTTGGCGAATATTAACTTAGATCTTTTGCTTGCGCTAGATGGCTAGTCAAGATATGATGCAGTTGATGATCAAAATGATGAACGTTCATCTTGATTCCCAACAAACCATAGAACAAATGAAATATCGTATGGCTCAATTGGAGGCAAATCTGCACCACATGGGCAACTTGAGAGAGGCGGATCACCACCGCATAAACCAATTCGAACGCCAAGTCCAAACCCTCACTACGCAAAACCTAATCCTAAAGGAACACATAGATGCTCATGGACAAGACTTGAACACTATCTTTGACGATCTACTGCCGCCAAGTTCGGAGGAGGAAGACCCGGAGGAGGATCCCGCTACCCCACCGGAGGACGTCTTGAGACGTTAGGAATTCTACTTATAGTAGATACTATTTTGCTAGGAAAATATTTCTACTTTTGTACTAAAATTTCTTTTAAAGAAATAAAATGCCCGATTTATTTATAATAAATCGAAAAAAAATCGAAACTAAAATAAAATAATGAATTAAAATAAAACCCAGAAGCGTACGACGCTTCTTAGTTCGATCGAGCACCACGTGCGAAATTACAAAACACATGCATATTCATAGAAATTGTTTAGACTATATACTAGTTTCACAAGTCCTAATCCACCCTATTTGTACCAGAATGGCACCCAGAGGAAGAGGAAGAACTCAAACCGCTCCCCAAACCACTACTGAAACACCTACTGAAACACCTCCTAATGTCACGGAACCGGCCCCACCTGTAGAGGAACAACCCCAAGGTGCGCAGGACGCCCCCGCACCGAACAATGTGGGCGATCGTCTTCGGACGATAGAGGAGGTTTTGATTGCGCTAGGGAACGCGCAAGTCAACCAGGGCCAAGATGCGGCGGTACCTCCGCCCCAAGCTCGCCCCAACTACCTGGCTATGGTGAATCCCTACTAGCCACCCCACTATGCTGGTGAGGAGGATCCAGCCAAACTAGAGGAATGGATCCGAACCTTCGACAAACTGCTGGGAGCAGTCAAATGTCCGGAAGGAGAAAGAGTGCACGTCGCTTCGTACTACTTGGGAGGCGAAGCGGACGACTGGTGGCAGGCAACTCAAGCCAAGCTAACTGAAGATGACGAGCCCTACTCTTGGACGGAGATGATGGAACTACTCAGGGATCGATTCTATCCCTTGAGCACTAAAGCTGCCATGTACGAAGAATTCCTGTCACTGAAGCAAGGAGGCCAAACCGTACAAGAGTACTACACTCGATTCAAGGAGTTGGCGAGGTTCGCACCAAGACTCGTACCCACGGATGCATAGAAAGCACAGAAGTTCGAGATGGTACTGAACCTGTCTGTTCGCGAGGTGATCGCGGGGGTACACTACCCCGATTTGCAAGCTGTGTATGACCGCGCTGTGGCAGTAGCGCGTGTGCAGCAACTGAAGAGAAGGGTGAGTGGGGAGTCCAGCAGGGGTCCCCAAAACAAGAGAAACCGGGACTCGAGAAGCGAGAACAACACTGGAAGGAACGAACAGCGGAGAGGGTCGAATAGGCCTCAACAAACCAACAATGGGAGAAGGTTTAACCAAGAATAACACGTACCACCCTGCCCAAGGTGTGGACGACCCCATCTGACGAGGGGATGCCCTCAACAGGGCGCTTGCTTCCGATGTGGTCGAATGGGTCACATGCGTCGGGAGTGCCGAACTAGGCTTGAAAACATAACGAAAAGGGAAGACTTGGTCACGGGGCAGGAACAGCCTCAGAACCAAAATGGGCGGAACAGAAATAACCAGGGGTATAGACCCCATCAAAACCAATTTAGGCCGCCGAATCAGAACCAGAACCAACGACCTCCGCCACCGCAGAATCAAAACCAACAGCAAAATCAGCAACAGAACGCGAATCAGCAGGGCAATCAAGGACGCCCTATGGGGAGGCTCAACGTGGTTAACCAAGCGGACGTTCCTGCACAAGGAGAAGTGGTGGCAGGTACATTTCATGTTTGGAATACACCCCTTAGAGTTCTATTTGATTCTGGAGCTAGTTGCTCAATCATAGCATTAAGGATAGTGTCTGAGTTAGATCTACCTAAGTGCGAGAGAATTAGCTTAGGAATTCAATTGCCTTCTGGAGAAGTAGTATCTTGCTCTAAACGATATAACGGAATTCCTATAGTGATAAAGAACGTAGAATTCTTCGCGAACTTAGTACAATTTAACTTAAGAGACTTTGACATCATACTGGGGATGGATTGGTTATCCCAGTATAAAGCGGTGATCGAATGCCAAAAACAAAAGATCACCTTGTCAAAAAGTAGGGGAAAGAGAGTTATCTTCTACTCTCAGCCCCCTAAGAAGAGTAATAAAATCGTTAGTGCACTCAAACTAAGTAACTTGATGCGTAAGGGGTATGAGCTATATGCGTGCTACGTGCACAACCTTGAGGCGGAAGAGAACAAGGTCGATAGCATACCAGTGGTAAGAGAGTACCCGGATGTGTTTCCTGAAGACATCCCGGGAATGCCACCTGAGAGAGATCTTGAGTTCACTATAGATCTCATTCCGGGCACAGAGCCTGTCTCAAAAGCTCCGTACCGGATGGCACCACTGGAAATGAAGGAGTTAAAAGACCAACTCGAGGATCTGTTAGGAAAAGGATACATAAGGCCGAGTATTTCCCCCTGGGGAGCACCGGTTTTATTTGTTAAGAAGAAAGACGGAGGATTACGTCTTTGCATAGATTATCGAGGGTTGAACCAAGTGACTATCAAGAATAAATACCCTTTGCCGAGAATAGAGGATCTATTTGATCAACTGAAGGGAGCTTCAGTATTCTCAAAGATCGACTTACGGTCTGGGTATCACCAGTTGAGAATTGCCGAGAAAGACATTCCGAAGACGGTGTTTCGAACACGATATGGTCACTACGAGTTCACAGTGTTATCCTTTGGGTTAACAAATGCTCCGGCAATGTTCATGAACCTCATGAACAATGTATTTCGAGAGCTGTTAGATCAGTGCGTAGTGGTGTTCATTGATGACATCCTGATCTACTCGATAAACGAGGAGGAGCATGCCCAGCACTTGCACCAAGTGTTAGGGACCCTGCGAAAGAATCAGCTATACGGCAAACTGTCCAAATGCGATTTTTGGTTGAAGGAGGTAGCATTTCTTGGACATATAGTATCCGCTGATGGAGTTTCAGTGGATCCGGCAAAAGTCTCTGCCGTAACTGAATGGGCAACTCCAAAGAGCCAAACCGAGATAAGGAGTTTCCTTGGATTAGCCGGGTACTATAGACGGTTCGTGAAGGATTTTTCAAAAATTGCACGACCTTTGACCCAGCTACATAAGAAGGGAGTAAAATACGTGTGGACAGAGGCTTGTGAGACAGCGTTTCAAGAACTGAAGAAACGACTCACAACCACACCCGTATTGACACTACCATCAGAGAATGGTGACTTCGAAGTTTATAGCGATGCTTCGAAGGAAGGTTTAGGTTGTGTCTTGATGCAAGACTCGAGAGTCGTAGCGTATGCATCACACCAACTGAAACCTCACGAAGAGAATTATCCGACACACGACCTGGAGTTGGCAGCGGTCGTTTTCGCTCTAAAGATATGGAGACATTATCTTTATGGGCGGAAGTGTCGAATGTTCACCGACCACAAGAGCTTGAAATATATATTCACTCAGAAGGAGTTGAATTTGAGACAGCGAAGGTGGTTGGAACTTATTAAGGACTACGATTTAGAGATAGCCTACCACGAGGGGAAGGCGAATGTGGTAGCCGATGCCCTAAGTCGGAAAACCCATCACGTGACAAACTCGTTGGTAATTCCGCCGGCATTGTACATGGATTTAGTAAGATCGGAGTTAGAACTTGTGCATCCTGGCACAGTGGGTGAAACGATCAACGCCATGGTCGTAGAAACTCCAATATTGGACGAGATTAAGCTCGCCCAACCGGGCGATGCGAAACTCGAGAAGATAAGGGGGTATATTGCCGAAGGAAAGACAATAGGATTTGCTGTCCATGATGATGGAAGCATTCGTTTCAAAGGGAGATGGTGCGTGCCCCTTAAATGTGCCGAGTTGAAGCGAAGGTTGATGGAAGAAGGGCACAACACGCCATATTCAGTACATCCCGGAGGCGACAAGCTTTACAAAGATCTAAAGAAGATCCATTGGTGGCCGGGAATGAAGAAGGAAGTGGCAGACTTCGTGGCGAAATGTCTCACCTGTCAAAAGGTTAAGGCAGTGCGACATAAACCCTTAGGACTGATGCAACCACTAGAGATTCCAAGTTGGAAGTGGGATAGCATCTCAATGGATTTTGTCTCGGGATTACCCCAATCACCTAAAGGCATGAACAAGATTTGGGTGATTGTGGATAGGCTAACGAAGACAGCCATATTTATCCCGATGAAGGACACGTGGACTATGGACCAATTGGCCCGAGCCTACGTTGATAATGTGGTATGACGGCATGGAGTACCACATGACATCATTTCCGATAGAAACAGTAGATTTGTCTCTCACTTTTGGACGGAGTTACAAAAAGCTCTCGGTACTCAAATCAAAATGAGCACCGCATTCCACCCGATGACGGATGGTCAAACCGAGAGAACAATCCAAACACTAGAAGACATGCTGAGAGCATGCGTGTTGGAATTTAAGGGAAATTGGGAACCCCATTTACCCTTAATTGAATTCTCTTATAATAATAGTTACCATGCTAGCATTGGCATGGCACCATTCGAGGCGTTGTATGGACGACGGTGCCGAAGCCCGTTGAGCTGGGAAGAAAACGATAAGTCGGTGGTAGTGGGACCACAACTTATCAAAGACATGGCTCAACAAATCAAAGTGATTCAAGGAAAAATGAGAGCCGCTCAAGACCGTCAGAAGAGTTACGCTGACGTGAGACGACGAGACCTAGAATTTCAAGTGGGAGATAGGGTCATGCTAAAGATATCACCCATGAAGGGGGTGATGCGCTTTGGCAAGCGAGGAAAGTTGAGTACTCGATACATAGGACCTTATGAGATTCTAGAACGAGTCGGAAATTTGGCTTACCGACTGGCTTTACCGCCACAATTAGATCGAGTTCATAATACTTTCCATGTCTCACAACTAAAGAAGTATGTGCCGGACCCGACACATGTACTTCAACCGAAGATAATTGAGCTCGATGAGGATTTGACTTACGAAGAAGTCCCAGTACGAATTCTAGACACTAAGGAGCGAGTAACGAGGATCAAAACCATCAAAATGATCAAGGTTCTTTGGTCGAACCACGAAAGTGAGACGACAACTTGGGAGGTAGAATCCGACATGAGAGAACGCTACCCGACATTGTTCCAAACCGATACCGACACAGTTATGGGGACATAATTGCAATCTTAAGGGGGAGAGGATGTCATACCACCTATTTTTCGTGCATTTTTGTAAACTTTTGAACTACGTTATGGCTTGATCCCTTCACAGGGTACGTAGGCAGCTTAGAAGTTTTAATTCTAAGTTCAGTCACAAAATAATAAAACAAACAAAAGACCTTAGCACGAGAAAAGCCGAAACACAACTTCGAGGACGAAGTTGATTCTTAAGGAGGGTAGACTGTAATACCCGAGAATTTTCCAACATAAAATAAAACAATAATTAAATAAATAAACAATAAATAAAATAAATACAATAAATAAATAAATCCAGCAAATAGATAAATAGATGAAGATAAGGAAATGAGAAATGAGATTTAACTTAAAAAGGAATTAAAGGAATTTAATTAAATAAAAAGAATTAATAAAGGTAAATAAATTGTACATCGAAACCCGACACCAATGAACTCGAGAATTCGAGTCCAAACATAAATTATACGGGGTTCCTATTTCCGTAAACCCGAAGATACCCCGGAAATCGGAATCCGGGAGCATAGAGGGATAGAAGTCCGAAAGAGAGGAGGAAAGGCACGACGGATCGTACGACCCGCCCGGACCAAAGTCCAGGCGAGTGCCGCGCGGTGGCCGCGCGGTGAAGAGGGAACGAGCGCGCCACGACCGCGCCGTTGGACAGATTCGCCCGTGCGGGATTTTCTCGCCCGAATCCGGATTTTCCGACTTCGGTTGAACACCTTTCGGCTCAAGACTCTTAGAGGGAGACCTTGAACGCCCCTAGGTCTTATTTACCTATAAATAAGCCCTCTTAAAAGCTCTGAACACTTTTCCAAAACCCCACAACTCTCTATACGTCGAAAACCCTAATTCCGGAGTCGTCGGAGGCACGAAACCAAGCGAGGGACTGATTTGGACGAAATCAGAGTCTCCTAAACATCGTGGTAAGTTCCGATCCATTCGTTTCTTACGTTTCGATTCGAAAACGATTCCTAACCTTCTTCTTTTTCTTTCTACACCCCGAATCGGATCTAGAACGTAGAACCCGACGAACGGAGAGGATAGACGGAGGACTGGAAGCCACGCCTTCGAAATAGATGATCCCGGATATCTACAAATCTGTAAGTTAATATTTACATAGTTTTGGGAGTAACTAAAACATTCAAACCTAAAAGTTTAAACAAATCTTGCGTAAATCAGCCAATGTATGTTTTTACCGGCGCAACAGTTTTGTTGAATTTTTCCGAACATTAAAACGACTTCAAACGGAAAAACTTAAAACAAAAAAAACGTTCCTAAGGCTTAGTTCTATCTACTGTAAAATGTTCAGAATTTTTAGAGACGATTTAATATGTGAAAACCAACCGAAACCGAACTGCTTGAAATTGGATCTTGAAATTCTTGACAGAACTTAGGTCCGATCTTGATCACATTTTTGACATTAGTTCCAGACCGATTTAGATCTTTGGCCGAACATGAAAATTGTAGATAAATGTCTTAAGAAGGACTCTGTAAAATGTCATTAAATTTGGAGTTGATTTTCTATGGTAGATCTTGATAATCTTGAACTGCTGTATACGAATTTCGGACAGATTAATGTTATGACGAAAATTGATGTATTTGACCTATTTCGGTATCTCGGATTGAAAAAGTTAAGACATGAAAGTTTTTCATCTCGATGTTTCTGAGTCAGTGGTAAAATCTCAGAATTTTTGGAATTAAATTCAATTTTTACTGAATTTTAGAGTAAACTATGGTTGACCGAGTCAAATCTTGAAATCTTGTTGAAACGGTGAAACTAGTCTTTAAGGTTTAAACGAGTAGAAGACTCTTTGAAATAAATATATGAAATCTAGAAATTAGGAGATCCCCTTTACAAACTTGATCTTTAAAATTAGGGGGTGAGTGTTCTACAGGGTGCCCTCCTAACGATTCACTTCGTGCCTATATGGACTATGGTGACCCGCGCGAAATATTTGAGATATGTTGCCAAAACGGCATGAGATATATGGCCTACACTCTCGTGAATATCCTTATGGGTTTCCCGAGGCTCCAGAGTGGTACTGGGTATGGCAGATACGGCTGCGGCCGCCGGTTTCCGGCTAAACTTGACGAGATTGCGATGCAATCGTGAAATAATTGAAATACTAAATCTTGGGAGTAAATGGGATAGTTAAATATTTTAATTGTTGTTCTTTAAATTATTAAATGCTTTATTTAAATTAGTTATGAATATTATCATGCTTTTATGTAAATATTAAATTAATGGCTTTTAAACCCTACGATCATGCATGTGTTAACTTACTCAGCAAGTTGTGCTGACCAAACCATTTTATTTTCCTTTTTCCTTACAGAGTATGTGGAATGATCATGAGAACATACATGCATGGGGGAATGTTTTGATTAGACATTAGAATAAACGGGTCTGTTTAACCCGTGTTTTGATCATGTTGCTCGTATTTACATTTCCGCTGCAATATTATACTTAAATACTTTTTCCGCTGCGCTATGATATTATTGTTTTCGAGACTATATTGCATGGGCTGTTTGCAAATGGTTTAAATGCTTTTAAATACTGAAATACCTAGCCTTGCATCTCTTTAGTAAGCCGGAGAAACCGTATCTTACTAGGGAGGTGTGGCGGTGACATCCCGACCTGGGTGACCAAAAACCGGGGTGTTACACCCATGTCGCAAGCCTAGGCTTGCGACACAATTTATGGTCTCACGATAGGGCTCTCATCACCTTTGAAAACCCCAAAAATTTCACTTCTGACCCCCTGTCGCTAGACCCATGTCGCAAGACCATATCTTGCGACATGAGTCTCGTCTAGCGACATGAAAACCCTAAAATTTCCAAATTATTTTTCTCCTATTTTCCCACCTCTCATGGCGCGAGCCTCACGTCGTGAACCCACGGTTCATGACGTAACTTCTGTCTTGCGACATGGATGGCATCTTCTTGCCAAATTTTATGTTTCTCCATTTCCCGTCATTAATTAATTGAACCCTTAAGTCATTAATTAATGATTATAATTAGCAATAATTAAGATCAATAATTATTATGATCAAAGGACCTTTGTTCAATTTTTATTAAAATAATTTTCTATAAACAAAACATTAATGCCTTAAGCAGATAATCCGGACTGTGATTAATTATGGTATGAAGGAATATTTAAAGCATTAATTATGGATTTATTTCCATATCCTTGCATAAGAAACCAATGTATCTCATGCATGACATTTTTCTGTCTTTCTATTTTAGGTCTTTTCTCGTGATGTGTGCAACGGGTAGTGAGAGATATCACAAACCAATGCTGGAAAAAAGGTCCCCTTTTAGGGATACGACTAGCTCGTCTTCTGTGTATTGATCATTATCTGTTATTTTGCATGGTCCGATTAGTGACTGATGGAAGCTCCGGCAAAAAGGTCTTCTCACAGAGATAACGATTAGCCACTCAGTCAGTTCGTAATTAGATACAGTTTCTCTTTCTTTATCTTAATTTCCGAACCTGAATTCTAATCTATAATAAAAGTCAATTGATATCTGTCAATATCAGCTGATAATTATTGTAGGAAGGGAATAGTAGGTTTTATCCAAATTCACAGACAGTAGAGGCCCAACTGGTAGCGACAATGCCATTATAGGGTTTTCTGCTGTCTAAATTCATTTCCATCCAAGTAATTGGGAAACTGGACAGCAGATGTTTGCAGTCCACCTGATTATTCTGCCATCATTTTTGCCTCACGGCTATTTCACTTCTGTGTTCCACATTCTGTCTAACCCACCATTATATTTTGGGTAAATTAATTTTACACTTCATTATATCTGTATGCATGATACTATTATGTAATTATTGTGGTCATATTATTTTGGGATCCTTCCCTTGGACATAGAAGTCTTGATTTTAATCAGATGTCTTATATTAAATTTCCAGCAAAAAAATTCATTTATAAAATTTGGATCTAAGTAAGGATAAATTTCTCAGTTATGATTAATTCACATCTTACCGAGGGTTGATTTTGGGAAATTAGAAGCAGAGTCAGCGATTATGTCTAATCTAGACTGAAAGGGTCTGCGTTCTTATTGAGAGTCTAGTATCCGAAACAAGGATTCGAAAGATTAGGTGATTTTTATTCACTACGATTCGACTGTTTAGGGAATGGTTTTCAAATTCATTATTCTCCAAAATTGCTGCGTGTTGGAAATATAATATTAAATGTTGCATTGAGATGGGGTCCACTTGGACTCAAATACGGTGTGATAGATAATACTAGAGGAACAACATTCGGGCCTTGGTTATTTTCTGAAATAGGGTTGAGTATTCTTTCAACTGCTGTCCTCCTCTGCCAAAGCCTATTTTTGAGTTCTGAGTGAGTGCATCCAGAATGAACTAATTTATTAGTTCGTTTCATTAGTTTGTATCTCATAACCACCCGGAAGGAAGTGAACAATGGAGCGGTTCACCGAGATCCGGGAATTCTTGATCCACGTCCGGTCATCATGACTGGGGGCTCTCTTATACTATCAGGGTAGCGCTTTTAAAACTTTCGAGTGATAGAATTTTAAATGCTTTCTTTATTGCTTTATTTACCGCTTTCTTTTAAAGCTTTCTTTAGAGGTCACTCGGATGTGTTGAGAGTGGTTTAATTGTTTCTAGGTTTGAGAGTTATGGGATAGTTCAGACTTGATTAGAATCTTTGGATGTGACATAGGGGAATGATAGCAGTACTTGGCACTTCAACTAATGATTTGTCGGGTGTTACTTATCACCATAGATGATTAACATACCCTGGCCGGGGCAGTTATAAGTCTGTGGTATCTTAGAATTTGTGGTCTTAAGAACATGTAAACTCGTACTGTAAGTACCTGTCTGTTAAATGGAACATAGTAATGAGAGCATGAGAATTAGCTGTCTGACAGGATTATCCCGAACAAAGATCTGTGTATTAAAATGGAAGTTTAATTATGTTTTATCTGAATCTCGTCCAATTTTCATTCTTTTCTCCATGTCCCTTTGTAACACCCCGGTTTTGATAACCCAGGCCGGGATGCCACCGCCACACCTTCTCAAGCAAGACGCGAACCATTTCGAGCTCACTTGAGAAGATGCTAAGGCTAAGTTGCATCAATAATTTAAAATATTTAAAATCATTCAAACAATGCACGAATTTAAATCAGAGTAAAATCTAACATGCATAATTTAAAATAGTGCAGAAGCTAAGTAAGGGCCAAAACATGGCCAAAACATACGTTTGGAGTTCGTAAAAGAATTTAAAACAAGTGCGACAAGTCTTCGGAAATTCCCATCCCAAATGTAAATATCGTGCACTAATCTTCAACATCTGAAAAAAAATAGAGACAACGTATCTATCAGTACAACGGTACTGAGTAAGTTAATATACAACACAACGAATTTTAAAAATTTTAGAAGAGTAAATAAAAATAGGAATTTACTTTAAAAGACGGATAATTATTTACGGAAAAATATTTAAATCTTACACCTGCCGAAAGATCTTTTTCAAATCTCTTTGTGAACGAGAACACCCGTCCTTGGGGAATCAAACCCACAAGAACTCAAATACATTCTTTTACAATTGTTTCCATATGATCGAGGACATCATTGTTTCCAGAACTCGAATACATTCTTTTACCATTATTTATTATGATCGAGGACACCCGTCCTTGGGGAATCGAACCCACAAGAACTCAACATACATCCGAGGGAATCGAGCCCATAGGAGTGATAATGGCCAGAAATGACCATTATTTTCAATCCATTTCCGTGTCTTAAACGGGCATTTGATCGCATTCCGGTCTTACATTAAGTAAGAAAGCAGTCGAATTGGACTGATTTATGCATAATTGTAAAAATAATAAGCTGGTGTGAAAAAGACATAAATATGTAATTTTATTACATATTTATGTTAGAAAAATCCAAAAACATGAGAAAAAGAAAAGGAAACAAAAAGATGGGAAAAATATAGAAAAGCCCACAAAAAGAATATTTTCGGCCCATCTGGCCCAATTCAGCAGGCTCAGGAACACCTTTGTCGCGGAAGCCCCTTTGTCGCGATGCATGGTTCCGCGACAAAGGAGGGTTCCGCGACCAGGCAGCTCAGAAGAAGAAGGAAACCAGCCAAGCCCTTTGTCGCGATGGCATGCTCCGCGACAAAGGCATGTTCCGCGACCAAGACACCCAATTAGAGACACCAGACCCAGTCGAGAAGCTTTGCCACATGCAGTGTATTCCGCGACCAACTTGATGCTCCGAGACAAAGCTGTGATGTGTGTGATGTCTTAAGACACAATGGGCTAGAATCAAGGCCCATGGGCTTAGGGTTACACTTCTATAAATATGAGGTGTTTCCAATGAGCTAATGTTGGTTGGAATTTTGGTGATTAGAGCTCTCTTGAAGGCAAGCAGTAGGAGTTCTCTCTTAGGTAGTGTATTTTAGGTTTATTTTTCATGTATTATTTAATTCTTGCTCTTAGTTTAGTTTAGTTTAGTGTTTTACTTTTCACAGTTATCTAGATAGCCACTTTTATACCATGTTTTGGTTTCTAAACTCTTGTTTTAGGGTTTGTAATACCCAAATCATGGGTATCAACAACACCCCTTCAATAATATGGGAAAACATTCATCATTTGTGTCCCAAATCATGAAATGGGTCTCACACCCCATGGATTTATGCTTTCTTTTTCATTTCGGGGTCATTTGACCCCCATTTTGTTACTTTTATGTTTACTATTGGCATATTATGGATAATGTTGTGTGTATGTGTGATCAAACCCTAGATTAGGACTCTTGCTTTATTTTAAATTCTGCCCAGCTTTGTTTATTTTTGCTTAAGCATGTTCTTCCTTATTTTGAATGTTTCTTGTTTGTTTTTAGCTTAGAATAGCTTTTTGATCTGAAATAGGGTGAGATCACGCTGTTTGCATGCCACTGTTCATTTCTGCTTTTTCTGACTTTTGTCCTGAACCACCTTGGTCGCCAACCGCCTTTTGTCGCGGAACCACGTTCCGCGACAAAATGGTTGTTCCGCGACAAAGGTGTTTCAAGACACTTGTCTTCATAAATTAAAACCCTTTGTCGCGGAACACCTTGTCGCGGAACCACGTTCCGCGACAAAACTTTCCATGCATAGCGACAAAGGAGCCAAACTCTTGCATCTTGTCTGCATGGCTTTTTGTCGCGGAATAATCTTGTCGCGGAACCACGTTCCGCAACAAAATCTCATTCTGAGACAGAAAAGTTATGCCATGTTCCTTATTCTTTGAACACTTTGAATACTTTGTCGCGGACCACTCTGTCGCGGAACCACGTTCTGCGACAAAACTTTCCATGCATAGCGACAAAGGTTCAAATGCTCTAAGAATTTTCTGGAAATCCTTTGTCGCGAAACACTCTTGTCGTGGAACCACGTTCCGCGACAAAATCTTACTTAGCGACAAAGAGGCGTTATGCTGCCAAATATTCTAAAAACTTATCGGGATATCCACGTCGCGGACCTCGGTCCGCGACAAAATTTATGATATCGCGACAAAGACTCCCTTCTCTCTAATTAATCTCAAACAATCTTCATTCTCTCTTCCTATATTATATTGCAACACTCACATCATAACCCCACGGGCTAAGGTGTAACATTCTGAAATTGCAATATAGGGTGTTATGCTGCCCAAATTTTGATTCTCCATTTTCATCACTTAACTGATTGAACCCTTGACTCATTAATGATTAAAGATTGAGATTAGAAATAATCAAACTTCAATAATCATCATGACTAAAGGACCTTTGTTCAATTGCCAGTAAAATACTCCTCTATAAACAAAATCTTGATGACTTAAACAGATGATCCGGACTGTAAATCAATTATGGTAGGAAGGATTATTTAAGACCATCAATTGTGGACCCAATCCACAACCTTGCATGAGAAACCAATGTCTCTCATACAAGGAATCTTCTTTCATTTCTTATTGATTTTGTCTTTGCGTGTTGTGTGGAACAATTAGTAAAGAATACATCAGACTAATGTTGGTGGGTATTCCCTCATGGATAACTAGCTCGTAATCTAAGTATTAGTTGCTACGTGTTATTTTGCATGGTCTGGATGGCTGTCAGTGGAAGCCTTGGCGGTTCGCCCATCCGGGGTTATAATAGCTGCTCGGATGACTCCCATCCAGATACAGTTTTATTTTTCTTTTCTTAATTTCCAAACCCAAATTCCAATCTGTAATGGGAGTCAGTTGGCATCAGTCAATGCTAACTGACGATCACTATAGAAGGGAAACAGGTAGGTTTTTATCCGAATTCACAGACAGTGGAGACCCAACTGGTATTGACACTACCATTATAGGGTCTAAGCTGTCTAAATTCGCTCCATTCGAGTAATTGGGAAATTGGACAGTAGATGTTTACAGTCCACCTGATTATTCTGCCATTACTTTGGTCTCCTGACCACTTCATATCTGTGTTTCACCTTCTGTCTAGACCCGCATCTATATTTTGGGTCAATTAATTTTACACTTCCCTATATCTTTATGCATGATAATATTATGTATTATTGTGGTCTGTAATTATTTTGGGATCCTTCCCTTGGACAATAGAAGTCTAGATCTTAAATAGATATTGCTTAATAAATTTCCAACAAAAATCTCTTTATAAAATCCGGATCTGAGTAAGGGATAAATTCCTCAGTTATGACTAATTCATATTCTGTCAAGGGTTGATTGTGGGGAATTAGAAGCAGAATCAGCGATTAGGTCTCTTCTAGACTGAAAGGGTCTGTGTTTTAACTGAGAGTCTAGTACCTGTTTAGGGAATGATTTTCACATCCTTTATTTTCCAAAATTGCTGTTTGTTGGAAATCTAAGATTGAATACTACACCGAGATGGGGTCCACTTGGACTCAAATACAGTGCAGTAAATAATCTTAGAGGAACATCATCCAGGCCTTGGTTATTTTCTAAGATAGGGTTGAGTTTTCTTTCAACTGCCATCTTCTTCTGCCAAAGCCTATCTTTGAGTCCTGAGTGAGTGCATCCGGAACGAACTAAATCATTAGTTCGTTTCATTAGTTTGTATCTCATAATCACCCGGAAGGAAGTGAACACACTAGTGGTTCACCAAGAGCCGGGAATTCTTGATCCATACTCCTTCATCCTGATGGAGAGCTGTCTTTTACTACCAAGGTCGGATTTTCAAAACCTCCGAGTGATAGGTTTTAAATGCTTTCTTTACTGCTTTCGTTTAACCGCTTTCATTAGAGGTCACTCGGTTGTATAGAGAGTTGCGTAACTGCTACTAGGATTGACAGTTAAGGGATAGTTTAGGGCTTAATTAGAATCCTTGGGTGTGACATGGAAGAATGATAGTAGTACTTGGCATTTCAATAAATGATATGTCGGGTGTTGCTTTTCCACCACAGATGAAGTAACACACCCAGGCCAGGGCAGTTACGAATTTGTGGTATCTTAGAATTTGCGGTCTTAAGAACATGTAAACTCATATTGCAAGTACCTGTCTGTTAAAGGGAAAGCATTATTGAGAGCATGAGAATTAGCTATCTGATAGAATTATCCCAAACAAAGATCTGTGTATAAAAATGGAAGTTTAATACTGCTATATCTAAATCTTGTCCAATTTTCATTCTTTTCTTCCTGTCCCTTCTGTCTACATTGTGATTCAGCTTCACGGTTGGTACAATGTAATCCTTCCCTGCTTTCATAGATAATATTTATCGCATTCTTAGAATAATCTTTACCCGCATTCTAGAATAGACTTATTCGCTTTGTAGAGTAACTTAAATACTTTTGTAATTTAGTTTAAATTCATGTCAGTAGTTATTAATCACTTTTCAAACCCTTTGAGCAATATGAATGGAAAATCTAGTAAAACGACGTGGGCCCTGCTTCTATCGCACATCCTCCAGTGAACGATCCGGTCTTACTATAAATTACTGCAATTTTTGACACCGTGCGCTTTCGGGGGCACAGTTTCTTAAATACGAGCAATAAAAACGTGACAACCTATAAATATATCCCTAAACACAACTCCGCCATCATAAATTGGTTTCATTAAATAAAATCTGAACCAGGATCATGGTTTTTCGGAAAATACTCATGTAGTGGAAATCTGTCAAAAGTTTCATGGCAGGGAATCTTATGGCAAGAATTGATGAGAAGTATCATGGCACATATGCCGGGGACCCTCAGTGTGACAGGCTGAAGGTCAATCTATCCCGGCTGTACCATGAGATTTGTCAACAGTTTCGTGACAAAGAGGACCACAGCGCCATTTGAAACTAAAGCACCACACTTGAGTAATAAAAAGACTAATAATCTTGATATATCCCTAAACCCCTTCCCGTGAATCATAACGCTTTTCATTTAATAAATCTAACCTGGTTTATCTTAGAAAAAGCTCGTGTTGACGAAATTGTCAAAAGTTTCATGGCGCCGTTGCCGGGGAGGATGCAGCGCCGTTTTATTAGAGAAATACATTCCTCATTGCTCCTAGAATAGCCTATACATATAATTATAAATATTCACCTTCAGAACCAATTCTAACCTCGGGATTGTACAGGTACTGTCATCATTGAAGCCGTTGTTCTATGCAAAGGAGGAAGCAGACGCCAGCCGAGATCCCGTTTAATTCAGAGATAGAAAAGACATCTCGATGTCTTAGGGCGGAGACTAAACGAAGAAGGGAACGGGAACGACAAGCATTACTTTCGCCAAGCACCAGCAGCGATATTTCCGAGATGGCAAACCCGGACATCCCACCAATCAATCAACCCAATCCCCCACTTCACAACATTGAGGAAGACCCCGAAGATGCTGATAACGATGATTTGGATGATCCCCCTCCCCAAATCATACAAGGAGGTGGGAACCCACCAAACATGGAGCAGCAACACTTCGAGGCACCCCCTCCCAATCCGAACCAAAACCCACCAAACAACCAGAACCACCCAAACCAGCAAAATTTCCAAAACCAGCAGAATCAGCAATACCATAACCCCCATCAGAATCCCCCGAATCCGAATGATTTCAATGATCCGAGGAATTATTTCATGCCTCAGAACTTCTACCCACAACAGTACCAAGGTGGGCCTGAGAACAATCATCAAGCAGCAGCTGCTGCTGACTACATGCAGCCGATTTTAGAGCCATATCTGAATATTCCTGGACAAGCTCCGTTCTTGGCTAGGAACTTCGAATTGAAACCGGCCCTAATCAATCTAGTCCAGAGCAACCAGTTTGCCGGAGCAAGCCATGAAGACCCCCATGATCACCTGCAAACCTTCCTAGAATTGTGTGACACGATCAAAAATCGTGATGTATCTGCAAACACTATTCGACTAAGGCTATTTCCCTTCTCTCTGACAAGCGGAGCACGAACATGGTACAAGTCACTGCACGTAAATCAGAAGTCTACATGGGAAGATGTGATCAGAAATTTCCTAGCAAAATACTTCCCGGAGTCCAAGGTGGATGAATGCCGCTCCAAAATTGCGGAATTCAAAATGAAACCAGACGAGTCCTTGTATGATGCAAAGGAAAGATTCTTCAACCTGCTCAGAAAGTGTCCTCAACATGGTTTCCATGACTGGGAGAGATTGAGAAAGTTCTACAGTGGTCTGACCCCAGCATGGAAATCCATGCTCGATGCTGCTGGTGGTCAACATTTGCTCTACATACCGATGGACCAAGCCTGGGCAAAGATTGAAGCCATGAGTGTCAACCGTTCTGTTCTGACTGATGATGGTAATCTCACTCCCCCTCGTGGTTTATGTGCTGTAGGTACAGTAGAAAAGTCAGACATTGAAAAACTTCAAGAGCAAGTGGCGGCATTGTCCGTAAATCAAGGAGTTGGAAGTTCTGCTCAGGGACAGCAAACTGATGTGATTTGTGGTCTGTGTCAAGGTGCTCATGCAACTGACACATGCGAGCAAATCACAGCTGAGAGCTGTAACTATGCAGGAGCTTTTCCAAATTGACACCCGAATCTGTCTTACTCAAACAACAACGCCTTGAATTCACATCTCTTGAATAAGCCACAACAGCAATTCAATCCTCAGCAGAACCAAGGATTCAATCAGAACAGGGGCCAACATTTTCAGAATCCAGGTTTCCAACCTCAAATTCAGCAGAGGCCGCCTCAGAATTTCCAGCAGCCCAATCAGAGTTTCCAGAATTTTCAGCCCAACCAGAGTTTCCAACCTCAGTTTGTCCCAAACCAAGGCCAGTGGAATCAGAATCAAAATCAGAATCAGAATCAAAAGCCTCCTTCAAGGCTGGAAAATTTGATGACTGATTTCATCACTAGTCAGAAAGAGATCAACAATCAACTGCAGGCCTCCATCAGAAATGTGGAGACCCAAGTTAGACAGATGGCTAATGAGATGCAGAAAAAGGGACAAAGGTACATTGCCAAGCACTGCGGAAAAGAACCCGCAATGCAAGGCAATAACCTTGAAATCTGGAAGAGTACTAGCTGGACCGAAAGGAGCAGATACTGGAGTGGAATGTGAAGAAGATGATATTGTTGACAATGCTGGTAAGGAAGCTGATGATGAGAACGAAGCAGAAAAAGAGACAGCCGAATTGCAGACTGAAGATGCGCCTGAAACGGCTGAAACAGATAAGGGTACAGGTGAAGGTACAACTTCCTTCCCTTTACCACCAAAAATTGCTAATAACAAGTACATGCCCAGGATTCCTTATCCTGCGCGTCTTAAAAATAAAGAACATGATCTTAGATTCAAGAAATTTCTGCAAAGATTAAAGTCTGTAGAGATAACCATTCCTCTCACAGAAATGATTTCCGAAATGCCCATCTATGCTAAGTTCTTGAAAGAATTGATTTCAGGAAAAAGGCAGGTTGAGCAGGAAGAGGTAATTATTCTCAACAGCACATGCAGTGCCATCGTTCAGAGGAGAATGCCTGAAAAGAAAGAGGACCCCAGATGTTGCACACTTCCAGTACAATTCGGAAAGGCCAAAGTGAGTATGGGGCTTTGTGATCTAGGATCAAGCATCAATGTGATGCCACTAGCTATGGCTACTCGCCTTAAGCTGGGGGAAATTCAACCGATCAAGATGAGACTGCAACTTGCAGACAGATCGATCACTCAGTCCGTAGGAATCCTTAAGGATGTTGTGGTCAAAACCGGGCAGGTTCTTTTCCCGGTCGACTTCATCGTCCTCGACATTGAAGAAGATTCTGAAATGCCGCTTATCCTTGGACGCCCATTTCTAGCCACTGGTGGTGCACTGATTGACGTTAAATCCGGAAAAGTCACCTTAAGGGTCGATGGCCAGGAGATCATCTTTGATATGGAGAAATTGCAGAAATTTCCAAATGACAGTTCGTGTTTTTCATTTGAAAATGTAATAGTTAGGGAAGAGCTTGACTCTGAACTTGATTGTGAAATGATGCTGGATGAACTATCAAAGCAGGTACTGAAGCCTGCTGACGTGGAGCACAAAGGATGCAAAGCCGTTCACTTTGCCGATCCCGAAACAGGGGATCTGGAAGAGTTCGACGGTAACGAATTCCATGATGACGCCAACCAAGAGGAAGAAGAGGATCCTGTACTGATACAGGATCCCGAAGGTAAATCTGTTCTCCCACTACCCATTTCTCGCAAACTACTCTCTTCCGTTGAATGTCCACCAGAGCTTGAACTTAAAACATTACCCGATCATCTCAAGTACGCGTTTCTCGCAGAACATAAAAAGTTACCCGTGATTGTTTCGGCTAAGCTCTCCCAAGAGCAAGAAAATGCTCTGGTGGTCATTCTTAAGAAACATGTACATGCAATAGGTTGGACCATTTCTGATATAAAAGGAATAAGCCCTTCTATTTGCATGCACAGGATTCTAATGGAAGAAGAGTTTAAACCCTCCCGTCAACCTCAGAGGCGATTGAATCCCCTTATGCAAGAAGTGGTAAGGAAAGAAGTTATCAAGCTCTTAGATGCTGGTATAATCTATCCTATCTCTGATAGCAAATGGGTTAGCCCAGTGCAGGTCATGCCCAAACGAGGAGGGATGTGCATAACCAAGAATGAGCAAGGAGAAGAGGTTGCAACCAGGCCAGTGACCGGATGGAGAGTTTGTATCGACTACCGGAAGCTGAATGAGGCCACACGCAAGGACCATTTTCCATTGCCATTCATTGATCAGATGCTTGAGAGGTTGGCAGGGAGAGAGTTTTACTGCTTTTTGGATGGTTATTCTGGTTATAATCAGATTGTTATTTCTAGTGAAGATCATGATAAAACCACTTTTACTTGCCCGTACGGCACTTTTGCCTATCGACGGATGCCTTTTGGTTTGTGCAATGCACCTGCTACTTTTCAAAGATGCATGATGTCTATTTTCTCTGAATTTATCGAAAAATGCATTGAAGTCTTCATGGATGACTTCTCTGTGTATGGAGATACGTTCGAAGATTGTTTGACCAATCTTGCTAAGATTTTAAAGAGGTGTGAGGACACTAACTTGGTTTTAAATTGGGAAAAGTGCCATTTTATGGTCACTGAGGGCATAGTGTTAGGTCATCGCATTTCTCGTGCAGGCATTGAAGTCGATCCAGCCAAAGTTTCCATCATTTCCAATCTCCCTCTCCCCAACTCGATCAAATCAGTTAGGAGCTTCTTAGGGCATGCCGGTTTTTACCGGCGATTCATTAAGGATTTCTCCAAAATTGCCAAGCCGCTCACTAATCTGCTTTGTAAAGAAAATCCTTTCTTAATAAATGAAGCGTGTGTCCAAGCCTTTGACGCTCAAGAAGATGTTGGTTTCTGCACCGATAGTGCAACCACCCGATTGGTCAATACCTTTCGAGGTAATGTGCGATGCTAGTGGTCTCGCCGTAGGCGCAGTCCTTGGACAGCATAAGGATGGGAGACATTGCGTAATTCATTACGCAAGTCACGCCCCGAATGAAGCCCAAATTAACTACACCACAACGGAGAAAGAGATGTATGCTGTAGTCTTCGCGTTTGACAAGTTCAGACAGTATCTGATAGGTACGAAGACCATAGTATACACCGATCATACAGCATTGAGATACTTGTTTAGCAAACAAGATGCCAAACCTCGATTAATCAGGTGGGTACTTCTGTTGCAAGAATTCGACATCATAATAAAAGATAGGCGAGGTCGAGATAATGGTGCTGCTGACCACTTATCTCGATTAGATAATGATAAAAAGGAAAAAGCCGTTAATGAAGAATTTCCGGACAAACAGTTGTTCGCATTGCATCTGCGTAATCAAGCTTGTCCATGGTTTTCCGACATCGCTAACTTCTTGGCGTGCGGAATAACCCCACAGTTTTCGAACTATCATCAGAGGAATAAGTTCAAACGAGATGTATTAAGTTACTTCTGGGAAGAACCTTATCTCTTCAAACAGTGCGCCGATTCAATCATCAGGCGATGTGTGACCGAGCATGAAGCCTATCAAATTGTCAGAAAATGCCATGACTCAGAATATGGAGGTCACCATGGTCCCGCTCGAACGGCCCACAAGGTCCTCGAATGTGGATTTTATTGGCCTCACATCTATGAGGATTGCAGGACATTTGTGAAGGGCTGTGACAGATGCCAAAGATTAGGAAGCATCTCCAAGAGGGATGAGATGCCCCAAAAAGGGATTCTCACACTTGAGATCTTTGATGTATGGGGCATTGACTTCATGGGACCGTTTCCACCATCTGGTGGAAACTACTATATCTTGGTAGCTGTCGATTACGTATCCAAATGGGTTGAGGCTGTCGCATTACCGACCAATGATGGTAGCCAAGTCATCAAGTTCCTCAAGAACAACATTTTCAGTCGATTTGGCGTACCTAGGGTGGTGATATCTGATGGAGGAACACACTTTATTAATAAAGCTTTTGAAACTTTAATGAGTAAAAATGGGATCCTCCATAAGATAGGCACGCCTTATCATCCTCAGACTAGTGGTCAAGTCGAAGTATCCAATCGCGAAATCAAACACATACTCGAAGCCACTGTCGGGATAACCCGTAAGGATTGGGCACGTAAGCTCAATGATGCTCTATGGGCATACCGCACAGCATATAAGACTCCCATCGGGATGTCTCCATATAGGCTGGTCTTCGGAAAAGCCTGTCATTTGCCTGTAGAGCTAGAGCATAAAGCTTACTGGGCCGTTAAAACGCTTAACTTCGATCCGAAAGTTGCTCAGAGCAAACGTAAGTTGGACCTCAATGAAATTGAGGAAATACGAGCGCAAGCTTATGAAAGCTCTCGAATTTACAAGGAGCGGACCCAGAAGTTGCACGATCGCCGGATTAAACCTAAGTATTTTTATGTTGGTCAACATGTGTTATTGTTCAATACTAGGTTGAAGCTGTTCCCCGGAAAGCTCAAATCTAGATGGGAAGGACCACATGAAGTACTAGAGGTGTTCAAAAATGGAGCTGTCAGGATCCGAACTGATAGGGGCGATATAGTGGTGAATGGACAACGATTGAAAGAGTACCTCGGACAGTTCGATCCGGAGAAAGAAAGCCAAGCAGTGGCAGACCCGGCTTACACTCAATAAGAAACAGCATTAAAAACACAAAAATTTCATTATATATATGTATATAGTATATATTTATAGTACTTATTTCACGACAAGAAAGTATCCAAAGATCAATTAAACATTTAGAGTACTAAGACTCTAAATGTGAGGATGTTGATATTTGGAGAAAATCTAATGCGCTTTACTTATCTATCTTGCAGAAGTTCGGAACCACCAAAAAGAGGAGCAGAAAAGAGTAACATGGAAAAACCAGGTTCTCGTTTGGATCAATTCCATGAGTCTAAGAAAATATTCCCGGAACTTGAAGAAATTCAAAATCCAGAATAAATTTCACAGATAAGTGGAATCGATCCAACCTAATTTATGCAAGTGGATTATTTTAATTCTCAGCCCAGCGTTTTGAATTTATTTGGACTGAATTTATTCTGATCCAATTCAAATAAAATGGACGCAGGCCCAATATCACACTCGGGCCCAGTTCAAGAAAAATTTGAAAATTCAAAATTCTTTGTCGCGGAAGGTCCTTTGTCGCGATGTCATGCATCGCGACCAGGCCCTGTTCCGCGACAATCAACAGAGGAAGAGTTTTCCGCGACAAACCCCCTTTTGCTCTTAACTCTTCCTCTGTTGATTGTCGCGGTGCACTTTGTCGCGGAGCATGACTCCGCGACCAAGCCCTGCTCCGCGACACAACCCGCGTTGACTTTGTCTCCATACTGAACTTTGTCGCGATAGCCTTGTCGCGGAGCATTGCTCCGCGACCAACCCTCGGCTCCGCGACCTCTCTAATGTCGCTATGCCTTGTCACGGAACCTTGTTCCGCGACAAAGTCTCGGATTCCGCGACAAAAGTTCAAGTATTTATACCCCCCCCCACCCCCCTCCAGTTTCTTTTCACTTTCATTTGTCATTTCAACTTCCTTCAGCTTCTTCATCTTCTTTCCCCCATTTTTCTCTCATCCGAACGAACACCACGTGTTCTTCGCAACCTTTATCCTTTTTCAAGGGGAAACTATGGACCAATTTCATGGACTCCTCCCAAACCTTGGACCCGTGCCTAGACCCGAGCCAAGGAGGGCAGGGTAAACCCTATTCTCACCATGTTCATGGCACCCATTCGGATCCTTTGTTTTGTCTTTATTTTGTTGTGTTCTTGGTGTGATGTGGTTAGTGTGCACGTTTAACTTTAGATTTTTGGAGGTTTTTGAGTGCTCTCGGTTATGAGCACCATTTTGAAACATTTGAGACCTCATTTTGAAACTGTTAATGGATAAAGTTTTTGAAGTTTAAAACTGGATAGAACAAACTGACGAACATTTGGGTATTGTTTTGGATATCTTGATGTTATTGGTTTGATTGATCTTGATGTGACCTCTACAGTGTTGTTTTGGTGTAATAAAGAGGTAAGATCTTTTTGGGCACATTTGTTCTCATGTTAGAAATCTCATGGGAATAAATGTTTGTTTGTTTATGGAAACATAGTACAAACACCCAATGAGAAGCTCCCACTTTTAATAAAAGCAACCCTTTAGAAAAAGACAAAAAGAGTTATTAGTTTAATGTTTGACTTGAAATTTTGTTCCCAATGGAACACTAGTGTGAGTAAGATAGCAGTATTTTTGTCACCCAACTGCTATCCTTTTCAAAATCAAAAATGGGACCACTCACACCCCACTTTTATTAAATAAAACAAGTCAACCATTTTAAAATTAAAAACAGTGTTTGCAAATTTTTGGATGCTTTAACTGTCCAAACAGTTCGAGCTATCCAGAAATAGCAGATCCGCTCCGCCACGTCTCCATTGCACATTCCAACATTCGAGCATTCCATTTCCATCTGTCCATCCCAGTCCACTTCCAACAAGTGTCTCGGACTTGTTTAATAAAATTGAAAAAATTTTTGGGCCCAATGGCCCATTAAAAAGATTTTAGGCCCAATGGCCAATTTTATTTTATTTTATTTTGGGCTCCTTAGCCCATTTAAAACCAAATATTGTTTACTTGTGCTTTAAATCAAAAAATTCGAGTTGGAAATCTAATAACCTCACATCTAGAGCAAAGCTCTAAATGTGAGGATGTTGGTTTCTGAACTTGAAAAATTTCTGAAAATTATAAAAAATTTTGGATTCATCACTTCTTATCTTTTCAGGGGCAATCCTCCCATTCCAGACCCTGCACCAGAAGGAACCAAGTTGCTGGACTTACCACTCGAACTCCTTGGTGAAATTCTCTCCCGAATAGGAGAGGATGAGATCAGGGAGGTGTTTGCCGCACAACGGATCTGCAAGAAGCTCAGGGATGCTGGGAACCTTGCCATCGTGTACAGGCGATGCGAGGTTGACTCCTCCACTGTGAAGAGAGGGCAAGAACGGATCCGAGGGCAGAAGGAGAGATTCCTGCGAACATGCACAGCAGCAGGAAACTTCAATCTCCAGATCATTCCAGCACTTATGGCATTTGCAGAAGGGAATGAGGAGCAAGCTTGTGAACTGCTGCGCCCAGGAATTGAGGACAACCATAAGGCGTCAATCTTCACCCGCGGATTGATGCTTATGAGTAAGACGGACGAAGGCCAAGTTGAGCAAGGGATCAGAATGATCGAGAGGATGGTGACAGACCGGTCAATTCTTCAGTACACGTCTACCAACGTCCTCGGATGGATGACAGACAACCCAGACACTCCATACCCTATGGGCTGATCAAGGAGACAGAGTCTACTGTCCAAGGAGGCACGAGCCCATGAGAAACCATAATGGCTGGTGTCTGCGGTGCGAATTGACCAGTTACATCCACTGGGCCAGATATCTGTTCTGAAGAAAGAAAGATGAATCCCAATCTATTCTACTTTATTTCATTTCCGTTTTAGTAGTGGTAATCTGCAAGGGATTCCTCCTTTTGTGTGTGCAGGTTTGAACTAACTGCACGAGAATCTCTTGCCTCGGTTGTATTTATTTGCTTTCCCCCAAATTGGAACTCAGCTTTTGAGACCACTGAACAATTCTTTATTGCTTTCCTTTTGAAAAAGATGTCTGCACAGTCCAAGATGAATAAGTGACTGTCAGGCCAAAAATATGCTGTTGACATACTTAGTATGTCAGCAGTGCCTCTTTACTGTTTTCAATTAAATAACCAGCAAAAATATGCATAAACTTGCTCTAAATTCACATGTTGAATTTAGGCTTGTGATTAAATTTTCAAACTTTTAAATTGGGATAATATAATTGAGAACATGCATGACATGAATTCCTGAGGTTTTGAGCTATAAAAATTTAATGATGCGATCAGCTTATTGGGTAATAAATCTGCATGTTAGAGATTTTGATTGAATAAATTGTTAGAACTAAGCTCTGATTAAATTTAAGAATATTGTATGACATGAATCAACCCAACCTTGGGAGAATTGAGCCATGAGTCACTTTTACTCATTCTTTTCTTTGATGTGTGAATCATTTTGATTAAAGGAAACTAGAACTTGCAATTGGGACCGATTCAAGACCATGCCATATTCCCGAAATCGAGCATATGATCGAGGCACTTAGAAAACCCAAAATTTTGGCCTTCTTTTGAAATCCAAACCCAAAAACATTCTCCCTTTAGGATTAACCACTTTGAGCCTATAAGCTTAATTTTTCTTTGAAGCCCTCTATATTATTCCTAGCCTTAAAAAAAAGACCAAGAAATTCAAACCCAAGTGTGCAAGAATGCAATTCTATCAAAGGCATTAAACTTATGATCATCAATCCATATTAATCGGTATGTTTTAAACCGATTCAAAAAAAAAAAAGTTGAATCCCATTCAACACAAATAAATTGCAAATGACAAAGCAAATTAGACAGAGTCTAATGTCATGCAATGGAAAAAGCAAAAAAGAAAGAAACAATGATGATCATAAATTTTAAATAAAAATGCCAAGTTATGATAGATTGATTCTTGCCACTTCTCAGCCCAATAATTTCCCTTTCCTACCTAATGTTACGACCGTATGCCCCATTATAACCCTCGAATAAGACCTCATGATCTTGATTTGAAGAAATGAGTCGGTGGCGAGTTGGTCTGATTGCAAGCTTATGGGATAATTTAATTAAAATTGATTTTGAGCGTTCAATGATTAAACCTGATTGAGAGTGAGTGAATTTTCCGATTCTCTTATAAGTGAGGCTCTGTTTCATTAAGAATGTTCACGTCATACCTTAATTCTAATTTTCAATCGTTGCATCTTTCAAATATGATATTCATGAAGGATTGATAATAATGTTTGATTTGTAGGCCCGATATAGTGAGCAAGTATCATTTCATTAAACACTGCAATCAAGGGAATTTAACACTTGAAGTTTTTAATTGTCTTATCCCAATCCAAAAAGGATGTGATTTATGAAGCCACGAAAATGAATTGAATACGTAGAGTCCGTGTTCTTACGAACATTGACTCTGACTGCTCGGGGACGATCAGTATTAAATGTGAGGATGTTGATAATGGCCAGAAATGACCATTATTTTCAATCCATTTCCGTGTCTTAAACGGGCATTTGATCGCATTCCGGTCTTACATTAAGTAAGAAAGCAGTCGAATTGGACTGATTTATGCATAATTGTAAAAATAATAAGCTGGTGTGAAAAAGACATAAATATGTAATTTTATTACATATTTATGTTAGAAAAATCCAAAAACATGAGAAAAAGAAAAGGAAACAAAAAGATGGGAAAAAGATAGAAAAGCCCACAAAAAGAATATTTTCGGCCCATCTGGCCCAATTCAGCAGGCCCAGGAACACCTTTGTCGCGGAAGCCCCTTTGTCGCGATGCATGGTTCCGCGACAAAGGAGGGTTCCGCGACCAGGCAGCTCAGAAGAAGAAGGAAACCAGCCAAGCCCTTTGTCGCGATGCCCTTTGTCGCGATGGCATGCTCCACGACAAAGGCATGTTCCGCGACCAAGACACCCAATTAGAGACACCAGACCCAGTCGAGAAGCTTTGCCACATGCAGTGTATTCCGCGAGCAACTTGATGCTCCGAGACAAAGCTGTGATGTGTGTGATGTCTTAAGACACAATGGGCTAGAATCAAGGCCCATGGGCTTAGGGTTACACTTCTATAAATATGAGGTGTTTCCCATGAGCTAATGTTGGTTGGAATTTTGGTGATTAGAGCTCTCTTGAAGGCAAGCAGTAGGAGTTCTCTCTTAGGTAGTGTATTTTAGGTTTATTTTTCATGTATTATTTAATTCTTGCTCTTAGTTTAGTTTAGTTTAGTGTTTTACTTTTCACAGTTATCTAGATAGCCACTTTTAAACCATGTTTTGGTTTCTAAACTCTTGTTTTAGGGTTTGTAATACCCAAATCATGGGTATCAACAACACCCCTTCAATAATATGGGAAAACATTCATCATTTGTGTCCCAAATCATGAAATGGGTCTCACACCCCATGGATTTATGCTTTCTTTTTCATTTCGGGGTCATTTGACCCCCATTTTGTTACTTTTATGCTTATTGTTGGCATATTATGGATAATGTTGTGTGTATGTGTGATCAAACCCTAGATTAGGACTCTTGCTTTATTTTAAATTCTGCCCAGCTTTGTTTATTTTTGCTTAAGCATGTTCTTCCTTATTTTGAATGTTTCTTGTTTGTTTTTAGCTTAGAATAGCTTTTTAATCTGAAATAGGGTGAGATCACGCTGTTTGCATGCCACTGTTCATTTCTGCTTTTTCTGACTTTTGTCCTGAACCACCTTGGTCGCCAACCGCCTTTTGTCGCGGAACCACGTTCCGCGACAAGATGGTTGTTCCGCGACAAAGGTGTTTCAAGACACTTGTCTTCATAAATTAAAACCCTTTGTCGCGGAACACCTTGTCGCGGAACCACGTTCCGCGACAAAACTTTCCATGCATAGCGACAAAGGAGCCAAACTCTTGCATCTTGTCTGCATGGCTTTTTGTCGCGGAATAATCTTGTCGCGGAACCACGTTCCGCGACAAAATCTCATTCTGAGACAGAAAAATTATGCCATGTTCCTTATTCTTTGAACACTTTGAATACTTTGTCGCGGACCACTCTGTCGCGGAACCACGTTCTGCGACAAAACTTTCCATGCATAGCGACAAAGGTTCAAATGCTCTAAGAATTTTCTGGAAATCCTTTGTCGCGAAACACTCTTGTCGTGGAACCACGTTCCGCGACAAAATCTTGCTTAGCGACAAAGAGGCGTTATGCTGCCAAAAATTCTAAAAACTTGTCGGATATCCACGTCGCGGACCTCGGTCCGCGACAAAATTTATGATATCGCGACAAAGACTCCCTTCTCTCTAATTAATCTCAAACAATCTTCATTCTCTCTTCCTATATTATATTGCAACACTCACATCATAACCCCACGGGCTAAGGTGTAACATTCTGAAATTGCAATATAGGGTGTTATGCTGCCCAAATTTTGATTCTCCATTTTCATCACTTAACTGATTGAACCCTTGACTCATTAATGATTAAAGATTGAGATTAGAAATAATCAAACTTCAATAATCATCATGACTAAAGGACCTTTGTTCAATTGCCAGTAAAATACTCCTCTATAAACAAAATCTTGATGACTTAAACAGATGATCCGGACTGTAAATCAATTATGGTAGGAAGGATTATTTAAGACCATCAATTGTGGACCCAATCCACAACCTTGCATGAGAAACCAATGTCTCTCATACAAGGAATCTTCTTTCATTTCTTATTGATTTTGTCTTTGCGTGTTGTGTGGAACAATTAGTAAAGAATACATCAGACTAATGTTGGTGGGTATTCCCTCATGGATAACTAGCTCGTAATCTAAGTATTAGTTGCTACGTGTTATTTTGCATGGTCTGGATGGCTGTCAGTGGAAGCCTTGGCGGTTCGCCCATCCGGGGTTATAATAGCTGCTCGGATGACTCCCATCCAGATACAGTTTTATTTTTCTTTTTCCAAACCCAAATTCCAATCTGTAATGGGAGTCAGTTGGCATCAGTCAATGCTAACTGACGATCACTATAGAAGGGAAACAGGTAGGTTTTTATCCGAATTCACAGACAGTGGAGACCCAACTGGTATTGACACTACCATTATAGGGTCTAAGCTGTCTAAATTCGCTCCATCCGAGTAATTGGGAAATTGGACAGTAGATGTTTACAGTCCACCTGATTATTCTGCCATTACTTTGGTCTCCTGACCACTTCATATCTGTGTTTCACCTTCTGTCTAGACCCGCATCTATATTTTGGGTCAATTAATTTTACACTTCCCTATATCTTTATGCATGATAATATTATGTATTATTGTGGTCTGTAATTATTTTGGGATCCTTTCCTTGGACAATAGAAGTCTAGATCTTAAATAGATATTGCTTAATAAATTTCCAACAAAAATCTCTTTATAAAATCCGGATCTGAGTAAGGGATAAATTCCTCAGTTATGACTAATTCATATTCTGTCAAGGGTTGATTGTGGGGAATTAGAAGCAGAATCAGCGATTAGGTCTCTTCTAGACTGAAAGGGTCTGTGTTTTAACTGAGAGTCTAGTACCTGTTTAGGGAATGATTTTCACATCCTTTATTTTCCAAAATTGCTGTTTGTTGGAAATCTAAGATTGAATACTACACCGAGATGGGGTCCACTTGGACTCAAATACAGTGCAGTAAATAATCTTAGAGGAACATCATCCAGGCCTTGGTTATTTTCTAAGATAGGGTTGAGTTTTCTTTCAACTGCCATCTTCTTCTGCCAAAGCCTATCTTTGAGTCCTGAGTGAGTGCATCCGGAACGAACTAAATCATTAGTTCGTTTCATTAGTTTGTATCTCATAATCACCCGGAAGGAAGTGAACACACTAGTGGTTCACCAAGAGCCGGGAATTCTTGATCCATACTCCTTCATCCTGATGGAGAGCTGTCTTTTACTACCAAGGTCGGATTTTCAAAACCTCCGAGTGATAGGTTTTAAATGCTTTCTTTACTGCTTTCGTTTAACCGCTTTCATTAGAGGTCACTCGGTTGTATTGAGAGTTGCGTAACTGCTACTAGGATTGACAGTTAAGGGATAGTTTAGGGCTTAATTAGAATCCTTGGGTGTGACATGGAAGAATGATAGTAGTACTTGGCATTTCAATAAATGATATGTCGGGTGTTGCTTTTCCACCACAGATGAAGTAACACACCCAGGCCAGGGCAGTTACGAATTTGTGGTATCTTAGAATTTGCGGTCTTAAGAACATGTAAACTCATATTGCAAGTACCTGTCTGTTAAAGGGAAAGCATTATTGAGAGCATGAGAATTAGCTATCTGATAGAATTATCCCAAACAAAGATCTGTGTATAAAAATGGAAGTTTAATACTGCTATATCTAAATCTTGTCCAATTTTCATTCTTTTCTTCCTGTCCCTTCTGTCTACATTGTGATTCAGCTTCACGGTTGGTACAATGTAATCCTTCCCTGCTTTCATAGATAATATTTATCGCATTCTTAGAATAATCTTTACCCGCATTCTAGAATAGACTTATTCGCTTTGTAGAGTAACTTAAATACTTTTGTAATTTAGTTTAAATTCATGTCAGTAGTTATTAATCACTTTTCAAACCCTTTGAGCAATATGAATGGAAAATCTAGTAAAACGACGTGGGCCCTGCTTCTATCGCACATCCTCCAGTGAACGATCCGGTCTTACTATAAATTACTGCAATTTTTGACACCGTGCGCTTTCGGGGGCACAGTTTCTTAAATACGAGCAATAAAAACGTGACAACCTATAAATATATCCCTAAACACAACTCCGCCATCATAAATTGGTTTCATTAAATAAAATCTGAACCAGGATCATGGTTTTTCGGAAAATACTCATGTAGTGGAAATCTGTCAAAAATTTCATGGCAGGGAATCTTATGGCAAGAATTGATGAGAAGTATCATGGCACATATGCCGGGGACCCTCAGTGTGACAGGCTGAAGGTCAATCTATCCCGGCTGTACCATGAGATTTGTCAACAGTTTCGTGACAAAGAGGACCACAGCGCCATTTGAAACTAAAGCACCACACTTGAGTAATAAAAAGACTAATAATCTTGATATATCCCTAAACCCCTTCCCGTGAATCATAACGCTTTTCATTTAATAAATCTAACCTGGTTTATCTTAGAAAAAGCTCGTGTTGACGAAATTGTCAAAAGTTTCATGGCGCCGTTGCCGGGGAGGATGCAGCGCCGTTTTATTAGAGAAATACATTCCTCATTGCTCCTAGAATAGCCTATACATATAATTATAAATATTCACCTTCAGAACCAATTCTAACCTCGGGATTGTACAGGTACTGTCATCATTGAAGCCGTTGTTCTATGCAAAGGAGGAAGCAGACGCCAGCCGAGATCCCGTTTAATTCAGAGATAGAAAAGACATCTCGATGTCTTAGGGCGGAGACTAAACGAAGAAGGGAACGGGAACGACAAGCATTACTTTCGCCAAGCACCAGCAGCGATATTTCCGAGATGGCAAACCCGGACATCCCACCAATCAATCAACCCAATCCCCCACTTCACAACATTGAGGAAGACCCCGAAGATGCTGATAACGATGATTTGGATGATCCCCCTCCCCAAATCATACAAGGAGGTGGGAACCCACCAAACATGGAGCAGCAACACTTCGAGGCACCCCCTCCCAATCCGAACCAAAACCCACCAAACAACCAGAACCACCCAAACCAGCAAAATTTCCAAAACCAGCAGAATCAGCAATACCATAACCCCCATCAGAATCCCCCGAATCCGAATGATTTCAATGATCCGAGGAATTATTTCATGCCTCAGAACTTCTACCCACAACAGTACCAAGGTGGGCCTGAGAACAATCATCAAGCAGCAGCTGCTGCTGACTACATGCAGCCGATTTTAGAGCCATATCTGAATATTCCTGGACAAGCTCCGTTCTTGGCTAGGAACTTCGAATTGAAACCGGCCCTAATCAATCTAGTCCAGAGCAACCAGTTTGCCGGAGCAAGCCATGAAGACCCCCATGATCACCTGCAAACCTTCCTAGAATTGTGTGACACGATCAAAAATCGTGATGTATCTGCAAACACTATTCGACTAAGGCTATTTCCCTTCTCTCTGACAAGCGGAGCACGAACATGGTACAAGTCACTGCACGTAAATCAGAAGTCTACATGGGAAGATGTGATCAGAAATTTCCTAGCAAAATACTTCCCGGAGTCCAAGGTGGATGAATGCCGCTCCAAAATTGCGGAATTCAAAATGAAACCAGACGAGTCCTTGTATGATGCAAAGGAAAGATTCTTCAACCTGCTCAGAAAGTGTCCTCAACATGGTTTCCATGACTGGGAGAGATTGAGAAAGTTCTACAGTGGTCTGACCCCAGCATGGAAATCCATGCTCGATGCTGCTGGTGGTCAACATTTGCTCTACATACCGATGGACCAAGCCTGGGCAAAGATTGAAGCCATGAGTGTCAACCGTTCTGTTCTGACTGATGATGGTAATCTCACTCCCCCTCGTGGTTTATGTGCTGTAGGTACAGTAGAAAAGTCAGACATTGAAAAACTTCAAGAGCAAGTGGCGGCATTGTCCGTAAATCAAGGAGTTGGAAGTTCTGCTCAGGGACAGCAAACTGATGTGATTTGTGGTCTGTGTCAAGGTGCTCATGCAACTGACACATGCGAGCAAATCACAGCTGAGAGCTGTAACTATGCAGGAGCTTTTCCAAATTGACACCCGAATCTGTCTTACTCAAACAACAACGCCTTGAATTCACATCTCTTGAATAAGCCACAACAGCAATTCAATCCTCAGCAGAACCAAGGATTCAATCAGAACAGGGGCCAACATTTTCAGAATCCAGGTTTCCAACCTCAAATTCAGCAGAGGCCGCCTCAGAATTTCCAGCAGCCCAATCAGAGTTTCCAGAATTTTCAGCCCAACCAGAGTTTCCAACCTCAGTTTGTCCCAAACCAAGGCCAGTGGAATCAGAATCAAAATCAGAATCAGAATCAAAAGCCTCCTTCAAGGCTGGAAAATTTGATGACTGATTTCATCACTAGTCAGAAAGAGATCAACAATCAACTGCAGGCCTCCATCAGAAATGTGGAGACCCAAGTTAGACAGATGGCTAATGAGATGCAGAAAAAGGGACAAAGGTACATTGCCAAGCACTGCGGAAAAGAACCCGCAATGCAAGGCAATAACCTTGAAATCTGGAAGAGTACTAGCTGGACCGAAAGGAGCAGATACTGGAGTGGAATGTGAAGAAGATGATATTGTTGACAATGCTGGTAAGGAAGCTGATGATGAGAACGAAGCAGAAAAAGAGACAGCCGAATTGCAGACTGAAGATGCGCCTGAAACGGCTGAAACAGATAAGGGTACAGGTGAAGGTACAACTTCCTTCCCTTCACCACCAAAAATTGCTAATAACAAGTACATGCCCAGGATTCCTTATCCTGCGCGTCTTAAAAATAAAGAACATGATCTTAGATTCAAGAAATTTCTGCAAAGATTAAAGTCTGTAGAGATAACCATTCCTCTCACAGAAATGATTTCCGAAATGCCCATCTATGCTAAGTTCTTGAAAGAATTGATTTCAGGAAAAAGGCAGGTTGAGCAGGAAGAGGTAATTATTCTCAACAGCACATGCAGTGCCATCGTTCAGAGGAGAATGCCTGAAAAGAAAGAGGACCCCAGATGTTGCACACTTCCAGTACAATTCGGAAAGGCCAAAGTGAGTATGGGGCTTTGTGATCTAGGATCAAGCATCAATGTGATGCCACTAGCTATGGCTACTCGCCTTAAGCTGGGGGAAATTCAACCGATCAAGATGAGACTGCAACTTGCAGACAGATCGATCACTCAGTCCGTAGGAATCCTTAAGGATGTTGTGGTCAAAACCGGGCAGGTTCTTTTCCCGGTCGACTTCATCGTCCTCGACATTGAAGAAGATTCTGAAATGCCGCTTATCCTTGGACGCCCATTTCTAGCCACTGGTGGTGCACTGATTGACGTTAAATCCGGAAAAGTCACCTTAAGGGTCGATGGCCAGGAGATCATCTTTGATATGGAGAAATTGCAGAAATTTCCAAATGACAGTTCGTGTTTTTCATTTGAAAATGTAATAGTTAGGGAAGAGCTTGACTCTGAACTTGATTGTGAAATGATGCTGGATGAACTATCAAAGCAGGTACTGAAGCCTGCTGACGTGGAGCACAAAGGATGCAAAGCCGTTCACTTTGCCGATCCCGAAACAGGGGATCTGGAAGAGTTCGACGGTAACGAATTCCATGATGACGCCAACCAAGAGGAAGAAGAGGATCCTGTACTGATACAGGATCCCGAAGGTAAATCTGTTCTCCCACTACCCATTTCTCGCAAACTACTCTCTTCCGTTGAATGTCCACCAGAGCTTGAACTTAAAACATTACCCGATCATCTCAAGTACGCGTTTCTCGCAGAACATAAAAAGTTACCCGTGATTGTTTCGGCTAAGCTCTCCCAAGAGCAAGAAAATGCTCTGGTGGTCATTCTTAAGAAACATGTACATGCAATAGGTTGGACCATTTCTGATATAAAAGGAATAAGCCCTTCTATTTGCATGCACAGGATTCTAATGGAAGAAGAGTTTAAACCCTCCCGTCAACCTCAGAGGCGATTGAATCCCCTTATGCAAGAAGTGGTAAGGAAAGAAGTTATCAAGCTCTTAGATGCTGGTATAATCTATCCTATCTCTGATAGCAAATGGGTTAGCCCAGTGCAGGTCGTGCCCAAACGAGGAGGGATGTGCATAACCAAGAATGAGCAAGGAGAAGAGGTTGCAACCAGGCCAGTGACCGGATGGAGAGTTTGTATCGACTACCGGAAGCTGAATGAGGCCACACGCAAGGACCATTTTCCATTGCCATTCATTGATCAGATGCTTGAGAGGTTGGCAGGGAGAGAGTTTTACTGCTTTTTGGATGGTTATTCTGGTTATAATCAGATTGTTATTTCTAGTGAAGATCATGATAAAACCACTTTTACTTGCCCGTACGGCACTTTTGCCTATCGACGGATGCCTTTTGGTTTGTGCAATGCACCTGCTACTTTTCAAAGATGCATGATGTCTATTTTCTCTGAATTTATCGAAAAATGCATTGAAGTCTTCATGGATGACTTCTCTGTGTATGGAGATACGTTCGAAGATTGTTTGACCAATCTTGCTAAGATTTTAAAGAGGTGTGAGGACACTAACTTGGTTTTAAATTGGGAAAAGTGCCATTTTATGGTCACTGAGGGCATAGTGTTAGGTCATCGCATTTCTCGTGCAGGCATTGAAGTCGATCCAGCCAAAGTTTCCATCATTTCCAA
Source organism: Hygrophila difformis (assembly GCA_030278955.1). Classification (NCBI taxonomy): domain Eukaryota; kingdom Viridiplantae; phylum Streptophyta; class Magnoliopsida; order Lamiales; family Acanthaceae; genus Hygrophila; species Hygrophila difformis. Next base: position 40,149,182 of record JAOANR010000002.1, on the reverse strand, counting down.
TCTCCCTCTCCCCAACTCGATCAAATCAGTTAGGAGCTTCTTAGGGCATGCCGGTTTTTACCGGCGATTCATTAAGGATTTCTCCAAAATTGCCAAGCCGCTCACTAATCTGCTTTGTAAAGAAAATCCTTTCTTAATAAATGAAGCGTGTGTCCAAGCCTTTGACGCTCAAGAAGATGTTGGTTTCTGCACCGATAGTGCAACCACCCGATTGGTCAATACCTTTCGAGGTAATGTGCGATGCTAGTGGTCTCGCCGTAGGCGCAGTCCTTGGACAGCATAAGGATGGGAGACATTGCGTAATTCATTACGCAAGTCACGCCCCGAATGAAGCCCAAATTAACTACACCACAACGGAGAAAGAGATGTATGCTGTAGTCTTCGCGTTTGACAAGTTCAGACAGTATCTGATAGGTACGAAGACCATAGTATACACCGATCATACAGCATTGAGATACTTGTTTAGCAAACAAGATGCCAAACCTCGATTAATCAGGTGGGTACTTCTGTTGCAAGAATTCGACATCATAATAAAAGATAGGCGAGGTCGAGATAATGGTGCTGCTGACCACTTATCTCGATTAGATAATGATAAAAAGGAAAAAGCCGTTAATGAAGAATTTCCGGACAAACAGTTGTTCGCATTGCATCTGCGTAATCAAGCTTGTCCATGGTTTTCCGACATCGCTAACTTCTTGGCGTGCGGAATAACCCCACAGTTTTCGAACTATCATCAGAGGAATAAGTTCAAACGAGATGTATTAAGTTACTTCTGGGAAGAACCTTATCTCTTCAAACAGTGCGCCGATTCAATCATCAGGCGATGTGTGACCGAGCATGAAGCCTATCAAATTGTCAGAAAATGCCATGACTCAGAATATGGAGGTCACCATGGTCCCGCTCGAACGGCCCACAAGGTCCTCGAATGTGGATTTTATTGGCCTCACATCTATGAGGATTGCAGGACATTTGTGAAGGGCTGTGACAGATGCCAAAGATTAGGAAGCATCTCCAAGAGGGATGAGATGCCCCAAAAAGGGATTCTCACACTTGAGATCTTTGATGTATGGGGCATTGACTTCATGGGACCGTTTCCACCATCTGGTGGAAACTACTATATCTTGGTAGCTGTCGATTACGTATCCAAATGGGTTGAGGCTGTCGCATTACCGACCAATGATGGTAGCCAAGTCATCAAGTTCCTCAAGAACAACATTTTCAGTCGATTTGGCGTACCTAGGGTGGTGATATCTGATGGAGGAACACACTTTATTAATAAAGCTTTTGAAACTTTAATGAGTAAAAATGGGATCCTCCATAAGATAGGCACGCCTTATCATCCTCAGACTAGTGGTCAAGTCGAAGTATCCAATCGCGAAATCAAACACATACTCGAAGCCACTGTCGGGATAACCCGTAAGGATTGGGCACGTAAGCTCAATGATGCTCTATGGGCATACCGCACAGCATATAAGACTCCCATCGGGATGTCTCCATATAGGCTGGTCTTCGGAAAAGCCTGTCATTTGCCTGTAGAGCTAGAGCATAAAGCTTACTGGGCCGTTAAAACGCTTAACTTCGATCCGAAAGTTGCTCAGAGCAAACGTAAGTTGGACCTCAATGAAATTGAGGAAATACGAGCGCAAGCTTATGAAAGCTCTCGAATTTACAAGGAGCGGACCCAGAAGTTGCACGATCGCCGGATTAAACCTAAGTATTTTTATGTTGGTCAACATGTGTTATTGTTCAATACTAGGTTGAAGCTGTTCCCCGGAAAGCTCAAATCTAGATGGGAAGGACCACATGAAGTACTAGAGGTGTTCAAAAATGGAGCTGTCAGGATCCGAACTGATAGGGGCGATATAGTGGTGAATGGACAACGATTGAAAGAGTACCTCGGACAGTTCGATCCGGAGAAAGAAAGCCAAGCAGTGGCAGACCCGGCTTACACTCAATAAGAAACAGCATTAAAAACACAAAAATTTCATTATATATATGTATATAGTATATATTTATAGTACTTATTTCACGACAAGAAAGTATCCAAAGATCAATTAAACATTTAGAGTACTAAGACTCTAAATGTGAGGATGTTGATATTTGGAGAAAATCTAATGCGCTTTACTTATCTATCTTGCAGAAGTTCGGAACCACCAAAAAGAGGAGCAGAAAAGAGTAACATGGAAAAACCAGGTTCTCGTTTGGATCAATTCCATGAGTCTAAGAAAATATTCCCGGAACTTGAAGAAATTCAAAATCCAGAATAAATTTCACAGATAAGTGGAATCGATCCAACCTAATTTATGCAAGTGGATTATTTTAATTCTCAGCCCAGCGTTTTGAATTTATTTGGACTGAATTTATTCTGATCCAATTCAAATAAAATGGACGCAGGCCCAATATCACACTCGGGCCCAGTTCAAGAAAAATTTGAAAATTCAAAATTCTTTGTCGCGGAAGGTCCTTTGTCGCGATGTCATGCATCGCGACCAGGCCCTGTTCCGCGACAATCAACAGAGGAAGAGTTTTCCGCGACAAACCCCCTTTTGCTCTTAACTCTTCCTCTGTTGATTGTCGCGGTGCACTTTGTCGCGGAGCATGACTCCGCGACCAAGCCCTGCTCCGCGACACAACCCGCGTTGACTTTGTCTCCATACTGAACTTTGTCGCGATAGCCTTGTCGCGGAGCATTGCTCCGCGACCAACCCTCGGCTCCGCGACCTCTCTAATGTCGCTATGCCTTGTCACGGAACCTTGTTCCGCGACAAAGTCTCGGATTCCGCGACAAAAGTTCAAGTATTTATACCCCCCCCCCCACCCCCCTCCAGTTTCTTTTCACTTTCATTTGTCATTTCAACTTCCTTCAGCTTCTTCATCTTCTTTCCCCCATTTTTCTCTCATCCGAACGAACACCACGTGTTCTTCGCAACCTTTATCCTTTTTCAAGGGGAAACTATGGACCAATTTCATGGACTCCTCCCAAACCTTGGACCCGTGCCTAGACCCGAGCCAAGGAGGGCAGGGTAAACCCTATTCTCACCATGTTCATGGCACCCATTCGGATCCTTTGTTTTGTCTTTATTTTGTTGTGTTCTTGGTGTGATGTGGTTAGTGTGCACGTTTAACTTTAGATTTTTGGAGGTTTTTGAGTGCTCTCGGTTATGAGCACCATTTTGAAACATTTGAGACCTCATTTTGAAACTGTTAATGGATAAAGTTTTTGAAGTTTAAAACTGGATAGAACAAACTGACGAACATTTGGGTATTGTTTTGGATATCTTGATGTTATTGGTTTGATTGATCTTGATGTGACCTCTACAGTGTTGTTTTGGTGTAATAAAGAGGTAAGATCTTTTTGGGCACATTTGTTCTCATGTTAGAAATCTCATGGGAATAAATGTTTGTTTGTTTATGGAAACATAGTACAAACACCCAATGAGAAGCTCCCACTTTTAATAAAAGCAACCCTTTAGAAAAAGACAAAAAGAGTTATTAGTTTAATGTTTGACTTGAAATTTTGTTCCCAATGGAACACTAGTGTGAGTAAGATAGCAGTATTTTTGTCACCCAACTGCTATCCTTTTCAAAATCAAAAATGGGACCACTCACACCCCACTTTTATTAAATAAAACAAGTCAACCATTTTAAAATTAAAAACAGTGTTTGCAAATTTTTGGATGCTTTAACTGTCCAAACAGTTCGAGCTATCCAGAAATAGCAGATCCGCTCCGCCACGTCTCCATTGCACATTCCAACATTCGAGCATTCCATTTCCATCTGTCCATCCCAGTCCACTTCCAACAAGTGTCTCGGACTTGTTTAATAAAATTGAAAAAATTTTTGGGCCCAATGGCCCATTAAAAAGATTTTAGGCCCAATGGCCAATTTTATTTTATTTTATTTTGGGCTCCTTAGCCCATTTAAAACCAAATATTGTTTACTTGTGCTTTAAATCAAAAAATTCGAGTTGGAAATCTAATAACCTCACATCTAGAGCAAAGCTCTAAATGTGAGGATGTTGGTTTCTGAACTTGAAAAATTTCTGAAAATTATAAAAAATTTTGGATTCATCACTTCTTATCTTTTCAGGGGCAATCCTCCCATTCCAGACCCTGCACCAGAAGGAACCAAGTTGCTGGACTTACCACTCGAACTCCTTGGTGAAATTCTCTCCCGAATAGGAGAGGATGAGATCAGGGAGGTGTTTGCCGCACAACGGATCTGCAAGAAGCTCAGGGATGCTGGGAACCTTGCCATCGTGTACAGGCGATGCGAGGTTGACTCCTCCACTGTGAAGAGAGGGCAAGAACGGATCCGAGGGCAGAAGGAGAGATTCCTGCGAACATGCACAGCAGCAGGAAACTTCAATCTCCAGATCATTCCAGCACTTATGGCATTTGCAGAAGGGAATGAGGAGCAAGCTTGTGAACTGCTGCGCCCAGGAATTGAGGACAACCATAAGGCGTCAATCTTCACCCGCGGATTGATGCTTATGAGTAAGACGGACGAAGGCCAAGTTGAGCAAGGGATCAGAATGATCGAGAGGATGGTGACAGACCGGTCAATTCTTCAGTACACGTCTACCAACGTCCTCGGATGGATGACAGACAACCCAGACACTCCATACCCTATGGGCTGATCAAGGAGACAGAGTCTACTGTCCAAGGAGGCACGAGCCCATGAGAAACCATAATGGCTGGTGTCTGCGGTGCGAATTGACCAGTTACATCCACTGGGCCAGATATCTGTTCTGAAGAAAGAAAGATGAATCCCAATCTATTCTACTTTATTTCATTTCCGTTTTAGTAGTGGTAATCTGCAAGGGATTCCTCCTTTTGTGTGTGCAGGTTTGAACTAACCGCACGAGAATCTCTTGCCTCGGTTGTATTTATTTGCTTTCCCCCAAATTGGAACTCAGCTTTTGAGACCACTGAACAATTCTTTATTGCTTTCCTTTTGAAAAAGATGTCTGCACAGTCCAAGATGAATAAGTGACTGTCAGGCCAAAAATATGCTGTTGACATACTTAGTATGTCAGCAGTGCCTCTTTACTGTTTTCAATTAAATAACCAGCAAAAATATGCATAAACTTGCTCTAAATTCACATGTTGAATTTAGGCTTGTGATTAAATTTTCAAACTTTTAAATTGGGATAATATAATTGAGAACATGCATGACATGAATTCCTGAGGTTTTGAGCTATAAAAATTTAATGATGCGATCAGCTTATTGGGTAATAAATCTGCATGTTAGAGATTTTGATTGAATAAATTGTTAGAACTAAGCTCTGATTAAATTTAAGAATATTGTATGACATGAATCAACCCAACCTTGGGAGAATTGAGCCATGAGTCACTTTTACTCATTCTTTTCTTTGATGTGTGAATCATTTTGATTAAAGGAAACTAGAACTTGCAATTGGGACCGATTCAAGACCATGCCATATTCCCGAAATCGAGCATATGATCGAGGCACTTAGAAAACCCAAAATTTTGGCCTTCTTTTGAAATCCAAACCCAAAAACATTCTCCCTTTAGGATTAACCACTTTGAGCCTATAAGCTTAATTTTTCTTTGAAGCCCTCTATATTATTCCTAGCCTTAAAAAAAAGACCAAGAAATTCAAACCCAAGTGTGCAAGAATGCAATTCTATCAAAGGCATTAAACTTATGATCATCAATCCATATTAATCGGTATGTTTTAAACCGATTCAAAAAAAAAAAAAGTTGAATCCCATTCAACACAAATAAATTGCAAATGACAAAGCAAATTAGACAGAGTCTAATGTCATGCAATGGAAAAAGCAAAAAAGAAAGAAACAATGATGATCATAAATTTTAAATAAAAATGCCAAGTTATGATAGATTGATTCTTGCCACTTCTCAGCCCAATAATTTCCCTTTCCTACCTAATGTTACGACCGTATGCCCCATTATAACCCTCGAATAAGACCTCATGATCTTGATTTGAAGAAATGAGTCGGTGGCGAGTTGGTCTGATTGCAAGCTTATGGGATAATTTAATTAAAATTGATTTTGAGCGTTCAATGATTAAACCTGATTGAGAGTGAGTGAATTTTCTGATTCTCTTATAAGTGAGGCTCTGTTTCATTAAGAATGTTCACGTCATACCTTAATTCTAATTTTCAATCGTTGCATCTTTCAAATATGATATTCATGAAGGATTGATAATAATGTTTGATTTGTAGGCCCGATATAGTGAGCAAGTATCATTTCATTAAACACTGCAATCAAGGGAATTTAACACTTGAAGTTTTTAATTGTCTTATCCCAATCCAAAAAGGATGTGATTTATGAAGCCACGAAAATGAATTGAATACGTAGAGTCCGTGTTCTTACGAACATTGACTCTGACTGCTCGGGGACGATCAGTATTAAATGTGAGGATGTTGATAATGGCCAGAAATGACCATTATTTTCAATCCATTTCCGTGTCTTAAACGGGCATTTGATCGCATTCCGGTCTTACATTAAGTAAGAAAGCAGTCGAATTGGACTGATTTATGCATAATTGTAAAAATAATAAGCTGGTGTGAAAAAGACATAAATATGTAATTTTATTACATATTTATGTTAGAAAAATCCAAAAACATGAGAAAAAGAAAAGGAAACAAAAAGATGGGAAAAAGATAGAAAAGCCCACAAAAAGAATATTTTCGGCCCATCTGGCCCAATTCAGCAGGCCCAGGAACACCTTTGTCGCGGAAGCCCCTTTGTCGCGATGCATGGTTCCGCGACAAAGGAGGGTTCCGCGACCAGGCAGCTCAGAAGAAGAAGGAAACCAGCCAAGCCCTTTGTCGCGATGCCCTTTGTCGCGATGGCATGCTCCACGACAAAGGCATGTTCCGCGACCAAGACACCCAATTAGAGACACCAGACCCAGTCGAGAAGCTTTGCCACATGCAGTGTATTCCGCGAGCAACTTGATGCTCCGAGACAAAGCTGTGATGTGTGTGATGTCTTAAGACACAATGGGCTAGAATCAAGGCCCATGGGCTTAGGGTTACACTTCTATAAATATGAGGTGTTTCCCATGAGCTAATGTTGGTTGGAATTTTGGTGATTAGAGCTCTCTTGAAGGCAAGCAGTAGGAGTTCTCTCTTAGGTAGTGTATTTTAGGTTTATTTTTCATGTATTATTTAATTCTTGCTCTTAGTTTAGTTTAGTTTAGTGTTTTACTTTTCACAGTTATCTAGATAGCCACTTTTAAACCATGTTTTGGTTTCTAAACTCTTGTTTTAGGGTTTGTAATACCCAAATCATGGGTATCAACAACACCCCTTCAATAATATGGGAAAACATTCATCATTTGTGTCCCAAATCATGAAATGGGTCTCACACCCCATGGATTTATGCTTTCTTTTTCATTTCGGGGTCATTTGACCCCCATTTTGTTACTTTTATGTTTATTGTTGGCATATTATGGATAATGTTGTGTGTATGTGTGATCAAACCCTAGATTAGGACTCTTGCTTTATTTTAAATTCTGCCCAGCTTTGTTTATTTTTGCTTAAGCATGTTCTTCCTTATTTTGAATGTTTCTTGTTTGTTTTTAGCTTAGAATAGCTTTTTAATCTGAAATAGGGTGAGATCACGCTGTTTGCATGCCACTGTTCATTTCTGCTTTTTCTGACTTTTGTCCTGAACCACCTTGGTCGCCAACCGCCTTTTGTCGCGGAACCACGTTCCGCGACAAAATGGTTGTTCCGCGACAAAGGTGTTTCAAGACACTTGTCTTCATAAATTAAAACCCTTTGTCGCGGAACACCTTGTCGCGGAACCACGTTCCGCGACAAAACTTTCCATGCATAGCGACAAAGGAGCCAAACTCTTGCATCTTGTCTGCATGGCTTTTTGTCGCGGAATAATCTTGTCGCGGAACCACGTTCCGCGACAAAATCTCATTCTGAGACAGAAAAATTATGCCATGTTCCTTATTCTTTGAACACTTTGAATACTTTGTCGCGGACCACTCTGTCGCGGAACCACGTTCTGCGACAAAACTTTCCATGCATAGCGACAAAGGTTCAAATGCTCTAAGAATTTTCTGGAAATCCTTTGTCGCGAAACACTCTTGTCGTGGAACCACGTTCCGCGACAAAATCTTGCTTAGCGACAAAGAGGCGTTATGCTGCCAAAAATTCTAAAAACTTGTCGGATATCCACGTCGCGGACCTCGGTCCGCGACAAAATTTATGATATCGCGACAAAGACTCCCTTCTCTCTAATTAATCTCAAACAATCTTCATTCTCTCTTCCTATATTATATTGCAACACTCACATCATAACCCCACGGGCTAAGGTGTAACATTCTGAAATTGCAATATAGGGTGTTATGCTGCCCAAATTTTGATTCTCCATTTTCATCACTTAACTGATTGAACCCTTGACTCATTAATGATTAAAGATTGAGATTAGAAATAATCAAACTTCAATAATCATCATGACTAAAGGACCTTTGTTCAATTGCCAGTAAAATACTCCTCTATAAACAAAATCTTGATGACTTAAACAGATGATCCGGACTGTAAATCAATTATGGTAGGAAGGATTATTTAAGACCATCAATTGTGGACCCAATCCACAACCTTGCATGAGAAACCAATGTCTCTCATACAAGGAATCTTCTTTCATTTCTTATTGATTTTGTCTTTGCGTGTTGTGTGGAACAATTAGTAAAGAATACATCAGACTAATGTTGGTGGGTATTCCCTCATGGATAACTAGCTCGTAATCTAAGTATTAGTTGCTACGTGTTATTTTGCATGGTCTGGATGGCTGTCAGTGGAAGCCTTGGCGGTTCGCCCATCCGGGGTTATAATAGCTGCTCGGATGACTCCCATCCAGATACAGTTTTATTTTTCTTTTTCCAAACCCAAATTCCAATCTGTAATGGGAGTCAGTTGGCATCAGTCAATGCTAACTGACGATCACTATAGAAGGGAAACAGGTAGGTTTTTATCCGAATTCACAGACAGTGGAGACCCAACTGGTATTGACACTACCATTATAGGGTCTAAGCTGTCTAAATTCGCTCCATCCGAGTAATTGGGAAATTGGACAGTAGATGTTTACAGTCCACCTGATTATTCTGCCATTACTTTGGTCTCCTGACCACTTCATATCTGTGTTTCACCTTCTGTCTAGACCCGCATCTATATTTTGGGTCAATTAATTTTACACTTCCCTATATCTTTATGCATGATAATATTATGTATTATTGTGGTCTGTAATTATTTTGGGATCCTTCCCTTGGACAATAGAAGTCTAGATCTTAAATAGATATTGCTTAATAAATTTCCAACAAAAATCTCTTTATAAAATCCGGATCTGAGTAAGGGATAAATTCCTCAGTTATGACTAATTCATATTCTGTCAAGGGTTGATTGTGGGGAATTAGAAGCAGAATCAGCGATTAGGTCTCTTCTAGACTGAAAGGGTCTGTGTTTTAACTGAGAGTCTAGTACCTGTTTAGGGAATGATTTTCACATCCTTTATTTTCCAAAATTGCTGTTTGTTGGAAATCTAAGATTGAATACTACACCGAGATGGGGTCCACTTGGACTCAAATACAGTGCAGTAAATAATCTTAGAGGAACATCATCCAGGCCTTGGTTATTTTCTAAGATAGGGTTGAGTTTTCTTTCAACTGCCATCTTCTTCTGCCAAAGCCTATCTTTGAGTCCTGAGTGAGTGCATCCGGAACGAACTAAATCATTAGTTCGTTTCATTAGTTTGTATCTCATAATCACCCGGAAGGAAGTGAACACACTAGTGGTTCACCAAGAGCCGGGAATTCTTGATCCATACTCCTTCATCCTGATGGAGAGCTGTCTTTTACTACCAAGGTCGGATTTTCAAAACCTCCGAGTGATAGGTTTTAAATGCTTTCTTTACTGCTTTCGTTTAACCGCTTTCATTAGAGGTCACTCGGTTGTATTGAGAGTTGCGTAACTGCTACTAGGATTGACAGTTAAGGGATAGTTTAGGGCTTAATTAGAATCCTTGGGTGTGACATGGAAGAATGATAGTAGTACTTGGCATTTCAATAAATGATATGTCGGGTGTTGCTTTTCCACCACAGATGAAGTAACACACCCAGGCCAGGGCAGTTACGAATTTGTGGTATCTTAGAATTTGCGGTCTTAAGAACATGTAAACTCATATTGCAAGTACCTGTCTGTTAAAGGGAAAGCATTATTGAGAGCATGAGAATTAGCTATCTGATAGAATTATCCCAAACAAAGATCTGTGTATAAAAATGGAAGTTTAATACTGCTATATCTAAATCTTGTCCAATTTTCATTCTTTTCTTCCTGTCCCTTCTGTCTACATTGTGATTCAGCTTCACGGTTGGTACAATGTAATCCTTCCCTGCTTTCATAGATAATATTTATCGCATTCTTAGAATAATCTTTACCCGCATTCTAGAATAGACTTATTCGCTTTGTAGAGTAACTTAAATACTTTTGTAATTTAGTTTAAATTCATGTCAGTAGTTATTAATCACTTTTCAAACCCTTTGAGCAATATGAATGGAAAATCTAGTAAAACGACGTGGGCCCTGCTTCTATCGCACATCCTCCAGTGAACGATCCGGTCTTACTATAAATTACTGCAATTTTTGACACCGTGCGCTTTCGGGGGCACAGTTTCTTAAACACGAGCAATAAAAACGTGACAACCTATAAATATATCCCTAAACACAACTCCGTCATCATAAATTGGTTTCATTAAATAAAATCTGAACCAGGATCATGGTTTTTCGGAAAATACTCATGTAGTGGAAATCTGTCAAAAGTTTCATGGCAGGGAATCTTATGGCAAGAATTGATGAGAAGTATCATGGCACATATGCCGGGGACCCTCAGTGTGACAGACTGAAGGTCAATCTATCCCGGCTGTACCATGAGATTTGTCAACAGTTTCGTGACAAAGAGGACCACAGCGCCATTTGAAACTAAAGCACCACACTTGAGTAATAAAAAGACTAATAATCTTGATATATCCCTAAACCCCTTCCCGTGAATCATAACGCTTTTCATTTAATAAATCTAACCTGGTTTATCTTAGAAAAAGCTCGTGTTGACGAAATTGTCAAAAGTTTCAAGGAGTCAACAATATCCTGGGGAATCGAACCCGCAGGAAAACATACACCTTGGGGAATCGAACCCGCAAGGCAAGTGAAAGCAGTGACCCTATACAGACACACTTCGGAGCCCTAGATAACCCATGCGGATACATCTAGGAGTATAGACTCTTACAATCACATAATCATATTTTCCGTTTTGGCTACGAGAGGGGGCGGCCCAACGAGCTCCACTTAGTGCACTTACCCTCAAGAAATAATTAAAGCATCCCACTCGATCATATTTCACAAAGTTTCAAAATCCATTCTTTATCATTTCCAAAACATGACTACATTTCCAGAATACACATATTTCAAAATGAGTAAAGTTCGACTCATCGTTCAAAAGGAATACGCAATATGGATTTCACCGACAATTTACGACTATGGCAGATTCAGAATCGCATTTGGAAATGTAGGAAATCATTTTCAAAAATTCCGAAACTTTTACAGGAACAAGAAAACACCAAGATGAACATTTTTCATAGAAATAGGCATATTCAAATTCGGACTCTAAATAGGCCATAAAAATAGATTTCAGAAACCACTGTTCCAAGGATTTCATAGACTTCAGCAAATCCGAAGACCGTGTATTTAAAAATCCATAAAAATTCCAAACGAGTTCCTAAAATTATAAAAATTTACGGAGATGTTCTAAAAACAATATGGAACAAATCTTATGAAGACATTGATCACAAATATCCAACATAGGCTGATCCAAAATGCACAACAAAATCGGACAACTTAAAAATTCAAAACTGACAGCATAATATAGCAGCAAACCAGATCCGTTTTCGGGTTTTAAATCAACTCTAAAAATTCTAAAAATTTACAAGAAGCATCTTTAGAATGTTAGGAACATTTTTTGTTAGAAAAGATCTTCGAAAAACGTACGGATCTAAGTCGAATTTGCAAAACAACATGCACTAGTCGAATGAAAACCCTAGTGACAGATTTCACAAGGAATGGAGATTGATCTAGAACTCGACTTGCACTCAACCAAAATCTCTAAAACTTGATATGCATGATATTAACTTACCTTGGATCGGATTAGGATAAAAAAAAATATCCTCCTTGGAATCCCTGAGAACGTCCAACTTGGCCACAAGATCCTCACTTCCACCGATTGAACCTATTTTGTAGATGTTGGAAGGAATCCTTAGATCTAGGGCATGAATCTTGAATCTAAAATCATGGAATTGAAATGAAAGCATTACCTATCTGTAGAAGAATGGATTGGAAGTGTCTAAACCCAACCAAAGCCTCTGGAACTCGAAGAGAAACTCACAATCTCACCAACACTCAAGAGAAAATTTGATTTTCGGATTTGTGCAAATGGGGTGGTTTGGTGGATGAATATGGGGAGATATTGAAGTGTTTAGGACTCCAAAGGATGACATTATGACCCTAAGTAAATGGTGAGGGCTTAATGACTGTCAGAACTCGAATTTGGCCCTCCAAATTCCACATTAGTCCACCTATTGTAACTTACGGTCCAAATACTACCCTTTGGTACATGTATCCACCACTTTCAATCCATATAGGGGTTCTAGATCCATCCAAAACCGTCCCAAAGAGTCCCAATACGTTCATGAATGTCTGAGGAAGGAATTCCAATCGATTGGAGTGCCCCCATGTCGAAATTAATGCAAAAACCGAACAAAACGCTCGAGCTGCCTTTGCTGCCGCTGGTGGCGCGCCGGCGGCGCGTCCGCGCGGCCACCAGCCTACGATTTTCCCTTTTTTTAATATTATGATTTCTATTTTAAAAAATCATAATGTGGGAATTATCCGTATTCGTTGGAATATTTCGATATACTCATTTCGAGTTGCTATCGTCCGAAAAATATTTAATTCCACTCTCTTGGAATTATTTCGGTTTCGATAATCAAATCCAATTCCTTAATTTTGGATTTAAATCTCGATGTCGATTTCTCGGGTATTACACCCTTCTGTCTCACTTTTAAATCTGCTTTCTAGATAGCGTAGCATAAATTTATGGCTTTCTTAGAATAATTTTTACCGCTTCCTTAGGATAATTTAAAGTGCTTTCATAGACAGATTTAATTGCTTCTTTAGAATAGACTTATTTGCTTTCTAGAATAATTTTATTATGCTTTGTAGAATAATTTTACCTGCTTTCGTAGCTTAGTTTAAATTCTGTCAGTAGATGTTAGTTTCAAACCATGAACTGAGTAGAGCAATACGAGTGGAAAATCTGATAAAACGGTGTGGGACCTGCTTCTATCGCACATCCTCCAGTGAACGATCCGATCTTACCTATAAATTACTGCAATTTTTGACACCGTGCGCTTTCGGGCCACAGTTTCTTAACACGAGTAATAAAAACGTGACAACCTATAAATATATCCTTAATCCCAACTCCATCTTCATAAATCGATTTTCATTAAATTGAAATCTAAAATGGGTTACTTTATTATTATTCTTTTCGAAAATACTCGTGTGAGAAATTGTCAAAAGTTTCATGGTGCCGTTGCCGGGGAGGATGCAGCGCTGTTTTATTAAGAGAATTACATTCCTGATTGCTCCTAGTTAGCTTATACATATAGTTATATATGCCTCTGAACCATTACTAACCTGGGGATTGTACAGGTACTGTCATCACCGCTGAGCAAGCCGTTTTATGCAAAGGAGAAAAGAGACACCGGCCGAAATCCCGTTCAACGCAGAAATTGAAAGAACAGCCAGACACCTAAGGGCACAGGCTAGAATACGAAAGGAACGGGAAAGGCAAGCTCTCACTTCACTCGATGCTAGCAGCAGCATATCAGACATGGCACAAAACCCTGACAATCCACCAAACCTACCCCATAATGATTTACCCCCATTCCACAATCTTCCCATAAATGAAGAGGTAAAAGATGAAGATCTGGTGAACCCTCCCCCAAACCCTGTGCAAGGAGGAGGAAATCCACCAGACCTTGGTCAAAACCTCAATCCACCACCCATTGACAACCAGAATAATCAAAATTTCCAAAACAACCCCAATTTTCAGAACCCTCAGTATCACAACCCTTAGTTCAACCAGAACCAATTTTCACCCAATCCAAATGATCCAAACGATCCCCGTAACTACAATCAGAATTACAACCAGCAGCCTCAGTACCAAGAGGGACATGGGAATAATAAGCATGCGGCAGCAGCTGACTACATGCAGCCGATTATAGAACCCTACCTAAACATACCAGGCAGGGCACCTATCATCGCTAGGAATTTCGAACTCAAGCCGGCATTGATCAACCTGGTACCGAACAGTCAGTTTGCTGGAGCCAACCACGAGGACCCACAAGACCATCTGGCAACATTTTTGGAGTTCTGCAACACCATTAAGAACCAAGGGGTTGCTCCAAATACAATCTGAATGATGCTGTTTCCGTTCTCACTTGCCAGCGGAGCAAAAACATGGTACAAATCTTTTCCAGTCAATCAAAGAAGCACGTGGGAGGACATAGTTCGAAATTTCCTGCTGAAATATTTCCCAGAATGGAAGGTTGATGAAGGGAGATCGAAGATTGTTGAGTTTAAGATGAAACCGGAGGAATCTCTGTATGACGCTAAGGAAAGATTTATGAATTTGTTGAGGAGGTGCCCACAACATGGATTCCAGGAATGGGAGCAGCTCAGAAAGTTCTATAGTGGACTGCCACCATCTTGGAAATACTTTTTGGACGCCGTAGGAGGGAAGCACTTGCTACATATGCCCATGAACGAAGCATGGGCAAAAATTGAAACAATGTCTGCAAATAGAACCATTTTGAATGATGAGAATGTAGAAACCCCCCCTCCCCATGGTCTTTGTGCTGTAGGTACCCCTGGGAAGTCTGAACTTGAAAATCTGAAGGATCAAGTGGCAGTGTTGGCATTGAATCAAGAGGCAGGCAGCTCCGCGTAGGTGCAGACAGCGGATGCAACTTGTGGTTTGTGTCAGGGGCCACATCACACTGACGCCTGTCAACAGGTCACAACTGAGAACTGCAACTACGCTGTAGGGTTTCCTAACCGTCACCCTAATCCGTCCTACTCAAACAACAATGCCTTGAACGCACACATGTTGACCCAACCAGCCCAGTTCAATCACAACAGAATTTCCAACCGCAAAACCAACAGTTCAATCCTAAGCCTCAAAACTTTCATAATCCGAACTTTCAGCCTCAGATACAGTAGAGACCCAACCACAATCAGAACTTCCAAGGTTAAAGCCAAAACCAAAACCAGAATTTTCAGGGCCAACCTCAGTTCAATCCCATTCCCAATCAGAACCAGAACTGGAACCAAAACCAGCAGAAACCACCATCCAGACTGGAGAACCTTATGATTGATTTCATCACCAATCAAAAAGAGATCAACAATCAGTTGCAAGCCTCCATAAGGAATGTGGAGACTCAGGTCACGCAGATGGCCAAGGAGATGCAGAAAAGGGATCAGGGAACGCTACCGAGTAGTGCTGAGAAGAACCTTCAGTGTAAAGCTATCACACTAAAATCTGGCAAGGTTTTGGAAGGTCCGAAAAGAAAGGAGAAATCGGGAGAAGTTGCAGAAATGGGAAATGATATTGAGGAGAAGGAGATTGAAGCCGAACATGAAGCACCCGAGTCGCAGACTGAAGCTGCAACAGAACAACCGGGAAACGGTAATGGTGAAGGTACAAATTCTGTTCCTTTACCTAAAAAACATGATAAATTCTTGCCACGGGTCCCGAACCTAGCAAGGCTGAAGAATAAACAACAAGATCTGAAATTTGAAATTTTTTTGAAGAGATTGCAAGACGTTGAGATTACCATTCCTCGCACTGAAATGATTTTTGAAATGCCAACCTATACTAAGTTCTTAAAAGAAATGATTTTAGGAAAAAGAAAGGTTGAGTAGGAGGAACTGGTGGTACTCAACAACACTTGCAGTGCCATCATTCAGAAGAGACTGCCTGAAAAGAAGGAAGACCCTGACTGCTACACTCTGCCAATTCGAATTGGCCAAGTCAATGCAGGAAGAGGACTGTGTGATCTAGGATCGAGTATCTACGTAATGCCATTGGCTATGGCAAAACGTCTGAAGCTTGGAGTCGTGGAGCCAATCAAAATGAGGCTACAGCTTGCAGACAGATCCATCACATAACCTATAGGGATCTTGAGAGATGTGATCATCAGAGCAGGAAGCACTCCCTTTCCAGCAGATTATCCTGGACATAGAAGAGGACTCTGACATGCCTCTAATCCTAGGAAGACCATTTTTGGCCACTGGTGGAGCACTGATCGATGCCAGATCCGGGAAGGTGACTCTCCGCGTGGATGGAGAGGAGGTGGTCTTCGATATGGCACATATGCAAAAGTTTCCGAACGACAATTCTTGTTATTCCTTTGATAATGTAATAGTTAGGAGTGAGGAGAGAGACTATGAGAGCATTGACTCTGACTGTGGAGATGTAATGATGATGGACAAACTATCAAAGCAGGTACCGACGCCTGCCGGTGCTGAGCTGAAGGAACAATGCAGCGCCATACAATTCGAGGATCCCGAGTCGGGGGACCTTGAAGAGTACAACGGCGCTAATTTCACCATGGAGGGAAAAGATGGCACCGAAGTGGAGGATGAGGACCTTGTACTGACGCAAGGTCCTGAAGGTAAATCTGATCTCTCAACATCCATTTCTCACAAACTGCTTCCTTCCGTTGAATGTCCACCAGAGCTTGAACTTAAAACATCACCGGTTCATCTCAAGTATGCGTTTCTCGCTGAATCTAAAAAATTACCGGTAATTGTATCGGCTAAGCTCACTCAATAGCAAGAAAATGCTCTGGTAGTCGTTCTTAAAAAATTTGTACATGCAATTGGTTGGACCATTTCTGATATAAAAGGAATAAGCCCTTCTATTTGCATGCACATGATTTTAATGGAAGAGGAGTTTAAACCTTCCCGTCAACCCCGAAGGCGTTTGAACCCCCATATGCAAGAAGTGGTAAGGAAAGAAGTTATCAAGCTCATAGATGCTGGTATAATCTATCCTATATCTGACAGCAAATGGGTTAGCCCAGTGATAATGGCCAAAATTGTCCATTACTTCCAATCCATTTCCGTGTCTGAGACGGATATTTTGATCGTATTCCCATCTTATTTTAATAAGAAAGCAGTTGAATTCGATAGATTAATGCAAGTTTGTAAGAATAATAAGCTGGTAATGAAAAACACAAAAATATGCAATTTTAATTGTATTTGTGTTAGAAAAATCCAAAAATATGAAAAAAAAAAAGGAAAAAGAAAAGAAAAAAGAATGCAAAGATGGGCAAAAGAATAAAATACCCACAAAAATAAAAAAAAGATGGGAAAAGAATAAAAATCCCACAAACTGAATTTTTGGCTAAGTGTTGGAAATCAATTCGGTCTACGCAATTCGGTCTAAACCGAATTGCCCATTAGACCGAATTGCTGAAAAGAAGAAGGTGAAAAATTGGTTAAGTGTTGAAGGGAGATGCGAAATGCCCAATTCGGTCTAGACCGAATTGACTCCTAGACCGAATTGGGCTCTGAAGAGAAGGAAAGGCCAGAGCAGAAGAAGAGAGGGGATTCGATCTATGCAATTTGGTCTAGACCGAATTGCTCGCATAGATCGAATTGCCTCAAAAGAAAGCCAAGCAGGAGCCATCATCAATTCAAAAAGACCAATTCGGTCTACACATAGACCAAATTGAGTGTAGACCGAATTGATGAGTGAATACCACATCCCAGCTAAAGATCAAGAAGGAAGACCTCATGCAATTCAAATTGCACTAATTCGGTCTTAACCGAATTGCATGAGGAGACCGAATTACATTAAAAATTGCATCCAATTGAAGCTATGGAGCACGTGGGAAATGCATGACACTGTTGATGGGCCCTGATGGGCCTAGGGTTTCGAGTAAGAAGTATAAAAGCTGACCTTCCTTAACACATGAAGACATTCTTTCACTTTACAGAGATTCGGCTTGGGACAAAAAGAAGAGGCAGAAAGTTCTTCACCCCTTAAGGGTTAGGTAGGGAGTTTAGTTTAGTTAGTTTATTTTCATGCATGTAGCTTAGTTTTTAATGTTTTAATCTTAGTTTATTTTGTAGAAGCTTGTTACTACCCTTAGAGTAGCCATTTCCATATATTTTACATGCTTTGTAGTTAGAATAAACCCTACCATCAAGTCAGTGATGGTTTTGGGTTATTTATTTGCTTTCAAATGCTAATACAAGAAAAGATTCAGAAATGGGTTTTTATTTTCATGTTTTTGGCACCCCTTTAATGCTTTCCTTAGCAATAAATGTTAGAATGTTTGTGTGTTTTCAACTAGGCTACATTTATTATGTTTTAGTTGACTTGCATTCTCAATAAATGCATGTTTAGCGGGTTTTTGGTATGTTTTATGCCTTAGAGCTTCAAATGAGTGTTCTTAGGTTTTAGATAATTTTAGGGTTGTTAGAATCAATGTTAATGCTTTATTTTACTGTTCTTGTTCTTTATATTTTAGTTTATTGTTGCCTTAGATAATGTAAGTGTTCTTATTTTTATGCATGTAGTTCTTAAATTTTTAAGTGTTTTAGGTTCTTAGACCTTCGAATTTCTTGTTTGTAGAATTAGGGTTTAATTCATACCACTGCCTACTGAACATGTACCATGATATTTTCCTTAAAATGCTCACTAGTGTGGCTGTGAGGTGACACTGATGTGAAATGAAGGATTTGGTAAATCTTATCCATCATAAACCGCACAGTGGAAACTGAATTTGTACTTGTGAGCATAAAAAAAATACACTTAGGTGAAAAATGGCATGCAATTCGATTTGAGGCAATTCGGTATAAACCGAATTGCCCATGAAAATGGAATTGCATGGTAAAAAATGTTTGTTGAAATTCCTTATATAAAAATCTATGTGCAATTCGGTCTAGGCAATTCGGTCTAAACCGAGACCGAATTGCCCATGAGACCGAATTACATAGCAAACAGTGTTATCTTCATGTGGTTTCCTCGCAATTCGGTCTGTGCAATTCAGTCTAGACCGAATCGCATATATAGACCGACTTGGTTTTGGAAACCACATTGTATCCATACCATCCCCTCATACCTTAGTTTATTTTATTTGTCTTACCAATTCGAATTGCCAATTCGGTCTAGACCGAATTGACTTGGCAATTCGAATTACCCTCATTTTGGAGTAAATGCGTTGTCCAAATTTGAGTAAGGGAATGACTTCATCAATTCGAATTGTCCAATTCGGTTTAGATCGAATTGCTTCGACAATTCGAATTAGATGATGTTTCATATCTTTGCAAGGATTAATTGGGTAAGGTTATACTTCATCCTTCATGCATCCTCAATTCGGTCAATTTTGCACCTTACCTAGTAGACCGAATCGACTTCTTCCTTCTATTTTTAAAACTTCAAAAATATTTTTATTTTCCTGAGTTGTGTAAGTTGAATGGGTGTATTGGGCTTAGGCCCATTACATCTAATTTTGTCCATTACACTTCTCAACTATTAGTGTCTAAATTATTGTGTGATTAACACTCACATAGTACCTAAAAATATTTTGTTTAATTCATCTTTTCTGTTTATTGTGTGTATGAATGGGTAATAAGGAATATCACAGATCAATGTTGGCAAAAAGGTCCCTTCACCGGGATAACGATTAGCTCGTCTTCTGTGTATTAATTATTACTCGTTATTTTGCATGGTCTAATTAGTGGTTGGTGGAAGCTATGGCAAAAAGGTCCCTTCACGGGGATAACGATTAGCCACTCAGCCAACTCCTAATTAGATACAATTTTCTCTTCTTTATCTTAATTTCAAACCTGAATTTTAAGCTGTGGTAATATTAGACAGTGTCGATCAACACTGTTATAGTAATACTATAGTAAGAAAACATGTGGGTTTTTCCTCATTCAGGGATAGTAGAACTCTCGATGATAGCGATCACTGTCATTAAGGGATCCTTACTGTCTAAAAATCATTCCATCTGGAATATTTGGGAACCGGATAGCAGATGTTTGCAGTCCGGATAACCTCAAGTATTTCTGGCACTCTTTTTGGCCAAATACTTCTTTTCTCATGGCTAATCCATCTTTGTGTATCAAATTTTGTCTAACCCCACCATATATTTTGGGGTATTTTATTTTACTTCTCATATACATGTATGCATGATATTATTATGTAGTTATTGTGGTCTATAATATTTTGGAGATCATTTTCATTGGACATAGAAGTCTTGATCTTAATCAGATGTGCATAATAAATTTCCACAAAAATCACTTTATAAAATCCGGATCTGAGTAAGGGATAAATTCACAGTTATGATTAACTCATCTTCTACTGGGGGTTGATTTTGAAAACTTAGAAGCAGAGTCAGCGATTAGTCCCACCTAGACTGAAAGGATCTGTGTTTTAATTGAGAGTCTAGTACCTGTGTAGGGAATGATTTTCAAATATCTATTGTTTTCTCAAAATTACTGTGTGTTGGGAATCTTTTATTAAGTATTGCATCGAATCAGTGTCCACTTGGATTCAGATAAGATGTGATAAATAATACTAGAGGAACAACATATAGGCCTTGGTTAATTTCTAAGGTAGGGTTGGGTATTCTTTCAACTACTATCTTCTCCCGCCAAAGCCTAGAATTGAGTCTTGAGTGAGTACATTCGGAATAGATCTTCACGGGTCTGTTCCACTCAGTTTGTATCTCATAACTAACCGGATGTTATAAGCCCTGTGGTTTACTGATATTCGGGAAGTTCAAAATCTCCATCTGGTCACCAAGACCAGGGGCTCTTTTATACTAACGGAATGAGATAGCTTTTGAGACTTCCGAGTGATAGGTTTTAAAATGCTTTCTTCATTGCTTTCTTTACTGCTTTCTTTTAAATGCTTTCATAGAGGTCACTCGGAAGAATTAGAGGTTGGCCGCCGGTTGTAAGGTTTAAGAGTTATGGATTAGTTCGGGAATTAATTTGGACTTTGGGTGTGACAAGGGGGATGATAGGAGTACTTGGCATGTCAATTAATGATGTGTTAGGTGTTGCTTATCCACCATGGAGGAATAACATACCTCGGCAGGGGCAGTTATTAATCTGTGGTATCTTAGAGGTTGAGGTCTTAAGAGCATGTAAATTCTGACTGTAAGTACCTGTCTGTTAAAGGGAACATAGTCTAGAAAGCATGAGAGTTAGCTAACTGATGAATTATCCCAACCAAAGATCTGTGTAACAAAAATGGAAGTTTACTTGTGTCTCATCTGAAATCTTGTCCAATCTTTATTATTTTCTTCCTGTCCCTTCTGTCACATCTTTAAACTTGTTTTCTAGCATAATATAGCATAGTTTTACATGCTTTCGTAGAATAATTTTAACCGCTTTCTTAGTATAAATTTTATCGCTTCCTTAGAATAGAATTTAATCGCTTTTTAGAATAAATCTACCCTGCTTTGTAGGATAATCTTTAATTGCTTTCATAGTCTAGTTTAATTTATTGTCAAGTAGTTGTTAAAAACCAAACTCAAGCTTGAAACGAGTAACCGAGTGGAAAATCTTAGTAAACAACGTGGGCCCTGCTTCTATCGCACATCTTCCAGTGAACGATCCGGTCTTATTATAAATACTGCAATTTTTGACTCCGTGCGCTTTCGGGGGCATAGTTTCCTACATGAGTATATAAAAACGTGACAACCTATAAACATATCCCTAATCCCAACTCCATCTTCATAATTGGTTTCTTTAAATAAAATTAAACCGGAATTATTATTTTTCAGAAAATACTCATATAGTGGGAAATTGTCAAAAGTTTCACCCAGTGCAGGTCATGCCGAAACGTGGGGAAATGTGCATAACAAAAAATGAGCAAGGAGAAGAGGTCGCAACGAGGCCAGTTACCGGATGGAGGGTTTGCATTGATTACCGGAAGCTGAATGAGGCCACATGAAAGGACCATTTTCCATTGCCATTTATTGATCAAATGCTCGAGAGGTTGGCAGGGAGAGAGTTTTATTGTTTTCTGGATGGATATTCAGGCTATAAACAAATTATAATAGCCAGTGAGGATCATGAAAAAACTACTTTCACTTGCCTTTATGGTACTTTTTCGTACAGGCGCATGCCTTTTGGTCTTTGCAATGCACCTGCCACTTTTCAAAGATGCATGATGTCGATTTTCTTTGAATTTATCGAAAAATGCATTGAAGTCTTCATGGATGATTTCTTTGTATATGGAGATACGTTTGATGATTGTCTGACCAATCTTGCTAAAATTTTAAAGAGATGTGAGGACACTAACTTGGTTTTAAACTGGGAAAAATGCCATTTCATGGGAACTGAGGGTATAGTGTTAGGTCTTCGCATCTCACGCGCAGGCATAGAAGTCGATCCAGCAAAGGTTTCCATCATCTCTAATCTCCCTCTTCCGAACTCAATAAAGTCGGTCAGGAGTTTTCTTGGGCACGCCGGTTTTTACGGAGATTCATAAAGGATTTTTCAAAGATTGCCAAGCCGCTCACTAACCTCTTATGCAAAGAAAATGATTTCATAATAAATGATGCGTGTGTCCAAGCCTTTAACACGCTAAAAAAGATGTTAGCTTCTACTCCAATTGTACAACCACCCGATTGGTCAATACCATTCGAGGTGATGTGTGATGCAAGTGATCTTGCAGTGGGTGCAGTTTTAGGGCAACATAAGGATGGGAGGCATTGCGTAATTCATTATGCAAGTCACGCCCTAAATGAAGCTCAAATAAACTACACCACTACAGAAAAAGAAATGTATGTTGTGGTCTTTGCGTTTAACAAGTTTAGACAGTACCTCATCGGTACAAAGACCATAGTATATACTGATCACAGTGCACTCCGATATTTGTTTAGCAAGCAAGACGCAAAGCCTCGATTAATCAGGTGGGTGCTATTGCTGCAGAAGTTTGACATAGTAATAAAAGATAGGCGAGGGCGAGACAATGGTGTTGCTGACCATTTATCTCCCTTAGAAAATGATAAAAATGAGAAAGCCGTCAATGAGGATTTTCCGGACGAACAACTGTTCGCATTACATTTGCACGATCAAGCATGTCCGTGGTTTTCCGACATCGCTAACTTTTTAGCATGCGGAATTACCCCACCATTTCAGCATAAGAGCCATAAGAATAGGTTCGACCGAGATGCATTAAATTACTTCTAGGAAGAACCTTATCGCTTTAAGCACTGCGCCGATTCAGTAATCAGGCGATGTGTAACCGAGCATGAGGCCTACCAAATTGTCAGAAAATGCCATGAATCAGAGAATGGAGGTCACCGTGGTCCTACTCGAACGGCCCACAAAGTCCTCGAGTGTGGATTCTATTGGCCTCACATCTATGAGGACTGCAAGACATTTGTTAAAGCCTGCGACAGATGCCAAAGATTGGGAAACATTTCCAAGAGGGATGAGATGCCTCAGCAAGGAATTCTCACCCTTGAGATTTTCGACGCTTGGGGCATTGACTTCATGGGACCGTTCCCACCATCTGGTGGAAACCAGTATATCTTGGTATCTGTCGATTACGTGTCCAAATGGGTAGAGGCTGTCGCATTACCAACCAATGATGGTAGCTAAGTCATCAAGTTCCTCAAAAATAACATTTTTAATAGATTTGGCATACCTAGGGTGATAATATCTGATGGAGGAACATACTTTGTTAACAAATCCTTTGAGAGCTTAATGAGTAAAACTGGAATCCTCCATAAGATAGGCACGCCTTATCATCCCCAAACAAGTGGTCAAGTCGAGGTATCAAATCGCGAGATCAAACATATACTCGAAGCCACTGTTGGGAGAACCCGAAAGGATTGGTCACGTAAGCTCAATGATGCTTTATGGGCATATCGCACTGCCTATAAGACTCCCATTGGGATGTCTCCGTACAGACTTATCTTCGGAAAAGCCTGTCATTTGCCCGTAGAGTTAGAGCATAAAGCTTACTGGGCAGTCAAAACACTTAATTTTGATCCAAGAGTTTCTCAGAGCAAGCACAAGTTGGACCTCAATGAAGTTGAGGAAATACGAGCGCGAGCTTATGAAAGCTCTCAGATCTATAAGGAGCGGACCCAGAAGTTGCACGATCGCGGGATTAAATCCAAGCATTTTTATATTGGCCAAAACGTTCTATTGTTCAATTCTAGCTTGAAGTTGTTCCCCGGAAAGCTGAGATCCAGATGGGAAGGGCCATATGAAGTGCTGGAGGTGTTCAAAAGTGGTGCAGTCAGGATCCGAACAGACAAAGGCGATATGGTGGTGAATGGACACGGGCTAAAGGAGTATATCGAACTGTTCCATCCAGAAAAAGAAAGCCAAACAGTGCCAGATCCGGCTTACGTTCAATAACAAACATCAATAAAATTATAAAAATTTCATTTTAAGTATATATATATACTGTTTTGTCTGAAAGTCAGAAAGTACCCAAAAATCAATTAAACATTTAGAGTACTAAGACTCTACATTGGCGCCGCCTCTTGTACGATTTTGTACTGCCTCGAGCAGAGGCGAGCCTCAAGGCGCGCCTCACCAACGTCTTTTTAAACAGTGGCTGTTATTGACTACTCATGGTAATAACTGTGGAAATTTGCATGTCATCATTCATCAGTGTTCTCCTCACCAAATTCCCTTGAAAGTTTATGTATAATTATTTTCAGTATTAACTGGGTGTAATGTGATTTACAGTTGTAAAGATGTTATATATCATTGAAAGGCTTGATATTCTTTGTGAGATGTGTACCTTTCATTTTGTCATTAAATTTATATTTATATTTATTTTTCATCCAAGAACATGCTAGAAAATACATAATCTAAATACCAACTATGTGTTTTCCGGCAGAGCCAATAATCACGAAACCATGGCTCTGATACCAATTGATGGAACACATCTATAAGGGTGGTCCGTGCCCAGGGATCGTTATTGGATGCCAACACATACATATATGGTATTATAATATATCTACTAGAATGGTTACGAAAATTACCTTTCCAAAGCAGATCTGCAACAACGTCTGATTGGAAACTTGGATCTTTTCATCTATGTCCGTAGATCTGCAATATGCAACCATGAACAAACTCCCAAGCACACGAACGGGCGCATGTACGGATCTCCCTCTTTGCACACGAACGGATTCAACACTAGGAATCTTCCAGACTGTTCCCGACCCCGTATGAACTCCGGATGGACAGAGATCTATCGAACGGATGGAGAGAAAATTGGATCTCCAAGAAGACCCTCTAGGCCGCTCCTCTCACTCTCTTGGGAAGAATTATGATTGTCCTCTTATGGAGGCCAGGGTTTCTTGAAGACCTATTTATAAACTCTCCTAGTTGGTCCTTGGGCCAGACTGGGGATCCACTAGAAGGTATCAGGCTCATGCTCCTTTACAGGCTCAAATTCTTATGTTCAGCCCAGAACATCATTTGGCCTATAAAACATTAATTAATTCCACTAAATAATTAATGTTGCACTCCCGGCCTGATCCAGATTGAATCTGGGCTTCTATTAGACTTAATTTATTCCCTATGTTTAAGATATCACACGTCCATTAATTAATTAAAACTTCTGATAATTTTAATTAATTAATGTCTTTTAATCCTTAAGTAGTACCACTCAAACTTCATCACTGTACGGAATAAATCCACCTGCAGGGTTCATACAATGATCCTTATTGAGCTTCTTAAGGGGACGTCATCAACCCGGATAACCAGGACACAGTGCATTAGTGAGAATAAATAGACACCATGCAAATAATATTGGCGCCCAAAATACGAAGCATATTGAATCAACTAGGATTCTCACTCATGGTAAATCAAAGCGACCAACAAATATTCCATGTGTCAGATTTATCTCTACTAGGGTTAAGAATTAATCAGAGTCGCTGAGATCTTGATTCTTCTTATGCCAGAATAGAAGAATGCATCTCAACTGTGATCCTTTCAATGCGGCGCACTACTGCAAACTAATAGTCAAGATAAACTAATTACAAGTTTCCAGTACAACATAAACCAATAGTTATGTCTAAACTATCTCAGTTGTGAACACTGTTTATATCTTATAAGGAACCGACAACATGATCTTCTGTGTGACTCCTAACACACCATGTTGTCTACAATATTAGATAATTGGACACACTTGCAATTATATAGAAAACATACAAGCATCCATACAAAAGCAACAATGTGAATAACCATTTATTTCAGTCAATATAGAAATCGAATAAATACAAAAGTGCACTAAAAGTTTGATTTACTGTATACTCTATCAATCTCCCACTTAAGCTAAACTTTTAGTATACACAAACATGTCTCCCACTTATACTTAAAGTCTAGCTAGCTGAAAGATATCGTAAAAGACCCTCTACATGTTTCTCGAAGATCTTTATTGCCAGAGTCTTCGTGAAAGTGTCTGCCAAGTTGTCCAACGACGCAATCTTTGTCACAGCCACGTCTGCTCACCTTACGATGTCTCGTATGATGTGGTACTTTCTTTCTATGTGTTTACTTGCTTTATGAGATCCAGGTTCTTTTGAGTTTGTCACTGCACCAGCGTTATCACAATAGATTATGATACGCTTAGTCATATTCTGAGCAATCCCCAAGTCATACAAGAAGCTCTTGAGCCACACAGCCTCCTTTGCTGCCTCAGAGGCCGCAACATATTCGGCTTCCATGGTAGAATCTGCGATGCATTTCTGCTTTACGCTCCTCCATGAGATTGCTCCACCTCCCAAGGTAAACACATATCCCGAGGTTGACTTCCTCTCATCTCGATCAGCTTGGAAATCTGAATCTGTGTAACCCAAAGGACTTAGATTGCTTGACTGGTAAACTAGCATATAATCCCGAGTTCTTCTCAGATACTTGAGAATATGCTTCACCGCAATCCAATGTCCTTGCCCAGGGTTAGATTGATATCTCGCCACCATGCCAACTGCATAGCAGATATCAGGCCTCGTGCACAGCATGGCATACATAAGGCTTCCTACTGCCGAGGCATAAGGAACCTTAGCCATCTCCTCTGTCTCCTTTTGTGTCTTGGGACACATTTCTTTAGATAGAGGAACTCCATGTCTGAAAGGTAAGAATCCTTTCTTGGAGTTTTGCATGCTGAATCGAGCAATCACAATGTTAATGTAGGCTGCTTGAGAAAGGCACAACATTCTCTTTTTCCGATCACGAAGGACCTTCATTCCTAGAATGTACGATGCTTCCCCCATGTCCTTCATTTGAAATTGCTCAGAAAGCCATACCTTTACGTCTGATAATACCTTGACATTTTTTCCAATGAGAAGTATATCATCTACGTATAGTACTAAGAATACCACCACGTTTCCGTTGCACCTCTTGTACACACAACTTTCATTTGGACATTGTTCAAATCCATAGGACTTGATCACTTCGTCAAAACGAATGTTCCAAGACTTTGAAGCTTGTTTAAGTCCATATAAAGACTTCTTTAGCTTCCACACACGATGCTCTTGGCCTTTCTTCACATAACCTTCAGGTTGCTGCATATAGATGTCTTCATCCAGATTCCCGTTAAGGAAAGCTGTCTTTACATCCATTTGCCAAACTTCATAGTCCATGTGACTAGCTATGGATAAGAGTATCCGGATTGACTTTATCATGGCTACTGGTGACAAAGTTTCATCATAATCGATGCCCTCTTTCTGAGTGAAACTCTTTGCCACCAACCGTGCTTTGAAGGTAGTAACCTTCCCGTCAGGTCCCCTTTTCTCCTAAAGACCTATTTGCACCCAATGGCCTTTTTGTCATTGGGAAGGTCTTTAAGGTCATAAACATCCATAGTATGCATGGATTCAATCTCAGGGTCCATGGCATTTTGCCAAACTTCTGTATCGACATCCTGGATCGCCTCCTTGTAGGTCCAAGGATCCGGTTCTTGTTCATCACTGGGAACTGAGTCTGAAGACTCTCCCATTAACAAGAAATGACTGGGTGAACGAGTTACCCTCCCACTACGTCGAGGCGATTCATGTGTGGTGACATCGGTGTCAACACGTTGTGCAGTGTTTTGTGGTATATCTTCTTGTACACTCGGTATGCTATTGTCTCCTCTTAGCTCATTGAGAATAATCTCACTCTTGGATTTATGCTCACTCACATAGTCTTTCTTTAGGAACCGGGCATTGGTGCTAACCACTACCTTATGATCCCTAGGACTATAAAAATAACCCCCTCTCGTTCCTTTGGGGTATCCTACAAACAGCCACACTTCCGTCCTAGGTGCTAATTTATCAGCTTCCCTGTCCAACACATGTGCTGGGCAACCCCAAATCCGAACGTGGTTCATACTGGGCTTTCGCCCGGACCACAATTCCATTGGAGTCTTTGGAATCGATTTAGAAGGCACGAAGTTCAGTATGTACGCCGCTATTTCCAAGGCATATCCCCAAAACGAGATGGGTAGGGAAGCGTAGCTCATCATCGATCTCACCATATTTAACAGAGTCCTATTCTTCTCTCGGCTACACCATTCTGTTGCGGAGTACCAGGTGCAGTCAACTGGGATCTTATCCCATTCTCTAATAAGTATTGCCTAAATTCAGTGCTAAGGTACTCGCCACCACGATCAGACCGCAGTGACTTGATACTCTTACCTTGACGGTTCTCCACTTCTGCCTTAAATTCTCTGAACTTGTCAAAGCATTCAGACTTGTGGCGTATCAAGTATATGTATCCATATCTCGAGTAATCATCAATAAAAGTGACAAAATGCTCGAAACCACCCCTAGCTTGAATTGACATAGGCCCACATACATCAGAGTGAATCAATTCTAACACATCATTGGCCCTATTACCTTGGGCCTTATAAGGCCTTGAGGTCATCTTGCCTTCCAAGCAGGATTCGCAGATTGCGAATGGTTCCACTTGGAGAGAGCCCATAAAACCACTACTTACCAGTCTTTGGATCCTCCTTAGATTGACATGACCAAGTCTAAGGTGCCACAAATATGTTTGATTCATTTTAGAAGGTTCTTTTCTCTTGTTTAATGATGTAGATGCATGAACTTGAGTTTCAGTTTGTTGTGCACAAGTAATAGAATAAAGATCGTTTTCCATCGTGCCAGAACAGATAACACTGTTGTTTCTCATAATCATAAAAGAATCTATATTTAAAACAACTGAATACCCATCCTTATAAAGTTTTGAAACTGAAATTAAATTCTTTCAAAAACTAGGCACAAATAAAACATTTTTCAAAACTAAAACAGAATCAGAAAAAGATAAGTGCACATCTCCCATTGAAACCACCGCCACTCGCGATGCATTTTCCAAGCGAATGGTAACCTCGCCCTCACTCAGCTGCCTTGTTTGGAGAAAGCTCTGCAAAGTTCAACAAACATGATCAGTGGCTCTAGTATCTACTACCCATGAACTGGTAGAACTAGCCGCAAAGCATGTTTCGACAACTAATACAAAAGGCGTACCATTTTTGCCCTTTAGAAGAGGACAATCAGCTTTCCAGTGTCCCGTCTTGCCGCACTTGAAACACTTTCCTTTCGGTTTCTTCACGCCACCAGAAGGCGCAACCGACATGCTCCCACTACTCCCAGCATTTCCACTGCTCTTTTTCTTAATGGGCTTTTTCTTCTTCCCGCCCTTAGACGAAGAAGGTTCAGCCTGCACAGAAACTAGAGCCTGTGGAGTAGGAGTAGTGTTACACTCTTTAGTGACAAGGACAATATCCAGATTTCGTTTCCAGTCCAAGTAGTTTGGACCGGTCAATTTATTTTGAGCGAGAATAGTCATAAGTGGATTGAACGACATGTTGACGACTGAAATAAATAAAACATTCAACCACATAGGTATAAGCCATTTATTCACATTCTCATGAAAGCATAATAACATGAAAAACCTCAAAACCATTGAAATTATGCATTCCTCGACAGCTCAATAAATGAATATGCAAGCCATGTTAGGATGGACGTTTACACACGCATTTATCAAACAGACACCCAGCCTCTAATTTCATTATCTCAGCAACTTATCCTTATGACGAATGAAATTAATTGTAGATCTTTTAAAAACTGGCCATGTAAATAAAAACAGGGACCCCGTTGGGGGGTTATGTTAAAATTCACATCTAAGTCTTGACCACAATTTAACCTTAAGGGTAATTATGCACAATTAATACGCGACCGATAGGGTAGTCATATCGCATGTGAATAATCTCCTCTAGTTATCTTGAAATAATTTTTCTAGTAAACTTATGCATGGCACATCCGTTAGGGAGGAGACCCCATGGGTCACGCGTATGCCACACACTTTAAAACCATTAAATTAGAAATCTTATCTAGTAAGCTTGTGAAAGTCAACATCCGTTAGGGAGGAGACCCCATGGGCCACGCGTATGATAATCACTTTACATAGAGATCAATTGTGGAGGCCCATGAATTAATTTAAAATTCAATAATTTAGACTTAGTCATTTAACTTGTAGGTTTTTCCATAGCATGCATCAAGAAATAATTAAATTCCTAACATGCTCCTAACATGCAAATCACATAAACCCTAGCATGCCACTAGAATTAAAACAACATAATTCAAGGCTACTTAAAACGTGATTTCTAGCATGATTAAATTTAAATTTAAATTTATCTAAAAATTTAAATTTAAATTTAATATCACATCCACAAAGCAAATAAAGAAAGCAATAAAATAAAACAATCCCGTGCAGCCCCAAGAACCTATCTAATAGCCTAAAATAACTATTACAACATTCAAACGGGCGCCGAACGATGCCTGGATTTGCCTCTCATGCAATGCGATGAAACATCACCGGACGTCCAACTTTAAAGAATGGCGAAAAAAATCTGTCAAACATCCGAATCTGGCGCTGAGATTTTCGGTCATGGTTCTAACATGACACCTGTAGATCTCGCCGTGACGTTTCAGAAAAGGTATCATGGGCCCAAAACGGACATCCGAGGAAAAAGTTACGGCCCAAACAGTTTCTGCCGACGGAAACCCTAGTATTTCGGCCCATTGGGCCAAAACCCTAGTTTTTCGATCAACCCTGCAGCCGCCTCCACCAGCCCCGCCGTCTGCCCAGCCACCAATTCCGCCGCCGCCGCTGCCGCTGCCGCCGGTTCGCCGCCGCCGCCTTTTCATGTGAAATCACCTCTGTTTGCTCTTTTCATGCCCATCTCTATCATTACATTACATAATATGAAAATTACATGAAATCCTATATACATTTGATCTATGAAAAATGCCTAATCTACCCACATTTATTATCTGGTGGGAAAAACGCTTACAACAAAACAATAGGGCTGCGACGGAAAACATTCAACACATGAAAATAATAAAATAAATATAAATATAAATTAAATTTATATTTATATTTATTTTTATTTTTCATCCAAGAACATGCTAGAAAATACATAATCTAAATACCAACTATGTGTTTTCCAGCAGAGCCAATAATCACGAAACCATGGCTCTGATACCAATTGATGGAACACACCTATGAGGGTGGTCCGTGCCCAGGGATCGTTATTGGGTGCCAACACATACATACATGGTATTATAATATATCTACTAGAATGGTTACGAAAATTACCTTTTCAAAGCAGATCTGCAACAACGTCTGATTGGAAACTTGGTTCTTTTCGTCTATGTCTGTAGATCTGCAATATGCAACCATGAACAATCTCCCAAGCACACGAACGGGCGCACGTACGGATCTCCCTCTTTGCACACGAACGGATTCAACACTAGGAATCTTCCAGACTGTTCCCGACCCCGTATGAACTCCGGATGAACAGAGATCTATCGAACGGATGGAGAGAAAATTGGATCTCCAAGAAGACCCTCTTGGCAGCCCCTCTCACTCTCTTGGGAAGAATTATGACTGTCCTCTTATAGAGGCCAGGGTTTCTTGAAGGCCTATTTATAAACTCTCCTAGTTGGTCCTTGGCCAGACTGGGGATCCACTAGAAGGTATCAGGCTCAGGCTCCTTTACAGGCTCAAATTCTTATGTTCAGCCCAGAACATAATTTGGCCTATAAAACATTAATTAATTCCACTAAATAATTAATGTTGCACTTCCGGCCTGATCCAGATTGAATCTGGGCTTCAATTAGACTTAATTTATTCCCTATGTTTAAGATATCGCACGTCCATTAATTAATTAAAACTTCTGACAATTTTAATTAATTAATCTCTTTTAATCCTTAAGTAGTACCACTCAAACTTCATCACTGTACGGAATAAATCCACCTGCAAGGTTCATACAATGATCCTTATTGAGCTTCTTAAGGGGACGTCATCAACCCGGATAACCAGGACACAGTGCCCTAGTGAGAATAAATAGACACAATGCAAATAATATTGGCGCCCAAAATACGAAGCATATTGAATCAACTAGGATTCTCACTCATGGTAAATCAAAGCGACCAACAAATATTCATGTGTCAGATTTATCTCTACTATGGTTAAGAATTAATCAGAGTCGCCGAGATCTTGATTCTTCTTATGCCAGAATAGAAGAATGCATCTCAACTGTGATCCTTTCAATGCGACGCATCGCACTACTGCAAACTAATAGTCAAGATAAACTAATTACAAGTTTCTAGTACAACATAAACCAATAGTTATGTCCAAACTATCTCAGTTGTGAACACGGTTTATATCTTATAAGGAACCGACAACATGATCTTCTGTGTGACTCCTAACACACCATGTTGTCTACAATATTAGATAATTGGACACACTTGCAATTATTTAGAAAACATACAAGCATCCATACAAAAGCAACAATGTGAATAACCATTTATTTAATCAATATAGAAATCGAATAAATACAAAAGCGCACTAAAAGTTTGCTTTACTGTATACTCTATCAGTTATATATCATTGAAAGGCTTGATATTCTTTGTGAGATGTGTACCTTTCATTTTGTCATTAATGTGATGTGATTTCCTTCAGCATGCAACAATTCCTGATTTGGATTCTTCCACAGCATTCTTTGGTGTTTATGATGGACATGGAGGTTAGCTCTCGATTTCTTTGCTATTAGTTTTCGTGGTAAAGCAACTTTTGGTAATTGGTACACCTGAAGCTTCTTATGCTTTGGAATATATAATTGAACTGCGAATGTTTAGTATTTGATTTTTGAAGTAGATCAGCTTGCTGATTTGTTTCTTCAATAGAAGCTATATGTGTTGTCAATTCTACATTTCCCTTCATGAACCCCTGTCCCTTCATTTTTCTCTATCTTATTTATTGTATGTATCATTTTCCCTCTAGTTTATTTGTCTTGTAAGCTCGAAGAAGATCATACTTTCAGTCACTGTATCTGGAAATTTTATCCAATAAGTATTATGTTAAACAAGCTGCAATCTCAGGATACTTTGCATTTCGAGTTCATCTTAATATTTGTTGATTACTTGATTCCATTGGAAGTTCTTTGAAACTGTAAGGAAGTGGTTGCCAAATTCTGTGCCAAGTACCTTCATCAGCAAGTTCTAAAGAATGAAGCTTATTTGGCTGGTGATATTGGGACTGCTGTCCAAAAGCTTACTTCAGGTCATTTGCTGACTAAAAAGATAAACTTTGCAGTTTTTTGTTTTTTATTTTTATTTTAAAAACTTCTTCCGAAGACAGACTTTAAAAAACTGTTTACGGTCATGACAAACTGTATGGTCTGTTTTCTCAAATTGAAAAAAAAAACAAAGCAGTAGGCAAGAAATAATAGATACTGAAAATGGCTTTTCTTCTCAATACTCAAACTGATATCTGCTACAATCATATTTAAAGACAAATGACACTAAATTGCAATAAAGACTACCATAATGATAAGAAAATGGGCACACACACGAAATGCCATTCATTTGCATACAATAAAGGCAAAATAAAAAACTGATAAGAATGTTAAAACTGCTACATTTTCTTTCTTGTAACAGATGCACGTTCTTCTCTTGTAACAACCATGAAGATTAACTCCAACAAACTCCCCCTTAATCTTGACATGGCCCAAGAGATTACGTTGCAAAGCAATTTTCATTCCAGGTAATGCTTTTGTCAAGGCATCAGCACGTTGTTCTTCAGTACGAACAAACTCCACCACAATTTTCCTTGCTTCAATGCACTCACGGATGAAATGAAACCTTGTATCAATATGCTTACTTCGTGCATGAAATACCAGATTCTTCATCAAAGCGATGGCAGACTTGTTATCAACAAATAATTTCACCGGTATTAAATCTTGTTTTGTTAACTCTGCCAACAAACTCCTCAACCACACTTGGATTGTTGCAGATGACGCAGCCATAAACTCGGCTTCGCAAGATGATAGAGCTACAGTCTTCTGTTTATGAGAATACCAGGAAACAAGACACTTGTTAACATAAAATGCCATGCCTCCAGTGCTCTTTCGATCAGTTAAATCTCCAGCAAAGTCACTATCTGAATAGCCATAAATTTCCTCTTCAAGTCCATCTCTCCCATACACCAGTCCAAAATTAATTGTCCCTTTCACATACCTTAAAATTTGCTTTACTGCTTTGTAGTGCATAACAGTTGGCCTTTCCATAAACCTGTTTGCCATGCCAACGGAGAAAGCTAAATCTGGTCGGGTATGCAGCAAATACCTCAAGCAACCAACCATTCGACGATATTCAGTTGCATCCACAGGTTCTCCCTCATCATCTTTGTGAAGTCGGGCCTTTTGTTCCATCGGTATTTTTGTGGAATTGCATTCCGCCATACCGAATTGGGCTATCATCTTCTTGGCGTAGGATGTTTGTTTGAGAGTGATCCTATCTTATTCTTGCACCACCTCAATTCCAAGGTAAAAAGTGAGTAATCCGAGATCACTCATCTCGAACTCAGACATCATTTGCTTCTTGAACAAATTGATTTCCTCAAGGCTTTCTCCTGCAATGATTAGATCATCAACATAGACACCCACTATTATAATTGCTAGTCCTTCTCCTCGGGTGTAAACAGCCTGTTCTTGTGCACATTTGGTGAACCCAAGTTTTTTCAAACTTTTATCCAAACGAATATTCCAAGCTCGTGGAGCTTGACGAAGGCCATACAACGTCTTGTTTAACCTGTAAACAAGATGCTCTTTATTTTTAACAACAAAACCATCGGGTTGAGTTACATATACCTCTTCCTCCAGTTCACCATTCAAGAAAGCCACATCAAGGTGGTGTACTTGCCATCCACGACAAGCTGAAATTGCAAGAATAATCCGAACTGTATCAAGCCTAGCCACCGGTGCAAACACCTCTTCATAATCTACGCCATGTTGTTGGACATATCCCTTTGCGACAAGTCTTGCTTTGTGTTTAATCACCTCACCACCAGAATTTCTTTTTATTTTATAGACCCATTTCACTCCAATAGGTTTGTGTCCAGGCGGCAATGGGGAAAGTGTCCAGGTTTCATTCTTTTCAATGGCTTCAATTTTCTTAACCATTGCCTCTTCCCAAACGGATTGCCCAGAAGCTTCTTGATAATTAGATGGCTTTTCTAATTCAAGAAATAATAGTTGCTCATTCACCTCATCTTCTTCATTAAAAACAATTCTTTCTGCATCTCTCATTACAGAACTAACACGTCTTAAACGAATAGGCGTGTCACTGATGCTGCTTGTGCTTCCTGGAGTCTGGACATGCGCAGGTGGTGTGGTGGGATCTTCGAATTGCATAATTGGACTAGATGTATCTGTTAGCTCAGGCTCAGGCTCATCAAACACCATATTTCCACTCACAATGAATTGAGGATTATCAAAAACACCTGAACCTGCATTCCAATCCCACATAGAATTTTCTTCAAATTTAACATCTCGACTTACTATGATTTTTCCATTCCGAGGATCATAAAGCCGATATGCCTTGCTTCCATCTTCAGCTCCAAAGTAAACCATCGCCACACTCCTATCATCAAGTTTTTTCTGGTGCGGGATTGTCACCTTGGCATGAGTGATACACCCAAACACCCTTAGATGAGAAAGATTTGGCTTCTTACCGAACCAAGCTTGAAATGGTGTGCACTCCTCTAAAGCCTTCGTCGGTATACAGTTCAAGATATAAACAGCATGCCTCACTGCCTCCCCCCAAAACTCTCCAGGAACATTCATGCTTTTCAAGAGGGATCTCGCCATTGCCATGACCGTTCGGTTCTTGCGTTCTACAACGCCATTTTGCTGTGGAGTGTATGGTGCTGTCAGGTGTCTTTGGATCCCGGCATCCTCACAGAATTTGATGAATTCTTTAGATAAGAATTCACCACCTTGATCGGTTCTCAACGTCTTTATTCTGTGGCCACTGATATTCTCCACATGTTGCTTGAATTTTTTGAACACACCGAATGCCTGATCCTTTGATCTAATCACAAACACCCACATCCATCTCGAATAGTCATCAACAATTAGCATAAAATAATTATTACCAGATGGAGTTGCTGGTGCAATAGGGCCACAGAGATCGGCATGTAATAATTCAAGTGGTTTCTCTGCATGAAGAATCGCTCGTTGTGGAAAGGGCTCTCTCGTTTGCTTCGCCACCAGACACCCTTGGCATAAACTGTTTGGATGAGATATAAGGGGCACTCCATTTACCATCTCCTTCTGAGCTAGCATCTTTAAGGTATCAAAATTAACATGTCCAAGTCGGGCATGCCACAACCAAGCCTCATCTTTAAGGTTTGCCAGTAAACAAACCGGAGCACATGAAATTATCAAAGCCTTGTACAACCGATTGGGAGTCCTTTTGATTTTAATGAGCAAGGTTCCAATTGAGTCATATAACCACAGGAAACTTTCATGGATAACAATTTTGCTTCCACCTTCAGATAATTGGCCACAACTTATGATATTATTACGCAAATCCGGAATGAAATATACCTCGGTGAGAAGACGTTGCTCGCCTCCCTTAAATTGGAAAAGTATAGAACCTTTCCCTTTGATCTGTACAGTAGATCCATCACCAAATTTAACAAGGCCTTTGACTGATTCATCCAATTCATGAAAGTGTTTTCGTCCCCCGTCATATGATTGCTAGCTCCATTATCAAAATACCAGATATCGACATCAGGATTGAAAGGATTGTCTACCTCACTTTGGAAAATTGGCTTTTCTTGTTCTGCAGTTGCTGTGAATAAGAGTATGGGATTTTCTTCCTCAGTACATGTCAGGTTGGCCTCCACTTCCCGAGGACTGCTCCAACATTCCGAAGCAAAATGGCCCATTTTTTCGCAATTGAAGCACTTGATGTGGCTTTTCTCACGACCACGCCTTTTAGCCTCATCATTACGTGGTGTGTCGATATATCCACCTCTTCCACGGCCTCTTCCACGACCGCGTCCACCTCGACCACGACCTCTTTCATTGTTGTTGCGGAAAGACTTCCCTTTGGATGGTTCGCCATTTCCTTTACTCTTTTGGCTCGCCTTCCATTCAGTTTGTGTGAGTAGGAGTTGTCCATCTCCATTGTGACTAGAAGGTGTACGCAAACGTGTGCGTTCCTTGAATGCCTTGAGCCGGCCTACCGCCTCCTCAAATGGCATGGTGGAGAGATCACAAAATTGCTCTATCCTGGCAATAATTGGATAATAATGATCCGGCACAGTATCAAATAATTTTTTCACCATCTCTGGATCGCCAAGAGTTGCTCCTAGATTGGAGTACTTTGCAGACATTCCATTTACCCGCCCAGCATACTCGTCCAATGTCTCCCCTTCCTTCATTCGCAATGCATCAAATTCACTCTTGAGTGTTTGCAAGCGAGCTATTTTGACGCGATCGGCCCCTACAAATCTGGTTTTTAAGCAATCCCAGACTTTCTTCGCCGTTTTTTCTTTTGCAACTTGCAAAAGAAGATCTTCTGGGAGTGTTTGGAGAAGAACCGCCCTCGCCGATTTGTCTTTCTTAGCATCCACATCTACACCTTCTGTCGGTGCTACAGCCTCCCAAACACCTTGGGCTTCCATAATGGCTTCAATCTTAATTGCCTAGGTTGTGTAGTTCGTTGATGTCAACTGCGGGTAGGAGAACGGCACTCCGCCTG
The DNA here is from genome assembly GCA_030278955.1 of Hygrophila difformis. NCBI lineage: Eukaryota > Viridiplantae > Streptophyta > Magnoliopsida > Lamiales > Acanthaceae > Hygrophila > Hygrophila difformis. The sequence continues at coordinate 40,110,966 of JAOANR010000002.1, read as the reverse complement.
ATTCCTTTGCCACAACACCTTGAGGAGCTATCGACATTGGCTTAAAATGTAAATATTTTGGCATACACTCTTGCTCTGATACCACTTGTTTTTTCAAATTGAAAAAAAAAAAAAAAAGCAGTAGGCAAGAAATAATGGATACTGAAAATGGCTTTTCTTCTCACTACTCAAACTGATATATGCTACAATCATATTAAAAGACAAATGACACTAAATTGCAATAAAGACTACCATAATGATAAGGAAATGGGCACACACACGAAATGCCATTCATTTGCATACAATAAAGGAAAAATAAAAAACTGATAAGAATGTTAAAACTGCTACATTTTCTTTCTTGTAACAGATGCACGTTCTTCTCTTGTAACAGCCATGAAGATTAACTCCAACATGGTCACTCCTATAGCGAATGCTAAGCATTTTCTGTGTGGGCCATCACAAAGGGTTTTAGACGAGTATTATTGAGAAGTGGGGTATTCACTGGAAATAGAAATAATTTGTTTAATGTCTGTTGTTTTAAGCAATTTTCATCCATTGCCAATGACTAATTATCAAACATACTAAGGTCCGGAAACAACTGCATTTACCGTATAGATTTCTTTGAATACTTTTTTTTTTGCAGGATGGATGAGATGATGCGTGGGCAGAGAGGCTGGAGGGAGCTGGCTATTCTAGGGGATAAAATGAACAAGTTCAGTGGCATGATAGAGGGTCTGATATGGTCTCCAAAAAGTGGAGATAAAAATAACCAAGTTGATGATTGGGCATTTGAGGAGGTATTAATATGAAACTTCAATCCATAACTAATGAATAGTTTTCTGATAGTAATAAAATGATGAATGAGGGGATCATTGAAATGCTCTTGTACTTTGTGGAACGTACATTGTTTTTAGTTGAGTTTAATTTGTTTCTAGATTCTCCAGCAATTCTTGCATAATAACTGATAATTACATCATTGACCCATTTCATACTTCAGTAATAGTCCTTTTAGAAAGATTTTAATTTTGGTGTGAAATGATGTGTTTTTGTTGAGTCATTAGAGATGAATATGATTTTCACTGGGGATCCAATAGGTGATCCATTCCATAATATCGAAAAGCTAGAAGTGCGCACACATTCCATGATCAGAGCCGAACATCTAAGTGGCATTGCCAGCTCGTCCAAACAAGTAGCAAGAAAATCCCAACACACCGTGTCATAGGCCTTGGCCAGATCGACCTTCAAGATAGCCGCACGACAAAAGTGTCGGGGCTGTTCCATGGATGCCACTAATTCCTGCAGTAATATGCTATTGTCAGCGGTACCTCGCCCAGGTAAGAAGGCCGATTGATATGGACTGATAATGTCACATAGTATCGGTCGCAACCGCAGCACGAGGACTTTGGTGATAACTTTGAAGGCCACATTGCATAACATGAGCGGACGGAACTGTTGAATAGTTTGTGGAATTGCCACATTCGGGAGCAAACACATGAACGCATGAGATAATCCAGGAGGCAAGGATCTAGTATTCACCGCCTTCATGACCATGTTGACAAGCGGAGATTTCAATTGTTCCCAATGTTGCTTGTAGAAACTTGCAGGAAAGCCATCCGGCCCAGGCGCCGCAAATGACCTCATAGAGTGCACTGCCGAGCTGATTTCCTCCTCCGACACAGCACCTTCCAAAATCACTCCATGTTCCTCGGCCAAAGGATTCAGCAGTGGCAAAGGCCGCCCAACCGGCTGCTCCTGCTGAGCCGCAAACATGGTCGTGAAATATTCAATCACATGCTCCTGTAAAGCATCTTGCTGCATGACCCAGCTATCATTAATCTGTAGACCATAGATCCGTCCATGGCGACGATGCACCTGAGTTTTCGCATGAAAGTACCGGGTACTCCGGTCACCCAATCGCACCCATTTATCTCGAGATTTTTGGTACCACAGTACTTCTTCTTGTGCTAGCAACACATCCAGTTCATGCATAAGTTCCCCCTCAAGACGCCTCAGCCAAGCAGAGTCCACATGGACCAAACGCTTCTGCACCCCCATAATTCTGTTCTTAAGCTTCCTTTGCGATCCCTTATGTGGCCAAAAGTGTTGGAATTAAATTCAGGGAATCCACCCGTATACGATCCAGCAAAGGAGACAACTCTAGATCATTACTGCTCACGCTCTTAACGATCACCTCCTTATAACCCTCATGCAAACCCCAGGCCGCTTCCCATCGAAAAGGACGAATCCCACCCCCGCGAGGTCGCGCCCCGCAATGGAGTTGAAGCGGACAATGGTCAGAACCCATTCTAGGAAGATGATGAATGTGCCCCTCCTCAAACATATGAATCCAATCAAAATTAGCTAATCCCCTGTCAAGACGTTTACTAATACGACATCCTCCACCCGCCATCCTCGACCACGTGAACGCAGGGCCAACGGAGGCAACCCCCAAAAGCTGGCAAGTGTCGATCATTTCCCTAAGTTCCGCAGCCCTTTCTGATAAAAAATTGCCCCTCTGAACCTCATCTTCCGCCAAAATTTCGTTCCAATCACCCATGACAATCCAAGCACCGTCAATGGCGGACGCCAGTTGAATTAATTCCCCCACGTATGCCTCCTTCGCTGATAATTGGGAAAAGCATATAACGCCGTAAGCAGCCACTTAGAACCTCCTTTCACAAATTCAATCGTTATTATGTGATCCCTGTTATCAAAAATATTAACCTGACAATCAATCGCTATCTTCTTCAACACCCATGCACCACCTGACAATCAATTCCCACTTGGACGCGGGACTTTAACCCGAGGACGACGCAGGTTAACACGACATTGGTGTGGGCAAGATTGAATGGTTTATCCATGCATCGCCCCTCCTCCGCATCCGCCCAACACTCCCCATCATAAGAAACCCTATCCGCCCGATCCTGGAGGCTATCCCCTTCCTGGTCCTGTAGCACCAAGAATTGGTTGCTACCAAGCAGCGGAGCTGGACGTCCCTTAGGAGTATTTCCGCTCTCCAATGTCCGGTACTCCCTAGCAGGCAATACCTCATCCCTTCGTGGTCGCTTGATTCTATGAGATGTAGAAGCCTCACACTCGACTCCTCCAGAATAAGGAACAAGAGCCAATGTTAACCCCCCATCATCACCGTGGCCACCCTTGATATGGTCCTCCCGCGCATGAGGAATCACAATATTCTTGCCCTTATCCCTCCGTTCCCGACCCTGCCCTCCCGGAGATTCAGTAGCAGGAGACTGCGGCACCCCCCCCTATCTTTCGGCTGCCGAGGTTTCCTATTCCCTATACGAACCACCGTTAACCAATCTCCATAAGCCGGTTCCGGGCCTAGATCCTCCACGACCTCCTTCATGCCCAGGTCACCCTGCGCATCCACCCATTCCCCATGAACTCCCTCACACCCTGTGTTCACCCTCTCTTCACTAGCATGGCCGCTCTCTGGGCCCGGCACCTCCCTCTTCTCCTCAAGGGTGCAATTTTGATCTTTGTGTCCATACCTCCCACATCTAGCACACAGTAAATGTAACCCCTCGTATGAAATTGGGATCCATTCATCATTAACAAGGATTTTCCCCGTTACTGGCTTCGTTAGGTCGAGCGCCACACAAACCCTCGCAAACCTACCCCGGTTAGTTTCCCTTGTACTGTTGTCTATTTTCACCACATCACCAATTCCCGACGCCACCGCCCAAAGGATATCTTCCCTAAACCGATGCATGGATAAACCATTCAATCTTGCCCACACCAATGTCGTGTTAACCTGCGTCGTCCTCGGGTTAAAGTCCCGCGTCCACGACATGATAGCAAGATAATGATCAAAGAGCATCCATGGTCCGCCATTAATAACAGACTCGTGATCGGACGCTAGATCAAAACGAACGATAAAACAGCCATGCCCGACGTCAATAAGTGTCATGTTGCCCTCGATTTTCCACATACGCTTCAACCGGTCTTGCAACACCATGTAACCAACGTGCGCCCCTAGTAACTTAAGGACCAAGGCATCCTCCCATTCCCTTGCCGCGTCAACTTCGATGGACTCATGAATCACAAATCTTGGAATAGTCTGATTTCCATCCACATAGCTCTTGACCACCAAACCCTCCGCTATTAAGTCCCTCCTCTTCCGTACATGGCTGTCCGCATAAGTAGAGCCCCGCAAAATCTCAGCAAAGGACCGAGTTTGACCGCCAGGATCATGAGGAGACTGAGACTCCGCCGCCGGGGTCGACGCAACAGCCGGAGTAGTAGTCGCCGAAGCGTTCGCCCGAGTCGCAGGAGAAACCCTAGCCGTCATTAGTTTTAATTATAGAACATCGTTCTAAATGACTATTTTAATAAATGTTATTATAATATTATTAAATAAATTTAATATAGGTTAAATTTATGTCTACAAGTATAATCATATATCAACATAAGGAATATAAACCGTATTTTAAATAAAAAATACTTCATTAAAAATATATATTGAATAATCAAATTAAAAAAAAAATAGTGAACTATAAAAATTTAATGAAATTTTAATTCTCATGTCTGTACAAGGCTTAATTTTAAAAATTTAATCTCACAAATACAATTTTGATAAACTAAAAAATATAAAGGAAAATGTAAGTGTGTGTTTTTTAATTATAGTAAATATACTTATCATTTCAAATATTAAGAAATATAAAACTATATAATATAAATTATTTGATTGTATATATAATAATATTTAATAAAGATTGACATATTATAATATTATTAAATAAATTTAAATAATTTTAAAATGTGTAACTAATTAAAAAATAATCTTATATAAATATAAGGAATTTAACAATTAACATAATAGATTTCAAACATTATTAATCAATGATAATATATTTTTAATATAAATATTTCATTTAAATATATATAAAATAATTAAATTTATAAATTTTAATCAATTATACAAAATTTAATCAAAGTTTTGTCATGAGTTTTTTACATCAGGTCTAATTTTAAAACTTAGTCTCATAAATATAAATTTGATAAACAAAATAATATAAAGAAAAACTAAGTATTATAACAAACATATAATGTTATTAGTATTTTAATATATTTAATTATCTATAAATACCTAAATATATAAATTCTAAATATTTTTTAGTTTGTACGGACTATATTATTTTTTTAACGTCAATTCATTATTTCTAAAGAAATTTGAAAAACTTTATTTATGGTGTAATTAGTTAATTGATTCTAAAAAATTGAATAATATAAATTGATTCATCACCTAAAAAAATTCATATTATTTTAAACAAATTCTACATCATTTTTTTTAAGAAAAAATAAAGAAAATGAAAAAAATAACACATCATAATTTAATTATTAAACATAATATCCTTCATTGTTAACTATTTCGATATAAAATAAAAATGTATATAAAAGTCGGAGTAAATTGTTATACAAATTTTTATAAACAATTTGTACTCTAAAAGGATATATGAAGTATTTTAGTGTAAATTATACGTAAAGATTTGTAGTAGGTACTCATAAATAGTTTTGAAGTAATTTGAATTTTGAATTATTAAAGGTTATCTTTTTTCCAATTGTTCTTAGTATTTTAGATATGAAAGCGAAACTATATATTTAGCTTTTCAATGATGGAAAAAAATACTTTATATTATATCCACCTATTTGGGTTTTGAATTTCTTTCCATGCTCCTATTATCTCCTTATTTCCCTCAATTTTTTTGTTCCATACATTTCCACCACTATTTAAGCAAAAGACTTTGAACCTTATGTAATAACTCAAAAAAAGTTATCTTCTAATTTTATAATATTCATATATAAGTAATTTTATAACCTTATGAAATCGCAACCTCGAATTTTTCTATTGCTATTTAACGACCGATTCAGCAACCGAAATATTTCTATCGCAAATTAGCAATTGAAATCTCATATTTATATTTATATTTTACTTTTAAATTTGATTCCTGAATTTATTAGATATCTAATAATTTTTTTTTTGAATTTAATTAATATTTTAATCCATTTCGATATTTATATATTAATTTTAAATTTAACTAGTTATTTTAATTAAATTATATTTTATTTTATTTTTAAATTTAATTATTGATTTAATATTATTCTAATTAAAGTTTTTTAATTTTATTATTCCTTTTAATTAATTTTATTTCAGTTTTTTTTTTATTATTTCACTAATATTGCAGGTTATATGTGTAGTCAAATTTTAAACAACCTATGTGGACATAATTACGGAATTAATTAGCTAAAAATGCAATATTAGTAAGAAAAGGACTATTTTGGATATTATTTGTAAGCTTAGAGGACCAATAGGGGCAAAAAATAGAAAAATGACTATTTTGGATTTTGGGGGAATGAAAAGGACTATTTAATACATTTTACCATGATATATAGAGTGAATGTGTGCGAAACTATTTGCATTTGATTTCGAGTGTAACCATGAACAAATTATTGTTTATTTATTTTGTTATGTCAAGAGTGTTGTGTGATTGACAGTTCAGTGTTTAATGGGTGTGATAAAATAGTAACAAACACAAAGTTTAGCTTGAGTTTGACCTACTATTTTGCTGCAGGGACCACATTCTGATTTTTCTGGACCAACTTCTGGTTGTACAGCTTGTGTCGCTATTATTAGAGAAAACCAGCTAGTTGTTGCAAATGCTGGTGATTCTCGTTGTGTAATTTCTAGGAAAGGACAGGTGAGTGCCCCTTGCTCTTCATTGCATATTTTTGTTGTCTTAGTAGGAAATGCTTGTTGTGGATATGTAAGCTTCAAATGTTATTTATAGGCTTACAATCTTTCGAGAGACCATAAGCCTGATCTTGAGGTTGAGAAGGACAGAATTTTAAAAGCTGGTGGTTTTATACATGCTGGTCGAGTCAATGGCAGTCTGAATCTTGCAAGGGCAATAGGTGATGGTTGCTTTTGTTTGTGTACTTTTCTCATTGCCATAGTACTGCAAAGTGTTGAAAGTTTTGTGAGCAGACCTTTTCTGCACTGTAAACCAATATCTGATCTTGTTAAATAATCTAGCCCCAACTAGCTTTGGAACATAAATCTTCCAAATGACTTAATTATATGCCAAGGCAAACCGATTGTTGTCACATGGTTATTGCAGGTGATATGGAATTCAAGCAGAACAAGTTTTTACCTGCTGAAAAGCAGGTTGTTACTGCAAATCCAGATGTAAACATTGTAAGTACTAAGTATATTTTCATTTTATTGCAGCTAAACTAAATTATTGTTTGAGAGTTCATTTCTATGCCTTGTTTGGGCTAAGCAACATATAGTTTCGTCAAATATTCATACCTTGTCTAGAACCAATTAGGGATGAATGTAAGACACTGTTTACATTAAATGATTGATTGGTGAAACCTTATGTACAGAGATTCTTTGTGATATCTGTTGAAAAACGGCATAAACTTCAAATGCCGTAAAAGTAACAGGAATCGCCGAAGTCCAATAAGGAGGCTCATCTACCTCGCCGAAAAGCTTGAAGCCACAATAAGAACAGTATTAGAATGTGTTCATTGTCTGTTGTTTATTTTCGATTCTATAAATAGGTACTTCCATTGTTGTAAAACTCAGAGCGAAGCAAAGCAAGAAATACAAAGCAGGCTTTAGCTAACAACTCTCGGCTTTTGGTTATCCTTTTTAGATATCAAAAGTGTAAAGTGTCTTGTGTGTGTGATATCAAAATCCACAAATTGGTATCAGAGCCTGAGTGATCCGAACTCAGAGCAAAACATGTTTGAGTATAAACACTCCAATTAAAAGAATTAAATTAACCCACCGTGGTTTCCTCCGAGCTGCTGTCCACCGCCTTCAATCTCTTTCCGGCGAACCCGCACCGCCACAGCGCTGCCCAGCTCCCACCGCCGCTATCTTGCTCCTCCGTTCACGGTGTGCCCAGGCCCAGCAACCTGTGCAACGCTCCGCCTCCAGCCACCGCGAAGTCCACGCCGTCGTCGCCTGCAGTTGCTACTCTCTCTAGGTCCGAATCCATTGTTCTCTATCCAACACTTCTACTACTAGCTGTTGTTGCTGCGTCACTCTGCTTGCAAATTTAATTGAAGATGGGCATTTAATGTGGTAGGAAGAAAACTTTATTGTTCCCAATTGATTGAAAAATTTGATTGGAGAAAGAAGTGGCCAGTTGGAAATATTCAGTATGGGGCTCAAGAATTAAATGAAATTGGGAGCTTGATATTTAAAGCTTTGTGGTTGGAAGAATAAAGACCACAGATCCGACATTGTCCAAAATGGCGAATATTACGGGACAAATGCCACTGCCGCAGCTTACAAAAATAAATTACGAGAAATGGAGTATTCAAATGAGAGCCCTTCTCGGAGGTCAAGATGCATGGGACGTGGTTCAAAATGGTTTTGAAGAACCAGAAAATACCGGAAAATTGACCGCAGCTGAACAGAAAGCATTGAAAGATGCGCGATCCAAAGATAGTGGAGCCCTGTACATGTTATTCCGAGCTGTTGACGAATCAGGCTTCGAAAAAATAATCGGTGACACCACCTTAAAAGAAGCGTGGGACATCCTTGAAAAATCATTCAAAGGAGCTGACCGGGTAAAGCAAGTGTGTCTCCAAACCCTTTGTGGAGAGCTTGAAAGCATGAAAATGAAGGAGTCGGAAAACGTGTCTGACTATATCACACGTGTCCAGACCGTGGCAAACCAACTCAATCGAAACGGAGAAGAATTGCCCGATGCCAGAATTGTGGAGAAAATATTGTGTGTGCGATTGAAGAATCGAAAGATCTCAAAGTGTTCACCTTTGAAGAGCTCGCTGGATCTCTCGAAGCACATGAACAAAGGAAAAAGAAAAAGAAAGAGGAGTCACTCGACCAGGCACTCCAAACCAAGGCATCAATAAAAGATGAGAAGGTTCTCTACACTCGAAATTTTCGGGGGAGAGGACATGATCGTGAAAATCGTGGATACGGTCGTGGTATCCAAGGCAACAATTATGAAGGATACCATAAAGAAAAATTTCAAGGAAGTCAAGCAAACTGGCGTGGAAGAGGACGCGCTCGAGGAAGAGGCGGTCGATCAAATTATTCCTACGTCAAATGCCAAAAGTGCCACAAATATGGTCACCATGCCGAAGACTGCAACAACGAGGGTTGTTATAATTGTGGCAAGATGGGACACTTTGCAAAAGAGTGTCGGGCCAACAAACGAGTGGAAGAGACAACCAACCTAGTCGTGGAAGACAAAGCACATGGTGGTGTCCTCATGATGGCCCACAATGATGTCAACAATGGCACATCCTGGTACCTCGATTCTGGAGCAAGCAACCACATGTGCTATAATGAGCATCTATTCAAAAAAATGCAGAAAGTTGACAATGGTCATGTATCATTCGGAAATGAATCAAAAGTGCAAGTCAAAGGCCGTGGTACGATATGTTTCACACAGAATGATGGCTTGATAGGGACAATCCAAGATGTCTACTATGTCCCAGACCTCAAAAACAACATCTTGAGTCTTGGCCAGCTCGCAGAGAAAGGTTACTCAACCTTTCTAAAAGATCAGTCGCTGCACCTGAAAGACAAGCAAGGACGTCTGATAGCTCGAGTCGAAATGGAGAGAAATTGGATGTACAAGTTGAACCTGAGAAGCTTGCAAGGGAAATGCCTACAAGTCAAAGAAGAAGATAAAGTGTCGCTATGGCATCACCCTTTGGCCACTTACATTATGATGGCTTGAAAAAGCTAGTGAAGATGAAGATGGTAAAAGGACTTCCAAGCATGGATTTTGGAGGAGAATTTTGTGAAAATTGTGTACTCGGGAAGCAAACAAGAGCCTCATTTCAAAAGAAGGCCGAATTTGAAGCGAAGCATCCGCTCGAGTTGATCCACACTGATATATGTGGACCAATTACTCCCGAATCTTTCAGCGGAAAGAGATACTTCATCTCTTTCATCGATGATTTCTCTTGAAGGACGTGGGTCTATTTGCTGAAGGAAAAATTCGAGGCATTCAAGGTGTTCAAAATATTCAAGGCGAGTGTTGAAAAAGAAACTGGCAGATCCATCAAAGCAATTCGATCTGATAGAGGAGGCGAATACACCTCGACAGCCTTCCGAGAGTACTGTGAACGAGAAGGCATAAGAAGATTTCTGACAGCACCATACTCGCCCCAACAAAATGGAGTAGCTGAAAGGAAGAATAGGACCATCCTAGATATGGTTCGGTCGATGTTGAAAAGCAAGAAGATGCCTAAAGAATTCTGGGCAGAAGCTGTGATGTGCGCCGTCTACATACAGAATCAGTGCCCACACATGAAGTTGAAGAATCGAACACCACTGGAAGCATGGAGTGACAAGAAGCCTACCGTCTCTCATCTAAAGATATTCGGTAGTGTAGCCTATGCACATGTACCAGATCCGCAAAGGATGAAGCTGGAAGATAAAAGCAAAGCATATGTTTTTATCGGATATGATGGACTCACTAAAGGGTATAAGCTGTATGACCCGATAAGCAAGAAGGTGATAGTAAGTCGAGATGTGCGAGTGAATGAAGCAAGTGAATGTGACTGGAATAACTCAAAGGAAGTTACCAACGAAGTCGCAGAATCGTCAGCCGTTGTTCCGACGGTTCTATCAACAAATCCTGAAATTTTTGAAGAAAAGGAAGAAGAAGAAGATGAGCCACGACAACCCCGGATGAGAAGTCTCCAAGATTTATACGACTCTACAGAGGTACATCTTGTATGTTTGTTGGCAGATTCTGAAAATATCAAGTATGAAGATGTCGTACTAGAGGAAAAATGGAAGGCAGCCATGAATGAAGAAATTGAAGTAATCGAGCGCAACAACACATGGGAGCTCACTGAATTGCCCAAAGAAAGTCAGGCCATTGGAGTGAAATGGGTCTATAAGAAAAAGATGAATGCACAAGGGGAGATTGAACGATACAAAGCTCGGCTTGTTGCAAAGGGATACAAGCAAAAGGAAGGAATTGATTATGATGAAGTCTTTGCCCCTGCCGCAAGAATGGAGACAATCCGGCTACTCATTTCTCAAGCTGCTCAATACAAATGGCCAATACTCCAAATGGATGTCAAGACAACGTTTTTGAATGGTGTACTCGAAGAAGAAGTCTACATTGAGCAACCACCAGGTTATCTGAAACTTGGAGGAGAAACAAAGGTGTTGAAGTTAAAGAAGGCGCTTTACGGGCTAAAGCAAGCACCGCGAGCATGGAATACTCGCATTGATGTATATTTCAAGGAGAATGGGTTTGAGCAATGTCCCTACGAGCATGCTCTTTACATCAAGAAAAATGAAGAAGTTAGACAAACAGAAAGAGGCATCTTTGTATCACTGGAGACATATGTGATGAAGATCTTGAAAGAATTCAAGATGGAGAAGTGCAATCCCGTATCAACACCTATGGAACCTGGAGCAAAACTTTCAAAGTTTGATGAAGGAGAACAAGTTGATCCAGGAAGGTACAGAAGCTTGGTTGGAAGCCTTCGCTACCTCACATGCACAAGGCCAGATATTGCACTAAGTGTTGGCATTGTGAGTCGGTTCATGGAGAACCCAACTTACTCACACTGGAAGGCGTTAAAGAGAATCCTCAGGTACATTCAAGGAACAACGTCACATGGATTGTTCTACTCGAGGACAGAAGATTACAAACTGATTGGATACTCTGACAGTGATTGGTGTGGAGATATTGATGACCGAAAAAGTACTGCAGGGTACGTGTTCTTTATGGAAATACTGCTTTTACTTGGCTTTCAAAGAAGCAACCGATCGTGATGCTCTCAACATGTGAAGCCAAATATGTAGCAGCATCTTGGTGTGTATGTCATGCTATATGGCTAAGAAATCTGTTAAGCAAGATGGAGATGAAGCAGTCAAGCGGAACAATGATTCACATAGACAACAAATCCGCAATTGAATTGACGAAGAATCCAGTGAATCATGAAAAAAGCAAAAAACATTGATGTTCGTTTCCACTTTATCCGAGATCACGTGAAAAGCGGAAATGTGGAACTAATGCATGTGGCAAGCCAAGAACAAGTGGCAGACATATTTACAAAGCCATTGACGAAGCTACTGCTCAAAAAGTTCAAGAAGATGATAGGGATGACAGATGGCAGAAGCATTTGAAGTTTATGGGGGAGTTTTGTTGAAAAACGGCATAAACTTCAAATGCCGTAAAAGTAACAGGAATCGCCGAAGTCCAATAAGGAGGCTCATCTACCTCGCCGAAAAGCTTGAAGCCACAATCAGAACAGTATTAGCATGTGTTCATTGTCTGTTGTTTATTTTCGATTCTATAAATAGGTACTTCCATTGTTGTAAAACTCAGAGCGAAACAAAGCAAGAAATACAAAGCAGGCTTTAGCTAAACAACTCTCCGCTTTTGGTTATCCTTTTTAGATAACAAAAGTGTAAAGTGTCTTGTGTGTGTGATATCAAAATCCACAATATCCAGTATCTTGTCTGTACCATTTGTTTAATTCCATCTATTTCATATGGTCTTATAAGTTAAAACATGACTACTAAGTTGTAAAAAATGCTATTTTTAGCCAACTTCTGACTGAAAGATCCCACATTCGAAGCTTAAAATTGACGCATTGTCTGAAATCAATGATTGGAGCTCCAAAATTTATGTAAGCTCTGAGGATAATATTCATGCATAATAAATCAAGATACTTATATATATGTAATATGTGTGTCAGTGTGTGTGTGTATATATGTTTTTTATACATACTTTTACACATTTGCAGTTACTCTACTAAATGTTGATTCGTTCTATTTTGTCCAGGTTGAACTTTGTGGTGATGATGAGTTCATTGTGCTTGCCTGTGATGGAATTTGGTATGCAATCTGAACCCTATTTTGTTGTTCTATATGCGGCTCATGTTCCATAGAGCAGCCTCCAATCTCCTTGCATTACTAGGACCATATTTGCACATCTTTTATCTGGTTAACACTACTTGGCTTCTTCAAGCAAGTTTTGACTTAACGAATTCTTGTTTCTACTTCTCTTTATCATATATTTTCTGTAGTTTTCTTTTGGGGGCACTCTGTCTCTGATCATAGGATGGTTGGTGGTGGCAGTGGCACATGGAATTCTGTAGCTTAAATACTGTTTGAAGCTAAGTCTATCATGGCTTCAACCTTATGAAACTGTGCCTGTAAATTATATGTTCTCATAAAGCACCTTTCAAAAATACACAAGTCAGTTTGTGAATATGCATGTGCATGCATTAAGAAACTGTGCTTGATGGTCTGTCACATGTTATGTGCATTTGGAAAAATAAACAGTTAATAAAGAAAGGATAAATAGTAAATGAGAAAAAGATTCTGAAGGAACACAATTCATTGTTATCTGGAGAGTTTACTGAAACTCAAGAAAATAGTGTATGATGAAGATTGTTTGTGTTACATTAGCCAGTATTAGAGCCCCCAATGTTGGATTAGCCCATTAAGGTTTCTGTTAGTGTTTTATCTAGTATCTATATGCTGTTTTATTGTATCAAGTGATTTTAGTGAAATACAACTACATGATTGTACACTTTGTTTCCTTCATTATTTCGATTGCATCTTGCTTATTTTCAACCCTTGACATACGCAACCTTTTCATACATTTGATTACCCATGGCTCATGTTCATTGCTTCTCAGGGATTGCATGTCAAGCCAGCAACTGGTCGATTTCATACGTGAGCTGTTGACATCTGTAAGTTTCTTGTGTCCATTCAAAAGGACTCCAATCATAATTTAAAAAGAACAAATTCCCTTGTGTGGATGCCAGTCCATTACATCAAAATTGTCATCTGCATTGAGCCCAACCATATTCCCTTGCTTTATTTACACATGTTTGAATGCTTAGATTCTTTTTATCCTCCCCCTAACAGGAAGGTAAGCTTTCTGCCGTGTGTGAAAAAGTGCTTGATAGATGCCTGGCACCCTCAACTGCTGGAGGAGAGGGATGCGACAACATGACGATGATCTTGGTGCAGTTTAAGGAAATGACCCAGACAAGCTCATCTTCAGCTGATCAATCCTTGCCTCCTGAGGAGGTGCAGCAGGTGCGGGCTGAGGTGTCGAAACTAGCAGACAGCGAATCAGAGTGGTTGCAGACAGACTGATGTGCCCTGGAGCTTTGAATCTGTAAATTTTGCATAATTTTGTTCGGGCTGAAAGAATCACAACAAATGGGGGTGGTGGGTGTTGGGGGTTTTTGCGCCTTTTATTTTTGGGTTTTTCCTTGAATTTTTACTGTTACCACATTATTGCATGGTAATAGAGTTTGTAAAGATGGTTTGGTGACTCACAGGTTGGAGTATTTATTACTAGTCGGATAAATTTCTTTCAACTTTTGAGGAATTGTCGTCAGTTTTTAATTTTGCTATCATTCTTTGGATGCTGGTGTGTGTGTGTGTTTTTTCTTTTTAAATAAAAAAAAAATCTATCTCCTACTGGAATTTTGCTATCATTCAACGCTCACTGTTAAATACTACAATTTTTTAAAATTTAATAATTTAAAAAATAAAAATTAATTATTATATATATACTGTATAAAATATGTATTAAAATAATTGATAGATGAAATATAATATGAATAGTAATAGAATCAAAATGGAATATTCTATTGTAGAGGAAAGTACAGAGTTGTGGGCTGGAGAGGAATAGTAGAAAACTGTAAATTTAACTGGAAAATAGCGATAGTGTAACTGTAAAATGAAGTTTTGGGTTGGAGATGACCTTAATACTGTGAATTGGACAACAGGTTTAGGCAAAAACCCAAAATTAATTAAAGCAGAGGAACTGGAGGAAGAGGCTGAAATAAAACAAGCTTGACATGACAAATATAATCGGTTGAGACATGAATTAGACCCCCGGGTGCACTTGTTTCCAAGGAAAAGCATGGCGAGATAAAGGGGTAGACAACTAGTTTGCAAAGCGATAAGTTGGGTGGTTGCTGATGAGTGCAGCGACCCAATGTTATCCATTCTTGTCCAGGCCAACGCATAACTAGCTAACCTTATCAAAGTTCATGCAATCAATGATTCTTTATCATATAAGCGAATCACAAGATGCATGTACAATACTCAAGTAGTATAACAACACAAGTCACAAATGTCTACTACACATGGATCGCAGGAAGGAGCAGCAAACACTAAACAAAACACATATATTACGGACACATGCTCACACTAAGCTTAATTAGTTACACACAATTGAAGCCAGTGGGAATGGTTTTCTCGCAAACTCTGACGAGGGCATCGAATGCAAAGGAGCGGTCAAAGTTTTGGGCTATCAAATCACTCTTGACGGTAGTGCAGAAGCATTCTGCCACCTCCATATCCGACAGGCCGCCTACCACCGCACAACACTTGTCCGTAGAGGACCCTTCCCCATAAGTCACCAGCTTCAATAGATCATTGCAAAAGTCAACTGTATCGCGGGGGCAAACGGGGTATGCTGGTGGGAGCTCGGGTGCGGGCGGTGGGAGCTCAGGTGCGGGTTCCGGTGGTGGAAGCTCGGGTGCAGGCGGTGGGAGCTCAGGTGCGGGTGCCGGTGGGGGGAGCTCGGGTGCGGGTTCCGGTGGGGGGAGCTCGGGTGCAGGCGGTGGGAGCTCGGGTGCGGGTGCTGGTGGTGGAAGCTCGGGTGCGGGTTCCGGTGGGGGGAGCTCGGGTGTGGGTTCCGGTGGGGGGAGCTCGGGTGGAGGCGGTGGGCTCGGGTTCGGGTGCCGGTGGTGGGAGCTCGGGTGCGGGTTCCGATGGTGGGAGCTCGGGTGCGGGCGGTGGGAGCTCGGGTGCGAGTGCCGGTGGTGGAAGCTCGGGTGCAGGCGGTGGGAGCTCGGGTGTGGGTTCTGGTGGTGGGAGCTCGGGTGCGGGCGGTGGAGCTCAGTGCCACCATCGCACTCGGGTGCGGGTGACGGTGGTAGGAGCTCTGGGAACTCGGTGCCATCATCGCACTCAGGTGCGGGTGCGGGTGCTGGTGGTGAGAACTCGA
Source organism: Hygrophila difformis (assembly GCA_030278955.1). NCBI lineage: Eukaryota > Viridiplantae > Streptophyta > Magnoliopsida > Lamiales > Acanthaceae > Hygrophila > Hygrophila difformis. Next base: position 40,094,962 of record JAOANR010000002.1, on the reverse strand, counting down.
GTGTGGGCGGTGGGAGCTCGGTGCCACCATCGCACTCAGGTGCGGGTGCTGGTGGTGGGTTTGGGTTGGGTTCATCACAAGGTGCGTCCCCAGAGGCTGTAAAGGTAATGGAGGAGAAGATGAGGAAGAAGTGGAGGAAGAGTATGAGAATGGAGGAGGTGGTAGCAGAAGCCATGTTACAAGTTAGAATACGAATTATGCAGTAGGAGGAGGATGGACAGGCGATGTATATAAAGAGCTAGTAGGGAGCTAAAGGGAAAGGACTTGTAAGGTTGGGGACTTTGGAGCTGAGAGATAGAGATATCTTAGATATGCAATGGCAAGCAGTAGAGGGTGAGTACAAGTTGGTTTTTTGGAAGATTAAGTGTTGGTGGTGCATGCTTGCTTAGCTTATACAGTGGAGTACTTAATAATACAGTAATACTCCTACTAGTATTATTATACTAGTAAGTACAAAAGTTGAGCTGGAATTAACGTGTCAAGATACTACTACTGTATGTATAGTCTATAAGTACTACATCTCACACAATGCAAGTTGCAACATGCACAACAAAATGTACTAGTAGTAGTAGCAGCAGCTACCACAACAACATGCATATCACAACAAAATTACTACAAGTGATGAAACATGCATGGACGAACCCTTCTTAGCTTGTTGGCGACTACACACCACATATACTAGTCGATGACAGGCAGACATGGGCCAGCCAACATCTCAACTATATAAATGTCACTACTCACTACTACTGCCAAAAAGCTTATCAAAGCTCATCCCACCATTCCATCGATTGCTCGAGACTCAACCAGCAAATTAAAGCATATATTACATACAGAGACGGACCCAGGAGTTACTGCATGGGATCCTAGTTGCATGACTTGCTAATAGGTTATGCAACCCTTGTTCTTGTACGGTATTTCTAATGTTTTGGGCCCTATGTTTTTTAAGCTGATTTTATTTTAATTTGTTTTAGCATTTTTTTTCTATATTCCCTATTTTTTCTTTTGATATTCCTATTGTTATAGTAGCAAGGCGTAATGTTGCTTTTGTCTACGAAGAATTTTAATTTTTATTTATTTTTTTAGTCATTTGTAAACAACTATGTAGGTGCTGTTGTCTTGATTCTTTGAACATATAGACAATATTTTGGGAGCATGGCTTAAAAATAAATAAAATTAAAATTTATTTGTGTTTTAAATTTTTTATTATAGTATTATGTTTTATAAATAAATTGAAAATTACTCCCTCTGTCTCATTTGAAATGTCCCATTTTATTTCTGAACACAATCCAATGGACTTTTTAAATTGTGAATATCTCAAAATATATACAAGTAAAAATTATGTAAAATATATGTTCTAAAACTATACGATTAGACGAATCTAACAAGACCGAACTCGACTATTTTTTTTCAAATATATACTTACAATAATATCGATTCAAAATTGAACAATGAACAATGTCAAAAAATCAAATGAGACATTTGAGCTGGGACGGAGGGAGTATAATGAGTTTTAGAATTGTAACGCCCCGAAAATTTAAAACCATTTTCGTGACGCCACCGCCGTATTAACTATTCTAAACTGTTGATCACTCAGCTTAGATAGTCAATACGAAGCGAGGTATAAATACAAACCTGTATCATAATCGAATAAATGCCAACAAAAGCAGTACATAGCCCAGGAACAGTACATGGCATATCCGGGCAACAAGCCCTGAAATAATATAATGACATGATCACACATCCAATACCAGAAATACCCAATAAGTAAATCATATGTGACAACCGATCACATTTAAGGAATAACATATATTCTCATCAAGGATCAGGCAAGAGCATATAACATTTATTCTAAACCACAAATATAAGGAATGCATCACATATTCCAATTAAATAAATATGCAGCATATCTAGTTCGCTCAACCCGAATCCCCCATCATCGTGCTCTGCGCTATCCGTAGCAGATCTATAAAACAGACAACAGCAACAAGGTGTCAGTACATCGTACTGGCAAGGAATAGATATAGCTGGGAAAATGGGGTACACTAATGATAACACTATACTATATAAATAATAATAACAATAATAATAACAATAATGATAACAATAATTAAGGACATAAAATAAATACAGAAAGTAAACATCACACCGTCCCATACCGGTGCTTCAACCACTGCAGATAAAATGAATGATGGATGATGAAATGATATGTTATGACCTAAGATGTCTATCTACCCTAATGCAACACATAAGCATGTCTAGCGCGCACCTAGGTACCATGGTCGGTATTCCCTCCCATATAAGGGTCCACTCCCCTTAATGGTCGAGAGATATACCCACAGTGCCCCCGCCGCGGACACTAACAGCTGAGATCGTGGCTTACGGCAAGCGGGTCAGGCTAAGGGTCATGAGCCCTTTCTAGCCAAATACAGACTAGGATATAAATCCTTTTCAGTCTCAATGCCCCGGGAAAGATACCACTATGCCCAATCGGATACCGACTCGTAAGCATAGGGTATCCTACCCGCGTAGCATAATTCAATGCCCAGGGAAAGATACTACTATGCCCAATCGGATACCGACTCGTAAGCATAGCGTATCCTACCCTCGTAGCATAATTTTTGATTCACCAACATATCATCACAGATATTCAGATTCAATTCAATCACATGTCCATACGTAAATCAACGCATCAGGACAAAATAAACAACTCATCGCGAGTTAAGTATAATCAGGGGTGTGCCAAGTCCCACATATCGGCACCAACAACTCATCGCGAGTTAAGTATCAAGGGTGTGCCAAGCCCCACGTATCGGCACTCAACTCATAACATCAAAATAGAAGCAACGCAAGATTCCATCCTAAACTAAGGCATGGTAGATGTAATACCCGAGAATTTTCCAACATAAAATAAAACAATAATCAAATGAATAAATAATAAATAAAATAAATACTATAAATAAATAAATAAATCCTGCAGATAAAAGAAATAAATAAATATAAGGAAATGAGAAATGAGATTTTTACTTAAAAAGGAATTAAAGGAATTTAATTCAATAAAAGGATGGATAAATGGTACACCAAAACCCGACACTAATGAACTCGAGTATTCGAGTCCAAAACATCCAACTAGACTAAGAATAAAATTAGAGAAAAAGTAGAAACCCGAAGATACCCCGGAAATCGGAATTCGGGAGCATAGAGGGATAGAAACCCGAAAGAGAGGTGGAAAAGCACGACGGATCGCACGACCCGCCCGGACCGAAGTCCAGGCGAAGTCGGCGCGGTGGCCGCGCGGTGGAAGGGCTTCAGCGCGCCACGACCGCGCCACCCCACAGATTTGGTTGTTGCGTGAATCTCTCACCCGAACGCGGATTTTTCGACTTTCGGTTGAACACCTCTCGACTCCAGACTTCTAGGTCGGCCGTGGACGCCCTAGGGATTAAGAATTCTATAAATAAGCCCCTTGGGAGCCCCGAACAAGTTTACAAAACCCTAAAACATTCTATACGTTCGAAACCCTAAATCCGGAGTCGTCGGAGGCACGAAACCAAGACGAACGCTGTTGGACGAGTTTCTCTACAGATCTCCATAGTCGTGGTAAGTCTCGGTCCAATCTTTATTCAATAAACGATTCGAAAACGAATCCTAATCATCTCCTTTTTCTTTCTACACCCTCGTATCGAATCTAGATCGTAGAACCCGACGAACGGAGAGGAGAAACGGTGACCTGGAAGCCACGCCTCCGAATTGGACATTCCTGACGTTCATAGATACTGTAAGTTAACCTTACATGGTTTTGGGAGATTTTAAAACATTCGAAACCTAAAAGATTCGACAAGAACCATAAATCTGTCCACTTTAGTTTTCTACCGGCGCAACAGAATTGTTGAATTTTTCCGACCTTTAAAACGAACTCAAACGGAAAAACTTAAAAGACAAAAAACGTTCCTAAGACTTAGACCTAGCTACTGTAAAAATTTGAGAATTTTTGGAGTTGATTTGATATGTGAAAACCCGTTAAAACCGAACTGTTTGAAACTAGTTCTTGAAATCTGGGACAGAACTTAGGAATGATCTTGATCATGTTTTTGAGATAGGATCTAGGCTGTTTTAGATCTTTGGCCGAACATGAAAGTTGTAGATAAATGCCTTAAGATGATCCCTGTCAAATTTCATTAAATTTGGAGTTGAATTGATATGGTAGAAATTGAAATCTTTGATCTGTGATGTATTGAACTCGGACAGATTTCTTGTTATGCGAAAATTGGCAATTTTGACCTACTTAGGTATCTCGGATTGAAAAAGTTAAAACATGAAAGTTGTAGATCTTGATGTTTCCGAGTCAGATATGAAATTTTGGAAATTTTGGAATTAAATCTGATTTTAGACGAATTTTGGAGTAAACTGTGATTTACCGAACGAAATTTTGAAATCTTGTTGAAACATGGAATTAACCTTTAGGGTTGAGACGAATTGAGATATTGGTTCTAAATTAATACAATGGAAGGCAGATTTTAAAAACTAAATCCCCTTACAAACTTGATAAATTAAAATTAGGGGTGAGTGCTCTGCAGGGTGCCCCCTAACGATTCACTTCGTGCCGTAATGGACGATGGTGACCCCGCGCGCTATACTTGAAATGTGATATTGCCAAAACGGCGAAACTTAGAGCCTACACTCTCGTGAATATCCGTATGGGTTTCCCGAGGCTCCGGAGTGGTACTGGTAGGGATGAAAACGGTACGGATACGGTCGGATAGTGTCGGATACGGATATTATCCATATTTGTTTCGTCGAATTCGGTATCGAATACGGATGGGCCGGATACGAATACGGTTTCGGATATTTCGGATTACGGATACGGTACGGATACAGGACGGATATATGACGGATACGGATTCAATCGGATACAGATTATCGGATAATTTTTTATAATCTTTTTTTGAAAATATGATATTTTTTTATAATTATTAATAATTTTTAATTATTAAATAATAATATATTAATATATCCGGATATCCATATTTAAAATCCGGATAATATCCTATCAATTTTCGGATACGGTCGGATATTATCGGATACGGTCAGATATTTTCGAATACGAATACGAATGCGGATATTAAAATACGGATTCGGATTCGGATACGGATATTGAAATATCCGGCCGGATAGTCAAAAACGGATTCGGATTCGAATATAATCGGATACGGCATCGGATCGGTCGGATATTTACCGTACCGCTTTCACCCCTAGGTAGTGGGTATGGCTGATACGGCTGCGGCCGCCGGGCTACCGGCTAAACTTGTTGACATCGCGATTTTTATCGTGAAACTTTGAAATACCAAATCGGGAATGTAATGGGGATCCTAAATTAAATTAAATTAGATTAAATTATATTGTTGTCAAATTAAATTATTTAAATGCTTTATTTAAATTATGGCTATTATCTTGAACCATGTGATATGTGTTATTAAATAGAGCCTGAGATAGATTGTGCTATATGATATGGATTATATGAAATCAAATATTATGTTATTATCATGCTTTTGTTAAATTATTAAAGTTATGGCTTTTAAACCCTACGATCATGCATGTGTTAACTTACTCAGCAATTTTGCTGATCAAAACCATTTTTATTCCTTTCTTTACAGAATATGTGGAATGAGCATGTGTGAGCACGAATCATGCATGGGATTTTGGGAACTTTTATTTTGCTTTTAAATTTCGTATGTAGACTATATTATGAACGGGCCTGTTTAACCCGTGTTTTGGCCATGTCGGCCCTTTTTATATTTTCCGCTGCGATACTGTACTAAACTAAATATTTCCGCTGCGCTATGCTATTATTAATTTTGAATTATATTGTATGGGCTATTTTGAATGCTTTAAATGTTTTAAACACTGCAATACCTAGCCTTGCATCTCTTTAGTAAGCTCGGAGAAACCGTGTCTTACCAGGGAGATGTGGCGGTGACATCCCGACCTGGGTTACCAAAAACCGGGGTGTTACAAGTTGGTATCAGAGCCCGGCTATTTTTAAACTATTATTTTTAAACCATTATTATTTTTAAACTATTATTAATATTTTGACTATTATTTTAAATTTTAGAATTTTTATTTCCATGGAGAAATTTTATTTTAAAACCCATGGGAAAATATATATGGTGCATTAAATTATTATTGGGGGGAAGTATCATTTGCATATGCATGTTGCATCTCTGCTATGAACTTAGAATCTTTGCGAAACTTGAACTTAGAATCTTTGCGAAACTTGAACTTAGCATCTTGGCGACACTTGAACTTAGAATCTTGGAAACTCGAACTTAGAATCTTGGCGAAACTTGAACTTAGAATCTTGGCGAATATTAACGTAGATCTCTTGCTTGCGCTAGATGGCTAGTCAAGACATGATGCAGTTGATGGTCAGGATGATGAGCGTTCATCTCGATTCCCACCAAACCCTAGACCAAATGAAGTACCGTATGGCTCAATTGGAGGCCAATTTACATCACATGGGCAACTTGAGAGAGGCGGATCATCACCGCATAAACCAACTCGAACGCCAAGTCCAAACCCTCACTACACAAAACTTAATACTAAAGGAATACATCGATTCCCACGGGCAAGACTTAAACACTATCTTTGATGACCTACTACCGCCGAGTTCGGAGGAGGAAGATCCGGAGGAAGATCCTGCTACCCCGCCGAGAGACGTCATGAGGCACTAGAGATTCTACTGTTGGACATCGTTTTGCTAGAAAAGTATTTCTACTTTTGTACTAAAATTTCTTATGAGGAAGTAAAATGCCGATTTATTTTTTTTAAATCAAAACAAAACAAGACGAAATAAAATAAAACCCCGAAGCGTACGATGCTTCTCAATCCGAACAAAGCACCACGTGCTAAATTACTGCACACATATACATTCATAGAAATTGCTTGGACTATATGCTAAATTCACCAGCCCTAATCTATCCTATTTGTACCAGAATGGCACCCAGAGGAAGAGGAAGAGGCAGAGCCCAACCTGCTCCCCAAACCACTACTGAAACACCTACTGAAACACCACCAAACGTCACTGAACCAAACCAACCTGATGAAGAACAGCCCCAAGGTGCGCAGGACGCCCCCGCACCGAACAATGTGGGCGATCGTCTTAGGACGATAGAGGAAGTGTTGATTGCGCTCGGAAACGCGCAAGTCAACCAGGGACAAGCTGCGGCGGTACCTCCGCCCCAAGCTCGCCCTAACTACCTAGCGATGGTGAATCCCTACCAGCCGCCCCACTATGCTGGTGAGGAGGATCCAGCTAAACTGGGGGAATGGATCCGGACTTTTGACAAGCTGCTGGGAGCGGTCAAATGTCCGGAAGGGGAGAGGGTACATGTCGCTTCATACTACTTGGGAGGCGAAGCTGATGACTGGTGGCAAGCAACGCAAGCCAAACTGACTGAAGATGACGAGCCTTACTCGTGGATGGAGATGATGGAACTACTCAGGGATCGATTCTATCCCTTGAGTACCAAAGCTGCCATGTACGAAGAATTCCTGTCGTTGAAGCAAGGAAGCCAAACGGTGCAGGAATACTACACCCGCTTTAAGGAGCTGGTGAGGTTCGCACCAAGGCTAGTGCCTACTGATGCGGAGAAGGCACAGAAGTTCGAGATGGGACTGAACCTGTCTGTGCGCGAAGTGATCGCGGGGGTACACTACCCTGATTTGCAAGCCGTATACGATCGCGCTGTAGCGGTAGCACGAGTGCAGCAGCTAAAAAGAAGGGTGAGTGGGGATCCAGCAGGGGTCCTCAAGACAAGAGAAGTCGAGATTCACGAAACGAGAACAACACTGGAAGGAACGAGCAGCGTAGAGGGTCGAATAGGCCCCAACAAACCAACACTGGGAGGAGGTTCAATCAAGAAGATCCGGTACCGCCTTGCCCGCGATGTGGACGACCATATCTGGCAAGGGGATGCCCGCAACAAGGCGCTTGTTACCGATGCGGTCGAATGGGTCACGTTCGACGGGAATGTCGAACTAGGCTTGAGAACATAACGAAGAGGGACGACTTAGTCGCGGGGCAAGAACAGCCTCAAAACCAAAACGGGCGAAACGGCAATAACCAAGGGTACAGACCCCCTCAAAATAGGCCGCAAAACCAGAACCAGAACCAACGACCTCCGCCCCCACAGAATCAAAACCAGCAACAAAATCAGCAGCCGAATGCGAATCAGCAGGGCAATCAGGGACGCCCTATGGGGAGGCTGAACGTAGTGAACCAAGCGGACGTGCCTGCGCAAGGAGAAGTGATGGCAGGTACATTTCACGTTTCGAATACGCCCCTTAGAATTCTATTTGATTCTGGAGCTAGTTGCTCAATTATAGCATCAAGGATAGTGCCTGGGTTAGATCTACCTAAGTGCGAGAGAATTAGCTTAGGAATTCAATTGCCTTCTGGAGAAGTAGTGTCTTGCTCTAAACGATATAACGGAATTCCTATAGTGATAAAGAACGTAGAATTCTTCGCGAACTTGGTAGAATTTAACTTAAGAGACTTTGACATCATACTGGGGATGGATTGGCTATCCCAGTATAAAGCGGTGATCGAATGCCAAAAGCAAAAGATCACCTTGTCAAAAAGTAGGGGAAAGAGAGTGATCTTTTACTTTCAGCCCCCTAAGAAGAGTAACAAAATCGTTAGTGCACTTAAACTAAGTAACTTGATGCGTAAGGGGTATGAACTATATGCGTGCTATGTGCACAACCTTGAGGCGGAAGAGAACAAGGTTGATAGCATACCAGTGGTAAGAGAATACCCGGACGTATTCCCTGAAGACGTTCCGGGCATGCCACCTGAGAGAGATCTTGAATTCACCATAGATCTCATTCCGGGGACAGAGCCTGTCTCGAAAGCTCCGTACCGGATGGCACCACTGGAAATGAAGGAGTTAAAGGAACAACTCGAGGAGCTATTGGGAAAAGGTTATATAAGACCGAGTACGTCCCCTTGGGGAGCACCGGTTTTGTTTGTCAAGAAGAAAGACGGAGGGCTACGCCTTTACATAGATTACCGAGGACTAAACCAAGTGACCATTAAGAATAAATACCCCCTACCGAGAATAGAGGATCTGTTTGATCAACTGAAGGGAGCTTCAGTATTCTCGAAGATCGATTTGCGATCTGGGTATCATCAATTGAGGATTGCCGAGAAGGACATTCCAAAGACGGCGTTTCGAACACGATATGGCCATTACGAGTTCACAGTGTTATCCTTCGGGTTAACAAATGCACCGGCCATGTTCATGAATCTCATGAACAACGTGTTCCGAGAATTGTTAGACCAGTGTGTCGTAGTGTTCATTGACGACATCCAGATCTACTCGAAGAGCGAGGAAGAGCATGCGAAACACTTACATCAAGTGTTGGAAATCTTGCGAAGAAATCAGCTATACGGCAAGCTGTCGAAATGTGACTTCTGGCTGAAAGAAGTGGCATTCCTCGGACACATAGTATCTGCTGATGGAGTATCAGTGGATCCGGCAAAAGTCTCTGCCGTAACTGAATGGGCAACTCCGAAAAGTCCAACGGAAATAAGGAGTTTCCTTGGATTAGCCGGATACTATAGACGATTCGTGAAGGACTTTTCAAGGATTGCACGTCCTTTGACCCAGCTACTTAAGAAAGGAGCAAAATACGAGTGGACCGAAGCATGTGAGACATCGTTGCAAGAGCTGAAGAAACGACTCACAACCACACCCGTATTAACATTACCATCAGAGAATGGTGACTTCGAAGTATATAGCGATGCTTCGAAGGAAGGTTTAGGTTGTGTTTTGATGCAAGACTCGAGAGTCGTAGCCTATGCATCACGCCAACTAAAACCTCACGAGGAAAATTATCCGACACATGACCTGGAGTTGGCAGCGGTCGTTTTCGCTCTAAAGATATGGAGACATTATCTTTATGGGCGGAAGTGTCGAATGTTCACCGACCACAAGAGCTTGAAATATATATTCACTCAAAAGGAGTTGAATTTGAGACAGCGAAGGTGGTTGGAACTTATCAAGGACTACGATTTAGAGATAGCATACCACGAGGGGAAGGCGAATGTGGTAGCCGATGCCCTAAGTCGGAAAACTCAACACGTGACAAACTCGTTGGTGATTCCGCCGGCATTGTACATGGATTTGGCAAGATTGGAGTTAGAACTTGTGCATCCTGGCACAGTGGGAGAAACGGTCAATGCCATGGTCGTAGAAACTCCCATATTAGACGAGATTCGACTCGCTCAACCGGGCGATCCGAAACTCGAGAAGATAAAAGAGTATATTGCCGAAGGAAAGGCAATAGGATTTGCTGTCCACAAGGATGGAAGCATCCGTTTTAAAGGTAGATGGTGTGTGCCTCTTAAATGTGCCGAGTTGAAGCGAAGGTTGATGGAGGAAGGGCACAACACGCCATACTCCGTACATCCCGGAGGTGACAAGCTATACAAAGATCTGAAGAAGATCTATTGGTGGCCGGGAATGAAGAAGGAAGTGGCAAATTTCGTGGCGAGATGTCTCACCTGCCAAAAGGTTAAGGCAGTGCGACATAAACCCTTAGGATTGATGCAACCACTAGAGATTCCAAGTTGGAAGTGGGATAGCATCTCAATGGACTTTGTCTCGGGATTACCCCGATCACCTAAAGGCCTGAACAAGATTTGGGTGATTGTGGATAGGCTAACGAAGACAGCCATATTTATCCCAATGAAAGACACGTGGACTATGGACCAATTGGCCCGAGCCTACATTGATAATGTGGTACGACGTCATGGAGTACCACACGATATCATTTCCGATAGAGACAGTAGGTTTGTCTCTCATTTCTGGACGGATTTACAAAAAGCTCTCGGTACTCAAATCAAAATGAGCACCGCATTCCACCCGATGACGGATGGACAAACCGAAAGGACAATCCAAACACTAGAAGACATGCTGAGAGCATGTGTGTTGGAATTCAAAGGAAATTGGGAATCTCATTTACCCTTGATTGAGTTTTCCTATAATAATAGTTACCATGCTAGTATCGGCATGGCACCTTTCGAGGCGTTGTATGGACGAAAGTGCCGAAGCCCTTTGAGCTGGGAAGAAAACGATAAGTCCGTGGTAGTGGGACCACAACTTATCGAAGACATGGCTCAACAAATTAAAGTGATCCAAGGGAAGATGAAAGCCGCTCAAGACCGTCAAAAGAGTTATGCCAACGTGAGACGACGAGACCTAGAATTTCAAGTGGGAGATAGGGTTATGCTAAAGATATCACCCATGAAGGGGGTGATGCGCTTTGGCAAACGGGGAAAGTTAAGTCCTCGATACATAGGACCTTACGAAATTCTAGAACGAGTCGGAACTCTAGCCTACCGATTGGCTTTACCGCCACACTTAGATAGAGTTCATAATGTCTTCCATGTCTCGCAACTAAAGAAGTATGTGCCGGACCCGACACATGTACTTCAACCAGAGATAATTGAGCTCGATGAAGATTTGACTTACGAAGAAGTCCCAGTGCGTATTCTCGATACTAAGGAAGGAGTAACGAGGAACAAAACCATCAAAATGATCAAGGTTCTTTGGTCAAACCACGAAAGTGAGACGGCAACTTGGGAAGTAGAATCCGATATGAGGGAACGATACCCGACATTGTTCCAAACCGATACCGACACAGTAATGGGGACATAACTGCAATCTTAAGGGGGAGAGGATGTCATACCCCCTAATTTTTCGTGCAATTTTGTAAACTTTTGAACTACGTTATGGCTTGATCCCTTTACCGGGTACGTAGGCAGCTTGGAAGTTTTAATTCTAAGTTCAGTTACAACATAATAAAACAAATACAAGACCTTAGCACGAGACGAGAAAAGCCGAAACACAACTTCGAGGACGAAGTTGATTCTTAAGGAGGGTAGACTGTAATACCCGAGAATTTTCCAACATAAAATAAAACAATAATCAAATGAATAAATAATAAATAAAATAAATACTATAAATAAATAAATAAATCCAGCAGATAAAAGAAATAAATAAATATAAGGAAATGAGAAATGAGATTTTTACTTAAAAAGGAATTAAAGGAATTTAATTCAATAAAAGGATGGATAAATGGTACACCAAAACCCGACACTAATGAACTCGAGTATTCGAGTCCAAAACATCCAACTAGACTAAGAATAAAATTAGAGAAAAAGTAGAAACCCGAAGATACCCCGGAAATCGGAATTCGGGAGCATAGAGGGATAGAAACCCGAAAGAGAGGTGGAAAAGCACGACGGATCGCACGACCCGCCCGGACCGAAGTCCAGGCGAAGTCGGCGCGGTGGCCGCGCGGTGGAAGGGCTTCAGCGCGCCACGACCGCGCCACCCCACAGATTTGGTTGTTGCGTGAATCTCTCACCCGAACGCGGATTTTTCGACTTTCGGTTGAACACCTCTCGACTCCAGACTTCTAGGTCGGCCGTGGACGCCCTAGGGATTAAGAATTCTATAAATAAGCCCCTTGGGAGCCCCGAACAAGTTTACAAAACCCTAAAACATTCTATACGTTCGAAACCCTAAATCCGGAGTCGTCGGAGGCACGAAACCAAGACGAACGCTGTTGGACGAGTTTCTCTACAGATCTCCATAGTCGTGGTAAGTCTCGGTCCAATCTTTATTCAATAAACGATTCGAAAACGAATCCTAATCATCTCCTTTTTCTTTCTACACCCTCGTATCGAATCTAGATCGTAGAACCCGACGAACGGAGAGGAGAAACGGTGACCTGGAAGCCACGCCTCCGAATTGGACATTCCTGACGTTCATAGATACTGTAAGTTAACCTTACATGGTTTTGGAAGATTTTAAAACATTCGAAACCTAAAAGATTCGACAAGAACCATAAATCTGTCCACTTTTGTTTTCTACCGGCGCAACAGAATTGTTGAATTTTTCCGACCTTTAAAACGAACTCAAACGGAAAAACTTAAAAGACGAAAAACGTTCCTAAGACTTAGACCTAGCTACTGTAAAAATTTGAGAATTTTTGGAGTTGATTTGATATGTGAAAACCCGTTGAAACCGAACTGTTTGAAACTAGTTCTTGAAATCTGGGACAGAACTTAGGAATGATCTTGATCATGTTTTTGAGATAGGATCTAGGCTGTTTTAGATCTTTGGCCGAACATGAAAGTTGTAGATAAATGCCTTAAGATGATCCCTGTCAAATTTCATTAAATTTGGAGTTGAATTGATATGGTAGAAATTGAAATCTTTGATCTGTGATGTATTGAACTCGGACAGATTTCTTGTTATGCGAAAATTGGCAATTTTGACCTACTTAGGTATCTCGGATTGAAAAAGTTAAAACATGAAAGTTGTAGATCTTGATGTTTCCGAGTCAGATATGAAATTTTGGAATTTTTGGAATTAAATCTGATTTTAGACGAATTTTGGAGTAAACTGTGATTTACCGAACGAAATTTTGAAATCTTGTTGAAACATGGAATTAACCTTTAGGGTTGAGACGAATTGAGATATTGGTTCTAAATTAATACAATGGAAGGCAGATTTTAAAAACTAAATCCCCTTACAAACTTGATAAATTAAAATTAGGGGTGAGTGCTCTGCAGGGTGCCCCCTAACGATTCACTTCGTGCCGTAATGGACGATGGTGACCCCGCGCGCTATACTTGAAATGTGATATTGCCAAAACGGCGAAACTTAGAGCCTACACTCTCGTGAATATCCGTATGGGTTTCCCGAGGCTCCGGAGTGGTACTGGGTATGGCTGATACGGCTGCGGCCGCCGGGCTACCGGCTAAACTTGTTGACATCGCGATTTTTATCGTGAAAATTTGAAATACCAAATCAGGAATGTAATGGGGATCCTAAATTAAATTAAATTAGATTAAATTATATTGTTGTCAAATTAAATTATTTAAATGCTTTATTTAAATTATGGCTATTATCTTGAACCATGTGATATGTGTTATTAAATAGAGCCTGAGATAGATTGTGCTATATGATATGGATTATATGAAATCAAATATTATGTTATTATCATGCTTTTGTTAAATTATTAAAGTTATGGCTTTTAAACCCTACGATCATGCATGTGTTAACTTACTCAGCAATTTTGCTGATCAAAACCATTTTTATTCCTTTCTTTACAGAATATGTGGAATGAGCATGTGTGAGCACGAATCATGCATGGGATTTTGGGAACTTTTATTTTGCTTTTAAATTTCGTATGTAGACTATATTATGAACGGGCCTGTTTAACCCGTGTTTTGGCCATGTCGGCCCTTTTTATATTTTCCGCTGCAATACTGTACTAAACTAAATAATTCCGCTGCGCTATGCTATTATTAATTTTGAATTATATTGTATGGGCTATTTTGAATGCTTTAAATGTTTTAAACACTGCAATACCTAGCCTTGCATCTCTTTAGTAAGCTCGGAGAAACCGTGTCTTACCAGGGAGATGTGGCGGTGACATCCCGACCTGGGTTACCAAAAACCGGGGTGTTACAGTAGATCTTCTCTAATTGCAAACTAAGTTCCAGGTTATGAGCATAATAATTAGTTAGATATTCGCAAGCAGTTCTAGCCTAATTCTAAGGCGTCCTCATTATACGCAGGGAATCCGCACACACGAGAGTTCCCAATACTAAGGCAACATAGACTATACTAGTCTATTCCTAAACCCCTATCTAATTTGCTATTCTAAACCTTGCCTTTTATAGAAATCTTCAGAGATTCCCATTTGCAAATCTTCAACCTTCCCATGGCTTCAATTCGAACCCACAATCATTCCCTACAACAAGAATACAATTTTAAGGAATTAAAAATAATCCCCACAACATCAACACCATCCTCCCCTACTTCCAACACCCATATCCACCTTCCAAACTCCTTGACCAGCTACCAAAACCACAATTCCGAACATCACAAGCAAATCAATTAATCTACCTCACAAGCATACATCATGAATCCATGTATAATCAAATCCCCAAATTTATTCATTCTAAATCAACCATCCTATAAATATTAGTTAATTAAATTAACTAATACTAATGGAACCATATCTATACCAACATAAAGTTTGCTAACACTAAAATAATCAATTCAAAACTCATAAAGTAACTCATAACCTTTCATTCCCAAATCCTTAAAATAAGATAATGGAAATTGATTTAGTCACTAAAATATTCCACCACTACTTTAAAAAATATTACCCAATAAATTCCACAACACATAAGGTTAAGCAACTTCAACATAATCCACAACTCACAATTTAGCTTCCAAGGACACCAAACAAAATCATTGTAACATTTCAATAAAGCACACCAAGAACACATAGGAATTAGCCACATACTATCAACCAAGTTATTAAACCTTTACTCCAAGAAGTTCAAGACTCCCAAATTAATTCACTTAAACATGCACTTACACATTTTAAATATAAATCTTCAAATGCTCAATTATCCTACCTCAACATTCAAAAATTACCAAAACATGCAACCCGTACAATATATCATTTAAGCAATAATCAACAATTAAATGCATTTCTAACACTCAATTCTACAATTTGGGAAAAGGAATTCAACCAAAATGCCAAGAACACCAAAAATGAGAAAACACCAAAAATGGAAGAACACCTAAAACCACCACCACTGCTCACCACCACTGCCGCCAACACCACCGCGACCACAACACCACCACCACGCCGCCGGCGACAGGCCGGCGGCCGCCCACGGCGGCAGCGGAAGCAGAGCCGCTGCCACGCCGCCACAGCGCGCCGGCAGGTGCGCTGTCGCCACCACCGGCTGGAGGCGGCGCCTCCAGCCCTCCGCCTGCCATGCCCACCACCGGAGCCACCCTTCTTCTCCGGCGAACAGCCGCCTCCCCAACAGAAATGAAGACCGATGTTTCCCTCAAATCCCCCAAATCGTTCGAAAGTAGTAAAGAGGAAGGAGGAGAGTTCATACCCGTCGAATAGCTTGAATGGGATCTTGATTTCGCCCAAAGTTCACCACTCCACCGCTGCCTCCTCCTTCTCATCGGTTCCCCCTTTCTTTCTTCTCTCAATCTCGTAGGGGAAGGTAAGCAAGAATGAGGGTATTTTTCCACTTTCACCCAATTTATGGTTAAGGGACTAAGTAGCAATTTCTTCATTCTCATTTTAGTCCCAACTCATTTTAGTAATTCAAACTCTCACCCCTTGTTGAATCCTTGTGATTTGGATCATGAATTTATTAAGTGGGTTGGCTCTTAGATTATTTATCAAATAATTTAAACCTTATTGAGCCCAATTGGGTTCATTAATCATAATTAATTAAATTAATTATGAAATAATTATCCGGGATGTTACATTCCCTCTCCCTTAGGATCATTCGTCCTCGAATGAAATATGGGTATGGTTTACTGGGCGATGATCACTAAATTGGAGTGAGATCCAATTCGGAATACCTTCTTCAAACGTTTCATTTGTTCCCTTACATAGCAACTTCAACCTCATGAAGGTCCGATAGTTTTTACACTATCTAAATTGTCTCATACTGAAACACTTCATCCTCCATGTTATTGATCGCCCTTGATCATTACTCATATTCTTGACTTTGATCTTGTCAAGCTTTCCTTCAACAACTTGCTTGACTTCATTTAATCAAATGACAGTTTTCCCAATTGGGATATGTGGACGCATCATATGTACTCATGCCCCGAGCTGAGGACTCATGTGTTAGATCGCATTTCCAATCCTCTTCACGCTTCCCAACGAACCCCTTTGCCTAAGCCTGGAGTTCGGTCTACACTCAAGTCTAGTTCACTTCATTAACGTTTTTAAATGCAAGAATTAAACTTTATTCTCATGTAACCCCACATTTACCTCTTCAGGCTCCCACCACCTTCTAATAATTTCCGACAACTCAAGTTGTCCCTTGAAGAGTTCTGAACTCGACTCTTCTCATTTCAAAGAACCACTCACTTGATGATGGATTCTTTACCCTCCTTTCGATTAGTTCTTAGATAATGCCAACCTGACACTCAAACGTTGTGGTCTATTGTAAGAGAAACTTAAACATCTTCATATGTTCCTCCCACTTACACTGGAAACTAACTCACAAACTCGTATCCAGTCATAAAAATCTAAACTCCATCAGACATCCCATTTCATGTAGTAGTATTATTCTCTATATCTCCATTAACTTCCGACAGACCAATCAGATATGTCGCCTTTAAATAGGCTCACCATCAATTGATAACCCGCGAGTCTCAAGCTCTTGTCGTGCTTCTTTGTTACACTTTGTATGTTATGCATTAAGATTTCGAAGATGCAATCATGATGTTGGCCTTTAGCTTGTGCTTCATTGCATCTTATCACTTAATTCTCTTGTCAGTCTTGTGTTTCCTCATTGAAACGTTGGAAATTTAATACAATCCACTCAATTTCCATGCTTACTGATTCCAACTTCAGTGAATTTTACGCCGGGAGTCATCTCAATCTACGTTTCGTAGTGCTAATCATGATGGCATTCCGAGATTCCATCTCATTCCGAGGATATATCACACAATTCCTAACTGTGGAGACAGTTAACTACTCCCCGAGAATTTAATTGGATTGTGTTAGGACTGAGTTCTGCTCCAGATAGTCCATTTACATCTTGAACCAGTCGCTCCCAACTTTGCACTGTTGGATGTTTTTGCTTCATATCCCTTATGGCAATTGCACAAGTGCAATGTTACCTTAGTAGTTTCAAAGAATTTCTCGCCTTGGGATAGATATGCATCACAAAAAGAACGAACAATCTCCATCACAAAGAAGGAAGTGAGATCAAATTACTAAGAGTATGGTAAATTCAGAATTATATCGAGAGTCAAAATCTCCCGATACAAGAGGAAGGATGCGAACAACTAAAATCGTTGTTTGCGGAGCACATAACGAATACAGATATGTAAAACACCTTATTCTATAACAAGATGTTTTTATATTAGCAAAGAGTACATCAACTAAAAAGTTGAAGAGCGAGTGCAATGAGAAATAGGTTATCAAGATGCATTAAAACACACTCGATCACCCTCAAGTATAATACTGGAATGGAAGATAGTAGAAAATAGTAGGCCTTGCAGGAGCCTTATCAATTTCCGTACTAGAAGTTCGAGCCGAAAACGTCATCGCATAGTAGAACAACACAGACAAATAGACCAACAGTGAAACAATTCAGTTTCAGTTAAAAAGGAATTCGCGAAGTAGATAACAGTCCAATGTTGGTGAAAAAGAATCGGAATAGTGAGAATTTAAGTTATTGGGAGAGTGTCAAGTAGATAATAATTGTATAGGTTTCTAAGATGAATAGAAAATATACCGCGGAAGCAAAGATACAGACAAGGATGCTATTCTATAATGGAACAAATATAATTAAATAAGTGAACCAAAACGAGATGATACGGGTTGGCAAAGAAATCATACTGACTGACGGAGACCTCGATTTATGAAAGGGATAATAATTCAGTAGAAAATAGAAGGTACTAACAAGAATGCCCGGTAAGAAACTACACTACTTCGGGTAGAAATGAATAGTAGCATGAACCAAGAATGGCGAATGATAACGAGGAAGAAAGAGCGGACTCCAAAGGATATACAAGAACTTCCAGAAGACGTAAGGAAGTCGATGGCAAAGTTATCATAGAATTTTGGAGAACGATAGAGAAGTGTGAAGAATTTAGATAGATGCATTTACACATATCAGTGTAGCTGAAATGAAACTCGAACTATTTAAAATATTAAAACGGCGGAAAGAATATCAATGCTGACAGAGTATCAATGAGAACCATTCAGATGGCCTCCAGAGTGATTTGACAGTACATGCCACAACCAAAAGAGTTCACTCGGAGAGAAGAACTGGTACTGAAACGTACACAGTAGGATCTTCAAGAAGCAACGGAAATAGTATAGGTATTCACTTTCTCATAATTAAGAAAATGAAGTGAAGGGATTAAAAATAAAGCATATCCAATAAATAAATATATGTATATATTTATCAGCATTACGAGCATTACACCTTCCGTTATTAACTCGCTTCAACACCTCTAATTAATCTCTGCGGTATACTCAATTCGATGTCTCGAATTGAATGTCATCGTAATTCCGTCAATTGCTACAACCGGATGAGTTACCAGCAGTACATCTTTAAGATTTAAAGATGTCTGAGATATTATTCTCCGGATGTTCTAATCATCTGCTGACAATGGATCATCATCACATATCTGCATGGCATGGATGTGCGTGTCCCATTGTTCAATACCTGCAATTACCTTAAAGACAGATCCCATACATTATCACAATACAATAAGCTAAAAGAATTACCAAGCACGTAGTAGTAATAATAGAAATAATTATTCAGCAACTTCTAAACAAGTTGCTAACAGAATTAAAGAATAGATCTCTTGGGATATCCTTGTTATTCGTCCATAGTTATCTCGCAAACCATGGCTCGAATCCACAAGGTGCGCAATATTTAACAGGATACCACAGCATAAGAATAAATCTAACTAGCATATGACAATGCAAACCTATCCTATATGCAATCCCCGCACACCTCACCACATGTTTTTATCAAGTTTTAAGCACATAATAGAGCAAGCCCGCTCTGATACCAACTGTAACGCCCCGAAAATTTAAAACCATTTTCGTGACGCCACCGCCGTATTAACTATTCTAAACTGTTGATCACTCAGCTTAGATAGTCAATACGAAGCGAGGTATAAATACAAACCTGTATCATAATCGAATAAATGCCAACAAAAGCAGTACATAGCCCAGGAACAGTACATGGCATATCCGGGCAACAAGCCCTGAAATAATATAATGACATGATCACACATCCAATACCAGAAATACCCAATAAGTAAATCATATGTGACAACCGATCACATTTAAGGAATAACATATATTCTCATCAAGGATCAGGCAAGAGCATATAACATTTATTCTAAACCACAAATATAAGGAATGCATCACATATTCCAATTAAATAAATATGCAGCATATCTAGTTCGCTCAACCCGAATCCCCCATCATCGTGCTCTGCGCTATCCGTAGCAGATCTATAAAACAGACAACAGCAACAAGGTGTCAGTACATCGTACTGGCAAGGAATAGATATAGCTGGGAAAATGGGGTACACTAATGATAACACTATACTATATAAATAATAATAACAATAATAATAACAATAATGATAACAATAATTAAGGACATAAAATAAATACAGAAAGTAAACATCACACCGTCCCATACCGGTGCTTCAACCACTGCAGATAAAATGAATGATGGATGATGAAATGATATGTTATGACCTAAGATGTCTATCTACCCTAATGCAACACATAAGCATGTCTAGCGCGCACCTAGGTACCATGGTCGGTATTCCCTCCCATATAAGGGTCCACTCCCCTTAATGGTCGAGAGATATACCCACAGTGCCCCCGCCGCGGACACTAACAACTGAGATCGTGGCTTACGGCAAGCGGGTCAGGCTAAGGGTCATGAGCCCTTTCTAGCCAAATACAGACTAGGATATAAATCCTTTTCAGTCTCAATGCCCCGGGAAAGATACCACTATGCCCAATCGGATACCGACTCGTAAGCATAGGGTATCCTACCCGCGTAGCATAATTCAATGCCCAGGGAAAGATACTACTATGCCCAATCGGATACCGACTCGTAAGCATAGCGTATCCTACCCTCGTAGCATAATTTTTGATTCACCAACATATCATCACAGATATTCAGATTCAATTCAATCACATGTCCATACGTAAATCAACGCATCAGGACAAAATAAACAACTCATCGCGAGTTAAGTATAATCAGGGGTGTGCCAAGTCCCACATATCGGCACCAACAACTCATCGCGAGTTAAGTATCAAGGGTGTGCCAAGCCCCACGTATCGGCACTCAACTCATAACATCAAAATAGAAGCAACGCAAGATTCCATCCTAAACTAAGGCATGGTAGATCTTCTCTAATTGCAAACTAAGTTCCAGGTTATGAGCATAATAATTAGTTAGATATTCGCAAGCAGTTCTAGCCTAATTCTAAGGCATCCTCATTATACGCAGGGAATCCGCACACACGAGAGTTCCCAATACTAAGGCAACATAGACTATACTAGTCTATTCCTAAACCCCTATCTAATTTGCTATTCTAAACCTTGCCTTTTATAGAAATCTTCAGAGATTCCCATTTGCAAATCTTCAACCTTCCCATGGCTTCAATTCGAACCCACAATCATTCCCTACAACAAGAATACAATTTTAAGGAATTAAAAATAATCCCCACAACATCAACACCATCCTCCCCTACTTCCAACACCCATATCCACCTTCCAAACTCCTTGACCAGCTACCAAAACCACAATTCCGAACATCACAAGCAAATCAATTAATCTACCTCACAAGCATACATCATGAATCCATGTATAATCAAATCCCCAAATTTATTCATTCTAAATCAACCATCCTATAAATATTAGTTAATTAAATTAACTAATACTAATGGAACCATATCTATACCAACATAAAGTTTGCTAACACTAAAATAATCAATTCAAAACTCATAAAGTAACTCATAACCTTTCATTCCCAAATCCTTAAAATAAGATAATGGAAATTGATTTAGTCACTAAAATATTCCACCACTACTTTAAAAAATATTACCCAATAAATTCCACAACACATAAGGTTAAGCAACTTCAACATAATCCACAACTCACAATTTAGCTTCCAAGGACACCAAACAAAATCATTGTAACATTTCAATAAAGCACACCAAGAACACATAGGAATTAGCCACATACTATCAACCAAGTTATTAAACCTTTACTCCAAGAAGTTCAAGACTCCCAAATTAATTCACTTAAACATGCATTTACACATTTTAAATATAAATCTTCAAATGCTCAATTATCCTACCTCAACATTCAAAAATTACCAAAACATGCAACCCGTACAATATATCATTTAAGCAATAATCAACAATTAAATGCATTTCTAACACTCAATTCTACAATTGGGAAAAGGAATTCAACCAAAATGCCAAGAACACCAAAAATGAGAAAACACCAAAAATGGAAGAACACCTAAAACCACCACCACTGCTCACCACCACTGCCGCCAACACCACCGCGACCACAACACCACCACCACGCCGCCGGCGACAGGCCGGCGGCCGCCCACGGCGGCAGCGGAAGCAGAGCCGCTGCCACGCCGCCACAGCGCGCCGGCAGGTGCGCTGTCGCCACCACCGGCTGGAGGCGGCGCCTCCAGCCCTCCGCCTGCCATGCCCACCACCGGAGCCACCCTTCTTCTCCGGCGAACAGCCGCCTCCCCAACAGAAATGAAGACCGATGTTTCCCTCAAATTCCCCAAATCGTTCGAAAGTAGTAAAGAGGAAGGAGGAGAGTTCATACCCGTCGAATAGCTTGAATGGGATCTTGATTTCGCCCAAAGTTCACCACTCCACCGCTGCCTCCTCCTTCTCATCGGTTCCCCCTTTCTTTCTTCTCTCAATCTCGTAGGGGAAGGTAAGCAAGAATGAGGGTATTTTTCCACTTTCACCCAATTTATGGTTAAGGGACTAAGTAGCAATTTCTTCATTCTCATTTTAGTCCCAACTCATTTTAGTAATTCAAACTCTCACCCCTTGTTGAATCCTTGTGATTTGGATCATGAATTTATTAAGTGGGTTGGCTCTTAGATTATTTATCAAATAATTTAAACCTTATTGAGCCCAATTGGGTTCATTAATCATAATTAATTAAATTAATTATGAAATAATTATCCGGGATGTTACATTAAGATAAGGGTGCATCTTTATAAAGAAAATGGACCACCGAAAAATGAGTAGACAACCAATAATTCTCACAATTGGGGAAAATAAATTTTAAAAATGAGAATTTACATAAGATAGAGAAATTTTAAACATAATATGAACTTAAAATTGAGGATGGAATAAGAAAATAAATAAATTTATAGATATATAATTTTAATACTCTATAGTATAATAGGTAAAAAATATTAAAAAATTTGGGCCTAGGGCCCCCCAGGCCCCACCATAGGTCCGCCCCTGATTACATCTGTCCGGTTTAATTTGTTCTTTTTCATTTCTACTCACAATCCAATGAATTTTTTCAACTGTTAATATCTCAAGATATATACAATAAAAATGTATGTAAATTATACATTCTGAAACTACATGATTACACGTATCTAACAAGACTCAACTCGACTATTTTTTATCAAATATATACTTATAATAAAATTGAGTCAAAATTAAACAATAAATAAACGCAATAATTCAAAAAAAAGGACAATAATGTAGCCGGTGGATATTAAGGCCAAGTGACGAACGCAGTGACGTCACAAGGATTTAGAGGAAGATTGGAATCCGGGGCTGAAGTCCGCGGGCGCCTATAAATAAAGAAGTTTGAAGCAGATGGAAGGCATCGAAAAATCCTCCCAACTCTTCAAAACATTTGTAATATTTCCTTTCTGCAAATTTTCCTTTCTGTGTCTGTAATATTATGGGGAGCATCCCCAAGAGTCTTGCTTCCTCCATGAGGAACTAAGTATCTGTCTTCTCCATTAGGGGAAATAATGTTTGAATAATATTTTTAATATTTCTTCAGTAAAATCAGGCTTCCAAATATCTCAAATACTCCGATAATATTATTAAAAACCTTTAATTTCATACCTTGATACGTCCTAAGGTAGGAAACTGAAATAGGACTGTGTTGTTTGTTGCTGAAGGAGCCAAGAATCGGTGAACCATCGGTCGCGGCTGCGTGGTTGGAGGAAGTCCGTAAAATCCCCGGAGCTTAGGAAACCCGGCAGCAAGGGCGGTCAAAGCCAAGGTATGAAGTTTAGTGCTTAATTTAATTATCGGAAGCATGATGGGGCAGTTATTGGATTAAATTTAATGAAAAATCTAAAGTTTGGGGTCAAAGTGTAAAAGGGCAAAAGTTGATAAGTCAATTGATGGGGTCAAAATATAATAAAGGAGAGTAGGTGGACTCAATTATTATTTTAAAAAGTCTGTATGGCCCAAAATTGAACAAAAGTGGTTTGTTATGGCCTAAAATCATAACTCAAACTTGTTATGGCTCAAAAGTGGAAATGACTACTTGCCTAAATTAACTATTAACTCTACTTTCAAACTACTTCAGGCACGGAGTGAGCATTCTGTTTTAGAATTAAAAAAAGAAGCCCTAAATCAATTGCTTTACCAAACTAAACAAGGTTTTTTATTCTTTCTCCGAACGGCTTCCAGAATCCACCACAACCACCGCCAGATAAAGTTAAAGGGTCACGAATTTATGGAAAGCGGCGGCGGAAGTAGCAGCGGTGGCAGCAAAGTGATTCCAGAATCAGTGATGGAGGCGGTGAAAAGAACCTCTGATAACTTAGATGAAGTGAAAGCCAATTTGGAAGAGTTCTTGTCTTATTGTAGCACTGAAACGCTTGCAAGAATGGAGCCGCTTGAAAGGGCACAGGCGCTCTTCTTGGTTGCCAAGGCGACGACTGTTCTCTTTACCTGTATGTGTTTTTTAGATTATTCATTTCTTGTTTGCGAATTTGTTTTCTGTTAAGAGTCTTTCGATTGTGAGTGAATTCTCCTTTTCTAATTTGTGGGTTTTGTTTAGTGAGGCTAAGATGCAAAGGTATAGACCCAGATAATCACCCAGTCAAGAAAGAGCTAGTAAGTGTTTTCCATATATGTAGTATATCTGTTCACGTATGTAAAGATGATGCTATAATTTGTGAGTTTTGGATGTTATTTATTTATTTTTAATTATTTATTTAATTTTATTTTTTTTAGTTCTCTTGATGATTTTTCATGTTAATCCTCATGGCTTGTGCTAATAACTGTTTACATTTGGATTCCTACTTTAAACTCTCTTGGTTATGTAATTTTATTAGATTCTGGTTTTAGAAGAAATTTTATGATTTCTCTGCATGTTTTGATTCAATTTGCAAAAACTGTAGAATTCCTTGATCGGTTAATAACACTTGATGACCTTGAATTTCACATTTCAGCATTCTTGAATACTTGATCAGTTCTTGCCTAATTTACTCTATTCTTTCGTTCCTACTCTTCATTGTTGTGGATATTTTTTCAGGAAAGTTTTTCCTATGGAGCTTCTTTCTGATCTAAAACACATGTAGTTCAATATAGTCTTTCTTAGATGCTAATTTGGTTTGCTGGCTTTGTTTCCTGATTTATCCAAGGTTAAATTTGAAGTAGCCTTTATGGTACTTGTGTAAGTTCATGTGTGGTTAAAGTGTTAACTTTAAATTGTTTATCTAATGACACATGTGTGCTTTTTTCTGATGATGTTTTGCTCAGGAGAGATTGAGACTATATGAAGAAAAATTGCAGAAAAGCATGGACTTGAGCAAAGGTAAATATAATCTTCTACTCACATAAGCGAGTATGTTGTCTATCTAAATAAAAGGAGTGTTGATTAGTTCCTTGAGTTTGCTATTGTTGTCATTTCTTTCTTTCTTTTTTTTTTTTTTTTTGCCCTTTGAAATAGTCGTGAATATATTTTTAATGTGTAGAATAGTTACACTAGATATGCATCACAATCATATTTTGTAATGCGTAATTTTTTTCCTATATGGTTGTTTAAAATGAATTACCCCGCGGTACGAGAATTGTTTCCATCACTAGATATGCATCACAATCATATTTTGTAATGCGTAATTTTTTTCCCATATGGTTGTTTGAAATGTATTACCCCGTGGTACGAGAATTGTTTCCATCACTGTACTAATGCAATGCATGGTGCAGTTCTACCCAATAATTTTTTAACAAGGCATTTGATACTGATTGAATTTGAAAATAAGATTAGTTGCAACACATAAATATATATATAAGAGTTAAAGATTTTTTTAGGCCATCAATAGGCAGGTAATTCACTTTTGAGCCACTAAAAATTGAATTATGAAATTTGGCCAACAAAAGGATTTCGGGCCGATTTTATAGGCCAAATTGACCAAGTCAATGCCAAAATAGCCCGCGTGTGTGTCACTCGCTACCACTCTTCACGCGACGGCCCGAAAGCGAAAATTTTCTCCTGTTAGTGGCCTATTTTAGTTTATTTATTTATTTATTTATTTTTTACTTTTTTTTAAAATTAAAATAAATATTACTCTATCGGACAATTATCCAACCATGATCTTGAGACCAACTACTAAAATGAAGCTGCTCATTGTGGCACACAATATGTGCATTTCCATCGGGGACCCAAATTTCTTCTGATCTTTAATTTTATTTCACTTTCCTGGGTGGGTAGAGAACACTTATTTATTTGTTTCCATTATTTTTTAATTAAATTTTTACTACTTATTTTATTATATTTCATTTAATATAAATATGATAAATGGTGGGTAGAGAACCTTTTTTTTTTTTGGCCGAACAACCTATAAAGGGTGGTGGGAGCCCATGCCACAAAAATTACAAATGGATAAAAGGGAAGGGATAACGGCGGGGTGGGGAATCGAACCCCCTACCTATAAGTTGAGAGTCGGGGGCTTGACCACTAGGGTAAGTTTCCATCCCCTTTAATATAAATGAATTGATTCAAATTAATTTATTTAATTTTTATTTTATGTTATACTATAATTTAATTCTTGAAGTTATTATTATTATTAGTACAATTAATTTTATTTATTAGTATGTCTTTTTTTACATTTCAAATATATATTTATTTTATTTTTATTTTAATGAATATGTATTTCGTGTAGGGGTATTTTGAGCACTGTATGTTATGTGGTCATATACAATATTTAATGTAAGATATATTAGTATTTGATGCGGTAAATTTGGTGATTAATATTTATTATTTACTATAATGAAAACGAGACAAAAACGTTGGAACAGAGAAAAATGGAAAGTAAGGCAAAAATAATGGAACGAATGGAGTAATATTTATTTAAATTACAAAAAAGTAAAACAGACCACCAAAAGGAGACAATTTCCACATTTGAGCCATCGCGTGGCGAGTGGGTTACACGCGGCCCGTTTTTGTGTGGTATTGGTCAAATTGGCCCTAAATTAGGCCCGAATGCCTATTGGTGGCCTAATTTCATAATTCAAGCCCAAAAGTGAATTACCTGCCTATTGATGGCCTAAAAAATTATTTATCTCTATATATAAATATACATATATCATCGTCATCATCATCATCATCATCATCATCATCATCATCATTATATGTGCGCACTTGAATTACCCCTTGCCCCCAGTAATTTACTAAACCAAAACCATTACTCTTCGTGCAACATCCCTAGGGTAGAAATTACTAGACTGTGTTATATATATATATATATATATATATATATATATAGATAGATAGATAGATAGATAATACTAAGTATTTAAAATTGAAGGAAACAATTTGCACTCCACACTCCCATCTCCACAATAGTTTTCTTTTTCTCTCTACATTTACCTCAACAGTCTCCTCTACATTAATTCTCGTTAATGCACCACTAAACCATTGAGACTTTAGACCGTCGACTAACATCCCACAACTGTGCCACTGAGACTCATAGTTATAATCACACATTACTTGTCCAGATTGCAAGTTAAATCTTCTAATCAGACATGAGAGACTTATCTAGAAAATGATTTTGTAGTCTTGAATAAGAAGAGTGTTAGTTGTTGATGCTTATATTGTTTGTGTGTGTTTTTGTAGCTCCTCTGCGGCCTTCAGCTACTGTTAACCCACAGGCAGCCGCCCGTTTTATTGAACATTCGTTGCCTGATCTTTCCATTGGTATGGGCACTTCCAATTGTAGCTTGATTATACCTTACATGCGCACACACATTTACATATATATAATTCAGTTATCTTGTGAATAATCACTTGCCATTTTGCAGAGCAGAGGCAAAGCATGCGGGAAATTAGTCGTGGGGAGGGCTCGAGAATGAAATATGTGGATAGAAGTCTCCAGAAGAAGAGAAGGTTTCAATCTTCTGAGAAACAATCAGTTTCTTCTGCTGCTCAGGAATTTCTTGAGAAAGCAGCTCGCGAACTTCTTGGTGATAATAAAAATGGTGTTAAAGGACCTTTACAACCTGAGGATTCAGATGATGATATCATAATTCTGGAGTAATTAGCTGGTAGATTTTATGCTTTTATTTTATGCATTTCCATCTTAGTTTTATGTGCCAAGGTGATTGCTTCAATTTCCCTGCCTTCTCCTCCTTTTTGAGGTGATGGAAGCTTCTATGCAATGCTTAATGACACACATACATACACAACATGGGAGTAGAAAATGAATTGATCCCTAGATAACATCCAGTCCCCAGTGAGAAGATATGGGGACAAAAATTGCAGTGGTAGCCTGTGTGTGGTGAGCGGCTTTCTTCGGAGACAAGTAATAGTGGCTACAACACAGAAAAGATAATTTCTTTAGAGTTTTATTTTTATATTTTCTAGTTTGTTTTCATTGGCCTTTCTGATTTTTTTTTTTTTTTTTTTTAAATAGATGAAAAATCCTATCTGTCTCCCTCTGGTCTTTTCTGTGTTTTTAGTTTTTTTTAAAAAAATTATATATATATATTATTCTTTCCCCTCTTTTTAAATCCCAACCCCAAGTTTTAATTTAAACTGTAATTTCTCGCTCCCTTTCTTTTTGCTCCCTATCTGGCCCTATTTATACGATTTCTTTTTCACCCTTTGATGTTTTTGTCTCAAAAACTTCAATTAACATAGAAGTATTATTTTTGTATGCTGAATTATTTGAGTTTTTTTTTAAGATGTTACTAAACTTGCTAGAAAAATCTTAAATTTCTAAAATATTCTTCAATTAAGTTGGAAAATTATATGGTTGGCTTTTTAAAATATTGTAAGATACAATATTTTATTTTAAATATAGGCCATTTGAATATTTTTATAAATCAAGTCTTGGGCAGTTAATAATATGAATGGAAAGGAGATGGTTGTTTTAATTGTTTGGATTATTTGGAGCTTAGGTTTATATGTGGCAAAATAGTTGGTTTTCGTATAAAAGCTAAAACTGTCAAAATGTTCGAGTTACCTAAATTTTCCAAATTAGGGTCTTAACTCTTAATCACACTAAATGAGCTAGTTACCAAATATATTTTGATGGTTTGAACAAATTAAAATTTTGAAAAAAAAATCGCTAGACACCCTCGTATATGAAGTCTTTTATTTTTTTTGTTTTTTATGTTTCAAATTTAAGCTCATATATTGACATAATTACTGTGAAGAATATTATTATGTTTTTTTATGATAGAAAACCATAGTTTTTGGTAGCCAATTCAAATAAAACGAATTAATAAAATCAAGGGTATGTTTTAAAGCTTCTAGGAAACAAAAGTTGGGGGAAGTGTACTTTTATTTTATTTTATTTTTTTTCAAGGGGCTTATCATTTTGTTTTTCTTTTTTCTTTAAAGCTTAATTGTTGTTATAAACACCCCGTGCCTATAATCTTTGCAACGTGTTATGTGCTATTTTGTAGAGTTTATAAACTCACACAAACAACTTCGTACTTAGATAGTGAATCATCTTGAATAATAAGCCATGTTCGCACGATGACTTTTTTTATTTTCTATTTTTTAAGTTTCTAAAATAGCTGCTATATTATATGGATAGTAGAATTTAATGCCAACTATGCTACTTGTTTTAATAAGCTGTTTTCTACACGTGCAATGAATTCTACTGAGCGAATATCTGTCAAAATTGATGAGCCCAATCCGTGGTCATCATGAATTATAGAACATGTTTCGTTAAACTTTATTTTCACTATTCGATCACATCCAGGAAGCATCCTATCGATTTGTGAAAATTTGTGCTCGTATTTTTTTGCATAGTGGAATTGGAATGATCCATGCTTGCAGTGAAACTACTCTTGAAATAGGCAGAACAATTTTTCTTTGGCTCTAATGACTGCTATTTGCCTACATAATCATGGTTATTCATGTGTAGGAATCCTAGTTAACTAAGTCTATAAACTATCATTGTTTTGGTTCGAATTATTGTTTCTTTTTTTTTTAAGAAAAAAAAAATTAGTGCAAGATTTACTTATTATCCTCATCGCAGTCGTGTTATTATCTGCGGTATCATTAGACTCCGTACGTAGTTCTCTTAATTTTTCTATCTAGTGATAGGTCCAGTTAACTGATGTTTGATGTTGGTTTGATATTCTGCGTAGGTTAAGATCATAGTCTACCTAGTTGCACAAATCTGTGAAAGGCGGTTTGAGAAGTTTCTATTCTGTGAATCTAATTAGGATTCATAATTTATTTTCATGTTTCACTACTGCATTAAATCCTTTAACCAAGTATGGACAAATGTTACTAATATAATTTGAAAAATACGAAACACACGAATTAGATATTGATTTCCGTTGAAGGAATATTGCTGACCTACCAATTGCCTGGACATGGTGTGTGTGTCTAGTGTGTAAATGTTTGACAGTTAACTTGGCCTAGCAGGTTCACACTACTCATATGTGCTGGGCCAACATATAGTGGGATATCATTCTAAATATTAACCACTAAATTTTTGTGGTTGAGATTTGGGCATTACTCCCTTTTTGGAAGTGATAAATACTTCCCAAATCAAGATGTCTAAATGGCAATTACATATGTGTTTAGTTTTCAAAATTGTTAATTTGGCTTTCATAACTTTTATAATTCTTCCTATGCCCTACATGCATTGTGTAAAGTGTGCAAATTTACTCTTTCGCAAGTGAGAAATAATGTCAAGGATTCCGGGTTTATGTTATCTTCTCTACTTTATTCTCACTGAAGTCGGAAATACCGAGTTTGATCTGAATGAAAGAACTTCCTTTGTGTGAGTTTTTGTTTGGCAGAATGTGATTCTGTTCAGAGTGCAATATGTATTGTATTGTTGAATTTTACCCTTGTTATGTAATGGCCAGTTTCTTTGGCCGAATATGTTTTACCATTGTAAATTTGTAATGTACTTCATTGTTAGTTTCAGAGTCCAGTACCTATTAGTACCGTTGGTACTGTTATTTCCCATGTCTCAATCTCTTTCCATTGAAGTTATGGTGGTTGTCTTTGCAGGTGAAGTTCGTCCGTGCAGAATACACTCTCATTTCAGTCGTCTTGGAACCGGGTTTTGCAGCATGCATGGACGGACAGACAGACCGACAGGTGCATTTTATGTGGTGCTCAAATGGGGTTCTCTGCACATGAATGAACGAATGCCAGCTCTCTGCTACTGCTGTTGCGGAGTCTGCTCCGCTGCATTAGTAGTTTCTGCTGATTTCTTAGTACTTGTTCCTGACTTCACATATAGCAACTTTTATGTATGTGGACAGCCAGGCATTTTGGTTGGCTTAATTATAATCAATGTAAGGTTCTGCCTCTGCAAACAGTTAATCTTGTTTTCAAGATTCCGAGCTCGAGCTTGTTCGGAAAGTGAACTTTTAACCCGTCACCGTGAACCTTAAAATGATACAAATACACAGAATCTGCTTTTGAGATGAGAAGTAGAGTCGGTATGCCTGTTGCCTAGTGTTTTTGGGATTTTGGGTCTTGAGATTATCCATGGGGCTTGTATCATATGTAGCTAATTTGTTGAACTATTGCGTTAGTTAGATGAAGTATTGGCCAAGATTAGCCTGACCTGTTTTTGGTAGTGTGGTTGAGGATCATCCATCAGTGTCCGTTCTATTGATCACTCTGCCCATTGGTTTAACTAATATGGTCTAAGAGTCAAGTTTAGATATCAAACCGTTTCCATTTCTCTTCCAATTGTTATTATGGGGTTTGAACCATACATTTTTTTGCTAAGCCCAACATTAACCATGAGAGGACCAACTAGTGTTGCAATAAGTATGATTTATTTGATTATTTATTTATTTATTTATAAATTAGGAATGTAAACAATCTCCCTTGTCACCGCCAAAAAATAATAATAATAATAATAAAAAATAAAAAATAAAAAAATCGCCCTTTATAAAGATAAAACGCCGCCGGTGGAATCAAATTTTGATAACTAGGACAAATCCAATCGTGATACTATTTGATTAATAATAAATTTACCCATAGTTAAAATATTTAAAAAAAACAATACAAAAAGCTCATTAATTTAAAATTTCAAAAAATTATGTTGGAATACTATATAATTACTACAACTCCGTATATAAACATCCCATTATTTATATATCACTTTCATTTTTATCCCTCCCAACATATTTGTTTCCATCCCTCCCAACATATTTGTTTCATTTCCATTTTAGGAAATAATTCAATATTGATCAACAAACATACTGCCATCACATCAATTAATTTTTATATTAAAATTTTAAACCCACTAAAATAAATTCAAACACACAATCATCACATAATGATTGCAATTCAGAAATCCTAAGGCATGACGTTAAACATGTGAGAAGAAACTCGACAGGAGCTTGAGACTCGCAGGTTACCAGTGAATGGTGAGTTCATTTAAAGGCGACATAGCTAATTGATTTGTCGTTAGTCGACATAGATTTAGAGAAAAAGGCTATTGATTGAAATGGAATACCGAGCCTACTCTGGATTCTGATGACTGGGTACGAATTTGCGAATTGGATTCCAATGTAAGTGAGAGAATGGTCTGTTGAATGTTATGATTTTCTTATAATAACCACCAACGTTTGGGCGTCGAGTTGGCATCGTTTAAGGATTAATTAGACATGAAGTGCAAAATCCTTTATTAAATGAGTGATTCTTCGTAATGTGTAGAGTCGAGTTCACAACTCTTTAAGACGACCTTGAGACAGGTGGTGAAAAAAACTTCAATAACACAAGATAATGCAGACTTGAGGAGGAGAATAGTAGAATTGCAGTGAGATTAAGGTCTACTTCATGAAATTAAATACGTGGAGAGGTGGGGAGTGCGATCCATCACTTTTTATCCTCAGATAGAGACATGGAAACACTTGACGTGTTCCACATATCTTAAATGAGGAAATTTATGTATTATTCAAATAGAATCGTGCAAGATGTACGATGGTGAAGTGGGCTTGACAAGAGTCAAGAATATGAGTGTAACCAAACGCGATCAATCACATGGAGGATGGAGTATTCAACATAAGACAGTCCAGATTGTTGGAGAACTATGGTCTCAACATGTGACGAGGACATGATGTAAGAGGACGAAAGAAGCGTGTAGAGCGTGTTCAGAGTTGGATCTCACTCCAACTCATTAAAGATAAGTTCATACCCTTATTTCATTCGAGGACGAATGATCCTAAGGGGGGAGGGAATGTAACATCCCGAATAATCATTTCATAATTAAATCAATTAATCATAATTAATTTGAAGTGGGCTTAAATAATTAAATTGAGTGGGTGTATAATTATTTGAAGCCAAAAATACATTAAGTGAGGAATTGGAGCCCAACCCACACAACAAGAGAAGACCCAAGCCCATAACCCATGAATTAGAACCCACCACCCACTTATAGGGTTAGAGTTTCAATTTGGGTATTTTTCCTCTTTCAATTCCCGTTACTTGAGGAGGAAGTATTAGGGATTCTTGGAGAGCTAAATCACGACTTGGAAGGGATTGAGGGTTGCCACGGGTTGAGCTGACTAGTTAGACTGTATTTATTTGTATTTATCGTACTGGAATAAATATTATATGCTCTTGCCTGTGTTATTTCTTAGATGTGATCGATGAGTCACAGAGTCATAGGATTTATTTATTGCTTATTATTGGAATTAGGCAGATGGCCGTTTCATTATATTATTTCAAGGCTTGTCGCCTGGATATGCCATTTATTGTTCCTGAGATTATTTACTGTTTTTATTGGTACATGTTACTGTGATGTATGTTTGTGCTTATACCTCGCTTCGTATTGATTGCCTAAGCTGAGTGATCAACAATTTAGAACAGTTGATATGGTGGTGACGTCACGAAAAATGGTTTTAAATTTTCGGGGCGTTACAAGTTGGTATCAATTACATAAAATAAAATCATAATTTACCCTTAATTTAAAAACTAATCTATCCCTACATCATAAACTAATTATCTCCATATAAAATATCGTGACCAAAAGTTTTGAGACACTTTTAATAGGTTGGAGGGAGTAATTAATAATTAAATACTACAATCAATCTCTCTTTCTTTTTCTTATTGAGTATTTCTAATTACCTTACGGCCCTGCTTATCGTCCATTACATTAACTATACTCTGTCGGCTTTAATACAAACAAAGGCGTTGCTCCTTCTCCCTGTAACTCTTGTAGTATTTTGCAGGCACTCTAGGTTTTATCCCTATCTCCCAGTTGCCCCTCATCCCTGCTTTCATGCTATATATTGTGAAAAAAAAGAAAGTTTTTCGTATTATCTACTATTTCTTTCTTCTTTGTCCCCTTCCTTGTCCCCGTTGCACGAGGACATCCGTTACCGCATTGCTCTCCATGAGGAAGGGTTAGATCTTGTACCCCGGCCACGCCTTTGATCCAAGATGCTCGTCATGCTTCTAATGTTCCTTCCCCACCAAAGGTTGGAGAAAGTGTTCATCATTATATATTCACTCATCATTCAGATCTCTCGTCATATATGTTGTTAGATGGTCTTTTGTAATTAAGTCCAAGAAACAACCATCCCTCGAGATGCCCAAGTGCCTGCCTAAATCGCTCCAAGCCATTCCATATTTCATGTAATTCTCCGACCTTTAAGGCTACCTGCAATATTATTGATCAAGCCATAAGTACCATCACTACAAGAAAATCTGGGGGTCGGGAGATTACCGACCGACCGGACCCGAAGTTATCGACCCCATTCGATAAATCTCTTATATGAAATAAAATGTGCTCAAGAGAACTCGAACCCACAACCTCAGCATCACCTAGCCACAATCCTAACCAGCTGGGCTAGCCATTTGCATCATAAATAGGAACCCGCCACATGTCATATATATTAATTCATCCCTAAATGCTGAAGAGGGGATTCGAACCCAAGTGGAGTGCATTTCTCACTCGTGCGCGTGCCATCCAGATACACAACTTTTCATCTTATCATATGCAATTTGTTAAATATATATAATATTTTATATATAAATATGTAATTAATAACTTAAATAATATAAAAATTGATACTAATTAAATAAATAGTACAATAATTCATTAATTAAATAAATATAAAATTAAATTAAATGGATAAAATTAATTAAATCACTAATTAAATTTAAGAAAATAGAAATAAATATGATTAAATATTCTAAAAACTTTATAAAATTATTAAATTCAATAATTAAAAATTAGAAAAATAACATATGCAATATAAAATTCAATAATCAATATGAATAATTCGATCGCTAATTCGGTCGGTAATAGCAACCCAATATGTTCGATCACGAATTTCAGTCGCTAAATTGACTTTTTGTTGTAGTGATTAAATTGAAATATAAAATATAAACTAAATTATATTAATTAAATAATAAAAAATTTATTAGTTAAATAAAACATAAATAAAATTAAATAAATCAAAAGAATATTGAAATCAATGAATTAAATAAAATAATAAAATAATTCAAAAATTAAAATAAATGTAAATAGAGATAATAAGTAAATTAGGCCACGCGCCACGAAAACATGATTTAGGGATTTAGGCCACAATAAGGAATTTGGGCTTGGAATGCAGGCCAAATGGCTTGTAGATACACTAGGGCGGGTTTGTTTGGGCCACGAAAACATGATTTAGGGATTTAGGCCACAATAAGGAATTTGGGCTTGGAATGAAGGCCAAATGGCTTGTAGATACACTAGGGCGGGTTTGTTTGGTGAACACGCGTTTGGGAAGCCCACGCGCCAGGGTAGACACATAATAAATATGTCAGATCGACGAGGGTAGGGTCAGTTGACCCATTTTAGTGTGAGAAAAAGGTCTTCACCTTTCACCTGCGTAGAGAACGGCGACATTAATGAAGTCTCTGAGACGCACGACGACACCATCCATAGTGGGAGAGTGACCCGCACCCTAAAGTCAGTCTTGTATTTCGATTTGAAGACGCGACAGTGCACATTGGTGAGATTCGACGAAAATGGCACGGTCGGAGGGCAATAGCAGCGGCAGGTCCTCTTATGGGCTTGGAACGAAACCTTGTTTTTGTGGGTGGAGGGATCTGGTGACGACGAGTTGGAAGGCGCCGAATGCTGGACGGAGGTTCTGCAGTTTCCCTCAATGGTGGGTAAGGTTCATTATTTTATGGCCGGAGCGTTTACGGTGGTTAACATTTTGTTGGCCGGAGAAGCCTATTTATGGTTTGGTGTTTCAGCAATGTTTTCGATTGTGTTTCACTTTTTTCAGTACAATATATTCTTGAAAAGCAATTACTCAATGTCTGATTTAAAGCCAAGTATTTTTACAACCTGATCTTAATATCTTAGTTAATCGAGACTACTTACTGCGGAATAATTTGAAACCTGGCTTTATTTACATTTGGAGAGCATCTGAAACCTTTATCTTGCACATTTTATTCTTTATTTTATAATAAAAATTAAAACTGAAAATCAAGCCCTCTTTAATGGGTGGAATTGTTTTGGAATAGGTGGAACTGATAAAGCCCTCTTTAATGTTTGTGTTACTTTGTCGAATGCCTGCTAAGAAATTTTGAATGCGTAGGGGGGGCGGTTGTGGCTTCTTCGAATGGGCGGAAGCGGAATTGTGTAAAAGGTCTCAATCACTGATTCCTACCTTGGTGAAGAAATGCGATGCGTACGAGCAGAAGATTAAAAAATTGGAGGAGCGCAACGAGTTCCTAGAGGAGGAGAATTTGAATGTGAAGAATGAGAAAAAGAAACTAGAAAAGCTGCAGGTTGCAATTGAGAAGGAAAATGAAAAGGTGAAGATGGAGAAGAAAGTTTTATTTGTATTGATGTCCATATGCATTTTGTTAGTGGGAGGGTTGGCAGCTTCCGTGCTTGTTGGCTCGAAAAATGGCCAACCAAGATATATGCAACTTGGGTAGGTCACATTTGCAGAAAGTAATTGGTTGTGGCATTTTGCTAGAGGATTGTTGGTTTTATCTGTTTTGCTTTGTAGTGCTTGTAATCCTCAAGTGTTTGTTTAGCTATTTGCCCAACCAAATGCAACTTGGTATGCTAGGATGTATGCAAAAAGGTGGGCTTGTGTATTGTGTTTTGGCAGGCTTGTAATATAAACAATGGTCGATTTACTGCATTTGTCATGTCTTAAGGTATATATGACTTGAACTCAACTGAAGAAGACTTGTTGAATGAGTAATAACCTGTTAATGATTCATAAAACCACATAAGTGACAAGAGGACAATTTTCAGTACTCAAAAAATGAACACGTTTTGGCTCCTAGTCCAAAGGGAGCCCCAGAATTTTTTTTGATCAGCTGAAGTGCTTGAAAGTGTTTTTTGCTGCTTTTATTGCACAAGTATTCGACTTCCTATAAATAAGTGCTTGTTCTATACTTAATATTCCTTTTTCTCTCTCTATTTTTAAATAACAGAAATAAATAAAAAGAAATCAATAATTTGTTGAAATTCAGTCCAAAGGGAAATCAAATAACCCTCACACAAGGACACTTCAAGTCCCTAATCCAAATTCAGCATGTTCTTGTTGTAATGACTAAAATCAACATGATACACAAATAACACAACTCACAAAATCATTCAACAAAAAATTCTACCAAATAAGCCATCAAAACTTGATCATCATAAAGAAATAATCAAATAAGAGTACCAGTCATATGGTTAATGCAGGGCCATCATTCTTTCGACATGATACAAACAAGAGTACAAGTCACGATGAAGCAATGTCAACAAAACATGGCTGTAGAACATATGCCAAGAACATTCAACGATCCAGAACTGTTATCACCAAAAATATTATATCCGGAAAAATTGGGATTTAAGTAATTTAATATGGGCAATTTAGTTGGCCTGAAAAATTAAATTACTTGATTAATTGAATAAAAATATTTTAATGGAAAATAAAAATATATATATATATAATAAATATATAGGTTACTTCGCAAGACAACACAATTATCCTACAGTCATCTAAGGTCGCCCGGACACCCAGAGGTATAGACTGGGGATAAGCTACATGCCAGGACCCCATGGGGGGGATCTCTGGTCGACCAAGAAGGGTGTCTTGGTCGACCACAAGATATGCCATGGACATGGGAACTCCTCTTCGTTGTTTAAATGCTCTGAATGGGCCTAGAATGGCTAAAAAAGGGTTATACGACCCACCGGAAGGCTGGACAGGGGGAGGGACATGCCCACATCCCATGGAAGGTCCATGGTCGACCAAGCGGCTGGAGTGGTCGACCAAGAGGAGTTCCAGGGGGAAAGGTCCTCCTTTTCAGTGTTTAAGCGCTCCGAATGGGCCCGGAATGGCCTGAAAGGGGTTATACGACCTACCGGAAGCCTGGATAGGGGGTGGAACATACCCACACTCTATGGAAGGGTCCATGGTCAACCAAGGGGCTGTAGTGGTCGACCAAGAGGAGTTCCAATGGGAAGGTCCTCCTTTTCAGTACTTAAGTGCTTCGAACGGGCCCGGGATGGCCAGAAAGGGGTTATACGACCTACCGGAAGCCTGGAAAGGGGGAGGAACATGTCCACACCCCATGGGAGGATCCATGGTCGACCAAGGGGCTGACCAGGAGGAGTCCCATGGGAAAGGACCTCCTTTTTAGTATTTAAGTGCTCCGAACGGGCCCGGGATGACCAGAAAGGAGTTATACGACCTACCGGAAGTCTGGACAGGGGAAGGAACATGCCCACACCCCATGGGAGGGTCCATGGTCGACCAAGGTGCTGTAGGGGTCGACCAAGAGGAGTTCCATGGGAAAGGTCCTCCTCTTTAGTATTTAAGTGCTCCGAACGGGCCCTGGATGGCCAGAAAGGGGTTATACGACCTACCGGAAGCCTGGACAGGGGGAGGAACATGCCCAAACCCCATGGGAGGGTACATGGTCGACCAAGGGGCTGTAGGGCTCGACCAAGAGGAGTCCCGTGGGAAAGGTCCTCCTTTTTAGTATTTAAGTGCTCCGAACGGACCCGGGATGGCCAGAAAGGGGTTATACGACCTACCGGAAGCCTGGACTGGGGGAGGAACATGCCCACACCCCATGGGAGGGTCCATGGTCGACCAAGGGGCTGTAGGGGTCGACTAATAGGAGTCCCATGGGAAAGGTCCTCCTTTTTCGTATTTAAGTGCTCCGAACGGACCCGAGATGACCAGAAAGGGGTTATACGACCTACCGGAAGCCTGGACTGGGGGAGGAACATGCCCACACCCCATGGTAGGGTCCATGGTCGACCAAGGGGCTGTAGGGGTCGACCAAGAGGAGTTCCATGGGAAAGGTCCTCCTTTTTAGTATTTAAGTGCTCCGAACGGGCCCGGGATGGCCAGAAAGGAGTTATACGACCTACCGGAAGTCTGGACAGGGGAAGGAATATGCCCACACCCCATGCGAGGGTCCATGGTCGACCAAGGGGCTGTAGGGGTCGACCAAGAGGAGTTCCATGGGAAAGGTCCTCCTTTCTAGTATTTAAGTGCTCCGAACGGGCCCTGGATGGCCAGAAAGGGGTTATACGACCTACCGGAAGCCTGGACAGGGGGAGAAACATGCCCAAACCCCATGGGAGGGTACATGATCGACCAAGGGGCTGTAGGGCTCGACCAAGAGGAGTCCCATGGGAAAGGTCCTCCTTTTTAGTATTTAAGTGCTCCGAACGGACCTGGGATGGCCAGAAAGGGGTTATACGACCTACCGGAAGCCTGGACTGGGGGAGGAACATGCCCACACCCCATGGGAGGGTCCATGGTCGACCAAGGGGCTGTAGGGGTCGACTAAGAGGAGTCCCATGGGAAAGGTCCTCCTTTTTAGTATTTAAGTGCTCTGAACGGACCCGGGATGGCCAGAAAGGGGTTATACGACCTACCGGAAGCCTGGACTGGGGGAGGAACATGCCCACACCCCATGGTAGGGTCCACGGTCGACCAAGGTGCTGTAGAGGTCGACCAAGAGGAGTCCCATGGGAAAGGTCCTCCTTTTTAGTATTTAAGTGTTCCGAACGGGCCCGGGATGGCCAGAAAGGGGTTATACGACCTACCGGAAGCCTGGACAGGGGGAGGAACATGCCCACACCCCATGGGAGGGTCCATGGTCGACCAGGGGGCTGTAATGGTCGACCAAGAGGATTCCCATGGGAAATGTCCTCCTTTTTAGTGTTTAAATGCTCACAATGGGCCCGGGATGACCAAAAAGGGATTATACGACCTATCGGAAGCCTGGACAGGGGGAGGAACATTTTCAGACCCCATGAAAGGATCCTTGGTCGACCAAGGGGGTATAGTGGTCGATCAAGAGAAGTCCATGGGTAAAGAAACCCCTTTTCAATGTTTTTAGTGCTTCGAATGGGCCCGAAAGGTCCAGAAAGGAGTTATACACCTATAGAAAGCTGAACAATGGGGGGGGGGGGGGGGGCACATACCCAGACTCCCAGAAGAGGGTCCCAGTCAACCAAGGGAGATTTTGTCAATGAGAAGAGGTCTTAGATATGTCTCAAAGGATGTGCAACCTCTCGGAATGCAAAACTAACCATAACTGACCAAAGGCCATATAACATTCGGCTTCGAGCTATAGAGTGAAACAAGACCAACTGAGCCATTAAGGATTACATACCATGCAAGCGAAGCGGATATGGAAGAGGAAGCGGGTCATCTTTTGGACGGTTATTTCCCACGACGCCATGCTACTTCAAGCGGTTACACAAGGCATCTATAAATACCACCTTGTTGCATATTGAATAATCAGCACACAACTCAACACTCCACAGGAGTTTTTATCTTTTCCATAGTTCGTAGTTTTAGTTTGTAGCATAGTCTTAGTTTCTGTAGTTTCTTTCGTAGTTGTAATAGTTAGTTCTTGCTATTCGCAGTGGGCAAGAAATCCATTCTTGTTCATTGTTTTTAGTTATTGAAAGGCGCAATCTTACGGTAGAATTTATTCAGATTCAGCCGTCTTAGCCTGCAAAGGCTTACTATTTATTGTTCGTCGCATCCCAGCGATAAAAATTTGGCGACCACAGTGGGAGTCGATTGAATCGGTTACCATAGATCAATTGTCAGACCTGGCAAGTTTAGATTCCTCGGTGTTAAGATCAAGAGCTATATCCCGGATAAACATGTCCACGCCAAGGACATCCACTAGCACTACTACTGGCGGAATTCCGCCACCACCAGTGCCGCCCACGACAGGGCATAATACTACCGGTGTTAACGCTACACCTATGGACTTAATACCAAATCTAATGAATCAAATTACTGAATTATTGGACAGCCGTCTGGCTGCTATGCGGAATAAGTTATCCGCACAAGCCTCACCCCATTATCAGGGATTCTTTGCCCAAGGGCCGTCTGCGGCCAACTTAGGCAATTTCCCACCGAGGATAGCAAGTGGCCTACCCTCAGGGCAAGGCCAGATGCTCACTCCCCTCCCAGTCATGCCAACTTTTGGCGCGGGAGAGGTGCAGTCACAGAACTATGACCGGCCAGAGGCCAGTAATAACAGGGGCAAGCGGCCGACGACGACCTACCCTAACAATATTCCATTGGGAGGACAACCTACCTTTGTCCCTATCAGTGTAGAGAATTATCCTGTGGATACCTCTCCAATCAGG